>JBBDHG010000054.1:2370000-3570000 GCA_037951165.1 Lophius americanus | reverse complement strand
ATCAGAGACAAAGTCTTCTTGTATCTGAAGGTTTCTTTTGAAATGTGTAAATATATCAAAACATATTGCATCACTTCATGGACTTGAAAAGGCATTAATGGCTCCTTAATTAGGCTCTATGTTTGCACTCCTCCCCCACCTCTAAAACATGCACTACACTAAAGTGGCAGCAGCATAAGATCCTCCACTGAATGTACACACACTACCCCAGATATCATGTCTTTTTGGTAAGAGTCTGACCAATTCTTCTGTCATCCTTCTGGGCAGACACTGGCTTTTTGGATTCCTCTTTAGGCTTGTAACAATGTAAAGAACAGAAACATTACTATGGGTGTTACACTGAAAAAGGAAAAAGAAATTAAATTTGTTTTTTGTCAGGATTTGGATGAAGAATTATTATGTGGGTCTTGATGTAATATATGTAATTGAATTAAGTAAATTCAAAAAATGTTTTTTACAGTGAAGTACTTTTCACAATTGTGTATCAATTTTCATTTGGCAACATTTTCACACCTATTTTAATTCAAGGACTCAAATATTTCAATTATTAAAGACATTTCATCATCCAAAAAGTAAAGCAATCTTTTGTAAGATTTAAGGGGAATAAAGTTGGTTATATTCTTATAACTCAATGACTTGTGCGTTGATATTGATCTCCTGAGCAACCCTGCACGTGTGATGTTGGTCTGATTGCTTGATTATGCATAGGGTTTCTATGCGTCTTCATCCTCATCATCATTATCATCTTCAGGTCGTCCAGAGAGTCAGCTAAGGCAGGTGTGTGTTCCTGGAAACTCTCCCTGGAGCAAAAGAATGATAGTAAGTGCTGTTCAAAACTCATGATGCTGCAGTCTGCTTAATGCGAGATATCATCATCAAAAGCCGCCATCATCTCACACCTGCAGTGTCAGGTAGAAAAAGATAGATCTTTCCATCTATTAGGAACATTTTTGCTGAGGAGTTGAAAAAGATAATCATTTTCCTTACCGGGTTTTCCTCAGTTTTTATTGTTAGAGTCTTAGAAACTTACTTCAACCACTGAGACTCAAAACTGGGGCAAAACACTTGTGACCTGTTTTTTTTTTTGGTTTCTGGAGATGAGACGTATCCCCAGGAGCTCCTCCCTCCCTGAACATCATTCTTCTGAAATGATCTATGAAGTAGTGAAATTAGGCAGGGAAAATTTCTTCAGATCTAAAACACCGGAGGTCCCTTTCCTCTCTTTGAGGGGGCTGTTGCAGCAGGATAAACAAACAATTCTCCAACTCCACTTTAATTTCTGTCCCTTCCTTTCTCCTCCCTCTCAAACACACACTAATAATCATCTCGCTGCCTCATTAAGGAGCGGGGGAGTGGAGGCACAGGCTGCTCCAGATGTTTAGGGGAACCCCCCGGAGGTCTGAATCAGAAGACTGGTGTGTATCTGTCTCTGGTAATAGACACTATCAAAGGTTCATGATTGCCTGTGTGTGTGTGTGTGAGTGTGTGTGTGTGTGTGTGTGAGTTTGTGTGTGTGTGCGTGTGTGTGTGTGTGTGTGTGTGTGTGTGTGTGTGTGTGTGTGTGTGTGTGTGTGTGTGTGTGTGTGTGTGTGTGCGTGTTAATGTGTGTGTCAGCCATGCAGCTGTGAATCTGTGTCTTGTGATACTTCCTGCTCTGTCTGCAGGCATCACTCTGAGTGCTCCACTGCCCCACTTCCAACACAATTAAGACAGCGAGGGACCAGATTTCGTTTGAGTACACTAGATGGAGATGCGGGCTAACTTTGTCACCTCTGCACTTTTTTATAATCCGTCTCCTTGTCTGCCAGTGTCGTCACAGTCAGCTACCTGTCAGGACAGGACGTGCAGTGGCAGCCGGGTTTGAATGATTTATGCATCGTTATACACTGTCTGTAGGCAAACAAACTGTATGTGAATGTAAACAACTCTGACCTAATTCATATTTGTAACGGTTTGTTAATTGTATTTCACACACTTTCTGTTGCTATTGTTATTGTATTCCCCGAAAAAACAGGGATATTAATGGTTCGTCATCGGGGCCGCCGCAGATGCTTCGTGCTAACACGATAACTCAAAATCAATTTCATGAATCATTTTCAAATTTTATAAGCCCAAAAACACTTGTGTGAGGAAGAACTGGATTGATTTTTATTGAAAGATTGATTGTATATTTATAAAAAAAAAGTGGAGCTTCATCTCCAAAAGTTGTCAGGCAATAATTTCTTAACCGTTGGTCTAATTTGTCCCGAATTTGGTGGCAGTGAGTTGACTTCAGAGATGTGTCTTTTATTTGTTGTGTTTTACTCTAATAGCTCATGTTTGAATCGCTAGGAGGCAGTTTTTACGAAAAAATACAGTTTTTCGAAAATAATTTTTATCTATTTCATGCATAATTTTCATCCATTTTAGTCCAAATTTGATGCGTATGAATTGATTCAAGGAGATCTATCTTGTATACGTCATGTTTTAAACTTCTAAACTTTACTCACTTCGCGGAGTCTTTTTCTTTTTTTCGGACACAACTTTACACATACGTCGGACGACAGCATAGGCGTAGTTTTTTTAAGGTAGATGATGCAGATCATCCTGATAAAGATATTTATTTAGTCAAAAAAAAAGTAATCTTTCTCAATCATCGCTTCTTCTCCACTGGAATAGCTGAGCAGTGTTTGCAACCTAAAGAGACCGATAATCTTTTGATGTGTTCATGACATAAATTGCCATTAGTGATTAACGGTAACGAAAGTTCCCTCATGACAGATGCAGGAGAAGTAAAGACTATTACAACAGATGATATGTAAAATAAGTCTGTGAGTCGTTGGCGCTCAGACTCTTCAGGTAGCTTGTGATCGAAGGGTCTCTGCCCTGAGCAGCAGCAGGTTTATCCCCACTTTTGAGTCTGGTTGCGGGTGGTGGTGGCTGATGAATCTGCTGAGAGCGATGGCTAATGAATCTTTGACAGGCAGGGCAGAGATTGGGAAGTGGAGGGTGTGTGAACCAGCGGCATTAAGAGCTAAATGGATGGAGAGAATTAAAAACAGCAGCAAGACAACAAGCTAATGTTGAACGTTTGTCAACGTGATTGGAAAGATGTGGCCGGCTGATATCACATGACATCCCAGACCGTGAAGCGAGTAATCGAGACATGGGTGTATGTGAAAGGTAAGAAAGGCAGAGTGGTGTGAGGGAGTATTGAGTGTGCAAGGAGATAGTCTTCCTGACCGAACATTTGCTAGAGTTACATTTGATTGGTGAGTCCTTTCCCCAAACTATCACGATCTGGGATTAGCTTTTTTATAATCAACTATTTTTGCTGCTTTTTTATTCTGTGAGGAATCATAATGCATTTACTGGTTATACTTATTTCTAATAAATGATAATTATCTCATCAATTCAGAGAAACAGAACTTTGTCTTTAGATAGATAACACAAGTTGGGTTTAATCCACTTCTATTTTTCTCTCTGCTTGAGATATTGATATTCATGTCTTTAATAAATACAGATGTTTTTTTCATTAGTTTGTTGATTTTGCACGGGCACCTAAAGACTATGCCTTTGTTCCGACAGGAAGCCCATCCAAATCTGCAGAGCACTGCAATATTTCTCCAGGACCGGTTGAACCAAGATTGCGTGTTTCACTGATATGTGATGATGCGACGAGGCGTCTGACATGCATTGGGGGTGCCATAAATCAAGATTCAGGAAAGCAAATGGTTAAAATACACAGATCTATGCTTGTGTTTTTCACAAAATAAGGCAACAATTATCTTGTTCATTGGAGAATTTGAAAAAATGAAAGATTATAATTTCGGTAATTCTGTAGGACGGTATACTTTCATTTTTGAAGATTAAAGGATTGCAGTTGAAAGATGACAAAAAGGAGGAAAATTCCCACCTTTCACACTTTTCTTTCAGTTTTAGGCTATAAATAGGAATAATTCCATAATTATAAAGAAACTCCCAAAAGTTTAGTAATTCATGTAGTTCCTTTTATCAAAATGCTACCCGACTTCCAGAGTGTTTAATCACACCGTCAGCTTGTAGCTGAATAATTCAGAGCCTTTGTGGAATCAAAGCGAATGAAACATGAGTTTAAATGATGAGACTGTTATTTGGATGCCGTCGTCTTCATTGTCCCATCAGATACGACAACCGGCATGTCAGACTGTTCCAGGAAATAAATAATACATCTTCCTGTTGCCTTTCATAAACGTTGACTCTGCAGCAGACCCCGACACCGGAGGGGAACGCAGAATGGCAATTTATTGAGACTGTGAACGTTGCCGAGGTGAATCAAATCTGATTTGAGAAGATCAGATATTCGTGTCCGTTTTTTTTGGTTTGGTTGTTTTGTTTTTGCATTGACCTGCAAACATCTGATTTGTGTCACATTAAAGCAACAATCAGAAAAGACAGTCGGAAATCAGGTGCATATCTGATTCAAGCTGCTCAGATTAGAATATGTTCTCACATCGGTGTTTCATCGTAGATCTTCATTTTCCTGCTTTGGTGGACAAAGTTAAATATGGAGGATCCCAGTAACTCAGACTGGCAGACAAGAGGTTGAACATTCAGGAGCAAAATGTAAAAATGATCCAAACACTTTTTTATAATTCTGTCTTGACTTCAGCCTGTCGATCTACAGGCCGTCAACATGCTACTGCTAGCACAAACGATTCAAGAAATTAATGCCTGCCCTTCTGTTTGACTTATTCTGATTATAGACTGATGGTTTGTGAGGAAAAAGAAACTTGAACAAGGTTGTTTCAACCACAGTGTGAACGTAGGAAATGGGTGTAGAGTAAGTGAAAATGGATGTGACATCAGTCCTAACATCGATTATCTCATCTCAATAGCCTGATTCATCAGTGTGTATCAGTGTATCAGTGCATATTAGACATCAAGTCAAGATGTTGTCCTTGAAGTTGATGTGCTGGAAACTGAGAAAATGGGCAGGGGTAAGGATGTAACAAACTTTGACAAGAGCCAAATTGTGGTTTGATGAAAAGACGGCATCTCCAAAGCTGCAGGTTTGTTTACTGTTTCTGGTCTGCAGTGGGTGGTACCTGCCAAAAGTGGTCTAAACAAGCACAACTGGTGAACCGGCCACAGAGCCAGGGGTACCTATGGCTTACTGGTTCTGGTGGGGAGTGAAGAACATCGCATGTTGTCTGATCCCACAGAAGAGTTGCTGCAGGACAAATTACTGAAAACTCATAAGTGTGTCTGATAGAAAGGTGTGAGAACACAAAGTGCATGACAGCGTGAGGCCTACGGGGCTGCCTTGCCGCTGACCGGTCAAAATGCTACTTTAAAGATTTAAAATAACATTAATACATATTATTTCATGGCAGTGTCAGGATGGGAACGTTACACGTCTTCAAACTTCATGTGAGTATGACCTGATGAAATGAGGCTTAAGAAGCTCAAAGAGCTCAACGGTGAGTTATGATTGCTAATGCCGCTCTCTTGCCACATCTCAAATACAGGATTTGATTTCAAAGAGCACAAAGTAAACACTGAGGAGACGAGACGAAGGTTATGTGGCAATGATTCGTCTGTGGATGACAGATTTGCTGTTGAAACGGCGCATCGGCTCATTCAGGAGAAAAACTGGATATTCTCAGAAAGATACAAAGGAGCTGGAGGTTTGCATTTTTAAGTAGACGTTCATAACCCAGTTATGTCATAGTGTAAAAAAGGGCGGTAGCGCAGCAATCCCATGATTCAATCTATGAGACATGTGACCCACCAAGATGGCTGCACATCTCGCGGTGTTAAAGAAAGTTATGGAGCCGCCCTCTTCTCCTTCACTTAAAGTAAATGTTTGATTAGGACTATCACTTCAGTCAAAGCAGTTTTCAACACATTTAAATGAATCTTTAACACAACATGTGTTGGAATAGTTACAACACAAGAAGAGTGTAGGATAAGTTTTCTTGGGAACCACACTCACCTTGGACAGGCCGCCACCTTCCCCTTCACCTCCTCAAACAGTAATCAGCTCTTAAACATGCTGCCTGAATATAATCGAGAATCATAAACACGCTTCAGAAGCTGAAACATACACACTGAGCCTAAATACGCTCTGCAGAAACAATGTGTTCGACAAATTAAACATTTTGAACTAATCATGGTCCTAGATGAATATTAGGGGGATTCATTAAATTCGGTTTGATCTACATGATTTACATTTATTTTATTTCATCTTATGATTCCATCTGCATCAGTAGGATGGATAAAAATCCATGAAGCTGAAGACATTTACGGTATTTGCCTTGTGTGTGACCAGAACGTACAGTACACAACTGGAGTATTCTATACGTGCCATCCAAACACGAGATATAGATATATAAATATAGAAATATATGAAATAATACATATTTTTCCCTTTTAATGACATGTCTTTGTTTTCATCGAGCTTCATGTACAGCCATAAATTGTCCATCGTGTGATAATGACATCATTTTGACATTGTTTGAAAAAACCTATTATAGCGGCTCACTCATGATTTTATCAATTTGGTTCAGCCGAGACACAAGCTTGAGTAAATGGCCTTTCATTAATCATTTGTCCGCTCCAAATGTATTTTGTTTGACTTCACTTCCATTCTGGGGGTCTTGAGTGATGCTTGTGATGTCACTTGCCGGGTCAACAGGTGGCAGCAGAGAGCTCCTGTCAGTCATTCCCAACTCTTCAGTCAAAGAGGCAGTAACATGCAACACAAGCCTGCAGATTAATGAAGCAAAACATCCCATAGAATATCATCAAACACTGAGAGGGACCACACAACTGCACAACAAGTCATGCATGAAGTATTTTCAGAGTGTTGTATAAGTACTTTCACTTAAGTGAAGTACCTGAATAATGTGTCCACCATAATGTTCTGTGCGGCTGAAGTGAAGAGGACCTGTGAGTCGTTCAGGAGTCAGAGGGCTGATGGTTTGAATCCCGGTAGTTTACACGTCCTTATGCAAGGTTTGAACCTACACCTGATGTCTTCTCTACAGGTGTGTCGGTGCGAATGGATCTCACCTATGAGAAACACTTAAAGACGGTGAGATTTGAAAAGTGTCCATCATCTCATGTTTGGAAAATTCAACAGGTGCTCTTTTTAAGGGAATGAAGACTCAAAGAAATGGATTGGATTGACTTAATCCACATATGTCCATAATCTCCAGCAAACTGTATGTTAAATATAACTTTATAATAATATTAAGATAAAAATACATGAATCACTGCCACCGACATGACAGCATGAGATAACCGCGGCTCTATCTGTTTAAACATAGCTTATAGTTGTCTAACTGAAAAACATAAATATACCATCTATTTTTATTTAGTTAACTGTGTTTATTCGCTTATACACAATCTATTCTAAACGTTGTGTATTGGGTGATTTACTCAATATGTAAAGTTTGATCAAATCAGTCTTATTCTATTGGTGTAAAAAGTTTTAATTTTAAATTGCACCAGATTAAGTGGGTTTAGTTTAAGAAGGCAGTAACATAAATAGCAATTAAATTGGTTTTAAGAAGAATCCTTTTTATAAGTCACATACAGCACAACGTAGTGAAAGTATTTCTCTGCATTTGACCCATCCCTGAGGGAGCAGTGGGCAGCCCCTGTGAAGTACTTGGGGCGCTTGGGTTTCAGGGTCTTGATCTAGGACCCTATGACAAGTAGACCCTGGTGGGATTAGAACTGGCTACTTTCTCATCTTCTGATGGAGAGGCAGCTGCTCTACCCACTGAGCCACAGCCGCCCACAACTACATTTATAGAATGAAAGTACTCACAGAGATCTCTCTTTGGAGTGTCGATGATTTAGAATGTGATTCCACTATTTCAGACTTATTATAGTTATAATAAGAGTCTTATAGTATTGAAAGTCTTGCTTATATTCAGTTGTACGAAACCATTGATATTAATCAAAAGGGATTCCTGAAAATCTGGAGAAATCACAGAAACAGAACCCTCGTGGATATAACACGTGAAACGTGTCAAACGTTGGAAATATACAGCGGACCTTTTCCAAAATCAATCCAGGTCTTCCTCTCTCAAAAGTCTAGGTGGGTATTACATTTGGAAATGATCCATGAAACACTTTTTGAGTTATCGTGTTAACATGAAGGATCGGCGGATTCGGACGAAGCGATGACTATGCCATGGTATCCAAAACTTTTTGCGGATATAATAAAGTAACCCTCCAGAGCTGTGGTCACAACCTGACTGGGGGTATTGATGTCATTCTAAATCCTGTTTTGGATTTGATTCCAGCGATGACCTCAGGTACCTAAAGTACCTCATACTGGGAATATATCAAGAACCTCCTGATATTCAGGCTGGTATGAAAAAGACATCCCTGTGTTCAGATGTTCCCTCTGAGAGTTGTAAGGGATCGGTCCTCAGTGGAACTGAGTGAGGAAAGGTTGAGGCTTATGAAAACTCAAACTATCGAATGTATAAAATAATAATAAAATGACTCAGTTGGAACACATTCAGTCGATTCGACTTCTGATGCTTTTTATCCCCCTTTTTTTTATCACAAGTTTCTGTGTCTCGTGTTTGAGTGTATTATGTCATAATCCAATAAATAAATAAAATGTCATTTTATTTGGATTATAAACTCAAAACATGACCCACGGTTACTTCCGTGCGTGTAAATTTAATGAATGAATTCCACCAGTGGAAAAACAACATGAGACTCCCGGCCGGAGAATCAGAACCTCGCTAGACTCCGACGCGCGCCACAGGCCCGTCCCCAGTGGGCGTGCGTAAATGGCACCAACCCTCTCTAAATATATCTCCCCTCTAAAAATGAAAGAGAGACACCAGGCTACGAAATCCTATCCAATCAGAAGCGCCCTGAAAACTTATGAGAGAGGAGTTTTTTCTTCTTCTTTTTAGGATACAGTGTTTGTCTCGAATCATTTCGTGGCCTCGGGTGGTGCCGGTAGCGCACGCAGCGGGAGGCGCATTGTCTGTATGCAAACTGGACGACATGGCCATTGTGTGCGTTTGGGCTTATATGGAGGAACCGATGGCTCGGAGGGCACAGCCTGTCTGAAGTGTGAGGAGAGGAGAGTCGCCCTCGGCCCAGATTATCTCCCGAACCGCTCCGCTCCGTCGCTATGAGCTGCCTGGATGTGATGTACCACCAAAGCTATGGAGCGCACTACCTCCCTGCAGCGGCGTACAGAACCTCCTACTACAACCACCACCAGCACCAGCAGCAGCAGCAGCAGCAGCAGCAACAGGTGAGGGCAGCAGCATCAGGATCCTCTTCTTTCAACTGAGACGAGGACATTTCACCTATATGTATGTTTCCAGAACTTAACCTGTTCTCTCCAAGAAGTGAACACTGCTAGTTATTCCAACTCATCCACTTAAAGCTGATTTGGATTACACAAATGTGGTGTCTGTTTGAACTTAAACTACTTTAGCAGGTGTAACTTAGAGTTGAAACTTGTTAGAGCAACAACATAAAGTCCATTTGACTCAACTTTATAGTTCTGAAAGAAACTGAACAGTACATCAAGCTGGTACTGATTCATTAATGTAGACGTGAATAAACACAGTTAAGTGGAGCAAAATAAATATAATCTGGTTAAACTCAGTTAACTGGACCCTCGTTATCCATGTTGTAAAGATAATGTTGCGTTTGGACATATAATCATGTTGTTTGCATACAGGTTCATGTTGTTTCATTGTTTCTTACCAAACTCTGTTTGGTTGAATTGTGACATATTTGGACTGAGTAAATCCCAAAAAAATAGTTTGTCAGTGCATAATGGCAGAAGTTATATCAAATGTGCTTAAATAAAATATGTCATATAACTGAGAGGCTATAAATGATCATATAACTTAAAGCTACTATAGGAACGATTTCTAACCTCCTGTGATTAAAAGTCTTTTTTCCTATATTGCGCCACTTCTGAGGAGCTTTACTCCTTACATAAACACCTCTTAACTCCATTTCCAGTTTGAATGACTAAAATCCAGTGTTTGTCTCCTTATTCACCCCGGGTCAGGCGTAATGACACAGAACCATTAATTCTGCGGTCAAACGGTGATGTAATGACAGCCAGTCAGTCACTCAGGAATGTGGATGAGGCGCTTAGAGCTTTTCAAATGGTTGGAATGCAGTATGGGGGAAAAGACGCTTCCTTTCAAACAACTCCCTCTATCTACATCAGAGACAACAATTGGAACGCAAATGTTACTTTTTGATCATCGATATCACATAGAGCTCAGTCTCTCCTGAAGCTGCTCTTATAAAAAGTGATGTTTTGACTCCTGGTTGGTATTAAACTATCTGGATCTCCTCCTGCAGAGAAGGCTGAATATCTACACCAAGATGCAAGAGTCTATGGAGTATCAGCAGCAAGCAGGAGGAGGAAGAGGGATGCTCTCCAGGGATCATGGCCACCGTCAGGGTCCTGCAGCTCAAGGACTTGAATCAGGCCGGCGATCATCATCCGATCCGGAGCTGAAGGACAGCGTTCAGCCGGCAGAGGCCGAGTACCTGAGCTCCCGTTGTGTTTTGTTCACCTACTTTCAAGGGGATATCAGCGACGTTGTGGATGAACACTTTTCCCGGGCTCTCAGTCAGACCAGCACCTTCAACAGCGAGACCAAACCGATCAGGGTGAGCCAGCCATCGCCCTCATCAACCACTGGCTTATGGAAAGGTGAGCCTCAGACGTCCGAAGACTTTCAATTAATCACATCAGATGAACTGTGAGGCGATTTTCTTTTTTTCCTATGAAATGTGTCGTTGTTTTTTTCAGACGGTGGTCTTCATTCTGAAGGACAGAGCAGCTCAGTGTGGAGCAGCAGCTGTCCAGCCCAGGCCGGTTCTTGCCTCCCATCTGTCTCTGTCTCAGTCCACCCAGACTTTTCCCCCAGCCCCGTTTCCCTTAATCCCCCGGATGGAGCTCTGTGGGCTGACCACATGCTCTCTCAGGGCAGCCTCCCGCCTCCAGCCACCCTCCCTGAAAGCTGGACATACAGCCTGAACCAACAGAGCACAAGCAGCTACCCTAATGTCCACAACGTGTACCATCCTCACCCTCACATCCACACCCGGCACCACCACCCCATTCTCCATACATATCCTACCCACAGCCCAGCGCTGGATCCCAGGTTTAATCCCCTGCTGCTGCCCGGGGTTCGGAACCACAGCCAGCCGGCCGCCAGCGCGGGGAGCTCACCACACAGCGAGGGGGTGAAGACAGAGATGGTCCCCAGCAGCAGCAGCAGCAGCAGCCCTGTGACGGGTAGTTCTGTCACCTGGACCTCCTCAGCCCTCCATGGATCCTTGGAGGTGTATGACTCAGGTAGATACTACAAAATAAAGTCAACTACACATGAGTTCTAACTCCTGCCATAATAGTAATGTCACCTTGTTTCTGTCGCTCCCGCAGCTCTGGATCAGACCAAAGTAAAGTCACCAGTTTGGTTCTAACTGATGCACAGAGAGGGAATATAACTTCACACCAAAATGGACCTACTATGTGGCTCCGACACCAGCACTGTGATGAAGGCCGACTGTAGCTCAAACTACGGACCTGCACTGTCCACACAGCTTCTAGCGGATGTGAGCTCAGGCTTTGGAGCTGAGGGGCAGCGATCCAACGCCGTGGCTGCGTAAGATCGCTCTTTGGAGAAAGGAAAGACTACTAGCTTTAAATGGAGGAGTCCTCTTTTCTCTGTCGGCACAATTTCTTTTTCATGCAATGTGAGACAAAGTGGCTCTGTTTCAAGGGCTTCATTTTGATCCAGTTTGTTTTGTACAGTAAATGTTTGTTTACGACTGTAAATGTTTTGTTTGTGTGTGTGTGTGTGTGTGTGTGTGTGTTTAGTTTGTCTGATGTCATTTGCTTTATGTCAGCATGAATGCCTCTTTACTATTTTGCATTTGTTGAGTTGGTGAAGTATAAATATTGATGCTGTATGTGTAAATAATAAATTGCTGAGCAGAATTTTAAAGTGATTGTTCCTTTCTGAGACACAATTGTACAATTAGTTCAATTTAACAGAATTATTTAATCGAAATTCCACTTTTAACCAAATTTTTTATACTTGAAAAAATGTATTTATATAAACTATGCACACACGTGGTTTACAGGGTTAAAACATGATTAACGAAATCTAAAAAAAAATTGAAACAATAGAAAAATAATTAATTAAAACTGTTAAGAGGCCTTACTAATTGATTAAAATAAACAATAAAAATTGATTGAATGTTTCTGAAATAAAATGAAATATACAGTAAAATAGATAATAAAAAAAGAGGCATGAAGAATTGTAAAAAACCGTAATAATAAAAAATATAATATAAAATATAACATAAAATGAACCCTTATTTAGTAAAGAATAAATAAGAAACAAAATAAACAGTCAAATAAATAGTAAAAATAGACATTACAAATAAAATAAAGTCTAGGATAAATCTTCAAATAACTAGATAAGTAGCACTGGACATTACGGCGAATGCCAGCCTACAGAGTATTGAGCACATAACACAAAATGATGAGAAACGGTTATTTCTAAGCTCATGAGCTCCTGCTGCCAAAAAGTATAAATTGTTGTGCAACCCAGCACAGCTGCCAGTAAGTCCTATTAAATGATCGGCGCCCCATTGTCTTGTTTAAAGCAGGGAAAGCCAGTCTTACAAGTCATTTAACCTCAGCTACAAATACCTTTCGTCATCCTTGATCAAACTGGCTGATTATTTCCAGTCACGGGCAGAACAGTGTGGCTTCACAGCAAAGGAGGTTCTGGGTTTGAATCCACATCTGGGAACTTTCTGTTTTTAGGTTTTTATTTTATGTGTCTCTCTTAGTGTCCTCTGATGAACTGGCAACCCCAAAAGAGTCAGTCAATGTTAGCTGGGTTAGACTCCACCCAAAAAGACCCTGCAGGGGTAGCAAATATAGAAACGTACAACGCATACAAATAAATAGCCTTCACAATATTATCATTAAAAACAAACTAATGTCACTATTACAAACAGCTGTGGGCGAAACCTCACTTCTTCAGTGGAAATGATGATCACAGCAGACTTTATGAATGAAGACAGAACCTACCTGAACTCACAAATGAGAATACACATATCTTTCTGGGAGCCAGCCTTTAATAACCTTTCTCAAACAGAATACTGTACGCCGCATCATGGACCAGACAGGAGCCGAGTGGTTCCGAGGGAAGTGAGTCGCATTCCACAGACACTTATTGTAAGATACCATGACATGTCTGTTGCCCGTCTCCACGCAAACACTCACGTAAATACACACTCACACTGCCAGACTGACAAACACACACAGAAGAATGGATTTCCTGTCTGGACAGGAAGCTTGTCAGAGCAGCAGACCGCGAGGGCACAGGACCCCATTCTAAGACACACGCAAAAGACAGATTTCAGGTAGAACAGTCCATGTCGTTGTGCTTTTGTCCTGTTTGGAAACGTTTCAGCAAAAGCACTAAAGCTAAGAAAAATCATGTGACCGACTGGATATCATTATTCCCAACAAAGTCTGGACTGATGTGAATCCTTAAAAATTCAAGCTGGTCCGGTGCCAGAACCAGCAGTATTTCTACCCTTGGTGACATAATCAACAGCTGCATGCACTTGTGTGTGAGTGTGTGTGCGTGTGAGAGTGTGTGTATGCGTGCATGTTTGTGAGCGTGTGTGGGTGTGTATGGGTGTGTGTGTATGGGTGCATGTGTGTGAGCGTGTGTGCATGTGTGTGTATGGGTGCTTGTGCGTGAGCATGTACAGCGTGTGCGTGTGCATGGGTGTGTGTGTGTGTGTGAGCGTGTATGCATATACAGCGTGTGTGTGTGTGTGTGTGTGTGTGTGTGTGTGTGCGTGTGTGTGTGCGTGTGTGTGTTTGCGGGTGTGTGTGTGTGTGTGTGTGTGTGAGCGTGTATGCATGTACAGCGTGTGTGTGTGTGTGTGTGTGTGTGTGTGTGTGTGTGGGCATGGGTGTGTGTGTGTGTGTGTGTGTGTGTGTGTGTGTGCATGGGTGTGTGCTGCTGAATGTCATTTCCCCCCTATAATCCTGATGCGTCTGGCGTGTTTGGTTACAGATGATGCTGCAGGAACATCGACGCGGTCAGCACGCCTGCAGCCGCACAGACACGGGTCAGAACTTTGAGCTGCGTTAACTTCATGTAACGCCTCACATAAGTGAGTCACTTGTGTGGAAGTTCACTTTGGCGTTTGTAGAGAGTAAGCGAACATCTTAAGCTCAGCGTCACTATCTAACGTTAGACTCCTACTAGTTACAAAGGTAGTAGCAGGTCAGTCCTTGTAGCCAAGATGTTTCTGCTCTCATTCAAGACGCGTCCTGCAGCCCCAGAGACAGTCTCAGAACCACAGTCTCAGAACCACAGTCTCAGAACCACAGTCTCAGAACCACAGTCTCAGAACCACAGTCTCAGAACATCAGTCTCAGAACATCAGTCTCAGAACATCAGTCTCAGAACCACAGTCTCAGAACCACAGTCTCAGAACATCAGTCTCAGAACCACAGTCTCAGAACATCAGTCTCAGAACATCAGTCTCAGAACCACAGTCTCAGAACATCAGTCTCAGAACATCAGTCTCAGAACATCAGTGTCAGAACATCAGTCTCAGAACATCAGTCTCAGAACATCAGTCTCAGAACATCAGTCTCAGAACCACAGTCTCAGAACATCAGTCTCAGAACCACAGTCTCAGAACATCAGTCTCAGAACATCAGTCTCAGAACATCAGTGTCAGAACATCAGTCTCAGAACATCAGTCTCAGAACCACAGTCTCAGAACATCAGTCTCAGAACCACAGTCTCAGAACATCAGTCTCAGAACATCAGTCTCAGAACCACAGTCTCAGAACATCAGTCTCAGAACCACAGTCTCAGAACATCAGTCTCAGAACCACAGTCTCAGAACCACAGTCTCAGAACATCAGTCTCAGAACATCAGTGTCAGAACATCAGTCTCAGAACATCAGTCTCAGAACATCAGTCTCAGAACCACAGTCTAAGAACATCAGTCTCAGAACCACAGTCTCAGAACATCAGTCTCAGAACATCAGTCTCAGAACCACAGTCTCAGAACATCAGTCTCAGAACATCAGTCTCAGAACCACACTCTCAGAACATCAGTCTCAGAACATCAGTCTCAGAACATCAGTCTCAGAACATCAGTCTCAGAACCACAGTCTCAGAACCACAGTCTCAGAACACAGTCTCAGAACCACAGTCTCAAAACATCAGTCTCAGAACATCAGTCTCAGAACACAGTCTCAGAACCACAGTCTCAGAACACAGTCTCAGAACCACAGTCTCAAAACATCAGTCTCAGGGAGAACAATCTCAGAACCACAGTATTAGGAACACAGTCTCAGAACACAGTCTCAGAACCACAGTCTCAGAACCACAGTCTCAAGAACACAGTCTCATGTGTTTGGACTTGGCGGGAGAGAACTTACACAAACTGGGGGATAACATTACAACTCCTCCTAGAAAGGCCCTGATGGCAGAGGTAGAATTTCAAACCCAAAACCTTCTCGCTGTCAGTCAGCGGTGTTACCCACTCCACCACAGTGCTGCAAAACTAAAAATGCTACTCCTTCTTAAAGTAACAAGCCCGTTTGAATAGAATGTACAGCTATTTGTGTTTCAAATGAAAGGGGTCTACGTAATAAAAAGGAATGACTCGGATGAAAACTTTTCTCAAATGCAGACACAGTTTCTGTACCATTTAGTGGTTGGGCATTATTTTCATTAAATAGCCAGATTAAATGATCTTATTCTAACAGGTTCATTGGTGACATTGATACAGATCACAGATCAATGAATTGCATCGATCTGTGATCAGATGCTGAACAATATATGTATGAACAATATATGTATACATGGAACGTATACGTTCCATGTTCAGAATACTTTATAGCTAAACATGCATTGTTCTAAGCGGACCAGCTGGTACGCAGATATCTCTACAACTGTAAGAGGATCGAGGCCTTGATCGACAGCAGCAGCCCGCTGACATTCCTCTCTCCTCTAAACTGAAAAACATCCCCTCTGGGCCGCATCGTCTGCATTTCTATCCAGAGGGTCCAAGAATCGTAAGGCACTGGAAATAAATGAGTTCACACAGTCAGCCATACAATTATTTCATGATTATTATCAATATATATATATATATATATATATATATATATATATATATATATATATATATATATATATATATATATATATATATATATATATATATATATATATATATATATATATATATATATATATATATATATATATATATATTTCCATTCAGAGGGCAGATGACGTTGACTTGATTATAGGATGTTGAATATAATCAACTCAAATTAAATTGTCATAATAAAGTTACAAAGAAAAATTGCTATTGTCCATAAACTAAATGCTAAGTGTATTATTTTACATTTATTTTATTTTATTTATTAACACAGTGTTGGACATAAAGTTAAAGATTAGCTTTAACTTTGTTTTAGAAATATTTTCACATGTTTTAGGACTTCCGGAAAATGGTCCTAAAATATGATGCTTTAATATTGTTCTACACTTTTACTGACTTTGTGATTTTAACTAACTTAAGTCCCTATAAGGCAGATATGTAGATATTTATATACATATATTTAATATTGCACATTTACAGCATTATGAATCTTAATTTCAATAATTTGTTTTATTTTTCATGGCCCATAATTTTTACTTCGTTTACTGTCAGGGAAAAACAGGATTCCTCTGGGTCATTTCAGAAGGAAAAATATTAAATACATAACATAAACGGTTCTGCAGCAGAGTGAATAAATCACTGTTTGAAAAAGTCTTTCCTCTGACATCATGAGTATTTATGGACTACCAGGGCTCACAAGTTCATACAAAGAGAGTGAAACTACATGAGGGGAAAAAAAAGATGGAGAGATTTAAGATTTTTTTTCCCCAGTACGTCGGTGTCACTCCTGTCCTCTGGAGCTCCTCATCATCATTAGCATGTAGCTTCTGCATCAGCATGTAGTGCACTTATATGCAAACAGGCCTCCCGCCGGCAGCCTGGGAGAATCACCACAGGCACTTCCACTGCAGGAAGAGCACTAAGATGCTGTAGCAGCACTGGAAGCGGAATAAAAGTGAATTAATATGTCAATAATTAAACAACTGTGGCAGTTAAGGAAATGTTTGACGTTTAATGTTTAATTCAAATTTAAATAGCCATAATTGTGCTGATTTTTAAGATTCTCAAAGCAATAATAGATGACATTATCATACAGTGTACATGCATATTTAAGTATTCAAGAAGTTCATTTTCTTGACAGCATTTACAGAACACGAGTTATTATTAGTGAATAGTGATATGAATCCGCTCCAGCATCTTTACATACATTGCTGCAAATCCACCTGAATGCAAAATATATGTAAAAATAAAAAATAAAAATGTAGTTCGATGTAACCAGGGTATTACAAGTTCATGGATAATAAGTCTGCAGTCATTAAGTCAGGAAACTATAAGCATTGAATCTATCTTGCGTATTTTCCAAACCATTTCCATAGATGATGCCAGTCAGCGCCCACAGCTTCAGTCAGTGTATATCAGATGTCAGACACCAAAGTATGTCAAGTCCAACTCAGTGGTCATCACCAGACGCAGGGCAAGGGCCTGGAAAAACACTGGAATGACTGACCTCAACGTTATTCTGACAGATGAATGGTCTTCACAATAAAGGCATTCATTTTCTTATTCACATACTTGTTTTTTTGCTCCAAACTTATTCCAATAATGGTGCTGAGCATCGATCAGCTATGTCAGCATACACAGCAATAAAATATGGTACCAATCAATTACCCTACGAATCTTTCAAACTGATTTATTTTATTTACCCCACAGACATCACACATCCACATGCACAAACACACACACAAGTACGCACAAAACCATGTCTCCATGCACAAAAGACAGCAAATTAGAAAAGGCTGAACCAAGAGCAAATATTAAAGCTTCATCTCCTCATATGATTGCCTCTTTCATAACCAACGTCTATTTGCTTTTTGTAACAGGGAAGTGCATTAGGTTGAAGAGATGAGACGTCGTATTTTGTTCCTCTCTCTCTCTCTCTCTCTCTCTCTCTCTCTCTCTCTCCCCCTCTCTCTCTCTCTCTCTTTTTTTTTTTTTTGAAATTAATTCACTTTCATTTCTGACCTGGAGAGTCCTGTTTGAGATTTTCCTGCTCCTAGTTCAGACAGAACTTCTCGTATTCACTATCCTCTCAACCCCGGGCCTGGTTCTGATGCTTTTAATTCAGGCAGATGCTGAACCCAGGTGTGCATAACCAATGTTTCCACTTGAACCTGAATAACCTTTGTGTCACCTACACCATGTAATATCATGTAATGAGTTTATTGTAAGGGTGCCCCTCTCAACTGGCCAGGAAAATGAAAATAAGACATAAAGGGTCCACGTATGGAAAAGTACTTTGATTCCAAATTGGTGTAGAGGAAAGTCCTTCTTCTCATGAACAAAAAGTCAGAAGTTGGATTATTAAAACAGACGTAAAAAATTGTGGCGGAATTCATTTCCTATTAATTACTTAAAACACATTTGACATTGCAAATAGGAATCTTGGGAGAATATAATTACATTTTCTGTCAACAAAATGTGAAATATTTTTGTAGATTCTTATTCTTGGCGGTCATGGAAACCCTTGAAGGTTGAATCCGAAGAAACTGGACTTCCGGACACTCATTAGAAGACAACAACGTTCACATTCTGGATGGTCAGGACTGATGGTTTGAGAGATGAGTCAAGGAAACTATTTAAAACTATATACTATAAACTGAGTCTACCATCTCTTCCCCAAAAGTTTCTTCTTTTTCTTTCATTTGGTCCTGTATGTGGAAACACCAGGTAAAAACCTTCCACAGTCATCTGTAGTCAGTTACTTTTACTGAGTCATCGCCCTTTTTCTTAGTTTTTCTACAATGTAAATATTGAACCCAAAGACAGAACATAAGCTTTTTTTTTCAATTGAAAGGATCAATTCAAAAATTAGCTACTTTTAAACAATGAATGGGCGTTTCAGGGAAATACACATTTTCCACATTTCCCAAATTTCTTCGATTTAAATTTATTCTGTCCCCCAGTTTCTTCTATTCTTTTATAGATTTTATTAATATCAAAACTTTTATGTTTTTGTTTCCGACTGGCGTCCAGTCGGAATTCTCGTATCTCTCTCAAGATTAGGTTTTTAAGGTACCGTTAGGGCCTGACTCCCGGTCAGACCTGCTAGCTTGTGACAGTCGGTCATCCTCTCTCTTTCCTCTGTGGGAGATTTTTATTCACTTTTTTAGGCATTTTCTTTCCCCCGCCATATCGACTCTCGTTTTAACCCTGAGAGTAAGAGAATATACCACGCTGCTCAAATCTTATTGTAGAGAAGCTGTTGCTCTTTGGGGGATGATCTAGCCTCACCTAACCAGACAGTTTCAATCACAGGTTCAATCCCAGGTAGAACTGAGGAAGCCTCTTGGATGAGACGCGAAGCATCTTCATCTTTAAAACAGAAGTCGAGTTGCTTACCAAAATCTTGACTTGAACCCTGGCTTCTCTGTTTTTCAATGCCCTACATAAATGTAACATAGGCTTCATTCAAATACATAAATCAGGTTATAAGTGACAGTTTTGGATCAAATAGCATTATTTTAATAGCTGTGTTAATTATCAAAGTAAAAGATGTAATTTCCTGGTTCTAGATTTTTCATATGAATTTGGACGTGTTTGTTCCACAACAAGAAAATATTGGTTTCGGATCTCTTATCCAATAATTTTGTACATCCAGGCAATAGTTAGTGCTTGAAAGATTTTTCATTTATGTAAATGTTTTTATTTGAAATAATCAAAAGATAAGATATGATACGATAACTAGAAGGTAAACCTTTATTAATCCCACAACCTTTTTGGATTCTTCTTGTGCCAGAAACTTCCTCCAAATTTACGGTAACACAAATAATCAATAAACATTGCATACAGCCAATATTAAAGTATAAAGTATTTAAAATAAGTTTAAAAAAAAAGTGCTGTAAAGTAATACAAAAACAATAGATGAATAATGTAACCTTTACTAATCACATAAACTTATACACAGTACAACATCGTGAAATCAATTATCTGTATTAGTACCACCCTGGGGAGCAGATGGGGGTCCAGGGTCTTGCTCAAGGAGCCTACAACAATAAGACTGCAGGTATTGAACCGTCGGTTTACCAATTGGGACACGACCGCTGTAACCGACTGAGCTGAAGCCGCCCCACCATAGTGTTAGTGAATCAAGCGTAATTATGAATAGCAGTAAAGATGTTGAGCCGTCACTTATGAAGAGGTGACGGAGCGAATTACACAGCAGGAAGCTGATCCTGTTGTGCCTCTTAAGATCTCATGGGAAAATCTGATGCGTATGTAAGCAGGAACAGCGAGAGAAAGGGAGACGGAGAACAGATGGTAGCAAACGCGAGTGTCCGGAGAAATAGATGAAAAGAGACGGGGAGAGAGTGAGAGAGAGAGTGAGAGAGAGTGAGAAAGCTGATCAGTCATAACACGTCCCAGCTACACATTCCAGAGTAATTGAGCAGATGATTAGCTTCAACGCAGCAGCTGTCTGAATCCAAGAGCTTACAAATACAGACAGGCCAAAAAATAACTATAACACACATTTGACGGTCACATCACATCCCTCCCTTTACCCGTCCTCCTTTATTTCCACGCCTACAAATCGCTGGGGTAATTAGGGCTAATTTGCCCCCCTTGTGTGAGAATTGTGGGTATTAGTGAACGGCTCAGCTTCCGCAACTGTGTTTGTGTCAACAGGGCGGACTAATGAAGCATGCTGGGAGTGTCACGAAACTCTTAAATGATACCCGAGTCATCGTCACTCATCTAGTAGGAATGACAGGTAGACCAAAACCAGCAGATTTTCTAAAGTTCAGGATTAACGAGATGGAAATCATTGGATCAAATCCCTTTTCTATTTTATACACAATATAAAACCAGTGCTCCAAGCTCAACCAACCAATCCAGTGATGGAGGTTTGAATAGGACTGGCTTTTAATCTCTTGAAGCTGAGATTTTACGAAGTTAAAAGGATGCCATGGAAAAAAGCACAACACGGAAACCTAGAACAGGAAAAAACAACAACAAACAGGTACTCAGTGGGGCGCAAACCTTCACCAAGGCAGCTCTTATTTCCACCATTTTCACATGTTACAAATCCATGAAAGTCACATGTCACCAGGACATCAAAGCCATCAATGTTATTTGTCATTGTTGGGAGTCGTGAAGATTTTTCCTTTCTTGCAATGTCCAAAAACAGTGGAGTCATAGATTGAAAGTAGCGCTGTCCAGATCATCCATTTCAGGCCAGATGAGATATCCATTCAAAATGGCCCTCCATTCATAATCCCTCCTGCGAGTTCTCTTAGGTGGATGTGCCTGGAAAACCTTCAAAGGGAGGTGTTCTGAAGGCATCCTAATCAGATGCCCGGACCCCCTCAGATGCACAACAAGGCTTGGAGCATCACAGAGATCAGAGAAGGAAAGCCTGGAGACCTGACTCGTAAAAACCTTTTGGATAAACTGGTGTGGTCTGAGTAGTCCGCCAGAGGGATTCAACTTGGACGGCACTCTGCCCCAAGACAGAAAGAGGGTGCAGAGAGTGGAGACGGGAGGGCTGTAAAGCTTCCAGCCACAACCATGGACCCCCTTCACCTGACCTTTACGCCTCACAGCCACAGAGGAAATGCAGTCAGTTGAATCCACTGGGCTGACACCATAAGTTTACCTTTCAACAGGTTCACGCTCCGGTTCTTATATCATCCTCCATTTGTCAAAACACAAACCGTTATCTAGCAATAATAATAAATAATAATACATTTAATTTATAACGCACTTTACATTTGGATCAAATCTCAAAGTGCTACAAGGAAAAAGCAGATAAAGGCATCATTAAAAAATATAATAATAATTATATAAAAACCTGACCAAAAACCAGCAACGTTAATTAAAGTTATAGGTTCTGCTAAAAAAGAAAGTTTTAAGTCCATTTTTAAATGTGTCAGTCGTCTGTGGAGCCCTGAGATGGTCAGGGAGGGGCAGCAGAACATAAGGCCCGATCACCCATGGTGCTGAGCTTAGTCCGGGGAAGGAGGAGGCAGTATGAGTGGGTAGAACGGAGGGATCGTGTTGAGGTAGGTGGGGTGAGTAGTTCTTTCAGGTAGGGGGGTGCGTTACCATGGATACACTGGTGAGTGAGGAGAGAGATCTTATAATCAATCCTGGTGGAGATGGGAAGCTAGTGAAGGGAATGAAGAACGGGGGTTGATGTGTCGAGTTTACGAACTCTCATCAGGATCCTTGCAGCACTGTTTTGAACATACTGAAGTCTTTGAAGACTTTTATCAGGGATCCCGATGAGAAGTGCGTTACAGTTATCCAGTCTGGAGGAGACAAACGCGTGGACCAGCTTTTCAGCATCACTCAAGGTGAGTGAAGAACAGAGTTCAGAAATATTTCTGAGATCCTGCAGGTGAAAGGAGATCTTGCAGATGTGTTTGATGTGGGATTGACTGATGAAGAGCGGGGAATGTCGTGACCAGAGAAGGTAATACTGGTTAAGGAGGAAGACTGGGTCTGATGTGGGGTGTCAATTAAAATTGCTTTCGGTTTTGGAGCTGTTCAACTGGAGAAAGTTGTTTTTCATCCACACCTTTATCTCCTCCAGACAAGCGTGGAGAGTTGACAGGGGAGATGATGATGACGATGAGGATGGAGAGGCTGCGGAGGAATGTTTCAGTTTTTATTTAGATTTGCGTGTCATCAGCGTAGCAATGGAATGAGAGTCCATATCGAGTGATGACATGGCCGAGGGGGAGCATGTACAGTATGAAGAGAATGGAGCCAAGGACGACAACATCCACAACACGAGCAACAACATCTTCATCTTCTTCTTCTTCTTCATTAGTTTCCTGTTGATTGGAAGGCAGTCTGCTAAATTAATCAAAAGCAGATGTTTGCATCATGTAAATAATCTTTTTAAAGTCGTAATCTCTTCTTTCGAGGTAGCATGGGAAAACGGTGAAGAGAGATCCCAAGAGATTCTTTCCAATGGATGTTCAGTGGCATAAAGTACTACTTTGCAAAACAGTTGGACGCATTTATGTCAATCTTCTGCTATAATAAAATAAATAAATAAAGAATCAGGGTTTATAAGTGTTGTCAAAACCTCTCATTGTCCTGGAGTTTTCTCTGTCAGGGTCTGTGGGAGTAAAATAAATGTTTAATGTCATATAGTAAGATCCATCTATCCTCTGTTGAGCCAGATTAACAGAAAAGTGCATATAAATGGAAATAAATGGACTGCAGGCTTGTCCTCAATATCAATTCACTACAGCTTTTTTTTTTTCTGTTTTAAAAAAACAACTTTTCCTCACTGTCATATAGCGCTGGTTTAGCATCTACAGGATCAGACGGACAAATTCCACAGTTCTCACGAGTCATAAGAGCCAGATAACCAAATAACCGAAAACAAGCCGCTGATTTTGGATGTGATAGATGTTTATATTCAATTTAGGTGTAGCTTTTCATTCTAAACAGTTGTCAGATGCCTCTGCTGGCAAAAGGGTGGCTGAGAAATAAAGACCAAAAGACTGAAACACAAAAGCAAAGTTTGTGGCCAGAAATTCAAAACAGTTGTTGAAGGTTGATGATCTGCAGAGTCATGTGACAGCTTTGTGGGTTTGCTGCTCTGAGCTACATGAATCATTTGATCCACTGTGAAAATATTTCCTATTTATATATATATTTATATATATATATATATATATATATATAAATAATTTTATTTTTTCGAAAAAATAATGGCTGTTTTTGTTCTGATTCCTTTTTCATGGCTTCACTTCTTCCTTGCCCAAACTTAAGACTATTTATTCAACAGCTGTAGACACATTCTGATAGTTCTAGTCTGGATCAGACAGACATGGTTCACCACATCATCAGACACCAGCACTGCTGAAATGTGTTGATCTCACACTGGAAAAGGAATGTACTCAACAATTCCTTCAATTGTTTCACTTTTATCACTTCAGGATGTTTTTATTGCTTTGTGAAGCAATAAAAAAATAGGTGTTTGTAACTTTTTCGGTCCCACATGCCAAAGCCGGGGAATGTTTCCTGAGCACGGCGAGCACGAGGTCTGCTGGAGCTCCAACGGCCAGGGAAAAGGCTGTTAAATCAAAATTCAACACACACCAACACCACCGGAAAAGATCAACGTTTATGCCTGTTTACAATGTACAGCAAGAACATCCAGTGTTACACAGGCCAGCCACATTCCTCTGCCTGCCCACACACAGAGAGGCCAGAACGCACCACCAGATCTCAGAGGATGGATTCCGGGATTTTTACCTAATCTGGACTTTCAGAATGAGAAACAGAGAATAAATACCACAAGTAAATTTAAAGAAGGTTTGAGCAGTTCGATGGGCGGGGAAAGATCCCACTCACTGCTGTTTCAGAGAGATGGTCTGTAAATGCTGGACAAGTCAATGAATGCTCACAGCAGACAATAACAAAATACCTTTTTCTTGCTTTTGTCGAGCACATTCTCCCAACTAAAGTCTTTCACCCCGTCAAAGGGAGAGGCTCTCCATTCATAAAGGCCAGAGCCTCAGCAGAACTGGGTTGTTTCTCTCAGCCCCGCTCTGGGTTATGTGCCAGTAACCACAGCGGCCAGTACATAGCTGTCATTCCTCCGCTCACTGAAAGCACATTAAGCAACCAACACCTGTTTCCCCTGCTCCGTCTCCACCGAGCTGCTCCTCTGCAGACCGGTCTGCATCTGGAGTAGCAGGGATTAAACTCGCAGGGCTTTTTATACACCAATCCCACTATTCCTGGAATGTTGCTAATGGACTATTTTTATTGCCAGCGGCAGCAGTTAGTCACTCCAGACTTTCACAACCAAGAAATACACCATCATTTCAACCGTTCATGGAGGTTCGGGCTCTCCAGTGAAAGCTGTAAGACATTCTCAGAGGTGGTGTAGCAACTCATTAAAGGGACAATTCAATCTTTTAATAGTCATTCTTGGTTCAGGTATCGGTCAGTGGAGCAACACCAACACTGTTCAAATGGGTTTCTTGTAGTTTAGCAGGTCAGATCCATTGATAAAGTGACGTTAAGAAAGATTTTTAAAGCAACTGCTCCCACTGACCCTGCTGTTTCAATACCTTTGGGTTTTCACACACTAGATTAGACTCAAGAGCGAGACTCAGACTCAGGAAACATTTGAAGGTGGTTTAATAAGAGGCTGCTGGCAGAGTGTACTTCTCGGACTACGAGATAACAGGAGGAGAGGCTGGGCTGGATGGCAGGGAGGACTGGCAAGGCAGGCAGGTCAGAACATCATGCTCTCTGAAGCATGAGTAGGACAGCAGATTTTGGTTCATCAGTAAGAAATACTCAAGATTCAAATATGACTTGAGGTCTCCTGCAGGGGCTGCGCAATAAAACCCCTCAAGAGGAGGGCAGCATAACAAAGTACTGAGAAAAGTTTGGAAGAAACAGCCAAATGTACTAAATATAAACCTCTACAGAACTTTATGATAAATCAGCTGGTCAGCCACAAACTATTATTAACATAATGAGAGCAACTATGTTAAAGGTCCACAGACGCTTTCAAATACAAGCTTATGCCCTTATTCCATAGCCTGAGCCTCCGAGTGAAGTCAGGTCACTGACCACGTGCTGAATAAATGCCAGCCATACATTAGATGAGGGGTGTCCCTCCTTTCAACCCATAGCGAGGTCAGAGGGCGGGGTCCACGATGGGGCCGGGCATATTGATGTGATGATGATGATAAGATGAAACAGACAATCCCACACATGCTTTATCTAGTAATCACTGTGCTGCCTTGTTGCAAAATTAACCCATGAGCAACCAGACAAATTTATGCTTACATAAAAACGATGGGAAAATAAATCAAAATTCAAAATTAGACCCAATAAAATCAAGAGAATTAGTGATATAGACCAAAACGTATCCACATAGAGCATATTTCTGAAATTCTTTATGAGCCCTGGTCCTTTTTGGTTCTTTCTTTCCTCATTTGAAAATAAATCAATATGACTAATATTGATTTATTTTACTAGGTACCACAAATTTTCTTTTTATTCACAATTCCATAACAAAATTGTAACTTTACAACTTCAATATTCAAAACTGGCAACAAAACTTTCATATGAGAATTGGTCAGTACATGTTATCAGAACTGGTCTAATGAAATTCAAGACATGTTATTAAAGGATTACGATTGTTAAATGAATTGAAATGGACGAATACAAGCTAAACGTACGTACTTTATCTGTTAAAAATAAATGATGGAGCTGTACAGGTAACATTTAAAAGCTCTCTTGCCGCACCTACTTATGGATTAAGAAAAAGCTTTGAATGTGAAGACATTTAATCACCGCTGCCTGTTTTTAATCTTGTCAGGCTGGTAGGAGTGTATATTGTTATGCTGCTGTATAAACAAATACAGCATATTCTGGAAAACTGCATACGGTGTGCAGACTGACGGAGCACATCTGTAAAATATTCACATACTGGAATCGAATTAGAGGAAAATGATTTTCCGATGTAGATGAGAGTACTCAACATTAAATTACGAAATTCCAGTTTCAATGAGAATCTGTAAAGTGCCAAGAACATTCCCATCAATGTTTGGATTGTGATTGTTTCTCTGCCAAATCAGTTTAAAAAGAAGTGAAAACACACAGTAGGGAGTGTGTAGGGAATCCCTTTTCCTGCCACCTGCTTGTCAATCATTCCAGGCCACACCCATGACCCAACCTGCTGCTACTGTCCTATGCATCCCATAATGATCATACCACACATACCAGAGCCACGGAGGGAAATTCCTGGACCATTGACCCACATTATTGTTTTACACTAATGCTGACACACAGACCAGGTTTCCACTGGGGACTAAAATAACTGAAGGAGGGTTTCCGGAGGGAGAAGCAGAGAAACAAGGGCTGCTGCCCAAACAATGAGCACAAGTGAATGTCTGATTTTACTTTTCCCACTGACAGGAATGCGTTAAATGGGAAAAAGTGCGTAAGTTCTTTTTTTTTCTAGAAGTGTCGAACGTCGCACTTTCCTTCCATTGTTAGGGATCAACAAGTAAAGGTATTTATGGGGAAGTAAAATATTACTTCCTCATAAATCTGCCACTGAATGAACTTAATGTTATTTAATTTTTAAAAAGAAGTGGTGAAAATCATTCTTGTCATCATTATGAAATCCATGCGGACTGGTATGTAAGAAAACATTTATTTATAGCGTCTGTAAATGCCTATTGACGGTTAATGGAGGACATCTGTTCGAGTGACAAAACCGCAAAACACCCAGAATAGAGATACGACCCAAAAATTGGCCCCAAGCGGTAAATCTATTTCCCAACTCATCTGGCTGACCTGTTTTTGGAGAATGTGAGAGCACTGGGAGAATACGAAGAACATTTTGTTTTTGTGTCTAAACGACAAAAACAAAATAAGTGCTTATGACTCAAAATGCCACAATGACTTTAGATGGATTATAAGTGTTTATTCTATATAGAAGGGCCGTATGATTGTTGATGTGACAGTAATTGATGTAACTAATCACCATTAGTGCCCTTGTCTTTAACACTTTTATATGCATAGACCTTCAATAGAGCATAATTCAGCTTTCACTACCAGCCATTACAAAATGACACCGCCAAAAGTTGGAATTGAAAAGAGTCTGATCTATTCATTTTCTATTATTATTTTATTATTAAACTATTACTCAAAAAAAAGAAAATCGTGTAATTCAAAACTTTTGTCTCTTTGAAAATGAGTCAATAAGTGAATTATTATAGAATACTTAATATTGTTAAATAGTATATTATATGGGACGCCAAAATGTTTGTTATTGAACTAATAAATAAGTATTTATAAGATCAGCGCAGTTAATAAATTATTCGAAAATCAATTATTTATTATGAAGATTATTTACATTTTCATGAGAAAAGATATGATTATTTTATAATGCTTCTTATTGTTTTACTTAAATCTAACTGCCCTCATAACTTTGTGTAACTTTGTTTGCTTTATAATTATAACTTTGCAGCAGTGAGGAAATGCGAGTTTAATTTGTTCTGCCTGTGTTTGGATCTCACTGCCAGGACGCACATCCAGTTTTCATCTTTTCTTCCTGTGTAATCACCTATCCTGAGTCACTAATGGGCCGGAACCTATCCCAGATGACTTTGGGTAAGAGGCAAGATACTAGTTGGACAAGTCACTGTATCAACACATGGCCAAAGAACATAGAGAGAAAACAGTTACATTACACACATCGATCAGCCATATCATTAGAACCCCTGCCTAATATTATGTAGGTCCCCCTACTTGCTCCTGAATCTGCCATTAATGTTTTTTAGCCATTGATGCTACAGTAGCTCTGCTGTTGGATCAGACAACACAGACTTCAGTAAACCTTGGCTGCTCACGTTCCGCCTCACGTGTTGCCCTTCCTTAGACCACTATGGCAGGTATCACCACGGCGGCCCAGGAACAAGACTAGCAGTTGTGGAGATGCTTTGACTAAATAAATATCGCAGTTTAACCCTCTCAGATCCTCACATGTTTCCTGCTTTCAGCTCATCAACTTCAGGACAGAATGGTCACTTGCTGCTTGATATACCTGGCCCACAGACAGCGCCATGGTGATGAGACAATGGATGTTATCCTGGCTTCACCTGTCAGTGTTAACGTTATATTATGGCTAAGACTCGGGAAAAGTTCAAACCAAACCAACATTCTGCTCATTTCCATAACAATTTAGTGACATTTTTGTTCAAGGAAACAGATGCCAGCACTACTGGAAAGCTTGATTTGGGCCGATGTGTAGACCTGCAGATCATAACCACTAAATGAAGGTATCAGTAATATTGCCTCAATAAAGTCCTGTATCTCTTACAAATGCAACTCCACATGTTATGACTTCGGACCGGCTCAAAATATGATTTTTCAAATGTGTTGTCCAAACATAACTGAATTTAATGAAAATATGAAACAGTGTTTCTGATAAAACTAAATTTAGATTACAGGATTAAATTGATCATTTAAAATGTATAGAATTGCTAATGTCATAATAGCATTGGAATTAATTTTTTGTGTCTGTCAGTGTGAGTGAGTGAGTGAGTGAGTGTGTGTGAGTGTGAGTGTGAGTTGGAGTGTGTGTGAGTGTGTGAGTGTGTGTGAGTGTGTGTGAGTGTGAGTGTGAGTTGGAGTGTGTGTGAGTGTGTGAGTGTGTGTGAGTGTGTGTGAGTGTGTGAGGTGTGTGTGGTTGTGTGTCTGAGAGAGCGAGAGAGAGAGAGAGATCATGTTAGCATTGAGTGTAATCTGAGGGATAACATGGAGCTTATCCAGTTGATCCCTCCAGCTCCCCGTGTTCTGACAGGTTGACACCCATCATTCTTCACATTAACTTTGCCTAATTGGCAGGTAATTCCCCTCTCCCCTACTGTCCATCTACTGTCCCTCTTTTGTCCTCCTACTCAGCCCCTACTGTCTAGGTCTTTATCTCACAATATGACCAGGCCCCCTGCAGGCGCTGAGCCCTCGGCAGGACTTCTTGTCCAGGCCCAGACTCCTGGTAGGTCCCGTCACTGGAACCCGGGGAAGTGAAGTTGGGAGCTTCCTCTGTAGCGGTGACCCCCATGCTGAGCGACTCTCTACGAAGCTGACAGGAGAGCCGTCCCCAAATGATTCCAACCTGTCAGCATCTGCTGCCCACCCACCCCTTCTTCCAGCTTACATAAAGTAATGTGATCATCATGTGAGGGTGGATTGGTTTCCAAGCATCTTCTGATGATCCTTCTTTCTTCTATCGCAATGACTCAAAGCTACGTCTGTCAGCTGGGAGCAGCATCTGCGAAACATCAGAAAACAAAAGTTCCTTTCTTTTTGATGTTAAATCGCACACAGGCTTCTCTCCCTCGCTGCCATATCACCCTTACGCTCCACACTCAAACTTTACTCAGCTTCTTTTTTATGAAACCACGCACTCGCTCCAGCTGTACCGCAGCTCTCGTCCCGCCCTGACATTGATTGACAGGTGTTTGCAGAGTCACTCTGCAAAGTCAGACGCGAGACATATGGAAGCCCCACCCTCCTGTCATGTCTGCCTTCCCATGAGCCTTTTGTGGGTGAGGTGGAGGTGGCAGGAGCAGTCAGGATCTTGTCAGAGCAACAGGAAGAGGCTAACACGCTCTCTCTCTCCTTTCTCTCTCTGACGACCGCCTTCCCTCTCTCTAGCAGGAATAATCCGCCTACACTCTCGCTGTCAGCCCCCCAGTGAGTGTGTCAGCTGTCATTAACTTCCCAGACTTCAACTTAACATCGTTCCCGCCCTCTCTTCACAGGTGAAGCACACTGGATGCTCCTTGCTGGGAATGCCAGCCTCCCTGCCGGAAGCCTCCATCCTGTCGAACCTGCAGGCAGAGGCCAGGAAAACAAAAGTGACTTTATGGGTGTATGTAAACATACGTAGAAAACACTAGATGTGTATGAATGCATTTTAATATGGTCGTTCATTGGTGTTGATTTGTTTTCTCTGTGTGGATTTTCATGAAACTTGCTAGGAGGGTTGAGCTAATGACCCATTTAATGGTGGAATAGATCCGGACAAAGGCGTGGATCCAGTTTTTTTTGTCATGGCCAAACAGGACTATTACATCTTTTACATTTAACCCATATGGAACTATAGTAACACATATGTCACAAACTGTTTAAATGCTCTTGGAAACTCCTTTAACGGCTGCATCCATGACTTTTTTACCCATAAAGAACAATATCTGTATAATTTCAGCTTAATTTTCTTTTTACAGCCGGAAAGTTTACTTAATCAAACTAATATTGATTCTAATGTGACTCCAAATTCTAAAGTTAAACTTTCATGGACAAGAGTCATATTATGATGATCAAACTATCATGGGACTATTGTTGTTACCTTAAGTGGAATGACATTATGGTTAAAATTAGCTACTCTGCCAGAGGTCTATGTTCTCTAAGTTCCCTCTAGTTGTAGCCCCGAAAAAATTCGGGGATGTTATGGAATCTTCATCGCCGTCACATCCGTATCTGACGCCTCTCTGTCCACCACCGCTGGAGATCCTTAGTCAGATCATTTTCAAATTAGAGACCCACATACACCTTAGTGCGAAGAAGAACTGGAGTGTTTTGGGGAAAGTTTGGTTCTATATTTCAAACAGTAGCTTTATAGGCAATATTGTCAGGCCATAACTTCTCAACGGAGATTGACGGATCTGAAAAGATCGAGCAGAGAGATGGGGATGCGGATGCGGATGCGGTGTTAACCAGTAAAATGAATAATGGAGAGAATCATAATTGAAAAGACAGAAGCAAGATGATTGGCCAACGATGAGGGGTTAATCACCGTGATCAGGGAGATGTGGTCGGCTGATTAAGCTCAGTGATGTCAGCTGACTCCCCAGGCTGAAGCAGATAGCTAGGATTGAGCATGTGTTAAAGGTGAGAAGAATTAAGTGTTAAGAGCAGTAACTGTGAGTGTGCATGGAGATAGTCTTCATCTTTGAACTTTCATTAGATCATCATTTGTTGTAGGGTGGTGGGTTATATAATACAATAAATGAGTGAGTTACCAAAGTGAGTTGTTTCAATTCAATAGCAACACTTATGGTGGGTGTATCTTAAAATAAAATGTTCTTACACCAACAAAATGTTAGGAATTTGACACAACTTAGTTTTAAGTGGTAATAAAAATAGAGCAGTCATGCAGTAGTTCATGTAGAACAGAAAAAACACAATTAAGTTAAGCACAATAAATGGTTTTTAGTTCCATTTATGTTGATCATACTGACATTGGTGAAAACACGGGTCCGTTATCTTTCATCTTAATGATGTGATTAAATTATATCTAACAGAATTCCGTCTGGTGGAGACTGTTGACATATTTGGAAGAAGGAAAATTAACAAATGCCTTTTTGAGCGGGTGAATGTTGTTTTGTGAATCAGTTGACTTTGTGTTGTTGATATTGTGACAACCCAGATATAATATTTCCATACTTATCCCATAATACGTATAGATGTAGGTTTACATGCTAAAGTTAGGGTGTATTATGTGTGTGTGTGTGAGTGGCTGGGGTGGGGGGGGCGCCATGTTTGGAATGTGTGTGTGATATAAAGGCTCTCTCCTCACACCACAATGGCGTCTTTGACAGGCGGGAGAAGGGAAGGCTTTGTTTGGTGACACCACACAGTGTTGTGAATGCCCGGCATAGCTGCCATTCCTCTCTCTATGCCCTCCGCCAGGCGACTGGCTTATCAGGGATTCCTCTCCTTTCTATCTGCCCACGCACACCCCTCACTGTGTGTGTGTCTGTGTGTGTAAGTGAGGAAAAGAGTTTGTGAAGCACAGTTGCTAACACCAAGGAAAATGTAAATGAGCTCTGGAGGAGAATAGAACCTCTGTTTGGTGACATCTCTCTCTACAAAAGTGAAACACTTATTCTGCCACAATAAAAAGGAAAGAAATCTGAAGTAGCCGGCAAACAGGAATTACATTCGACTTTGCTCCTTAAATGAATAATCATGTCACAACATAATAATATTAAAACCTTGTGAGTGGAGGTATTGGAATGTTGTATTTTCTTTATTTTGACAAGTACAAGGAGCTAAAATACTTGAGTAAAATATATAGAATTACAGTAAGTGAGTAATCAACTGGATTTCATGCCGGCAGTTGTGGTTGCAAGAATTTTGCTGTAAAAAATACGATCACCATGTACGAGACATGGCAGTAAAATTCCATAAAAACATATATAATGTCAACCTGTTTACTAAAATGACAGTGAATTGTTGTTTTACCTCGAAATCAAATACATATGATATTTTCTAGCATCTTATTTCTGTAGAAAATGTGGAATGTCTTTGCTAAATGGTTAAAGTTGGTTATTTAGGTTTGCATACCAGCAAAATCTGTTATTCAGACAGAAACATACTTTGAATGTAATCGTGACAACTAGCGCTGCTGGTGAAAAGCTCCTTCTCCTCTCTGGTTTCAGTAATCAACAGATCCATCCAGCTTTCACATGAACACAGTGTCTGCCAAGAGGCCTGATACCCAAATTAAAGAGGGTATGGTGAACACATGTGAGAAAATTAGGAATTCAATACACATCATCCGTCATGAAAACACACACAGGAAAACACACACAGCTGTTCCTTTGTGTTTCCAGAGTGTTGTTCCATGTTTGATGTGTTTATGGGAGCTTTATGAGGCCTGGAGACAACAACCAGGGTTGGCTAGCAGCTGATTACATGCAATCAGGATCACATTATTTTATGATACAAGATCCAAAATAACTACAATCAGGCCAGAAAATATATAATCAGATTATTAAATCAGTATTATATTACATATCAAAGTATCTTTGGATGACAGTTTTATCCATTGTGAGTTTTAATTGTTTTTTTTTCTTTTTTTCTGTGACTTCAAAGGTTTAATTAACATATAAAATAAAAGTTTTTTTGAATTAATTAGGTCATAGAAAACACTCTTGAGATTGTATCAGTTTTGTTTTGGTACCAATAATGAAATTATTTCATTTGACCAACTGTAAATACTGAATATTCAAAATGTATTTGGTTTGAGAATATTGAAATGTTCATTATCCTTCATTTAAAAATGAAGGACTTTTTTTTATTCAGTGGAAGTTTGAGGCGATCCATAAATATTTTGATAAGATCACTTTGTTTTTGTAGTCAAATAGATTATTATTCTAGTTTTAAAAGTATCCATGTAATCATAACAACCGTAAGTCAGGGATATTTATATCCGCGAAAAGTCGCTGTAACCGCCACAGAAGATTCTTCATGATAACGCCATAATGCGATGGATCATTTCCAGTCTCTCCCATTTTAAACCAACATATACCTTAGTGTGAGGAAGAACTGGAGTGACTTTGGCAAAGTTCGATTGTATATTTCTGCCACTAGGAGGAGCTTTATCTCCTAAAGTTTTTTGGACATAATTTCTCAACCGCTCCTCCGATTTAGTCCAAATTTGGTGCTCATGAATTTACTGAAGGAATGATATCTTGTATTTATCATCTTTTACTCTAATGGTTCATATTTCACTCACTATGGGGAACCATTTATGAAAAACACTGTTTTTTGAACATAAGCTCATACCAGTGGGTCCAATTTAGTCCAAATTTGGTGAATATGAATCGACCCGAGCAGATCTATCTATGTGTCATATTTCAATGAAATACTTCCTACTTTACTTTATACCCTTGCTGTCAGGGACGACGGCGAAGGCCTACTTTGGCTCCAGTGTTTACCAACAGCCTGAATTGGCTACATATGTGTCACGTCTGCCTGCTGAACAGGTCAAGACTTCTTCTTGCATGTTCCTGTAACATGACAGTGAAAAACTCATCACCCATCATATGATGACAAAGCAGTTAATATTCATTACTACAGATCTGCATATGAATGCAAAACCTATGAGCATATCTAAGCAAAGATCCTAAAGTCAAATTCATATGTACCAAATTTGTACTAAATCACACCTGTTGAGAAATTATGGACGAAAACTTTTGGGGATAAAGCTCCCCCTAGTGTCAGATATACACAACCAGCCCTTCCCAAAATCCATTTCTTCCTTGCACTATACTCTATGGGGGTTTAAGGTTTGAAAATCATCCATGGTATACTTTTTATAGGTTTGTCTGTTTGAAACATTTGAAAACTATGAAGGAGACAGTTTTTGTCAGAGTTGTCGCGTTAACACGAAGAATCTGCTATCTGCGATGACGATTCCATTATATCCCAAACATTTCGGGAATCCTGGTTGTGCTCAGTGCCCATGGCCAGCACCAACCAGAACCATCCAAGAAGGAACAGCTGTTAAACCGTCAGAGTCAAATCTCACCAACCCTGGTCACAACAGAAGGCCAGCCTGAACCTTCCGTTCCCTCACGAACGCCACGGCACCAAATATTGAAGAAGAGTCCACCAGTTCAATATCCAAACCTTAGATGCTGACCGGTGTGTTTTCCTACATTCTCCTGGGGGTGAAACAATCAAGAAACCTACTGTGCTTGGAAATGACGTGGAGGCCATATCTGATGATGGTCTGAAGATTGATACTATCGCTCAAGGTTTTTTTTTTTTTTTTAATTAAACATCTCTTTCTTATCTTTCATAAATAACTTACATGCAATCAGCATGAGACCAGTGTACAGATACTTCACCGTGGTAATCAAAGCCCACACACCAGTCAATGAATACCAGTGGTTCCTGGCACATTGTTGTTTATTTGAGCTATTCAGACTTCAAAAATATCAGGAGTCCACCTTGAAAACCTGAAAGCCCGCAGTGACCAAAGAAATGTGTGCAATTAAAAGTCTGTATGTGACTACAACTGTTGTTGTTATACTTCTCACTCCAACCTCCTAATTCCTATCTATCTCTGAAATCACCAGCATGTCTTCATTTGTGTTGTGTATGTCCTTCCTAGTGTCATAATTCAATATTGAAATTCAAATGATTTGAGACAATTCAAATCTAAAGAGCAGATGTTTCCTTCATTTCCCCCTCATATAATTTCTCTGCATTCCATAATGTTCAAACGTGTATCAAACAAACATTAAAAATAGTCTTCTTCACCCCAGATCCAGTCTGTCGCTGATATCTGGGAGGTTTGAGTTATTCCAGTCACTTTCCTAACACTCTGCCTTTAGGGTACAATTAGGCTCCTTTATGTTATTGTATCTTATTTCATCAGACTCCTCCACTCCTTCTCCTTTCTATCCTGAAGAACACACAAGCACACACACACACACACACACACATACACACAAACCGATGATAATATGAACACACATGGTCCATTAACTCTACCAGTTTCCCAGGAGCCTCCCGCTGTTGAATCGCTGCCATCCCATCAGTCCCATCAGCGCTGATGTGGGAATAACATTAACAAAAAAAATTAGTGTTTCTGCTGGCCTCTTTCTTCATCACAGCTCACGTGAATGCTCTCTGCTCAGTGTCTGCTGTGTTTGCCACGACAGGTGTTTATTAGTTACATGTGAAATTAGGCTGCATGTGCATGTTTTAAGGTAGAAGAGCAGTTGGAACGCACTGAAAACAGAGGGTGTGTTTTGTTAGTTGTGTTTGAAGGCCTTCCCGTTCCATGTCTGCGCATACATGTGTGAGTGTGTTATGTATTCACAGACTTGCTGCTCCCACGTTCTTGAGAATGAGGCCAATCAGATCGGACAGACAGTTTATTTCCAAACACGAGCGTCTGGCCTGCTGCCTCACACACATTCCAATACTTCCAGACAGTCTTTCAGAAGCGGGAATTAAAAGGCATTGGATTTGTTAAAACATGACATTCCCAAAAAAGGGCTTCTGGGCCAGAGACTACTAAGAAACATCCCACATGACTCAACGCTGCAGGAATGACAGCCCCGCCAGGGTCACCCATGAAGGTCCTCTCATAGATATAGTCCCGCTACGACTCCTCTCTCATCCCTCTATTTCTGTCCCTCTGCCTCGCTGTCATGCTGCTCTTTCAGATATTATATCACCCTGTGACGAAATGTCTCCAGGTTTAGCTGATTCTGGTAGGATTTCAGGGTCTTGCCCCTTGGCACCCTAACAATGGTCATGAGGAAGAGGTACATGTTGCTGTTCATCTCCCAACGCAGAATGAATCTAGTGTCCTAACCTTTAGACGACTACTGTTCCATGCATGTAAACTGTATATACGGTATATACATGCAAAGACTAACACATGAGCACATATGTTTGAGTGGAGGTAAACAGTGTGTATCACATGTAGAATGCATCATACACCGAAGTCTGCCTCACATGAGCCGATCTGACGCAACATTGTCAAATATACAGCATCTGTCCATTATGAATCATGGAATGATCTTATTCCGTTCCAGCTTATCCTGATCAGGTCAAAGGTTGGTGCTGGAGCGAACCCTTGCCGACATTGGACGAAAGGCAGGATACACCCTGGACAAGCTTCCCGTTCATCAAAGGGTCGACCCATACCAGACGAACAACCATTCACACTCACATTCACACCTACGGCAGTTTAGAGTCACAAATTCATCTGTATTTCATGGTTCTGGGCTGTTGGAGAATGCTGGTGTACAAACACAGGGAAAAATACAAACTCCACACAGAGAGGCCCTAGAGGTAGATTTGAACCCGGGACATTCATGCTATGAGACACTATGAGACAATAGAACCCTGTCCTGGTGGGAATAATCAAATTTAAAGGTATTTGGTAGACTCCATGGATATTAAGATCGAGACATATCCTGAGTATGTGCGAAAAAGGAGAGAGACAAAGTGGTACGAGGGAAGACTTCTAGAGCCTCATTTAATATCAGGATGTTCAAAATATCTGTGTTCATATTGGCTCCTAGTGTACACACACAAATACACACACACACACACACACACACACACATAGACACACATACTGCATGTGGAGGAATGTTATGTGTGTTGTGAGTGGGCGTTGAGGTCAAACATCACTATCAGGCACAGTGTTAATGTATTCAACTCCAATAGAGGCTGACTCAGGCAGCAGTCAGTTTAACAGTCCATCAATTCATTCGGCCAGCAAAGAGGGCCACGGGCATCACAAATGGCGGCTTTGACGCAACCGAGGTGACCGTGTCAAACTTTTAAAGGGGTTGATCAACCGGAAGTCATGTTACGCCAGGGTTTGCACATACACCACTTTGTGAGGGGGGGCATCAAAAAAGCCACAAGAAGAGGAGAGAGGGAATGAAGCAGTGAATCTATATAATCACAAAGTCACCCAACAAATGTTCCTTTTTTTTGAATAAAGTTTTTGTCTTTAATGAAGCATCTCTAGGTACTATATGGGTTCACTTTGAAAAAAAACTAATTAAGTAAACTTGTAATTGTTTTTGGGAAAGGAGTCTTATTCTTCTCTACCAAAAATAATGAGATAAGTAATGTCATTAAACAGACAGTACGTCTAACTTATCAAGTCATGCATGCAGGCTAAGTTTGAAATAGACATAACCATTTACAAGGGATACTTTGATTTAAGTACATTTTAGCTCATCAAGAGATTAATACTAAATCTTAGTAAATAGTCCATCGGAAGTACCTGATGTTTCACTCAATTCAAGACAATTTGATTATATTGAGAATATTTGCATCTCTTTTACATTGCTGGTTTTGCAGTGCACTCAATTGTTGCACATCCATAAGAGCGGCAGAAAGCGAAAACAATGATCAAACTAGGCCAGCGCTGTCGACCCCAACAGCAAGGGTATATCCCAGAAAAGTCTCCAATTCCCTGTTTTCTGGACATAACTCATAACTACTTAATGGATCATTTTCAAATTTTATATACCCCTATAAATTAGTGAGAGGAAGAACTGGGTTGATTTTGGGAAAGAGGGGTTCTTCCTGATTTCTGACACTAGGGGGAGCTTTTTCTCCAAAGGTTTTTCGGGCCATCATTCATCAACCATTGATACAGTTTAGTCCAATTGTCGTGCATATGAATCAGCTCTTGGAAATATCTTATTTTACTCGTAAAGTTCATATTCTAATCTCTAGAAAGAGCTTCTTTTTTTTAAATAAAAAAACAATTTCAGACTTACCTTCCAAACCATTTAATTTCAATCAAATTGTAGATATCTTGTCAAATTTTTCTGTAATAGTACATATTTTTCTCACTAAGGGGAGCTTTTCTTGAGACGTAACTTCCCACAGAACAAGGTACATGTACAAGATCTAATTATTTCCAAAGGTGTTAATATTCCTGAGGTTGTGGTTGCTCTTTCTGATCATTACTGTGTTTTGTTTAAAACGACGACACTTGCAAACCTTAACAAAGGTGAAGCAGAGGTGATCAGACATTGAACATTAATGCTAATATTGTTCACCCAGGCTTTTGCACCATCACCAATCTTGACCTCAGTTCCCGTTGATGACGTTGTAAATAGTTTCAGTTCCAAAGTTATGACTGTCACTGATTCTGTTGCTCCGAATAGGCCCAAAGTTGTATCGTTAAAGAAAAAGACGCCTTGGAGAGACGCCACACTGGTTAAAACTCAAAAAAGGGTATGCAGAGAGGCAGAACGCATACGCTCTACAAAGAGAGTCTTCAGATCTATAACCAGGAACTGAAGAAGTGCAAGGCAATCCTTCTTCTCAGAGATTATAAATTGAAATAGTAATAATGCCCCCATGTTTTTTTATGCAGTAGTCAGAGTTACAAACCCAACCGCATCAGTCCCACTTGAACTGCTGTACAAAAAGTCATGCAATGTCTTTGCAGCTTTTTTCACGGATAAAATATCGAAGACAAGACAAACAGTAAGTTGCTCCGGCTCAGGAAACACGACAGTATCATTTGTGTCTTCTTGTCCTCCACTCAATCTACCACCTTTTAACCTCCTAGATTATACAGATCTGATAGAAACGGTCAAACAGTTAAAATCAACACCATGCTGCCTTGATAGTCTGCATACAAATCTTTTCTTAAATGTTTTTAATGAAATAGCTTCTGATGAATTGCAGATAGTGAACACTTCTCTTCAGTCAGGGCGGTTTCCCCAGGCCTTGAAAACTTCAGTAATTAAACCACATCTAAAAGAAATCTAGGATGCTCCAGCAATAAGTAACTACAGGCCAATATCAAACCTTCTATTTCTGGGAAAGATCATTGAAACGATAGTTTTTCAACATGATTCAGGCTTTTTTGCTGCATAACAATATTTTCAATGAATTTCAGACTGGATTTGGACCACATCACAGCACTGAGACTGCACTTATTAAAGTCTTAAATGACATACATCTGAATGATTATGCATCGAGAAAACCTCTGTCTTGATATTACTGGACCTCAGTGCTGCATTGGACACAGTGGATCACAACATACTGCTCGAGGGACTGGAAGAGTGGGTGGGACTTACTGGCACTGCGCTAAATTGGTTCAGATATTACTTACAAGATACAGACTACTTTGTCTAAATTAGGAAGTATGAGTCTGAGCGAACAAAGATCACACGCAGGGTTCCTTAAGGGTCCATTCTCGGACCGCTTCTATTCAACATCTGCATGCTGCCCCTAGCTCAGATTATTGAATACTATAACATCTTTTATCATACTTATGCAGACGACACGCAACTTTATATTTCAGGGTCATCACGTGACTGACTAAGTGTGTTCATCAAAACAATGAATGAATGTGCCAGAATTTTCTCCAGCTCATGCAGACAAGACAGAAGTGATTGTCTTTGGCCCCAAAGATGAAAGGTCACCTTGACTCCATGTCACTGAAAGCTTCAAATCAAGCCGGAAATCTTGGTGTAATTATTGACACAGACCTGGATTTCAACAACCACTTAAAAGCTATTACTAAATCTGCCTATTACCACCTGAAAAACATTGCTAGAATCAAGTGTTTTTTGTCTAAACAAGACACAAGGAAAAGTGTTCATGCTTTCATTTTTAGTAGGTTGGATTTTTGGAATGGTGTCTTTTCAGGTCCTAACAAAAAATCAATCAGGCAGCTGCAGCAGGTCCAGAACGCTGATGCCAGAGTCCTTACTAACACCAGGAAACGGAATCATATCACATCATTCCTGAAATCAATACACTGGCTTCCTGTGAGTCAAAGGATAGATTTTCAAAATCTTACTCTTGGTCTACAAAGCACTAAATGGTCCTGGACCAAAAACATACATCCTAGACAGACCAAAACAAGTGAAGCAGCATTCAGTTATTATGCTCCTCAACCTGTGGAACAAACATTCTGAACACCAGAGGTCTGTCCAAACTGTCAGCTCATTTAAATCAGGCCTATAATAAACACTTTTGTTTGCTGCAGCTTTCTCATGACAACCATCTTAGCTCTTAATTATAAATTAAATGTATTATTATTATTATTATCAATTATTCTTTCAAATACACTTTTACTTTCTTAAAGTACATACATACTCTAAAGTATCTAAAGTATGATTTTAATGTCTATTTTAATGTTATGCTTTAATTTGAATGTCTTAATATCTCTATTATCACGCCTTTATTCTGTGATTTAATGTAACTTTATTTCTATGCCTCTGAAAGGCAGTTTGAGTTGCCCTGTGTATGAATGGTGCTGTACAAATAAACTTGCCTTGCCTTCACATTTCATGAGCATGACCCTGAACCCCAGTCTGCTCCCCGGGCGCTGCAGATATCTGACCGCCACTCCTCGGGGATGGGTTAATTGCAGAGAACCGATTTGGGTTATGCTGTTTTGCTTGCATGAGTGTATGTGAAAAATAGAGGATTCTTCTTTTTTATCCTCTTATTCTTCTTCTTGATTTGAAGAGTTCAATCAGTGGGATTGTTTGTACAACGCAGTGGATTGGGGACCTTTGTGAGATGTCCATTTGAACAAACAACAGCGTGTAACTGTTTAGAAGCATATTACCAGGAGAGAAACGAAGGATAATCATTTAATGGACCCATTTCTAAAAGCTCTGCCCCTCTACATTCTCCCATTTTTTATTCATATTCAACACCAGGACAATTAGTCTCATCTAAAAGTCTAATTAAACAATGAATCTATTAAATAATTAAAACATTTTTTATCCATTAAAAAAAAAAAAGTGCGTTTCCAGGGACCCCCCCATGAACGGCACTTTACTCCCCCTATACATCCTCCTCCCAGTTCCCATGGCCCTACAGGCCTATCCCCGTATGAAAGGCATAAACATTAAAATATTCATGTATCAATTAAATCCGTAGAAATTAATCTAATAAATAAAACCAGACAAAGCTGTAATGGCGTCTTAAATTTGAGAAGTTATTATAAGGAATAATCCTGCGGGGCTTTGGAGGCAGACCTGATTGAAGGAGTTGTTCTTACTAAAACGAATAATGTGGTGGTGAACTGGAGAACCAGAGCATTAACTCTTTAAGTCAAAGTGTTCTCTAATGAGTTTTAGTGCAAACGAACACGACTAACGCCTAAATTAGAAACAACATAATCAATTCAATTATTGACCAAATGGGATTAGCTCCTCTACCAGTGTAATCATTAGTTTGGAGCTCCATTCATTATGTTTAGTCTGTCATGGCCTGATACAATACGGTACCATACGATACGATTAGAGGTGATATGGTACGATACGATACGATTAGACGTGATATGGTACGATACGATTAGACGTGATATGGTACGATATGATTACATGTGATATGGAACGATACGATTAGACGTGATATGGTACGATATGATACGATTAGAGGTGATATAGTACGATACGATTAAACGTGATATGGTACGATACGATACGATTAGACGTCATATGGTACGATATGATTACATGTGATATGGAACGATACGATTAGACGTGATATGGTACGATATGATACGATTAGAGGTGATATGGTACGATACGATTAGAGGTGATATGGTACGATACGATTAGACGTGATATGGTACGATACGATTAGACGTGATATGGTACAATACGATCAGACGTGATATGGTACGATACGATTAGACGTGATATGGTACGATATGATACGATTAGAGGTGATATGGTACGATACGATTAGACGTGATATGGTACTATACGATTAGACGTGATATGGTACGATACGATTAGACGTGATATGGTACAATACGATCAGACGTGATATGGTACGATATGATTAGACGTGATATGGTACGATACGATTAGACGTGATATGGTACGATATGATACGATTAGAGGTGATATGGTACGATACGATTAGAGGTGATATGGTACGATACGATCAGACGTGATATGGTACGATACGATTAGAGGTGATATGGTACGATACGATTAGACGTGATATGGTACAATACGATCAGACGTGATATGGTACAATACGATCAGACGTGATATGGTACGATATGATTAGACGTGATATGGTACGATACGATTAGAGGTGATATGGTACTATACGATTAGATGTGATATGGTACTATACGATAGATAATATAGTATAGTATAGTTAGATGTGATCTGATCTGATAGAATATGTTGTGGTACAATACAATACAATACGATACAGTATTGTATTGTACGCAATGTCGACGCAATGTGATACGGTATTATACGATACAATTCGCTAGGTACGATACGATTCAATGTGATACGTTACGATATGATACGATTAGATGTGATAAGGTACGATACAATATGATACGTTATGACACGATGTGATACGATTGAATGTGATACATTAAGATACGGTACGAAGAGGTATGATGTCCAACAGTCGGTTAAGATGTGACACGATACAATGTGATACGGTACCACATTATACAATACGATTTATGATACGATGAGATACAGTACGATACAGGTAAGTGTGATACGGTACGATACAAACCCCACAGAGTGATGCTGCCACCACCATGCTTCACCGGTGGGGTGGTGGTGGGCAGGTGATGAGCACTGCCTCGTTTCCCCCCCACAAAATGCTTGGAACTGAGGCCAAATAATACCATCTTGGTCTTATCTGACCAGAGAATCTTTTCTCTCATAGTTAGAGTGTTCTTTGGGTTTTCTGTTAAGTGCAAGCGGGCATTTTTGTGTCTTTCACTGAGCAAAGGTTTCTGTCTGGTCATTATTAAAGCCCAGATGGGATTTTAAATGATCTGAAAACATGACCATTATAATCAGCATAGTGAGCCTTTGAAAAGTGAGAAAATGTGTTTTGATGAATCGACCTGTTTTTGGCACTTGAATGAATTTGCTGATCAAGCATAATAATGTACTGCTCAAAATGATGATTGCCTGAAAGATATTCAAGGGCCTATACAGACCCATTATCAAAATGCAGTGCTACAACTCTGAGGTATCATTTCTACATTTTTAAAGCTTATTCCTACAATGTTTCAAAATATATCTTTAATGTGGAAAAACTCGTAAAAATATGGCTTGGGACGCAGTGCCTTGTCCTGGCTCTGAGGCAGGGTAATTGCTATGAAACCCCCCCCCCCCCTGAACCCCAGATCCATCTTTACAGCTTGCATTAGCATATATAATACTGTTCCGTGAACTCACGGAGTCATACCAATTGAGACGCAATCCTTTTCACAGCAGAGCACCACCATCAACACTGTAATTGAGTGTGAGAGAGACTGCATGTGTATGTCAGGTCTGCAGATCATGAGACACAGGATAATTGCTTCTGCAGTCTAACGCAGCCGTGTGCTGTTAATTCTATCATAGGACTTGATTGCTTTTGTTTACTTTGTCCCCTGGGGTGTCTGGTGTGTTTATAATGTTTGTCAGAAATCAGGGGGTGCAGATGATAACTGCTGGCCACATCTCTGTACACACAGACGCGCACGCACACACACACACACACACACACACACACACACACACACACACACACACACACACACACACACACACACACACACACACACACACACACACACACACACACACACACACACACACACAAACAATTATAATAAAAATGTTCTGCTTGGTGATATAATCAGGGTTTTATAAGCTCTGCTACAAAAGAAGAATAAGCCAAAACCAATTATCTTGTCATTATCTGCCTTTGTCCAATTACAATGCTGCATTTCAGGGGTAGAGGATGGCTTTTGGCGCTTTACGTCTCTAGTGTCCCTGTGCTCTGCTTTGGTTGTAGCACGGGATTGCAGCGCACCAGCACAGAGACGCAGACGTGTAAAGTCTTGTATTACACGATACATACATTGATTACAATGTCACTTTGAGAAGCTGGTCCCTTACCACCTAAGGACCCTGATAACTGCTTTCTGTGGAACCACATAAAGAACTGGTCATGCAAATGAATCCTGACGCTGAATCTTTGACTGCCTCCTCGCTGTTCATAGCTATTCGTGTTTGAAGGGACGGTTGTGTGTCTGACTTTGTGAAGGTACACATTCATACAACTCCAGAAACTATACTGGTGTAATCCCTTTTCATTCTCTACGTGTCATTCCCCTGTTACAACTTTGGTTCATGCCCCCCTCAAAGCTTAACAGACCAATGCAGTGTAAAGATGTTCAGGCTCTAGTAATGGTCAGTCAGGAAAACTTCTCCTTTGCACTCAGGCCTCAGTCACTCCTCATACCACTCTGTTATTCACACCTTTCAATCACACTCAGTGTCAGTTACCCATCATTAAACATCAGCTGTGCGACATCTACACATCTACCCATAACAATGTTGGCCTCCCTTCATCAGCACCATATCATCTTCATTTATGAAGGTCTTGAAATGCTGCCGGTACGCACGCCCTCCACCTTCCGACTTTCATCATTTTTCAGTCTCAGGTGAGTCATCAGCCACCACCACCACCAGCATTTGTACTCCAAAAGCAGATGTACCTGCTGCTGCTGAGGGTAGATACCGTTCAACCACAATCACCCTGACGCGTCTGATGGCTTTTGGACACACTAATTATGACATAGCCTCTGTTTTAATACACATTCATCTTTACTTCATTCTGACTCTCAAGATTGAAATAATAATGTCATCGTAATACTACGAGTAAATATACTATAAAGACAGAGCAGACTTTTCTGGGGAGACTCTTCAGTCAACAGGCACCTGAAGACCCTCTGTTGTATAACTGGTCTCTGCTATTGTGTGTTGGGTTGCTGGTTCAGCTGGTTCGGGTGGTGAGGCAAGCAGACTTTGCAAGCTGGTATGGAAGACCGGCTGTGTGCTCAAACTGGATGGGAAGTCTGTAGCGAATAGCAGTGAGGAGAGGAGGATGAAGGACAAGATCAAAACCAACCAAGAGGAGCCCTCTCACCCACTCGAGCTGTGGCAGATGGGCAGAAGCTCGTTCAGGTACATATTCATCCCACACAGGTGCAAAATGGAGCACTTCAGGTGCATCTATGCACGAAGCACATAACACACAGATTTATTCCCCCCATTATCTGCTTGCATTACTCAAAACTTTTCTCTGTACTGGACTGTTGCACTGATTATTTTCCTATCCATACACACGTATGTTGATGTATTATCGGTATATTATGATACTCATCATCAGTCATTTATTACTGCTCTATATACTATATCGTGTTTATATACTCATTATATGTATGGCATGTCCACACCCATATTTAATGGAGACATATAACATGGTGATTATGTTAATGATGTATTTATTAAATTGGATAACATATTACATTCGATGTTACGTTGCTATGCGATAATAGCTTTATATAATATTAAACTGTATAACAACATTTCAACTGAAACATATAACCCATACTAAGTCATAAGGGATTAAAATACATTAAATGATACGGTGTATGTAATGGAACCTAGTCTTTCTGTTATATTTATATACATATTATTAATGCAGATAAACACTAAGTACTTTTACCTGAAGGTTCTGTGTATAAGATTTAGTGCCATCTAGTGGTGACGTTCTAGGTTGCAACCTAATCAGCTCACCCCTCCCTTTATGCAAGAATCTACGGTGGCCTTCAAGTGTCAAAACGACGTCATCAAGTAGCCAGATGAGGTTCCTTTAAGTAGATGTAGTTAGAAAATTTATTAAGTTATTTACTCTGTAAAACTGTAGGTCAAAGCTTACACTCAAGATAACAAATATAATCATTTATTCCACATTGTGGCAGCAGAGTCAATTCTGTTGCAGGCCCAAGTTCCTCCTCCCCCAGAGTGGAAGAGAGAGGACACAGTTAGCACTGTGTCCACGGCACGATGAAGCAGGGAGGTCCAGGGGTGGGTATAAAGCTTGCAGCCGGAGCCACAAATATTCTTTGCCCCTGAACCTTTCCAAGTCAACCCAGAGCCGTTTGTGGCAAACCACTGCAGAGGAAATGCACAGCAAGCACTGAGGAGGGGTAGACTGGTACCTCTGAATGGTTTCACGAGTTCGGCTTTGCCTTTTTTTAATGGCAAGGTTTCAATAACCAACGCAAAACAGTTACCCGGCAACAGCTTATTCATCATCTTCTTCGGTGATTTTTAGACACAAACTGTGTCTTCATCTGTCATCATTTCATTTTTCTGGCCTCTTTTATTCATGCAGAACTGTCTGTGTTTATCTGTACTTAATGTCAGGCTTCTGCTGCTGCAACAACGGAATTGTCCCCTTAAGTACAAAACTGGTTTCTTTTATACATGACAGCAGGAATGTATAATTACACTCATCAGAACTGAACTTATTGACTACCTGGCCATTAAACTTAACCCTGACAGGGAATCTAACCCTAACCCTAATCTTTGATCTGACCGTAATTACATCTACACACATGCACGTACACACAGTGATGCCCTGTGTGAGGATCTTACTGTATTTGACAAATTACCATAAGAGAAAAGTCATTTACATATAAAGTGGACGGAGCATATAGCTGTCAACTGAAGCTCATTTCTCTCTTTCTGCCATGAAAACGCCTGCGGGGACAAAATGATTGAATCCTGGGAATGTGTACCATTGGTATTAGCTGCTAATTAGCCAAACAGAGAAAGAGCATTAATCTTGAAGCCTGTTTGCAGACTATCCAAGTGTAGAGTAAACTTTCATCCCTAGCCTGGAGAGGAACCCACTATAATTTACCTCATTAGAATATGTTAGCGGCAGTGAGTTTGCCACTCTGTGCTTCAGCATAAATAATATTGTTTTTAGATTATCTCAATTTCACTATAAATTAATTATCAAGATTCGCATTTAGAGTGTTGACGTTGATGTTGATGGCGAGTGTAAAGACTGAAAGAGTTGCATTATGTCTTTGGGAATTTGGTGAAAGAGTAAGTCCCACAATTCCTCCCTTCTGTCATCTGGAGTGACAGCGAAGTATGTTAGAGCTGTACATGATATGTATGAGAGCAGCATGACAGCGGTGAGGTGTGCAGTAGGAGTGATGGGATCATGGTGGAGGTGGGACAGCGTCAAGGTTGTGCTCTGAGCCCCTTCTTGTTTGCTGTGGTTATGGACAGACAGATGAGGTCAGACAGGAGTCTCTGTGGACTATGATGTTGGTGGATCACATCGTGAACTGTAGTGAGAGCAGGGAGCAGGTGGAAGAAAACCTGTAGAGGTGGAGGTATGTGTTGAAGAGAAGAGAAATGAAGGTCTAAGCGAGACAGAATACATGTGTGTGAATGAAAGGGAGGCAGGTGGGATGCTGAGGATGTAAGGAGTAGAGGTGAAGAAGGTGCAGGAGTTATGTACTTGGGGTCAACTGTTCAGAGCAACGGGGATCTGGATTATCTGTGACAGAGGAGTAGCAGCAGGAGTGAAGGGATATGTTTACAACATGGTAGTGAGAGTAGCTCGTCTGGATGGTTTAGAGACGACGGCTCTGACCAAAAGACAGGAGGCAGAGCTGGAGATATTCATGTTTTCTTTGGGAGTGATGAGGATGGACAGGATAATAAACGAGCACATCACAGGGACAGTCCAGGTTAGACGTCTTGGAGATAAAGTAAGAAATGCTAGATTCAGATGGTTTGGACACGTGAAAAGGATGGATAGTGGATTGACTGGCTGCTGGAGAAGAAGCTGTCAGGCAGGAGAAAAAGGGGACGACCAAAGAGGAGGTTTTTTGGATGTGGTGAGAGAGGACATGCAGTTGGTCTGTGTGACAGAGGAAGATGCAGAGGACAGGGAAAGATGGAAACATGTAATCTGCTGTGACGATCCATAAACGAAACAGTTGAAAGAAGAATAAAAAGACCAAGACTTTTTAATAAAAATTTACTATTACAACTATGTATTGTTTGATTAAATCTTTTATTCCTTACATCATGCATATTGATGTGTTTATAATCATCCTGGTCTGCTTTATGGCATATTTTCAACATACTTATGCTCTTCAATGCGGATCGGTTTCTCTTGTAGAAAACAAACATTTGTGGATCCATCTTGTAGATGAAACCGTAATAATCGTGAGATATTTCCGTTTCACCCTGAGGAGTGATGGTGCAGCATGAAAGCAGATTGGTGCTGGTCTCAGTCTCTGGTAACAGTCTGACCCTCTCTGGTATACTGGTGGAACTGCACTTCTACTGAATAGCAAAGGCGTTCCATCCATCAGCCTGATGAAGCAGTATGCCTCAAGACATGTCTAACTGAAATGAGATGAAATTTGTTCATTTATAAAGTGAAGCCTAATGTCCATTTAGACCAAATGAAACCTTTTGTTGCCTTTTAATCCAAAAGATATTGTAATATGCCGCAGCTCCTTGAGTTTAATCAGCTTACTTTTTTCAACAAATGCAGTAAGTGCACTCAAGACCCTTTTTTATTGTGCCCATAATTCCCAGTGAAATTGGCAGATGTGTTTTGAAATAAGGAATAATTTACCCAACCCACTCACAATGATTACTTCTTTTCATTGCCCCAGTGCCACAACGGTGCTCCTTTATCATTTTTATTCATTGGTAATTAATAGATAGACTCAATGGTTTGGCATAATGTCGATTTGTCTGCCAATGACAATTTTTATTTCATTGCGTATGAATTATCTGCAGATGAAAATGATTATACATGTTAATAAATTTCCTCATTCCTGAGTCTCGCTCCCACAGCATACATGTATATGTAATAACTATATTTTCCTTGTATTGAAGTATGGTATTAGGATTATTGGTGCATAGTCCACTCTTCAACTTGAGTAAATGTTAAATTTTAAGTGAAACAGGACAGAATTTAGAGGTCTTCCATCAAATAATGATAATTTTGATTAAAATAATAAACGCAGCTGCTCGTAAACTTGCCAATGATTTCTGGACTTCTTCGTGTCATTCTCTGCAAACTCTTTGGTTGTGGACCAAACAGGTCACCATCATGCTGCTCCTCATCTTCAGCTGGAGCGCTGTCTCAATCATCACATTCTTTATGAAGCTTTTAAATGTATCAGTTGATAGGAATGAATCCATTTTGATGAACTTTTGTAAATTGTTCCAAGCCCATGGTGCAGATAGGAAAATTCAGTTACTTCTATTTAAAATGATGCTGGACACACCATAGCCACATTTTAAAGGGTTTGAACCCCAAAAATTTATAAACATTTGTTAACTTTGATCCGGAGGGTTGTAAGGTACAATCATTAAGTCAGTAAAAGAGAAAAATCATGATTTTATAGATCCTATGGTGTTTTACAACCTCTAAGGTGGTGAAAGGTGACCTTTTTTAAACTCTCATACAGATTAGACTCTTATAATATATCAAAATCAATGTTAATTCTAAAGCTAAGCATCTAAATTTCGCCCAATGGGTTGATTGAAAAAGATATACCTGGCATTTGTAATATGGAAAATACATTTGTTTTCATCATATTTGTCATAAAAAACACAATGTAAAAAGTGATAGTTGAAGGGATAGAATTATGAAAATAAATTAATGTCACTTAAAAATGCATTAGACCCAAGTAAGTAAAATTATAGAAGGAAATTAATATATTTTATGAAAGTTTCAGGAAGTGGGTGGTTCACTTCCTCAAAGAGAGTTTATCTTAAATTTGAAAAAAGGTAAATGCACAAAAGGAACACAACGGTGGTGTTTAGAGACAATAACTTTTTTATTTACTCTGTTGAGAACATACAAATGTTTAAAAACTTGTCAGACATGTACTCCACACACACGCACACACACACACACACGCACACAAACACACACACACACACACACACACACACACACACACACACACACACACACACACACAGAAAAACCTATAAAATTGGGGGAAACTTTACTGAATTGCATTTATGTATATAATCTTTACCCCATAAAGTAAATTTCAAAGATAAGTTCACAATTTAGTCAATATAATGTTTATTGTTTTCCGAAATACATATTGAAAAACATTTCTTACATTACATTTTGATGTTATTATTTATTTTACACCAAATCTAAATTTCCTGTCGAGCCCATAGAGAGATAGTTTGTGCAGAAGTAAAATAAATGTATTAAAGATTCTGGTGTGGTAAGAGGGGAATCCTCTCAGGGGATAAATTATACTGTGTATACTGTTAGCACTTTGAGATTTGATCCAAATGTAAAGTGCATTATAAATGAAATGTATTATTATTATTATTATTACTGTCTGTAATGAAGAGTTACGTCAACGTCACGTGATTATTCGTGCGCCAAATTTGGTTTGTGTTTAGTTGCTACGTTCAGGTCCTTTCAATCAACGGTCCGCGATAGATTAAGTGAAAATGAGTAGTTAAGTAAAGTGTTACCGGAAACGAAAGAATGGGATTTCAAAGTAATTCATGCCGAAAAGCAAATGTCTTGCTCATTGCTACAAAGATTGCTTTTAATTTGGAAGTTGTAACCGGAAATCAATTTTATTTCGCGAAACTTCAAAGTAGCCTGTGTGGTTTCTGGACAGCTAGCGTAACGTATATAGTTGCTATAAACATGCAGTCAACAGACACCGATGAATTAGTTGAAAGGCTAAAGCAGAAATATTTGGAGAGAAAGAAAGAGGTTTGAATTTAAATGCAACTTGAAGTACTTTCATTTAAAACTCAGCTCGTCTGGATTGGTGCTACGTGTCTATCGTTACTAATTTGTTGACATGTTTAGCCTGTGTGTTAGCTAAATAAGTCAAAATCACCTAAAACTTCAATGAAACAAGGAGGGAACACTCTAACTTTAGCTAGAAAAACGATTAACTTCGTGGAAATCACTTTGTGATACGTAATGGCGTGAAATACGTTTTGTGTTTGATTTTAGTTGCCACCATCAGAGAACCAGACTTCAGTTACCAACGATGGTGAGTTTACTTCATACACAACTGGTTTAAAGATGCACCCATGTGTATCTGCAGGTCATTTTACGTCTTTACGTTTTCACTACAATCTTACGGTGACTCAGATCGCTCCTGTAAATGCAAAAGCCACACCACAACCCCAAAAAGCCCAAAAGACAGATGCATCAAGCCAAAAACAGAACTGCAAAAGCCACAGCACATCTACAAAAGCTTGATGAAGTTGGTAAAATAAAAAAACACAGGACGATTTAAACAGCTTAGTGCACTTAAAGTTTTATCAGAAATCTGCCTTCATTTCTCCATGCAGAGGTACAGCTTTGGTTATATTCATCATATTGACTTATGTTAGCTCTTTGACCTAACAATAACGCTAACATCACTGCATGGTTAGTTTAATAAAAGTCTGAGGTTTGATGGCAGCACATATAGACAAAATTACATTAGCAGCATTTATTTTCTTTGTGACAATTTATGTTAATTTTTTGATAATTGCAAGATGGTTTGCAACTAATGCAGTTTATAATCGTTATTTCCATTGTGGCTTTTGCAGATGTGCTTTGGGTTCTTACATTCATTTTGCGGCGTTTTGAATTTGTGTTTTGGCTTCTGCTTTCATGGGAGACGTCTGGGCTACCCTAGGATTGGTACAAAGCAAAAAAAAAACACAAGCACCCTTAATCTTTCTCATGATACACTGAAGGATACACAATTCTACACGATCAGTCATCACTGGATAGCCACCGTCAGCACTGACAACAAGAGTAATTGTCCTCACAACCTCCAGACCCTGTGGAATGGCAGCCCACTCTGCAGACCGCTGACTGGACATCTTTCCAAGTCTGTCAAGGATATTGATGCATTCGCTCACTCAACAAATCCCGCAGGTTTACGATATGCTTTTGATAGGAATTCATATCTGTCCACTCCAGAACTGCTCAAGTGTACCAGTGGCATGACCCGAGTCCTATTACGCCCGTCTCTCGCCAATCTTCGTACCTTTTTCTGCAATTTCCCCGTTGTGGGACTAATAAAGGTTTATCTTATCTTATCTTATAATGATGGAGTAATTTTGACAAGGCGTGATTCTTCAGGAATAGTTTAAAGAAGGTTTAGTGACTATTACTCTTCAAATATGTGTTTTCATACTCAAAAGTTATAATAAAAGTCAGTCAAGTGTGACAAAAATGCATAAACTTGTCAAAAAACCTGCTCTGTATGTAGATGTACAAGCAGAAGATTTTTTTTGTCTCTAATTGGGTCGTTTGAATATAGTCCAATCAGCCACAACATTAAAATCACCCCATTCCTTAGATGACTTTGGTACATACTAACCACTGCAGACTGGGACACATGCCAAGATCTGTGCTGGAGATTCTTTGAACCAGTCGTCTTGCCGTTACAAAACAACTTGCCATTCACTTATATTTCATTTTTTAACTGTATGTAACGTCCCTCTCCCCTTTTCTCTCTCCTAAACATGTTTACCCTTTTACTAAAACGTGCTGATGAGCATTAGCATGAAATGATGACATATATAATTAATAAACATTATTTTCCCTGTTTTAGAGGCAGCCCAAAAGTTTATTTCGTCCAACATATCCAAACAACGGAGCAAAGAGTTGGACTGGTATAACAAAGCCATACATGAGTTGTTTGAAGCTGTTACTAATGATCATGATCATGATCATGAGCTGTAAGTCTAATCGGACATTAACACAAGTTCGTCATGATTGTCATCAGTTGTACACCACATTTAGCTTTCTTTTCATTTTGTGTTAGTGATTGTAGTCTGGATGGAAATCCGGATCTGAGTGGGGAGTCTACAGCTGCCTCTCTTCTTCAGGACTCTCACGGACTGTTTACAGACACAGGTGTGTGCAAACCACTACGTCAAAAGCAAGAAACCAGTCATCAGTTGAAGTTTTTCAGCAAAGCCGTCATTAAATTAATGATTTACCGATGTAATGAACAACAAAAGAGGTTTCCGTGATTAGTGAGTTCTTTTACTTTTCACCCCGTGCATATTTGTTGGATTGTCAACAGGCTTAAGCACAAACTTCTGAAAAGCATATGTGAGAGGATGGGTCTAAAATTTAGACCCTAAATAAAGATTTAGACTCTAAATAAAATGTGTTTGCAGGTCTGTTTAAGGGGACAGAATCCAAATTGTTTTAACCATTTTGATGAAAAATTAGGCATATTTAGGGGTTTAGCCCCATGATGTGTTATTCAGTGTGGACCCAAATTATAATCTGGATCCACCAGATTCAAATATTTGAAAGTACAAATCCAGTAAACCTTATTGTTACAGGGCACAAGTTGGATCTTGGATAAAGTTTGATTGAATTTACGGGGCTATTGAACCTTACCAAATGACATTCTCTTTTATTTATTCAGTTGAAGCACCGGACTCCTCCTATGAGCCTCTTCGGCTCGTTGATCTGCCGGCCTTTGGTTTATTTCTATTGTACTTTTGTTTGTCTAGATGTGACCTTGCCCTCCTGTCTGAATGGTAGCCTTGAATCTCCAGAGTCTAATGGAAGGCTGCGGAGAGCTGGACAACTTTGCGACCCTTTCCTTCCATCCTCATCAGCACTAAAAAATGTGCATCTGGAGATGGTGGACCTCTATGAACATCTTAAGGTGAGAGAGTGGACGTTTCATGAGTAGAAATCTGCATCCAGTGAAACGCAACAGTATAAGTGCATGTATTGATTTCTGTTTCCAAGTTTGAATTTGCGATTGTAAAGGCTAGATCTCAAGCCAGAGGTTAGAGAAGGAATGTTGTGCTGTTGTGGTGGAATAGATGCGTAGAAGAGTGACATTATTGTATGAGTTTTTGTTTGTGCATGCAGGCAGAGCGACAAAGCCAGCAGCAGTGGGAGAAGGAGCTGCAAAAGCGAGAGAGGAAGCTCAAGCAACAGATGGAGGCTTTTGGGAGTCTGGCCGGTCTGGAGGAAATGCTCCCTGCTCGCCTATTAGCTGTAGAGGAGGTCAGACACCCATATGCACATTCAGACCACAATGTAAGCCCCTCCCCTACACCACCCTTGTTTGCCAATGGCATAATGCTGCCCAGGGGGTTGGCCCAGGAAGCGGGTTTAGTGGAAACTAGTTGTTTAAGCCTGACATGAGGGAAAGTCTGGGCTTTCCGTTCCAGAAGGAGGGATAAATTAAGCGCCGAGTCATTTACCGTAATAACTTACTCTGTGAACCTTACATGCTCGCTCGCAGGTTTACTTCAAGGATGCATGAGGTTGTCCCTGACTCCTCCTCCTTTTCAGCCACCAAGCAGAGCTCTAAGATATGAGGTGTCCCTCTCTCATTTTTCAGGTTAATAGATGAGGACTGAGAGTCCCAGACGGAACCTGCTTTCATTCAAGAATTTTTCTCAAAACATTAAAAATATGTGCTTTGCTCTTCAATTGTTATACAATATTTTTTAATGGAAGAACCTTCCATACAACATCGGCAAATATTTGATTTTCAGGCTACTTCAAAATTGGCACTGACCGATATTATAATTATATTTAGAACCAAAGTGAGACATAATCATGAATCTATCTGCCGTCAATCAAGTGTTTTCAGATCAGGGGTCGGCTGGTCGCAGCGGCAGCAGTCCCGGTTGACGTCAGGGGACCCCCCCTGACCCATCCCCAGGGGGTTGGTTGATCCCGAATCATTCTCAGATGAAATATAAAACGAAAAAGACCAGAGAGGTCTCTGTATTTGTTTTTCATTTTCAGCGGCTTTCACCTGAGCTTACTTACTATAAATGAAAGTTAAAGTTTGTTTAATATCAATCCACCACTTTTTTACACATGATATTCAGAGAAAATGTAGTAAAACTAAATACTTTCTCTCAGGCAGCAATTTTTCCCTCGTCAGTTTTTTCTCCTCCTCTGATGAAGCTGCATTTCTCTTTTTTTTTTCCAAATACCTGCTTGTGAGGGCAGTTAAACTTCCTGCTTGAATGGCGTGAAGTATGGCGACCAAGGTTGCCATGGTGAAGCACAGTGTCGGCGCGCCATTGATGATGGCTTTTGATCATCCTTTTAAATCGGAGTCATCTAACTCAGAATTGATTGAAAGAAGTCGGATCAGCGATTCTGAAACCGAAAATGCAGAGTTTTCATTGGTCAAGCCCGAGCTCAGGAAATAACTCAGAGTTTGTTAAGCCAGTTCTTGAACTAAAAATATGGCGTCATTCCACAAACAATAGAGTTGTGACATATAAACCACCAGTGTTGATGTTAAGAGGGGTTTCAGGATAATCATTTACCTTCCCTGCTTAATGCTGGTTGATCTCATTCTCTGCTCTGAGGGTACAGATTTCCAAGACTTGTGCTATTATTCTAATTTTTAAGACATTAACGGATGATTTTCCTCATTATTAAGTTATCTGCCACTCACTGCATTTTAAATCTCCTCTTCTTTGACATCACTTAATAATGTTGTATGAACTGAAAGCTCTCTAATATTTATGCTGTGAGGCACAGTAGAGGTGTATCAGTCAGGTGTTCCGACAGACTGTGTGTAAAAGGCTGCAGACTCACATACTGCATGAAGATGTTCTGACACGAAAAGTATCTTCTCATGCTGTTGAATTATTTTCCGCCTCTAGCATTAATAAAAAAGCTGTATTTTAGGGAGGATAAAAAGTGGAATCTCATAGATTTTTATAGTGTAGATTTTTTGCAAATCGGAATCACACTATTTACATCAAATTAGGCAAATTACAAACTTTGTTAGTCACGTTGTTGACTTTGTGTGAATGTGCGTCCATAATGTCTCACCAGAAACACCAGCAAGAGGTGAACCTGCTGCAAGATCTTCTTCGAGAGAAGAGCAAAGAAAACAAGAGACTCAAATCCAGCTTCGACACCATCAAAGAGCTGAATGACAACATTAAGAAAGAGGTTCAACGTTCTCCTCTTTGTTTTACATTTTGTGGGCATCTTCAAGGTTTTATTAAAGTCATGCAAGAGCTGTATTCGTCCAAGGCTGCAGTTGAACAAATAATCTGAGGACAAATTGTCGAACTTCTAAATATTTAGATTCTTTAACTAACAAATCCTTCAGATTTTTTTATGTTAGAACTTCTTTCATCTGATTACCGGCCCTGTTTGTTCAGGTCCTTTTATCACTCGATCAAATTGGGGCTGAAATTTTAAGTACTATATGTTTTGCTTAAAGAGTAACGTCCAAAGTGGACCGTCCTGACATCCACCAAGTATCTTAAAGCCATTGATGATGCTGACTGGAATTGTTTTTGTAAAATTAATTTTTCTTAATTTTTCATTTGACATGTAGAGACTCCGTGATTTTTATTATTTAATTTAGATGTTTTGCTTGGAAATTGATATCCAAAGTAAACCATCCTGACATCCAATCAGTTTGGTAAAAGCAAATTATGTATGACTAGGATTTTATGTGTGTAAGTGAGTGGGTAAAATCTTGTGATTGTATAAAAAGAGGAGCAGAGTTCTCTTACTAGTTCATACCTTGAACCACAGGAGGGCGCTATAATATAATACTCGTCTATTTGGATTGCACAGATTTATAGCCCCTATTTTTTCTTTGTCAAAGTGTTTGATTGGAAAGTGCTTTTCCTGCCATTGATTGAACACCTCCTCTTCCCCAAGAATTACCAGACAAAAAGAGTAGCCTCATTATTTTGCATATTTTAACTACATTTGGGCAATGCTTTTCTATGTTTTACATGACAGATTGATACCTGCTGTTTTTGTACTTTTTTTTAATCAGTTGAATGAGATCAGGGAACAGAATAAGAAGTTGGAGAGCCAGTCCAAGAGGGTGCAGGCACGACTAGAGAACCTAAAGGTAGGAAAATATGAACCAATGCACAGAAGGTCAGATGGTTCATGCTCCTTTATGAGAAGAATCAAAGCGCTTTTCCGTGGAAGAACCTCAATGTAACCTAAAATCAAGCTTCTGAAAATTTCTATTTTTCAGTGTATTATGTGTTGAAACAACAATCTTTCATAATTCATCAACTGACTTACAAATATATTGTCTTTAGAGGAAATATGAGCACAAAGTTTCACCGAGAGGCCGAGTTAAAGGCTCCCAATGTGTTAAAACCCCCAAGAAGGAAAAAACGGCTGCCTCTGGAAAATCCAGCAACAAGGTACATCATCAACCCTGTGTATGTTATTTTGTTAGTGCGTCTGTGTTATTGTTATTAAGAATCAAATAAACCATTCCACTTGTGTTTATTAAGTTAACATTGTGCAGAGGAACTTGCATGGTCAGATCCGCTAAAACCCTATTTACACGTTCCCAGCTGCGTCCATTGCAGTTCTACAGAAACCACATGTCACGAGATCTCAGGTTGGGTAGAGTTGATTTCAATGTTCTGCTCCACAGGAACATTTTCCAGCCGCTCCTTAGGCATACTGAGACTTTCACAAGACAGATTCTAAATGTTCTTGTTAAATTTTCTTTTCTTTTTTAAATTGATGGATTTTATTTGTATTTATTTATTTAGTTATGCAAATTCATTCTTCTCCCTGAATAATGTGCCACACGACATGTCTGTATTTGTTCTGACTACCACAAACTACTTTCTGGGCTTGAAGTGAAAGTTACAAACAGGGACGATGGGAGGGCTGTAGGGGTGGGGGGGCTTAAGTCACTTCACCTTTGACGTGAGGGGGCAACATCTCTACCTCATGCTCCCTCTGGATGCATAGCGCCTCACCTTACATCTCAGTCAGAATGGGGGAGAGAATGGGGGCCCGCACCAAGAACGCCTGGTCACCCTTGGGCCTCAGCCTGGGTTGTGGATCTGCTAAAAGAGCCTTGGCTGAGGACCTCAGGTTATGTAAGGTGTCAGGAGATCAGAGCTCAATCGGTCAATTCTAAAAGCAACCAGAAGCCAATGAAGGGAGGCCAAAACAGTAGTAGTAAGGTCTCTCTTTGCTGAGAGGTTGCAGGCAGATGATGCCTGGAGAACCATATCATTTGCAGAGCAGAAATGCTATTCTCACACCTACCTCATCCCAGCTCTGCTTCGAGGTTCGAGAGTGTGAATATCTTAAACAGGACTACAGATGAGGAACATCCTTCATGGAAATCAAAACTTAGTGAAAATGTGTTTGGCTTCGTGCAGAGGAGATTGAACAGTATATTCGAGCACATGCTTCATTCCCCCTTTATGAAACGGTCACCAGGCATATTCCCTGACTTCCCTACAACACTGAAGAAGCACATTAGCCCAGACCAACAATGTGAGCCCCATTTCAAACACAGACTGCCAAAAACAAACCACTGCTCAAGGTCAGACCCTCAGTTCCCCCTACTGTCCCTGGATAAATACCATGGTGTCCCCCAGAAACTCCAAGATGGCCTGAGCTGACATTTGTGCATGTTTGGCATGGAAGATCTATTGTTCCATCATCAACATTGAATTTCCACATCGTAGAATGTGCAGCCTTGAGGAAGAAAAAAATAAGTCAAACGCATCATGCTACAGCGCTTTTTTTTTTTTTGCAGATATACAAATTTTTTATTTTTTTTTATTTTCCATGACCGATGTACCCAAGAGCTCCGTCTGATAGAACATAATTTACGGCTATTGAAGGGTTCTTCGATGAGTGGAGTTTGTTTCTGTGCGTGTATAACGAGTGTGTATGGAAGCTGTCCGGGATTTTATTTAAGAAACACGGAACGGTGACAATATGTGCAAAAATATTTTGAAGTCTATTTGTTTGTTTGGGGAACGAAAAACAAGGCCTGGATTTAAAGACTCTGGTTTTCTCCTGCGGAGAAGCACCTTCAGTCAAAGACAAACTGGTACTACTACCCACTGGCTCAACAGACATGCATGAACCTATAAATGCGGCAACTACAACCACCGCGACAACATCATCCGCACACATTCACAGATGTGAAAACAGATCACGCCTACCTACACAAGGACTTCATCAACTGCAAAACCACATACGTAGTTTACAGCCTTCCTTTTCCTAGTGGCTGATTCTATGTAAGACGTACAAAATAAACACGCCATTAAAACAAACAACATTCTCTACCCCATAGGAAGACACTTTAAGAAACATCACGGCAGCAATGAAACCTTCCTCAAAGCAGAATCAAACCGACGATAAGAGGTGGTAACCATCTCAAAAAACTCCAAAGAGTCTTCTTGGATCTTTAAACAGGATAAATTGGTTTTCTCAGGACTAAATGAAGAAATCCACTTTAAACCCTTTTTGGAAACACCTTGCAAATACTCGTACAATTTTTACTGTCTTTCACATTTTTCCACATTTGTGCGAAACTTTTGATTGTCACATGGCCACATGTACCAAAATAGGAAGCAAAGACTCATTCAACCACAATTCAGCGGTAAAGCCAACTCCACAATGCCCTGACGAAGGGCGTAGGCAAAATATCTTCATCCTTTTATTTCCTACTGTTGCTTTGAAAACAAGAGGGCATTGGACCCAGCCGACTCCAGACCGTATCAAACCACATGTAAGCGGGCTTTGTTTTTTTTGGCTTTTTGTTTTTCTAGATTATTCCCAACCATTAGAGCACTTTGTATACTAATTGAGACACAACACACACTGAGCACGGCAGGGTTTTTTTTTTTTTCATGTTTTCAGTGATTTTATTTCATTTACAGTGAAGGAGGTATACGCCAAAATTACTCATGGCATCGTATTTGCTTTGAATAATCCGCATCACTTTAAGCAGCTGGCTGTAAAAAAGTCTTCAAAGACTACAATATGTTCAAAACAGTGCTGCAAGGATACTGGTGAGGGTTCGTAAACACGAACACATCACCCCTGTTCTTCATTCCCTTCATTGGCTTCCCATCTCCACCAGGATTGATTATAAGATCTCTCTCCTCACTCACCAGTGCATCCATGGTAACGCACCCCCCTACCTAAAAGAACTACTCACCCCACTGACCTCGACACGATCCCTCTGTTTTACCCACTTTACCGCCTCCTCCTTCCCCGGACTAAGCTCAGCACCATGGGTGATCGGGCCTTCTGTTCTGCTGCCTCTCGTTTGTGGAATGCCCTCCCTGACCATCTGAGGGTTCCACAGACGACTGACACATTTAAAAAATAACTTTTCCTTTTTAGCAGAACCTATAACTTTAATTAACATTGCTGGTTTTTGGTCATATTTTTATATAATTATTATTAGATTTTTTATTGGTGCTTTTATCTGCTGTTACTTTGTAGTACTTTTAGATTTGATCCAACTGTAAAGTGCGTTATAAATTAAATGTATTATTATTATTATTATTAGTATATAAGAGAAGATCGATCACCACTGGTACTGGCGTACATACATTTGGACGTTGCGCTCAGGCGATATACTGTAGCTGCAACTGTCATTTCAATTGATGGTTTTGTTCCTTCCCTTATTTGGAGAACATTGATGACGGAGCCAAACCGTCTTTCATATATATTTTCACACTTTTATCAGAGCCTCTAGTTTCCCCAGAGTGATCACTGTTTTCACCCTTTCTGTTCTTCACACTTTTTTGAATATGTTTGCATAGTGTAGTGATTAATATTTGTCAAATTTAAACACTTGTATGATATCATATCACATAGATCATATCATATCATAGATGTGAACCGAACAGGTGATGAATGTCAACTTAAAATAAAAGCTCTTAACAAATGTTTGATAAACTAACTGTAGCACTCAAATGTAACCCTTTATTTTGTTCGCTCCTTTCCTCAGGGGGGCTCCAGTCCCACTCTACTAAAACTCCTGGCTCTTCTCACGGACTGGATACTGGATGGACAGACCTTCTCATCGGTAGCCGGGACCGAAAGGAAATATGTCACCCAGTGTCTGTCTCCAGAGGTCGTACTCAACGAGAGGTGCCTGAAGGTAGCATGTTCTTCTTCTCTGTCTTCTTCGTCCTCTCCTTCTTCTCTGCGTTATTCTTCCTCTTGGGGATTAACGCCAGTTGACGTCCTTAAAGTTGTAGTACTGCCTTCTTCTAGCTTTGGTCCACAGTTCCTGGTCATAGGCTTAAGTCTCGTCTTAGTGGTTTACAGTCCTATCATATTTAGATACCCAATTAATACCTTTTTTTCCTCCAATAAGTGTTTCAGTTGTAGCAAATGTCCAACCTTGGATACCCACTGCCTAAGCTCTGCTTGTCATCTCATTTCCTCTCGAGTTTTCATTTTCTTCATGAAAGCGGTTCATATTCAACTGTTTGACGATTATATTGAAGGTGTTACTGAGGTTGTGGCGGCCACTCCTTAGCCGACTTATAACTAATAACCCTTCTAGGATCCCTTTCTTTTTTCACCAAGATATCTTTCCTTTGGTCCAGCTCATTAGCCAGTGTTTTTTTTTTTTTTTGTGCAGGTTCTGCCATTACTTGCAGATCAGCTTCATCACAATCCCATGTCCGAAAGTGATCTTCTCGTCAACCTTCTTCGCCTCATCCACTTGGCTTTGAGACACATGGACGGCAACACACAGGTAGAGATACAGTACCATATCATGAATTCTGTGTGTGAACTGAGCTGTTGCAGCCTATTGGAATATAAATTGTACGACATATTAATAGGCTGCGATAACAACAGAATAAGGAGGAAATATTAAAATTAACCTCATTTTTAGAAGTGTTTTATTTTGAGTGCTTTCTAGTTGTCACATAAGAACATCTGGATTTAAGGAGGACACATGGTTGTGACAGTTGATAAAGCTGTATGTATAATAATCAGGGAAATTCCCTGGTAGCTTGACAGCCATTCCTTTTGTAGCTCAAAAAAACTAATTTGTTGGCCAGATTTTATTACACCACCTCCGGGTTTGATTGTAGTCACTGCAAAAGTAATTTCATATGAGTTGGTCTGTTACTATTGTAGTTTATAAATCTTTTCAGCGATGATCCACTGCGGCCAAACCATCTTAACAGGAGTGATGATTGATGAAATAGAGAGACCAGCTTTGAGATTTCTTTGCAAACGTTTCCAAGCAGAGAGCATCATACTCAAATGACCTTTTATGGAATTCTGTAGAGCTATGCCCAACACCAAATACTGCAGCACTGACTCAGAACAACCACTGAATGACACCTAACAAAGAATAAACCCATGGGATTCAGTAACAGAGCAAGCAGCCTGCCTTCTTATTATGCTGGATCCCGAGCTTTCAAGCTTTGAGGCCTCATGATGCAAAACACAAGAGCAGAGCTAGAAAGAAAGGGGTGGAAAGAGGAAACAAAGAACACAGGAAACACATACAGCTGTAAAAGTACAGTGCTTTTTCACATTACGGGACATAAGATGGAAGCAGACCAAGAATAGCGTCACTTATAAGAAGATGCCAGCAGAAGGTCAACATATGGACATGGCAGACCATGCAGCGTGAGCATATAACAATAAATGATAAAGGCTTTAAGCACCATTCAGTTCAACTTCATGTTGCACTTTTTAATGGACATGAGAAATTTAAATGCGCCATGCTCTGTCCGTGGGAAACCCTGGTCTCTCCTGTAGAGAGAGGTGAGTGGTCTTCTTGAAACAACAGAGAAATTAAGTGGTAGAAAGAGCAATGAATGACCTGAAAAAGGAGTTAAGGAGTGATAAGAAGCTACCGCTCCTGTTTCTGCTTGTGGTAAGACAGCTAGAACTCAAACTGTGCTCCTAGTTTAGTAAACAGAGGTCAAGTATTTCCACATGGCTCTTTTTCCCCTCATGTGACACTAGGGAGGACATAGTGGTGACGTTGAAGGCGAATGCTGCTGTGGTAAATATAGCTTACAATGCTCATGTTTTTGACTTTCATCGTGTTCTCAGAATCCAAAATACTTCCAAACCTCAGAAATCAAACTTTCATTCAGCAGAAACTTCGTTTAGATTCATTCTGTCTTTTCTATTATTATTTTTCTCTCGCACGGTTAGAGAACTTTTCTCCTCTGGTTTATCTCTGTCCTTTGTCTGTCCTGCAGTTTTGTTTCTGCACCTTAGCTAAGCGTCATCTAACAACGCCATTGGGTGAGGAAGAAAGGTACAGATGCTGTTTTTTGCTGCAGCTTATGTTTTGAATTAAAACACTGCAAAGCCGTTTTATGGCCAGCACATACATAAAGATAATAGCAGCACGGCCAGTTTAACACCACCAGCGAGTGAGATTGAAAGCTGCTTAATCCACAGCCTACGGCTTCCTTTGTTATTGGTGTTTGGCCTTACAAGAGATAAATCATATTCTGTACAGAACTGATATGCCTCATCAGCGGAAATCAAACATGACACCCAGCTTTCCCTCAGAGGTACACATCAGAGTACACATGGACTTCAAGTAGCGGATATCCACCATATCACTGTATCACAGCAGGCTTTAATGTTCAGAGGTACTGTCGAGTTCCCCCTTTGTTCAAACATGATGTGTGACATCCCCTCCCCTGTCTCTGTGTGGTGGACAGAGTCTAAACATTAGAGGAGCCTCTCCTTGTCTTTGATAGGAAAGTGCACCCTGCTCTTTTATGCAGCCACGTAGACATTCATGTCGTTTTTTTTCTAATTGGAGACAGGTGAGAGGACAGAGATGCCTTTTTTTCTCCAATCCAACCTTGTCGGCTTATCTTATTCTGATGGTCAAGTACAAGCCTCAAACCCTCATCCCTTTGCTTTAGCCTACCTTACAGGATTGATTATGAGCTAAAATCCAGTTTTCTAGCGGCTTTCCTGGGTCTTAAATCTTTACTGCACAATTCTTGTTTGTCATTTCTGCTTAGCGTCATGCTTCCTTATTCTTGTAATACCGCCACCACTACTACACCCGAACAGCTACAATGTATGAATGGAGTAAGGAGACTAATTTAAACCCTTGAGATCCCTATGGAGCCAAAGGAGACTATCCAGGATAGGGAATAACGGACCTGAGTGTCTGAAAACCATCAGCACTCTGCTGCTTTGGAAATCCATGAATCCTGGATAGTAGTTGTCGTTTACTGTGCTGATTTATGGGCTCCATCTGTGTAGAGAAGTCAGAGAAGAAGAAGCCTGCTGGCTTGAAGGAAGGTCATTGTGGGCAAATTATTCCTGTGTTTTATGGTTATATAACTGGAGTAACAGAGTGCCCTTTTCTTCAATAACGACTATTTGTGTGTTTGCTCAGCATATTGCACTACCTTCCACTCTGCGCCGGATAGGAGAGGCAGTATCAAAGCCTGTTCGTTTAGCAGCGCCTCAGTGTGAAGACCCAGATCGGCCCATGTCCTACAGCGGGGCTGCAGGTGGAGCTGGCAGGACCTGGGCACTTTACCGCAGTCCCTGCCCTCACACCCGCACCCTCTCCACCCTCATCCTTCTCCGCACTGTCACACAAGGTAATAAGACTAAACTCACACATGCGCGCTGCATCCTGAGCATTTCATTTGGAAAATGCAAATAGTGGTGGAAGTTTGCCCGTCTTCACTTCAGTAATAATGCAACATACAGACTCAAGTTTTAAATCTTTTTTAGACTGTATAGAATGATATTTGTTAGTTATGTGCTTAATCCGTATTTGGTGGATTCGTTTGAGTGTAATTAGCAACATTTCTATGTTTTACAAGTCATACACGGCAAAGGAAAATTATGAACATGATGAGGGAGAGTAGATTATGGATAAAGAATCGTTTGCCAGCTATGATTATTTTCATTATGGATACATAATGTGTTGATTATTTAATTGATTATTCGACAGAGCGCTGGGAATATTACATTTTTGTCATTTATTTTTTTCATTATGCCCCCTTAGCTGAGAATTAGAATGTAATGACTGCTAATCTTTCTGGGGCCCTTGCAAAAAAAATATTATAACCAAACACAATATAGATCATCATTTATAGTAAAATCGAAAAAAATGAGATAGAAACGTTTTTGCAGAAAAAAAAGGGGGCTGCTGACATTTAGCAGTAATAAGAACAGTTATGAATTCTTTGTGTCTTTGGTTGATATCTGAAAGCGACACAGTGTAATAATAATGTATAATAATAATTCAAGTAGTTGAACTATACATTTTTAATTATTGCCATACCAACAGTATGTTAGCGGTAGTTGGTAATTAAAGACCTAATAAATTGGTGAAATTGAGATTAGACAACTTCCAGTGGTCTATTTTATTGGTGCCACAATTTTATCTTTCTATGTTCATTAGTCTTGTTATTGTATTTCTTGTAAGTCACTTAAAGTATTTATAATTAAGTCAACATGCCTTTGCAATGGGAAAAACATAATTTAACTCTTTACGTGCTTAAAAATTAGAACTTCATTTATCAAAAATTAAGACAATTTGTCTGGTTGTTGATAACGGCCTGATGGACGCGGGACGAGGCCACGACAACGTAATTTAAATAAGTCAGATTCCTAATTGAACTTATATGTGAACTGTACAGCTGGTGTTAGTTTTCACTACCCACTCTGCCAGCACACCATGTGTGAAGGTGAGAATCCACAGAAACAGCTGGGTGTGGTTTGCCGGAATCACACACGTACTTGGCATGCTGTGCAAACACACTTCCCATTTCACCTTTGCTGATACTGCAGTCAGAGCACAAAGCAGATCCTTTAACTTTTACATATTATATATAAGTAAATCTCTTATATTTGACCTCAGAGATCCACTGATCTTTGATTGGTAACAAGAGGCTAATGTTTTTGATTTTGAGGGTTGTTCCCAGAAGATATATGCTGTTGCCCTTGGTCTCACCTGGAGGGTTTCATATCCATGGCTATCGTGAGCACAGACGTGTAGAACACTGTATTATTTCTTGTTGAGAAAAACTGTCCTTCAGTCACAATCTGGAGCTGCGTTGATGATCTTGAGGTGTTCACTCATGTGTGTTTTAGAGTTGAGTTTTCTTTACACAGAGGATTAACCTAACATTGCTAACAGCAAGGCCTTTTGTTTGTTGTAGTGCAAATATTTGAAAATGGCAATGACCTTATATCTACAGCTTTGCTCACTGTCCTTCTACACAACAGTTCTAGTGCCTTCAGCGGACGGAGACCACATATCCTCTGAAGTGAGCTTCCATCTGCTCATAATTCCCGGGCATTCCCTCAGTATGTCTCTCTATGGGCTATATTCTCTCAATCTGCTGTGCAGGTTTGCTTTCTCACTCCCCCTGGATTGACATGAAACCATATTGGGTATAATGGAAAGATGTTGCCTCCCCCTCATCTCTCCTGTGATTTTACACATAAGTAATAGGTACCATTCTGAGGCAAACTAACCAAAGGCAGTACAAAATAAAAACACAGCTTTTATCCCTTGTCAGGTTGTATAAATCTAACACTTTTGGCCATTTGAAAAGTATTTTCTGAGCGCTTTTGAAATCCTCTGAAGTTTTTGAGATGGTCACAGATCATATGTTTGAGTATGTCAAGCTAAATGGGTTTTGGACTTGTGCACTGACAGCATAAGAACTGCAGGCATTAACAGAAAAAAAATGACAGCGGCCGAGCGTGAGAAGGAAGGGAAACACAGCTTCGATAGTGAGGATCAGATGGGAAAGGATAGATGGAAGATACTGTTACCTGACCGTATAACAATCTAGAGTTCAGAGATCTGAGCTATACAGAGTTGTTGATGAATCGATCAGTAGATCAAAAGATACTTAATCAGTTCATCTTTGTCATATATTTCAAGTTAAGAAACCATATATTAAGTGTTTTCCGGTTATTCCCCAGCCTTTGTCCGGCATTATATTCAACTGATTATTTATATGCCATCTCTAAAATGTGGCATATATGGTAGAGGCATGGTCTGTCCACATCTCCTCAAAAACCACCAATGAATTAAGTGTCAAGTGGCTGAATCACAACAACTTGTTGTCTCAAGGTGTTTTCCAAAAAGAGCAAGTCTTGACCAAACTCTTAATTCAGTATTTAGCTAAAAGTCTTAGCTAGCACTTTAATATCCTGCCCAATATGCCCATACTTGGGCTTGTACTTAGTTTTTGCAATTTTATTTAGCTGTGTACTTAATCTAATAAATCTAATGAAGCCCTATTCTAATGTCACAACCAAAAGTTGTAGTAAATGCACATAGCTATTTTAAGTTTATTTGAGGTATGTAATTCATACAAGGCTTAACTTATATACATACGTATGTTATATAACCATTTGGTAGAACAGGTTATCAGAAGTCTACCACAGCATACACCAGGACCAAGTCTCACTGTACTTATGTGCGTCTCTGCCTGTCTGCTCTACAGCAGATATCCTGGCCCAGGCTCTGGACTGTCTCCTCACCGAGCTGATATCAGAGCAGAGCCGAGGCCTTTTCATCCAGTATGGAGGAGTGTGTGTGCTGGTGTCCATGCTTCGGGCCGGCCGTGGTGGTCAGAACACACCGGTAGACATCCTCGTGCAGCTCTCTGAACAGTCCCGTAAGTAGGAATGTCTTACATCGTTTTAACCTGTGTGTAATTATATAATTGAATATAATCCATATTTAGTGCAATAGAATCAGCTTCTCTTCTTTTTTAAGAAAACACCCATTTTTCGGCTTTTAAGATCGTGTTTAATTATTATTTTTTTACATCATCAACAATTAACTTTAAATGGACAAAACTCAACATCGCAGAAATTGTGCAGAAATTGGAACAATTCTTTACACAGCACAGCTGGTCTGACTACCGTCTTGTAAACCTTTCCCCTCACTCTTGCTGTGATTCTTCTGTCACACATAATTCCTGATACACTTCTGCACCCTCTCCACCCTGCCTGCACTTGTTCCTTCACCTCTTTTCCGCACTCCCTGTTGCTCTGAATAATTGACCCTAAGTGCTTAAACTCCTGCACCTTCTTCAACCCTACTCCTTGCATCCTCACCATTCCACCATTTTGCCATTCCCTTCATTTAAATATGTGTATTCTGTCTTGCTGCGACTGCCTTTTATTCAACTTCTCTCCAGCGCATACCTCAACTTCTCCAGGTTTTCTTCCTCCTGCTCCCTGCTCTCACTACAGATCAAAATGTCGTTGAGAACATCAAATTCCATAGAGACTCCTGTCTGAACTCATCTATCAGCCTGTCCATCACCAAAGCAAAAAAGAAAGGACTCAAAGCCGGTCCATGATGCAGTCCCATCTCCACCGTGAAAACATCTGCAACTCCTACTGTACACCTCACCGTTATCATGCTGCTCTCATACATACCATTCACAACTCTAACATACTTCTCTGTCACTCTATACTTCCTCGTGCAATATCATAATCCCCCCCCTCGGTAGTCTGCCGTATGGTTTCTGTAAATTCACAAAGACACAATGAAACTGCTTCTGACCTTCCCTGTACTTCTCCATCAGCACTATTAAAGCAAACCCATCTGAAGTACTCTTTCTTGGTATGAAACCATACTTCTGCTCACAAATTGTCTCCTATTTTCTTAAGACTAACAAACAAGTCCTTTTCTCCTTCATTATGGTGTAACCTCTCATACAGTTTGTCATAGGCCTCTTGTCTAGCCCTTGAGACCTCACCCTTGGCCTCACGTTGCATCTCTCTGTACTTCTTTGCTAAGCTTTTTTAGACTCTCCTGGACCCCCCATTCCACCACCAAGTCTGATTATTTTCTTGCCTCTGTCCAGATGGTACACCAAGCACCTTCCTACTTGTCTCCCTCATCACATTTGCTGTAGTTCCCCAGCAGTCTGGCACCTATTCCACTACCACCCAGAGCCCTTCTGAACTTGTTCTCTCAATAAAGAGAACACATAATCATCACAGTGTAACTCCAAATCATTCACACCTCTGGGATATCAACCTGCTGAGTCCGGAAGTAATAACGATTGTGAATCAATTTCACCTGCTGTTGTGCAAATGGGAAAGACAACAGGAGGAAAAGAGAGGTAATTAGCGAGACAAGCCCTATTAAAGAACGGTTTTGCAGGTGGTGGCCACAGACCACTTCTTCTCCTCATTCCTTCTGGCAGATTCTTGGCTAGTTTTGCCGAAAGTGGCAGGTATGGATTTAATCAAATATCAATGGATTTAATCAAATATCAATGAAATCAAACAAATAATATCAAATAACTACCAGTCTCTCATCTTTGGGAATACTCCATCACTTCATCCAACTCACTCAAGAAATAATATTTCTCTCTCACTTTCTTCATCTCCAGAAAGCTCTTCACGTACTGCTCCCTCAGAATAACCCCAACCCCGTTCCTCCTTTCATTTACATCATGATAAAACAGCTCATACCATCCTCCAATACCTCTAACCTAGCTGCCTTTCCAGCTGGTCTCTTGGACGCACACTTATCTACCTTCCTTCTCTCCCTCGTATCAGCTAGCTCCCTTCCTTTTCCTGTCATTGTGCAGACATTTAAAGTTCCTATTCTCACGCCTACACTTCTGCCTTTCCTCATCTCTGGCTGGTTCCCGGCACATCATCCTCTCAAAAGTTTGTGTTTATTGCCTGTTTATCCACAGCAATAAATAAACTATTCATTTTATTTTCATAGCGTCGCTGAGAGTAATAGGGCAGTCGCTTGACATGAGTGGGCCCACATTGCTGTATATTAATTACTCTTAATGGCTTGTGCTTGACCTCGAATACAATTAACAGACAAAAGTTTACAACCTACCAGGGTGAAAATGCATTTTACCATTTACGAGGATTAATAATAACTCATTTTGACTCCAAGAAATTGTAATATGAAAAATAATTGTGACTAAAGCTGTCAGACAAATGTAGTGGAGTGAAAAGTACCAAAATGTGCCTGTTAGATGAAGGGGAGTAGGAGCATGAAGAGCATAAACTGGAAATTCGTTATTCATACAAATTTCGTATTTATTCTGTCTATACGAACACCTTTAGTCTGTAGAGTACCCGAGTGAATATGATGAAGTTCATTCCACCTCTGGTGAGAACACAATCAGAGTTGACACATCTGTCAAAAATGATTTGAGATTGGTTTAGACAGAGGCAGCTGGTGAAACAAGAAGCAGAATAGCACTCGGTGCCAGAAACCTGCAGAGCCTGTTTCATGTTTCTGCCATGTGCTTGGAAGTGCTTGTGTTGAACCTCTCCCCTCTCTGTTCTCTCTCCTGATCCCAAAACACATTTCAGGCACAGATGATTTTCTGGCTTGAGGCCCTGATAAAGTCAAGGTGCGGCCTCCGAGGTCTAGACTCATTACCCTTTAGAGTTACGAATTCACACTAGAGAATTGCTATTTTAGCATTTAATAAGTCGGTTGAAGCGCTTTTGTGCAGCAGAAGCATCAGTGAACGGCACTCCTGTATATGATGCGTATAGTTGAATATGCATGCTGCCCCAGCACCTCACAATGACCTCAAGACGCATTTTTGAAAGTACACAGTTAACTCTGCTGAGGAAACGGCCTGTGTTTTACGTAGTACTGAAAGCTGCTGGGATCAGTCTTCCTGCCTGAATTTATGGACTTCTTTTACTACCTGTATTTACTTTGATTTATATCCACCTCCTTCTGCAAAATAACTCCACATCATTAAAAACACGTGTGATGGACTGGTTCGTCTGCGCTCGCATCAATCACAAGCGCCGGCTCTGCATTTTGGATTGTTAAAACCGTGGACTCTCAACTCCCTGAGCCTCTTGGTCTTTATATAGAAAGACAAAAGACTTGATAGAAGTGGACCGGACTGGACTGAGGGGACAGAGCAGCTGCAAGATATTCACAGAGGGGCAACAGGATTTGTGTAATATCTTTGAGGCTACTGTATAATATACAGCAGAGGCTTACACTAGAGGAGACTTGGGCCAAAGCCCTGTGTGTGTCTTCATGGAGACTGCCTGGCCAGAAAGCCTCGTTCATAGTGGTGCAAGTAATGAGGGTGGACAGGAAAAGAGGGAAGGGAAAGGTTAACAATTTAATGGGGCCAATAAAACAAAACAAGAAAGTCTAGTTGCACCCAAAAACACTCACATGCAGGACATTAGTGGCCATGCTGTGAGAATTTGACTGCTTTTACAAAGTCACACTTTCTACCAGTTACACTACAGTTCTTGTTAAAAGCCCACAAATATGCAGTCGACCACCTTAGCACCCACCAACACTGTCAGCAACAGAACTTTATGGGCTTTGACTCAAGTAAACAGCATTAACTACCATACTGCTACATGCAATATATTTAACTTCCTAGCTCGTATACAGACTGACTTAGTGTGAGTGTGCGTGTGTGTGTGTGAATTCCCGAAAGATGTGTTTATGTTTTCCCATCACACCCTCGCCGACCCTGATGGATTGCTTTATAGAGGGAGTACTCACCCCTGTTTTGTACTATTTTGATGTGTCCCTCGGCGCCGATGATGTCGACCATCAAACCCATGAAAGAATGTGTCTCTGTTTCTGTCTCCATCTGCATGAATGCAGCCACATATGTGTAGAATGTAACACACATTAAAAGTAGAAAGAGCAGGCAGGTTGAGCAGAGGTGCTGCATGTATCTGTCAAGTTTCTGGTCTTATTCACAAATAAAGATCTTTTTGCCAGCATTAAACAGATAGTAAAATAATAGTGCACTAGAAAAATTGCTAAGCTAAGCACATAGATTTGCTATCTGATATCTGATTGATGGATTTTCAACATATCTGGATTTTTTTTTTTTTTTAACTTAAAGCAGGTAAACCGGAAGTCCCCCTAAAAAAAAGAAAAGAATACAAGTTGTTTTTAGATTGTCATAAAGATAAAAAAATTGGCCAATTGTTCGAGTGACATTGATAAAATTGATATCTAATATTATATAAAAGTCTGTCATTTAACAATCAATTGTCTAAAAAAAGTCCCCTTATCTCACTGGCATGTTACTTGTTAAGCGATAATTTCAAATATACTTTACAGAGATTATTTTTATGATTAGATATTTATGTCGGCTCCCCTGCATCACCACTTTCTCTCTCATTCTAGGAACATTGTTTACACTGCTTTCAGTGTAAACACGTACACTAGGTACTCTGCAACAGTAGACACATTCTTCAACAAAGCTACAACAAACATCGTAAAGCTTTTTCCCTCCAGAGTTTATAGGGACCAACAGACGAGGGCACGTGGAAAAAAACTCCACATGAATGGTTTTCTTGTTCTATAAATGTTTGGGAAGTGTAACTGAGCTACAGTTTACTAACAAAGTCACTACAATGTTCAAGTACTTTCCTCCAGCACATATACAGTACATGAATTCAATATGAATGGTGTTTTCATATGGCAACCATTACTTTTCTCCAATTTGACTAAGAGGTAGTGATGTATAATCCATGTCTTGACGTTTACTAAAACCTCGCTTGAAATAGAATTTGAATAAAATGAGTTTCTGATCGAGAAAAAATCTTATCCCCATGTCTTACTACAGGTGTAAGCAACTACCTTAAAACAATATTCTTAAAATACATTCCAAATAACTTTTGGAATGTATATAAAATACTGACTCTAATTTCATTCCCAGCCCTTGATGCTTCAAGCCATGGGGCCATTGAGTAAAACCCTGAAATCCCGATTTGCTCCCCCGATGCTCCACTGGTCCCTCAGGGATGGTACACATGCAGAGAAATAAGTTGCACTTCTGACTGTTTGATAAATATACATTATTATTATTATAGGATATAAATCAGGGCAGTATGACAGCGATGAGGTGTGCATTAAGAGTGATCAATAGGTTCAAGTTTGAGATGGGACTGCACCAAGGATCAGCTCTGCACCCCTTCTTGTTTTCTCTGTTGATGTTGGCTATGACTATTTGGATGTCTGTGTTGATAAAATAAACTTCCAAATCCTACCTGACGTCAGGTAACGTGCTCTATGGACAAGGATGTTTGCGGAGGATATTGTGATCTGTAGTGAGAAAAGGGAACAGGTGGAGCAAAACCTAAAGAGCTGGAGGAACGTGGTGGAGAGAAGAAAAATGAAGGTTAGTCACAGCAAGGCAGAATACATGGGTGTGAATGAAAGGGAGAAAGGTGGAACAGTTAGGATGCAAGGAGTAGAGGTGAAGAAGGTGCAGGAGTTCCAGTATTTGGGTTCATCTGTTCAGCAGGCAGAGCTTGAGGTGGCAGAGTTGAAGATTTTAAGATTTTCTTTGGGAGTGACAAAGAAAGATCAGAGAGACAGTCCAGGTTGGACATTTATTGTTTGCGGTCATGCAAGTGATGACGATCATATATTGAGCTTTTAAACCTCTGACAAGAGGTATAAAAGAAAGAAGATGACCCACCAAAGTCTTTTTTCCTGCTTTACCCTTCTCATATGATCCGATCCTACGGGTCTTATCCTTTCTTATCTGATCTTGATCCTATTCTTACCCATCCAAATTCGCTGTGATTTTATGCCAGCAGAACCTCCTGCACAAGCCAAAAAAGTGCCTCCATGGCTTATGTATTCCCTTTCTCTTATGTGTGGTGGAGGTTGAGTTCCTGGAGGAGCAGGAATGCACCTTTAGCAAAAAGAAAAATGTTTTTGTTGTTCTCCCTTCACGAATGACCTAATATTAGGACTTCATAAGATCCACATTTGCTTTTACTCGTTGAAACTCGAAAATGTGCAGCTTCCATGGTTGCATTTTATTTTCTGTTTCATCTCAGTGTGTGTGTAGCACTTTGACCAGCATCTGTGTCTCTGTCTTACTTGGTTAGGAAAAGGTTTTTCATGGTTCAGTTGTTATAATTTCTATACAAATCTGGAAAACATGAATCACTTAATGTCTTAAAAAAAGTTTTAACATTCAGGAAATGTGCTGCTCATTATAGAGACGGATTTGATCATCGTCCTCTCTTTACTCTGGTTGTGTGCTCGTAGGCTACCTAAATCCTTTCCTGGATGCATGCAGCTGTGAGGGATTTTTCCGAACGGCCTCCCAGCTTCTTAAAAACCCTCGTCTGGAGCTCCCGTTGCTGGAGAAGCTCTCCATCCTCCTCCAGAAGCTCTCCAGCATCAGGTAAACACATTGATTCACATCCTGATAATATCAAACACTGAAGAAAGACAGGGACTACCTGCATGCTTGGAGTTTCCCATTTCAGACCCCGTTGATGATTCATTTCAAATTCATCCTGTGGATCATTGGGAACATCACGTCCCCCACTTTGTGAACCACACACAGCTTTACAGACTCGAGGGCGGGACATGTTGTTTGTGTGATCGACCACTTTCATCCAGTTTCAATATTTTAACCATTAGATGAACTGACACAAAATACTCCCGGATATTGGATCCTACTAAATTGGTGGTCCCAGTACCACCTCGGGGAGCGTCAGCGTCATGGATTTTCTGGACTCGCCACCTTAAGCAAATGTTACTTAATCAAGTGGTGTGAAATACAAGAGACATGGTGTTGTTAGCTTAAACATAGCTTTTGAGTTGTACATTTTAAATTTCATTCTTGTAGAAAGTTCATCATAATAGCAATTTGCAAGTTATGCCACTGTAATACTCTGGTCAGGTACTTGTGGCTCTGTCAAAGTTACAATATTAATTGTCAGATAACAAATAATTAACTGCAATTAATTTGCATAATCGTTAGAATCACCTTGTATGAGGGGCCGAGTCGGCAGACATGAGAAGTCACAGTTGGAATTTTTTAGAAAGGACTTTACTAAAAATAAGAAAACAAATAACAGAAGTAAGCAGTGAAGTTCTGCACCCAAGAACGAGGTCAAATAAACAGAACTGAACTCAAGTTTTGCAAACAACAAAGTTTAGCAGAATTCACAATGAACAAATTATCTGACAAAGAAAGCACACAAGGTTATTTTAAAGTAGCTTATCAAACCACATCAATTCATAAAGTAGAAGAGAAAAAACGCTGACAGTAACTAACTTCTCAAAGAAACATTTCACAGTTAGGGTGAGAATTCTCATTATCGTTCCACAAATCAAATCCAAATGTCTCTAATTACCTAAAACGAAATGCACAAATTAACTAAATAAAACCTCCCCACATCCCCAGAGGTGGCCGACTGTTGGTACTGCCGGATTGGCACTTCCTGTGTATCGACTCCTTCCTTTGGCCCGGATGACTTCAGCAGCAGAAGCAAAGATCCTCCAGTTGTTGACTCGTCCTTGTGGAAGATCAAACCCTTTTTCTACTTCTGCGTCACAGCGTGTTCTATTTTACCCTTACTTAAATGGCAAGATTGTTCATTTTCTCTGTTATGGAGGGTTTGGAATTAAAATACACTGAAAGAACAGAATTACAAAAGGTATCAACTTTAGGAGAAACTGCGCATGAATGAAACAGGTCCTATACCTCGACTCCTACGGCAGGCCACAAACTTATCAATCGCCCCTCGTACTATAACGGTCATAAGATTGGCAGATTATGAACTACGTAGGTACTGGTGCGACCGACTCAGGTTTCAGTTGAAAGACTGAAGAGCCATTTCATTGCATCTATTTATTCTCTGTCTAGGAAGAACCGTCGTCTGTTTGAACTCTCCACCCTCAACCTCCAGATACAAGAACTCCATCAGCAAACCAGCCACACTGAGACCTTCCTCTGCCTCAACCTCAGATCCATCCTCAACAACCTGAAGTAACACAGACTCACTACACCTAATTCTCCGCCACACACTGGAATTCTATGAAAATCACATGTGTCTGTTACACTAAAGACGTTTCTCCTTCTAAGTCAGTGATTTAGAAGTCAGACTGTAGTTGTCATATTTCCAACCATGTAGCGCTGCAGGCCTCCTTCCGCTCTCGAACAGCGTATGAATATTCTTTTATTCCTTCATTATTCCTGTTGTTTCTTTTGTCTTCCAAAAGTACTTTTATAGTGTTATAGTGTTGTGTATGTTTTTCACTTTGTGGCACATCTGTTTTTGTATTCAACAATGTAAATTTAAGCTCTTTCCTTCTGTTATTTCTGTGACAGACTCCCCCCATTTTAGTTATTTTGTTCTGTTTGTAATGAGCATCATGTGCCATTACAAACAGGCCTTAATGGGTGTCTGATGTGCTCACAGAAAGAGAAGCGACGACTGTGAAGCTTATAATGGCAATAAACAAAGAGAACCGAAGGGCACTTTGTCACTCCTTTGTTCCAGAGCTTGGGTGGGACTAATGGTCTCAGTATGGGACACACTGGACGGGGACTGAAAACAAAAATCACTGCAGCTATTCAAAACAAACTTGTTGAAAGCCACCCGGAGGAACTCGGCTTGTCTGAATTTGAAAGAGTCACATTTACATTTTTAAAGTCCCTACAGCATCCACAGTCCTAAAATAGCAGCATGTTAGTCATTATGTGAAACAGCGCTCAGGTCAGGGTTCAAAGATGGCGAGTCTGACGACAAAGGCGCTGAAATGATGTTGTTTGATCACATATTTATCCTATAATATAGAATAAAGTATGCACCGGGTATGTTTTGAGGCTAGTGTATTGAATTAATGAGCGTAAATATGATTAGTGTCGATTTACAGACTGCAGGATAATCTCTCATCTTCAGTCTCATCATTTGACCCAACTGTTAGCAGGTACTTCTTAAAAGTGAGCATAAAATGCCTGATACATTTGATTTGCCAAGGATTCTTTAGAGAACCCTTAGCTCTCTATTATTTTACTAAAGTGATAAAAAATGATGGTTTGTTTATTTGTTTTATGTTATGCTGGCTTTAGGACTGTATCATTTTATTAGCATAATGATGAATAGTTTAATTTATCAATTTAAAAAAAAGTTACATTTCTAATAAAATGAAATCAATGAAAAATATCCCATTTTTCATGAGGGATTTAATGACAGTTTTTTTTAATTGTACATGAATTATGAATCCTTCAGAACATATTCCCACTTGAGGGCCCATAGTCAGGCTCCTACGATAGAGGATTAGGGCCATTTTCTCAAAAAAATTTGAGAATTAAGTTGAAATTTTATGAGAAAAAAGTAATTTTACAAGAAAATATGTTGTAATTTTACGAGAATAATGTTGTAATTTGAGGCTACTCAATGTAGGAAAATGAGGAATGTGGAGCATCATGTCAAGCCATATTTCAACAAAGATATAAGTTTGACAAAACAAAAATTATTGAATTTTTTGGCACATAAACACAACATGACCATAATGAGGTTAGAGTTGTTTCTGATACTCAACTATCAGAACTTTGAAAACACTTAGTAAACTGCTGTGTTTGGCACAGCACAACAACTAACAAAAGCCCAGAATGCAAACTTCTCGCCAGTCTTAAAATTCCGACTTTATTCTCGAAAAAGGACGACTTCGTAGAAGCCTGATTACGGGCCTTCAGGTGGATATCATTTTGAATTGATTCATGAAAATAAGCAGTTGAATGTTCAATGAAAATAACTGTCATTAACTTCCTCACTACCCCATGTAAAAGCGATTTTTCATTGATTTAACCATTTTAAAAATCAAACTATTCATCATTATGATACTAACATGATGCAGCCCTAATATAACATAAGACAAATAAACAAACCATCATTTTGTAACACTTTAGTAAAATAATAGAGAGCTATGGGTTCTCTAAAGAATCCTTGGCAAATCAAATGTATCAGGCATGTTCACTTTTTCAGAAGTGCATTCCCTTTCAGTACCTGCTAACTGATGGTCAGACGATGAGACTGAAGATGAGATGTTGTCCTACAGTCTGTAAATTCACACTAATCATATAAAGGCTCATTTATTCAATACACTAGCCTCACATAGACGTCCAGTGCATACTTTATTCTATATTATAGGATAAATATGTGACCCAACAACATCATATCCGCGCACTGGCAGGAATCTTTTCCTACAGAGCTCTACAAAAATACTGCAGTGTCCATCTTTCTGGAAACTGTTCGTGTTCTCTGACTACTTTTCTGTAGAAAGAGAAAATCTTTGTTGCTTGCAGCCGGACAACAGATATCTGCTGTCTTCTTATAAAATATTGACCTGTTGACCTTTGCCAGAATTTTATGCAAAACAAATGACATTTGTTTTAACTTTATAATTTCAATTGCATTGTTAAGGGAAGTGCCTAAAGAAGAAGAAAAACAAGAAGTTAATTTTAATTGTATACCCAGGGGCAGTTGGAGGCAGAAAATGTCAATGTCAATTGAAAATAGGTGTAATTGCCCCCCAGGATGTCAGTTTGTGACCATTGGTCCACAAGAACCTCTGTAATTAAGTTTTTTTTTTACCAATAAAGTGTCCAAAAGATTTCCGGTAATCATAAATGATAACAAAAAAACACAGATGGTGCTTAAAATAAAAAAATGGAAGATAAAAAAAAAGTTGCCTTCTTGACTGAAAAATTTATAACATTTTTAATCCATTATAAAAACGGTTGGCACTTTTCTTCTGATGGAATCATCAAAAACACAAGAAAACAGTTGGACAGTCAACCTGGTGGCTTTCATCCACCTGCTCAAAAAAATATTCAAACGCAATGATGTTTGAAATTAAACCTTTTGTCAAAATAGATGAGACATCTTTTAGATATTTGAGTTAGAATAACTGCAGATAAACAAGATCAGCACTGACTGGAAACAGTTCCGCTGGTGGAGGGGGAGAGAGAGGCAGTGGTATCAGAACAAACTTTAAACATTAGTCGTGTGATTTAGAAAATATCTGTCTTAGAATCCATGCTTCATTAAAACAAGCTGAACCACTACTGGGTGGTCACTGTCTTTACTTCAGAGAATTACTTTTATTTGGAGCTTTCTGAGAAACGTCTAGATTGTTACCTATGTTCAGCTGTGATAAAGGTCAGTCCAAACAAATATCTGAGAATAAAATAGTATTCAAACAACATACGAAACATTTAGAGATTAAAATGATTTAAATAGAAATTAAAAGATTTAAGAAAAAGTATCAAACAACCACATTTTAAACCTTTTTTTAAGGCCACTGAGAGTCTCTGGGAGTTTGTTGCAGCTACAAAACTGAACGCTGTTTTTCCATGTTTAGTTCTGACCCCGGGGACAGAAAGCAGACCTGCCTCAGACAAACAGAGGGGTCTGGGTGCTTCATAACGGAGCAGCAGATCAGATTCAGTGCTTTGGGAACCAACAGCAGGATTTTGGCTTAAACCCATTTAATGACGTTGGTTTATAACCCCTTCTGTTGTTATTCTGGGGCTGGCACCAGAGTCCTGGAAAAATCTGTATTTCTGTCAGCCCATTAAAAATTCTTGCATCGTCATAACTACACAGTGTAACTTTATTACCCACTGGGAATACAGCTGATTTTCCTAGACTCCTATATAGACCCCAGGAAGATGAAATATCCCCCTTTTGTCCTTATCCTTCTTTAAATCCTTTTCTTGCCTGAATTTTAACAGCATCACCAACTGTCAACTGCTACGAGCCAAGCAGCTCTTGTTATACGTGAGAGGTCACACTGTTCTGGCTCTATCGCAGCGGAGAGTGTCTGTATGTCGATTTCCGTTTGTGGCTGTTGTGAATTACGTTGCAGCTGGTTGATATCAAATGAAAATATCAGTCTGTGTGAGCCACAGTGGATCACTGTCTGCACACGGCAGCCAGGCAAACACCAACCCAGTGACGAGCACCGAGCCACCCAGGGCGCATCTGTGAATCTGTCTCCTGTCACATCAAGGCAGTTGCAGCATGGGTAATAAAATCAGTCTGCCATTCTTTATGTCAGCATCAATCTCTGCTCTATAGATGAGCTCACTGAGGAGGCTCAGGGTCAGCAGATGCAGCAAATAAAATAGTCCTATTCTCATTTTTGTCCACACTTTCCCTGTTTGATCAAATCCAACCTCATCAAAGAGGACCTTAGGAATAGTTTAAAGTGAAAGAGGTTTGCACTGGGCCTGCTTCAGGGAAAGCGATGTTCAATTCAGCTGTGTGTCAGTAACACTTCCGACAGTAATCACTTTTCACTGTCAAAAACATTACACCAAAAGCTTCAAACCGCTCCAGCAGTGTCATTTAATATTTCAGAATACAAAATCAGCATGCACAATGTTGAACGAGTTAAACATAGTGCCTCATCTGTCCACCATGTTTCTTGGAGATAGGTCAAAATAACAAACATCGCTTCCTCGGCAGAAGTCGCTGCATCCGATCAGGAACATTTATGGGAAACTAATCTAAACTCAAAGTTCATTCAATGGATTTTTCAACCAATCCAATAATTTTTAGATCAAGCAGCTGTAGAATACTTTAGAAATCTCTGTGGAAAGATAGTCATTGTATTTTATCATCTCGTTGAGATGAAACCTTTCCAGACCATTATCAGTTTGAATATTCCATGTAGATTCCTATAATGTTATAATTTCAACATAAACAACATTTTTTAACATTTACATAAATTAATACATTGCATAAGGAATTCTCACAAATGGAATAAAACTCATTTTAAAAAGTTATAATAATTTTATATATATGTCTTAACTGATATTAATCGGCGCCCCACTAATCTAAGAGATTATTACAGTATAGGGGGGTTATAACAGCAGTGGGCTATGTCTATATATATAAACATCCTGATGTCCAAAGAAGACCCTTAAAAAGTTCATGTTGAGGCATGAAGTTCACTTTTAGGTATAGAAGTGTTCATTTGGCGACGTTTATTTTGCAGACAAGAAGTCCAATATTGAACAGTTTTTCTTCACTGAAAATGTTTCTTAATTTCTCATTTACTACAATATATGTGTGAGACAATTACCCTACCCTTTTTTTGATGAAGAAAAAGACTGGTGAACGTGACTGAAGGTGGCCTGTAGAACCCAGTAACATAATAGTTTCATAATAATGCCACAAATTTCAAACTATATGAAAAACATGTATTTTGTGGATTTTGGGACGGCCTCTGACCGTGTCCTACAGGAAGAAGGACCTGAAGGTGCAGTCGAGGTGAGGAAGGGGTCCAGTGAGGGGATCTTAGATTATCATCATGTGTCTCTGTTGGCTTCATGAATGACTGGAGCGGTTTGCGGCGGGTCAAGTGGCTGGTTTGAGAGTCGGCACCCCCAAATCCCAGCGTAGTGACTGAAAGAACGAGGTCAAGGATACAAGTGGAAGAAATGAGTTTCCCTCGTGAGGCGGTTGGGCTCAGAGATAAAGTGCAGATGTTGGACATCAGGAGGGCTTGGAGTGGGGCCGCCGCTCCTTCACTTCTAAAGGGTTGATTGAGGGGATTCAGGCAGCAGATCAGGATACTCCCAAGGTGCACCCCTTTGGAGGGTTTCCAGGCACATCCAACTGGGAGGAGTCTCCGGGGTGGACCCAGAACTCACTGGAGGGACAAAATGTCTCATCTGTACTGGGAACACCCCTGGATCCCCCGAGGTGAGCTGGAGAGGAATGTTTGGAATACCCTTGTTGGCCGCTGCCACCGCAGCCAGACCCCAAATGAGACGCAGAATATGGGTTGGAATAATATGATCATTTCTCAGTATCGTGATCGAACTCGATGATGTATCGGCGTGCCACTCATCATATGTTCGAGTTCTGAACATGTTGTTTTTGTGAGATGGTCATTATGTTCCCTTGCAGATATATCTGTCCCAGATGCATTCTATCTGGCACAGTTTAGAGATAAAGGCCGAATATTGTTACAACTCTTGCCCCATATGAGGTTTACTGTTTGTCTCTGATTATTACAAGATGCAACTGATGAATGAATTAAGCATAGATAATGTTGTGATGGTGATGTTAGATTGTTTTCAAATGAATGTGGAGAGTCAGGCTTGATTCTAGTTAACGGGACAAAACAGGCAGATGAAAACGTTGTAATGTTGAACACTGCTTCAATAATATTACACTTGTACAGAATGTCCTTAATGTTGCTGAGGAGTAGGAAACAAACTTCAGCAAACTTCAGATATATCAAGATATAGTATATCCGGACAAAGAGAAAAAAGATACTAGTATGCATAGATGCACAGTGAGCGCGAGCAAGGCCAGATTTTTCATAATCAAATGAATCATACATAGTTTGTCTAGCTGTCTAAAGGCTGTGGGGTTTGTTGCTCAGATTGTGGGCAGAGTATCCCTTTAACAAGGACTTAATTGTGTGGTACCTCCCTCTGCAGATTTGTGAACATTTTTTCCTTCAGATACGTCTGTAGGTCTGAACTGCCGTCATAGAGAGGTGTGTCTGGTCTATGTTAGCGAACACACGTACCTCTGCAAAGCATCGCCCACATTCTTTGTGTTTGTGTTTTTCAGTGGACCAAAACTTACCCTAATGCAGCCGCTCTGGCTGGTACACCTCATTAAAATGTTATTTTGTAGGTGGGTGAAACATTAGCAATTGGCCTTCAGCCAACTATAAATCCAATCAGAAGTATGATATGGCAGAGCCCCAAACGCACACATGTTAGTCCTACCAGATTCAATGCCAATGCATGTAGAGTACATCCTTATAAGGTCTGGTCGTGTACCTAGGTAACTTTAAATGATGGCGGTTAGGATGATGATGTGTCTGTTAGGCGTCAGACCTGAATAGTGATTTCTATAATGTCATGCATTCTTTTCTGCATACAATTTTCAAATCATGCCCTCCTGTTTTAAGCTAATCCGTTGTTCAGTTTCTGAGAAAACAAGTATTTTTGAGAGGATTTCATGCCTGTATCTTAACTGTGATGTTAAATCCAACCACACATTATCACAATAACAGAACAACACGAGGAACAGTGAAGACAGAGGTCTGATCTCTGAACCAAAGTATTCAGCTAAGTCAGGTTTATTTGGGTTAGTCTTGATTTATATTCTCTTAAATCAAGATCCACATAGTTAAAGCTCTTTAACCAGAGCTCCCGCCTCAGGCAGCAGTAGACAGAAGAGGAAGTACTGTGGCGGACCGAGCTCTGGGATGAATCAGTGGTGGCTGACAACGAGCAGAAGAAGGCAGTTGTGATTGATGAGTACGATCTCAGCTGACGGGGCATCAGGATGGAGATGGAGATGAACCGGGGCTGAAAGAGGAGCTGGATTAGATGTGGAAGGTGAATGGCAAACTGGTACCGAACAGATGGATGAATGGTTGGATGAGTGGATTAACAGACAGACATACAGATAGATACACTGCCAAAAGAACACTACCAGAAAGAACCCATATAGTTTTAAGTATATTGGCAGCCTAGTCGTAGAAAATTCACCTGAGCGAGGTCTGCAGACTGAAGGTGTTGCTGACCGGCAGAGGTTTAAGTCCCTATGACCTCAAGTCTCTCTCTCCACCTTCATTCTCACATTTCTCTACACACTTGTGTATACACGATGTGTGTGTTTTCAAGGCCCGAGGCTTCTCTCTTTTTTTTTTCTTTTACTGGGGATGGATTATCTGTGAGCAATTTTTGACTGTGGGAAAGATGAGAGAGAAAGACCTCAATAGTGCCCCGATGCCCCACAGCAGGATCCCTGAGCCGCTGTGATCCCCTGCCAGCACCTACACACCTCATTGTTTAGCTCCAGCCTCAGGAATCTTGGCACAAACACACTCGCACACAGTGAAACGTTGATGACGGGGATGTGTGCAGTGGTGACAGCTGCCACTGCCAAAGCTCATTAGTTTGTGATGCAGAGAAAGTCTCTAGTTTAAAATATAAAAGATGAATGGGTATCTACTGGGACAGATGTCCCAAATAAAGACGCCTGGGGTTAAGAAAACATAATACAAGGTGTTTTAAGCTTGTATTCATTTTAAGTTAAGTAAAATAAAATCTTTTGTTAGGTTACGTTAATATGTGCATTATTTAATGTTTTTTCTTTTCTTCTTTTTAATCCTTTAACCTCTATAATCTCTTTAACTACCTCATGCACCTCACCCGTGGAGAATTATTACATTACTATCTACTTAATAGAGACCCTGCTGTAGATAAATTTCCCTTTAAGTTGGCTTGGATTACTAAATTTGAGCTTAGAGATATTTCGAGATTGTTTGACCTTACAAGATTTCCCATTGTACAAAAACAAGCCCCTTTGTTACTTGTTCAGGGATCGTGTAAATCCAGTGCATTAAAATATTTTGGCTAGAAATTAGACCGATGGACTTGGTAGGATATTGAGTTTTTGCAGTTAAGAAATTGTAGCTCATGAAAGTTATGCACTATTCTTCCCTTTATGAAAATAATCATCGACAACATAGCTCACACAGTTTTTATTCCAGTTTGGTTAAAGAAGAAGAAAAAGTCCAATGTTGAAACGACAGAGTATCTTGAGTTTTAACTGTTCATCTGTAAAATAGTGTTAATAATTTTAAGTAAATAATAAATGGTATTTATCTTGTGTCTATATAATCCACCTCAAAATACAGGGGCTGCCATTGTCGTCAGGAGTGCTCAACCCATCGCTCTCACATTCACACTAATGGAGCAGCCATCAGGAGAACTACAGGGTTCAGAATCGAGAACGCTCCTAACTGAAACAGGATCGAACCACAAGACCGTCTAATTGTTTTGACGACCCTCTTTACCTTTGCTTTATGCAATTACAACAATAAGAGCCTAACCCTAACGCAGGGTTAGGGTTATTAGCCACTAACACTTGCCCCGAAGCAATTTCTTTGGAAATCGGTTCAGAATTTTCTAAATGTTTTTTAGCAATTTTAGAAAAAGAGAGGGGAGGGAAACACAGTTTTGTGAATATTGGTAAATCACCAGCACATTGGTAAAACTGTGTGATTGCAGAACTGATGCCGTCTTGTAGACAGGAAATAAGACACTAGTCTCCACCAAGAGCCTCGGTCCTGCTGGGGAGTCTCCAAAGGACGATGCACTTGCATCGTACTACCTTAAATGTTTACAGCAAACTCACTTTGTTGTGTAGAGTTATTTTCTCTGGATCTGGAAACGGAGAGCCAATTTCTAAAACGTTTGTTGCAGTTTGTCTTTGAGATGGGTGACCCGCAGTCTTTGGCTGGTATCAGAAAGGGCCCACCAGATTGCCGAGCAGAACCGCGGCAGGCAGGTAGCGTTGACTCTTGGCTGTGGAAGAGCAGAGTGTTATTTGGTGTAACATGAACGTGGAGGCGCAGTGTTAGGCAGCCAAGATTTGCAAAACGTGTCATACAGCCACCACCGACGGATCAATCCATCAGAGGATGGAGTGCAGGGCTGGAGTGGTGGATGGATCTCAGCTGTGCAGGAAAACAGGCAGCTTGATGGAGCTCTGCTGTGCAGGTGAGTTGGCAGCAAAGGAAGTGTTATAACCGCACCCAGATACATGCAGAGCGATAGGGAGAGATTGACACGACAGGGGAGGGTTAGAAACACATGAGATGAATCACATTGACACACAGCTTCGCCTTGTTGCAGGTTTTTTTTTTTTTTGTGTAAAGTGAAGCCGTATGTCAAAAATCTTTATCATGGTTCATCTCTCTGTTCAAAGCTCTGGCACACAATGCTGCGCCTTAAGGGTTATTAAAAGAATCTGAAAATCAATCATCAATTTGACTGGCAGCCGATGAACAGAGGTAGGAGTCAGGCTGATATGGGAGCTATGATTTGTCTATGATTTGATTTGTGTATGTTAAAATCCATGCAGCCACATAATGAAAAAAGCTGAAGCCGTACTAGTTAGGATCGACCGAGTCTGTGAGGTTATAGTCCAGGCACGAGAAGAGAAAGGATGGATGAGCCAGGAAAAGACGAGGCAGATTTGATTTAGCTGATATTTCTTGATAGTATTTAAGGAGATCACTGAGATATATGTTGCATCAGAGATTCTTTATTTCACCCTGCTATTAATCAATGTCCTATATTTTTAACGCACAATTTCTCACCACACTTTTTACCTTTTTTCTTAACCACATTTATTTATTTGTATAACGTATCATTGTGTGGATTATGTATGAATGAATATGGGGAGGATGTGTTTTAACTTGTGTCACAGAAGTAGCACTCCGAATTTTGTTTCATTTAGGTTAAAGCGGTTTGAAATCCTCATTATCCCACATCCACTGTGAAAAGCCGTGTTGTCCATCCTTTGCCCCGACAAACGTGGATCAGTTGCTGGTACTGGGCTTTTTTCCCCTCTCTGCAGCTTCCTCACATACCTCCTCCTACCCCCACGGCACAGTCGACATGTGTCTCTGAAGGTCAGCTGTGGCTCGAATGTGAGACCCAGGATTCTGGCTGTAGATTTTATGTTTGTTGCTCAAAGACCAAGATTTGCTTTTATTTTATTCACTAGATGATCAAGGCAAATGAATAGGACATCTGCCTTAAGTCTGAGTTTTGTTCTAGGTGGGAGAGGATTAAAATGATCTGGTTTAAAGAAAAACAAAAAATGTTTTTCTACATTTTTCTACAGCTTTCTACTCTGCCCAAGTTATCTCTGCTGCCTCTGTGACGCACGAAGGTCCAAGGATGCCAGCATCTCCAACAACATTATATCCACTATAGTCAAACTAAGTGTTTCACCATCATGGCGTGACTCCAGTGAACATCTCTGCGTCGGACTTGGACGCCAGTTGAGTGTTTGGGTGTATTTTATTGCAAAAAATAACTTTTTATTGGGATCATTACGCTTAATATGAGGAATTGGCATAATGACAGAGTGATTCACATGTAATAAATGCACAAACTCTCTGCATCTAATACTACAGTGTGAGACTTCACATCTGCGCAAGCCTCGTGCTTCACCTCGGCCGTCCTGACCACATAAATTCCTTCACACCTTCAGGCCATAAAAAGGTATAAACTATATAATGCTTTTTTATTATTTTCTTTTTTTGTTATCCTTAAATGAGGGATGATTTGGCCTCTCCTCTCGTGTCAGAGTGTCAGGGAAAGAGATCACGGTGTACCTGGCTACAGTATTTTTCCAAAGAATTTCACATTAAACCGACCATGTGGTTAATATGTCAGCGCTAATGACATATAATTAACGTAGGTTTGAATGAAGGAGGAAATGTTATGCCAGTCATTTTCCATTCTGTGTTTTTGAGGTATTAAAAGATCCCATCAGCGACTGCAGTCGTATAATAATAACCTGGGATGTGACCTCATTCACTAGAGCGTGTGTTTTTAGTGATATAGGATTATACTGATTGATGCACAATTAAAGCAAATTAGCATTCAGTCTCCCTAAAAACCGGAGAATCCCCGGCGTATTCTTTCCCTGCAGCCCGGCTATTATCCTGCACGTTTTTCTGTTCAACACTGACTTCCTGTCCGATCTAGAACTGACCTCCAGGTTCTCCGCCTCGTATGCAAAGCTCTTAATGAGCGAGGTCGAAGCTATTCGGCTAACTTTTTCGCCATCAGGAACACTGAGATCATCTGCTGCTGTTTTATTGGATTTTCCCAGAAACAGTCAAAAGAAAATCAAGAGAGCAGCTTTTGTCAATTATTTCCCCCGAAATTATGGAACACTCGACCGACAACACTGTGAAGAACCATCTACCCCCTCCTGATGTCTGCTGTTTTTGTGGGTCTTTGTAGAACTGATTCAGTGTGGCCTCATTTTAAGGTTGGTGAGCATGAACTGCACTATTCTGGTTCCGGTCACGACTTTGACTAGTCCAGTTCAAAACTTAAATTGAACACCTTTGAGCCAGAGGTGAACCTACTCCTCTGCTTCACATCTTTGTCTTGCTGCAGGAACAAGATGCCTGACGTCACAGACTGATGACCTGACGTTCTTCTCCAGAATTCATTTTTCCTGCAACTAAGGCAAGTTGTCCTTGTTTTCAAGCAGTCGATTGTCCCCCATAAAATGACAGCGCCACCACAGTTTGACTGTGACTGAAATTCGTAATGTCCTCCTCACAGATGGACCTTCAACTCACTTCATGGACTGTTCTCCCAAAAGCGCCGAGGGTCTTCAAGGTGTGTTGCTGTTGGGTGAGCAATTGATTTCATCTCGCCAGTTTCGCTTTTTTTTTTCCCCAGTGCTTTTCAAATAGCGAAGCCATGAACTCTGACCTTTATTGAGGAACGGCTTGCAGTTTTTGGATGTTTTCTTTGGATCTTTTGCTGTTTGAGAAATTTTAGAAGGCTGTCCACTTCTGGGAAGGTTCCCTATTGTTCTCCATTTGTAGATAATGTATCTCGCTGTCAGTCCTAGAGTCGCAGATTCTTATAAACATCTCTGCAACCATTCCTCGATGGCATTATGATCACCTTCTCGCTTGTGGAATTTCTATTGATTTTGACATGGTGTGCTACTGGTGAGACCTGTGAGTCAATTCATGCTTCTGAAGATGTTACTAAGTGGAGATGTGACTGAACAGGGCTGGTAGTGATCACGTCTGGATATTTCTCATCCAGCTGCAACCAGTTATTAATGATGTGTTGCAACTTCCTGGATTTAGTTTCTAAGGGGGCAAATACTTTTTCCACACACACCCAGTTGGGATTATATACCATTTTAAGTCCAACAAATATAATTCTCATTTAAAACATGTATTTTGTGTTGGCCTTAGATATATATTTGTTAAGAGTTCCAACAGTTTAGTATCAGATGAACACAGAAATAGAATAAAACCAGATATTTTATTTCACAGCACTGCAAGTGGAAAATCAGAAAAGTTATCTCACTGAATATTTATATAGAAAAGCTCTTGTCCTCAGTTTAGCGGTTAAAGCTAAGACTTTCCATCATTTCAAACATTCTACACCCTTCAAAAAATCTTTTACCGGATTTATTAATTTCCCGTATATTTCCGATAGATTGCTGGGAAATTTTTCACTGTGAAAGGTAGTGACCCGCAAACTTCCACTAGCGCCACCATGAGATTGACATTTATGGCTATGAGTGATAGATCAGAAGAAGTTTTGGTCATGGAGTTGGACCTTCCACCTATTGGCCTCTAAACGTCGATATTTAATTTTCTCCTCATGTTTCTTAAAATAATTGACTTCCCTTCATCTTGAGGTTCATGTTGTTCATCCTGATGGACAAATGTCAGCATGGACACATATTGAGATAACCATATATATATATATATAAATATAAATAATAAATAATAAAATAAGAAACCATGTTGACCCCGGCGTCACATAAATATAAAGGTTAAAATATTTAACCTTTTCGGGTTACTCTGAAAGTTCTAACTTGTATTGGTCATATTTTACTGTAACCTGCTCAATATTTCACTTTTCTTGCCCCAGAAAAACCCGTTTTCACCATTACTTACCATTATATACATAACCATATCTCCGATTTTGTCTTACCTCTGTCTTTGGACTTGTTAGGGGGAGATATTTGTGACAAAAAGACAGTTTATTGTCCCCTGCTTCCCAACCATGAGTCCAATTGTGTCTAAATGTACTTCATTTGAATGGACACAAAGAAATCTGTTGTTTCATTACTGAGCTCATAAAAAATAGTAAATTGTAGTTATCTTCATTACTGAGTCACTATTGGATCACATCTTAGAGCATATTGCTGACTTCATAGAAATATACTGAGTCAATATGGACTGTTTGAGATTATTGAGTCATATTTAACTTGAGGACATCAATCCGGGGTATTGCTCAAAACGCAGGGGTTTTGGGGGCTTTTCTCGGAGATTTGTTTATACCCACAATTAGCAAAGTTGCGAGTATAAGATATGTTGGTACACACTGTATATCAATGTAGATCTCTGAGGCAGCATTTCTATAATATATTTAAGAAAAGTGTTCATTTTGGTCTTTTTTATGCCGTCTATAATTTTCCTTTGGGGAGTAATGGATTTGTTCTTGTGAGCTAAGATTGTGAAGAAGGTTATGAATATAACTGTGAAGCATCAAGTACAGCCTTACAATAGTCACACCTTTAATGATCGCATTAAATCATAAACTTAACGAAATACTGCAGCAAAGGGAAGTACGTAAACAGAAGAGTGTGGAATTGCGTTCATTGTTCAAGATAAACTCTAACAGCCAACATTGTATAGCTTATCAGTCAGCGATCAGATGATGAAATTCACATAGCCAGTCATTCTTCTTCCATACATCTTTATTAATGTATACATTATGTACAAGAATAAGTTATATGTACAGTTGTACTTTGGTTGGTTGGTGAGTTTGTGTGTTGGTCCTGAGGTAAGCAGCTCATGTTTGGCTTCGGTACATGGTTCTATCAGCATGTGTTTCTGGCAAGATTTCAACTGTTTGAAAACCAGGGCATTAGTCCATTTCATTTCATTTCATTGCAATCCATCAACTGGTTTATTTACAAAAATACAACAGTATGGAACATCATAAAAGGTATCGAGATAAATGGGTGGGACCTCAAAGAGATTTGATGGTGAAAACAGTGCTGCTCTAAAAAGGCTTTATATTCAAATGTAAGCTTTTGATTTATTTTGACAGGAGATATTAAAGAGAACATGCGGGTTAATTTCAAGTCCTGGAGTCCTGCCCCGGGCCTTGAAATGTGGAAAGAAAAGGAGCTGGGCATAGGGTCATTTGTAGTATGCTGACAATGTCAGACTTCAAGATGAAGTCAAACATATTTCCAAGAACTGAGATCAAAGTTAAGTCTTGGAATTGATTGCTATAGTTGGCTCTCAGAACCAGCTGCCGAGTTCTGAAGCTCAACTGCTCAAGAGAAGATGATGTTCAGCCTTCTCTTCTGTTAACGTCTCCTGTGAGTGGAGCTGAGATGACCATCCATCTGACACTCTTCACATAAATACCACACTCAAACTGCTTCAGATGCATTTTTTTTTAGGGAGCGGTTGGTGAGAGGAGAACCCAGCACACGATTGCATATTGTTCTCATTTGGGTCCCACAGGGCCGGGACGAAGCTTAAAACCAGTCTGAGCACGACTGAGCCAACCACGAAAGCTGAGTAAGGTCAGCGGGGCTGTTAGTCCTACCTCTGCCGTGGCATCTCTCGTTTTAATGCAGACTTTAACGGCTCATCCGCTGGGCTTTCGGCGGTTAAGTGGCCCTAAATACTTAATGGGGTGCTGGAAATCACAGGCACTTTGCACCAGCTCTCTTAACCGCAGCGTTCCAACCTATTAGGGGCCCGTGGAGCCACACGCCAAATAATTAGGGCTGGCGGCAGCAGCAGACCGCAGCGTTATGAGTAAATGGGGAATACGTGGAGGGAGGAAGAATTATGAGGAATTTGGTCACGGAGGGGGTCACTGCTGAGGAAGCAGTGAGAGGCTGCTGGACTGTTAAAATCGGGGAGGGGGGATTTACACTGGTTTGGTAGAACAGGAGCTACATCCATATATGGGACTTAAGAATTAGAATTATTACAGCAGGTTTTGGCCTCTGGTTTTCCTTGCATGTGATGAAGACGTAACTACAGTTTGGAGTCGGATATGTTTCATCACCGTTGTGCGCTTTTAGGCTTTTCAGCTAACCCAGTTCAAAGCGGGTCAGTAGCGATGAAGGGTACCTGCCGAAGCTTGTTGGCTTTAGGACTGAGATTCGGGTGTGATGAATATTTCTCTCGTGGTTCTCAAACTTTTTTTCAACAATGTATCCCTTTTGAATCAACACAGAATAAAAATGGGAGGTACATTTTTGGAATCAGAATAGGTCGGAATGAGAATAACATTTCTTAAAAGTCAGTGGGGAAAAAATGTTAGAATTCCTACTTTAAAGACAGATAAAAGAAAACCCAGATGGTCCTAATTCTCTTCAGAACATAATATTTTTCAATAGTCTTTTTTTTCTGAGAATGAAATTGAGATTAAAGTCAGATTTCTGAATTTTATGTTAAGAATACTGAGCATAAAATGTGGTTTGCCAGACATACATTTTCTTTTTAACATACTATTAACTTGAAATTATTTTCAGAATCATGCATGAATTAAATTTTTCCAAATAATCCCATGTAGACCCCTGTAGAACCCCGAGGGACACACTGTTTGAGAAACTAGTTTACACGATTGTGGCGTTTGACAGTTTTTGTTTTTTTTCTGGGGAGGTTTGTTTGTTTATTTTTCTGATTAACAAACCAAATCTACTTCTTCAGCTCTTTCGGCATAGATTCTTGCGGCAGATTCCTTTCCGACCCATTTAGCCAGGATTGGGACCGGCGCCATATGTGGCTGTGCAGACTGGGATCTGAACCCCAGTCGCCTGCTCCAAAGTCAGTGGTGTAACTTAATGAGCCACACAGCTGTTCCGAGCGGATATGTGCATTAAATAATAATATTAATAAATGTAATTTATGTAGCGCCTTTCATAGCTGGGCATAAAAGTTAAGTAAACAAAGTTGCAGCATACATCTGGTATTGACGTAAAAAACACGTTTTAAGCATTTAGTTAAGAATATTAACACAGTGTCTGCAGGTAATTAAGACATGATAACACTGTTCTTTAATGTTGGCTATAATTGTGAGTGTGTATGTGTGTGTGTGTATGGAACTGACAGGAATGCCCACTCTGAATTTTTCCAAGGTTCATTGAGGGGATGACAAAGAAGGCATCCGCGGTCCTTTCCTTTAGATTGCAGCGTAACAAAGTTGTGGCCTCTTCTGTCCTTTGAAGCCTGAACTGTGTTGCGTCCAGCGCAAAGGTAACCTAGCTAAATTGGGTTAAAAGTCGATTTGAGAGAGACAAAAACTGAATAACAGGTTTAGACCAGAAATAAAGGCCACATTGATTATTCCAGGTTACTTGCGTCTTGTCGGAGAAAGCCCATAATACTAAAGGATTGTGCGTGGGGAAGTCTGCTGGTATGTGATAGAGCTAATACTGTATATCAATGCTGTCGTCCTTGCTGGAGCAGGATTTGTCCTTACATAAGAATATACAGTAAGGCATCCAGTCTCTGCTGCGCCACGCATTTAGACACTGGCACAGCGCTGGGACGGGGACGAACAGAGCAGCTGGCTGTGAAAGCTGCTGATACCCTGCCGTCCTGCAGCCGCAACCATATCGCTTGTGCCCAGGACGTCAGAGCAGAGCGACTCCACGGCGTCCATCCTCTCGATCTGCACAAGGCGGGTCAGGAGGTCGGGGATGCTGTAGCCCGCCGTGCTCACTCTCTCGAAGAGCTGCAGGCCGTCGCTCATGCCGCCGATCTCGTCGCGCTTCAGTCCGAAGCTCTCGGCCAGATGCCTCCACGTCTTCACCACAGCCGCCTCGCTGCTGTAGGAGGAGCTCAGCATCCGGCTGGCCTTCTCCAGGCAGTCGAAAGGAAGCTCTGTGGGGCTGAGGCCTGGGGAGGGACACATGTATTAGAACTTTTTCCATCATTTATATAAAAACTATAAAACTTATTAGCCAGGCTACGGCAAACGGTTGCTCTGCATTTTTAAATTAATTCAGGTGACCCCCTTCCTTTTCCACTTCCTTTAGCCATTTTTCTTCGATACTATGAGTTTGGCAAGGACTAACATTTCACCCTCATCACGATGAGGAAGGGAAATGCCCTCCACTGTTTTGTTTTTTTGTTGTTGCATGTCTTCCTTACCCACCAGTGTTGTCAGAAAGCAGTAAGTAGGAGAGACGCTCACCCTCTGTTACATTGCAGGCCCTGGTGTACAAATCCAAGATCTTCTTCCTTCTGCTCTGGAGCATCTGCGTGATTAAAACAACAAACAAATAACCACACAAACTGTTACTTCCAGATGGCGCTTAACTGAGTATCTGTTCATAATAACATTCTGTATTCCAGGAACATCTTTGAAAACTTTCATCCTCCTACCCCAGGGGTTTTATTGTTGTTGTTGATTGCGTTCAGGCTGCTGACGTGGTTGGTTCCGGCTATGTGGTTTGGACTCGGGATGTTATTTTCCTGGCCTGCTCCAATAGTGGGTGTTCCATTGAAAGCTCGGTCCCGTTCCAAGAGCCCCAGAGAGAGCAGGCAGAGGTCAGGCTTGTTTCCCAGGTTGACGAGGCACAGGTTGGGATTTTTGTTCTTGGCCGATCCTTGCTTCTCAGACGCTGCCTCCTCATCGCTGTCGATGCTCCGGCTCAACAGCTGCTCGTTCTCTGACGATGCGTCATTTTCACTGCAAACAAAGGGATGCAAAGGATCGTTCGTTGAAAATATGCAGATGTGCATTCACGCTCACACGGAGGCTCAGTTTTCAGAGGCTGTTCACGGTTCTGGGAATAACAATAATTGCTAATCACAAATTTTAAACAAACACAAATGAATGTAATGAAAACCAACCAATGTTTATTTATTGCTACCATTACACAGAACCGCTATCAATAAGATAATCACAAAGTGCATAAAAACAAAAAAGGTGCATCATTGCACAGAACCACAAGTACAGTAGTAAAAATAAGATTTTTTTCACTTAAAGAACAATATTACGATTTTGGTAAAATCTGACTCTTGCACATAAAGTGCATTAAACTGATAAAAAATATTTTTTTACAAACTTATAGCAAGTGATAACAATTTACAGCCATAAATACAACATCTCCTACTGTACAGTGAGGGAATGTGAATACATTTGTTTTGAATCACATGTGTGATAAGGCATGGCTTTGTTACACATGCCACATTATGTTCATATGTAGCCTACAGCTATCTGTCAGCCTATCAGCTATCTGTTGAATTTTTTAGTTGGAGAAATTACAGGTTTTTTTTGAACGACAGCAGTGACTTTTGGCTCCTAAGACGTAAATGCAATCCAAAGGCATTGGTGGGAGGGATCATTCATTTTGCTTTAACATAAAAGTCCTCTTCTGTTGCAACAGTGAACGGGTTTCTGGCAAAGCCCATCCAATCTACCAGCTAAGTTGGCTTGAGCCTGGCAGTGAAATCTGTCATCACATCCGTCATTTCTGCTGACGTTGAGATGCATTTGTGGGGCGTACGAAAATGCAGCATGTTTCCTGTGATCAAGTCAGTCACGAAAAGATGCCAATCGCAACAACGCGCTGCATTGTGGGTTGAGTGTCGTTAGGCGACGTGTAGCATAACATTTGCGGTCTGTCGGAATTTCTGCAGGCTCTCCACTCGGGGTTGGCTTCTGGGCTGCCAATTAAATAGGCCTGCTTTAGACCCTCTCTCCGAGTGATCAACAACTCCCCAAAAAACCCTTTTAACAAGGTAAAAAGGGAGGAAACCTCAGGAAGAGACACAAAGGAAGGTTCCCTCTTCCAGGACGGACAGACGTGTAATACATGTTGCGTGTACAAAGCAGAACAACAAAAATAAACACATACTATACATTTCTAGCAACACAACATTAAATGACCAAATGTCGCTCCTCCTAGTGCGTGATATATGAACTATTAGAGAAAAATATGATAAATACAATAAATACAAATAGAGATCTCCTCGAGTCGATTCAGATTTAGCCAATTTGGACTTAATCAAACAGTTAGGAAAAATAATGGGCCGAAAACTTTTAGAGATAAAGCTCCCACTAGTGATGGAATATATAAAACTTTGTAAAACTTTATAAAACGTTTTTTAAACGTTTGAAAAATCTATCCAGTTCTAAAATCTGAAACTGATCATGAATTAGTTTTTGAGGTACTGAGTTGACATGAAGGATCTACGGCGGACGTGGTGATGAGTAGGGCTTTGTGATCTCTTACGTGAGGGGACACGTTACATTCGCAGTAGCTTCAACATCATGGATGAAGCGGCTCATTGGTGATTTCCAGCACGCAATGGAGCGGTTTACTGTGAAACAGCTGATATGAGAGACATTAACTCCAAATATGAGGCCATGGTTCTCTCCCAGAAAACGACGTATTGTTCTTTTCCGGTTGGGGTGGAGTTGCAAAGGAGTTCGACTCTTAACTATCTCGGTATCTTGTTCCCGAGCGATGAAACCTGCTTTGGTGCAGCATCAGCAGTAATGTTGGTGTTGATTTGGTCCGTTGTGGTGAAGAGAGGGTTGAGGCGTAAAGAAAAAGCCCTCAATCCTCCATTCAGTCCATGTTCCAACCCTCATCTATGGTCATGAGCTCTGGGAAGTTACCAGAATAATGAGGTTGATGATACGAGAGGTGCAAACTAACTTCTTTCTGAGGGTGGCTAGGCACAGCCTTAGAGAGAAACAATAAGGAGCTAGGACATCCAGAGGGAGCCCTGAGTCTAGGAACTACTGTTCTTGATCAGAATGCCTCCCATTGGAGGTTTTCCTGGTACTTCCAACTGGGGAGAGGCCGCAGTGTCAACCCAGAACCTGCTGCAGGTCTTGTATAATTCATCTGAACTGGAACAACCTCAGGATCCTGATGAATAAAATGGAGATTGTTGCTGGGGAACGGGATGTACGGAATAACCTTCTTGGCTAGATCGCAGTGACTTCCAATGATCGCGAATGAGCAGGAGAAAATGGAATGAATGAACGCTTTTGCGTTCTGTCTGATGCTGATGTTCTTAAGCACTTTCTGTGACTGACTGAAAAGTATACCACCTGTATCATTTTATCACAGACTTCATTCCTAGCCTGATCCACCAAGAGTAGCTTGCTGATAGAGAAGCTCAGAGCATGTCATTGTTTCGCTGTCCTGAAGGTTTTTCCTGAACGCATAAACAAAATGCCATTGTTTCCCAGACACCTAACACCCACACTGGCAGCTAAAGTGGCGAGTTATCAAATCCTCTGGCATGCTCTCAAGCGTTTACTGCTATTGATTCTGCAGACTGTGTGTTTGGGCATGTGTAGTTTATCTATTCTCTAATCCACACCCACTCCCATAAAAAGTCTGGAGGTTTGTCTGTGCTATTATGATTTCCACCCTTCACTCCGCACATCCGCCATTAGTGCCCAGAAAGCAGCATTGTCTGCACCTTAGCGGTAGAATGTGCAAAAGGTGAGAAAACTGTTGTCCCTTTGTTTTCTGCCAGTACGAACTTTCACAAGCCGGTGGTTTTGGGCTAAGACTGGAATACCCCATAAGCACGACTGCCGCCAGCCCCGACCCCCACCCCCCTCTGTCAATCATCACTCCGTCAGGCTTCAGGCTCATCTAAGCTACCCGCCACCCCACCTCTCTGCCTGCTCCAAAGCCACATAATGGCTCTCTGCTCCATTAAAAACAAAACAGCCACACGCAGACATACACATATAGGAAGACACAGCCAAATAGAAAATAACCCAGGGCCAGTAGTAATGGGATTACTACTGCAGTGACTTGTTTTGTGGTGGCGTAATCACAAGCAGATGCTCGGAAAAAAAATTCAAAAGCTCCTTTCGGATTGTGCAAAGTCTCTATTATGTTACACACAAATATGAACACACTTTCAAGGCAAGGGCTCGGTGGTGCCATAACATTAAAACCACCTGTCTAATATTGCGTAGGTCATCCTCCTTCTGCCAAACTTGCCAATAATCACTGTGTGTTCTGACACCTTTATCTTCCCCTCATCTTTGAGCGCCAGCATTCCAGTTGACTTTGATCAGCTTGTTGGTTGCCTGTGATGTTGCTTCCACTGGACACCATTGCATGAAATATGGCGCTGGACACCACGGTCTCATAAAAGTGTAAACAGTAGCTTTCTGTTCTCCATGTAAATGCTCAGCCTCGTACCTGCATACAGCTTGTCCCTTAGTAGACCCCCCACACCTTTCTCTGCCTCTCTAATCAACCCAAACGGACAAATAGAAAATCGCCCAGCCTGAGTCAAGGTCTGCTCGAGGATTCTGCCTGTTAAAGGCCAGTTTTTAACCCCATGCTGCTTGCTCGTTTGGGAAAAGTTGTGTCTCTGTAGACTTAAGAGTAAGTCCGAATGCCGGCTTGTTTTGTAAAGTACCTTCAGATAAAGTTTGATGGGATTTTTTAATTTAACATTATGTGATGAGAAAAATGTATGAATATTTGTTTACAACTTTAAAGAACACATGAAATCAAGTTTGTGAATCGAACATCTCTCACCTTTTCACCGTCTTCTGAGGAGGAGCTTTAAGTTTGTCAAACTCGTCTTTCTCTGAGTAGATCACCACGTTGTCTGAGAGAGAAATACAGAATAATTGTATTTACTTGGTGTTCTTTTCTGCCGTACAACAAGTACGAAAAAAAAAACAGAAAAGTACGAAACAGTAGATTTGTGTTCATTTAAAGCTAGATTTCCCGAGAATCTCTTGAGGTTTTAATTTTTATTTTGTCTTATAAATGTTAAATATTCTCTAATTGTTAGTGAGCACCAACCACATCGTAAGCAAACCCCCCAAAAAAAATCACCTTGAAGAGTAGCGATGCAGCCTTAATGATAAGAGTGGATACTGTTAGGGATACACGGTGTTAGGAGTGAAGTTAGTTAAGCATCTGCGTCTTTCATCTCTCAACCTTATTAAGTGGGTGTCTCCATGAGTGACAGCCGACTACGATAAGAGTTCCGAGCAATCACACACACGCTCATAGAAACCAGGCATTCAGCAACGATGCAGACATTTTTTTTAATAACATCATAAAAACCACTTAATAAAGCCATTAAGACAGCGGCATGGTTGGACTATTAAATGTGTCTGTGGCCACAGATGCAGTAGGTGTGTGTGTGTGTCTTTTTCTTTCACTCCAGTCAGTCTGGAGATAAAGGTAATTGTTAGGAGGGGGAGGGGCGACATCCTGCCATGATGTACTCATCACGCTGCAATAGCACTAACTGTTATTTGCATACATGATGCTTCAAAACAGGCACAAAGAAACCAGAAACAGATATAGATGCCTCTCATATCATCATTCACTGTAAAACAGAAACTCTTCTGCTGTTGAGCCCCAACTTCTGAGGAGTGTCGGTTAATACTTTTGCGCATTCGCTCGTGATAAAAGTAGTGTTTGGGCTTTACAGATAAGCCTGGGTTGTGGATAAATTTGCTGCAGGATTGAGTAAAAGTACACGCAGCGTTCTGCCTAATCACTGCTGGGTGGTATCCATTCATGCCTCTACCCATTGAAAAGCGGCTGCCGTGTCACGGAGGCTATTTTGGAGTCTTTTTATAGTCGTAAAACCAATTGCGAACAAAAATGCTAATTATACGTCTTTTTGCTCTAATTATATATCTCTGAGTGTCTGTGCTGCACAGAGAGTATATCTAAGTAGTTTATGTTTAAAATTCATCCATATTGAGCGTATCCCTTACAGGATCTGGTTTGTTTTGGAACTCTACAATGAGAAAGACAAGTTTAACGGAGACAGAGAAATGTGGGGATGGTGACGGTTTATTTTATATTATAGATGTATTTATGTCTACTTAAAAAAGGACGACACAAGCATCACTACATGCCATTTCCTCCCGTGTTTTACTGAGCCTAGAGTAGTAGTGTGCATAGTTTTGGAGATACAGCCCAAACATTAGAACTGGTAATGGGTTTTTATGTTTTGGCTGATTTGTGCAGGCTGTGGAGAAGGTTGACGGGCTTCATATTCACATTACAATTGTTTAAAAATCAAAAACATCGGTCCATTAGTAACCATGGTGACACAACTGTCACAGACCATTTCCTTAAGCAGCTTTATCCTCTATCTTGTATATTTTCAACTTACCGATTCTAAAGCCATAATAACGTTTAGAGATTAGTAAAGTGACTTTTGAGGAATTCTGTTCCTTGTTTTACATTTCAATAACATAACTTACTCGTTCGTCTTCCAGAATTCTGCATATGAAATCCTTTACCATTGGGCTGAGAAGAAAACCTCAACATGTTCGCTCCAGTTCTGATTGAAAAGCCTGCAAGTTCCTGCACACAAGCATTTTGCCAACATTGGGAATGTAATAAAAACTGGGATAAATCTTCTAAGCCAGGATAATAGTGTGTGTGGTATGTGTTGTCATTGTTTTTTCTGCTACAGATTCTCAGTTATGAAGCCAGAATACAGACTGGAGTTACGTCAGTTTGAGAAACACCAAATGTGGAGCCAGTGAGAAATAACGTCTGTTGTCAGACCGGGGTCTTTGAATTAGTTGGGTATCCATCCGTTAAGCACTTTCTCTAATTCAGCCAGAAGGTTCCAATCCTCTGTCAATCAAAAAAGTAATTTCACCCAGGCACCCACTTAACCACCAGTTGTCACTCACTTCATTGAATCACTTCACATTTCACCGGCTGCGGTAATTTCCTGCTGCGGAGCCATCGCAGGTCACTTAATTGAGTTTTAATGTTTTTCAGGCGAGGTTTAGAAATGCGGTCGGTGTATTTATTTATGAATAAGCCTGTTTGCCAGAGACACAGATGCTGCGGTGTCCCAGGAGTCAGACCTAATCAGCGAGAGGAACCACACGGATCCTCACGCAGCAAAGGAAGATCTCCTCATCCAACCTGAGCGCAGCCGACACACGGACGGTTGAAGGAGTCTTTTTTTTTTGACTGATATAAAGAAGATTTCTGATATTTCCATATTTTTGTCTTGTATACACACCTGAGGGTAAGAAAGCCGCCTGGTCTTGTTTCTAGACCAGCTAGGTTCTGGATTCATTCTAGCACCTGTTTTTAGGACAGTTCTTGCGCTAATGTCCACTTAGGGCTGAGGCACTACCTCGGCACAATCCAGGAACCGTCTCGGTGTGAAAGGGCCATGCAGTGGCTGTTTCCCATCATGAGGGCAAAAGCAACAAGCTTCACTTTTCCTGTATGTTTAATATGCAGATGACTCCTCCCGCAATTAGGCTCATTATTTTTATGACTATTTTCTTTAAATTATGATAATGTATAAATGTCTGTGCATTATTTATGTGTGTTGGTCTTCTTAATTTTAAAATACAAAGATGTCCATATCTTAAAAAAATAGATCCAGATATCAATGAGAAATCTGTTTAAACAAAGGACTAAAATGATTCATAAACCAATCAGAGGAGCAAAAGGCCGCTGTCTGGACGATTCAGCTTCATGTTAGTTCGCTGTATGCTTCCATCCATCGGCCAAAACTCAATGTTAGAAGTTTCCCATTATTGGGCCGTTAAATAATCTGATACAAAGTGTGCATCTTTTTGTAAGCTCAAAGTCTGTGTGAGCAAATCAATGTGTGCTTTTTTGTGTGTTTCATATCTCACCAGTGATGTCTTTCTTGTCCTCCTGTTTGTTGGTCTGAGCTTCAACCGCCTTTACAACTTGTCCAGAACAACATGCTGCTGAATCACACACACGAGGAACATCATGAGACATGACATCAGATCAGGAAAGGGTGTGTGTGTGTGTGTTTGTGTTTCTTTCTCTCACCTTGGCCACTGGGTTTGGCCTTCAGAATGTAAAACATGATGATGAGGACGATGGCGATGGCCATGATGAAAATGGTTGACATGGCGATAATGAGAGCCGTGGCGAGGTGACCCTGTCCGGTGGAGTCTGGAAGAAGGGGGCGATGATGTATTGTAGTATTAATGATTTGATGAATTGTGATGTGTGTGTGAAGAATAGAAGGTAATGGGAGCTTGCTGAAGCGTGTCTTGTTTTTCCTGTGTGGATTAGTGTCTACCTTTATGTGGATGAGGGAACGCTGTCGTGCTGCCAGGGTCCACTATGGTTTTTTCTTTGTGCCTGCCGGTTGACATGCCTGTGAACAAACACACAGTCACATACTTTCAGTCATTGTTCATTATCTGTGGTTATAATGAAAATGTTTTTAAATCCTATCGTGCATCCTCTACTGGCCGGTATCACAGGGAATAAACACATCGACTCAAAGCTCTGGTCAAATCGGAGCAAATTAGAATTTTCCGAAAATCAGCTTCCAAAACTTGCGAATTTTGATCAGAGGAATAGTTTAATAGTTTGTGAACTATTATTATTGCTAGGTTTAGATCAAGGGTCTCAAACTGGAATAGCCTGGGACCACTGCTGGTTTTGATGTCACAAAAGGAGCGCCACTTCAACTACTAGAAATGCAATATTGCTGAAAATGTACTTTTTTTATTTTGATTACAACCATATTTTTCTCCCTTTTAACTGAACACTGTATGTAGTATGTTTTTCTTTTAGATTGGAAAGACACATAATTGTTGCTCTCTGCTGAACACTTCTTATCAAAAGCCTGACTGTATTGTTTGAACTGCCTGAATTGTATTTTTATTTCAGTTGCATATGTCAGAGCTTAAACATTAGTATGATAGCATTTAAAAAAAATAATTTAATAAAAAAAACATGTATCCACTTCTGTGGCCGGCAGTCTGAGACCCCTAATTTAGATCAGTGCTGCTTGTGTGCACGGGATTACGATCCAGTGGTCTGGCTGTGTGTTTGCGTCTAGAATGTGCGTGGTAGAGTTTTGGTTTGGGCCCAGGGGTTCCTCTGGAATCCGTGAGGAGACCTTTTGCTTCCTGATTTCTGTTTATTGTATTTTTACATGCTTGGCAGTCTTGAGAATAACCGTGACTGGTTGGAGTTTGTTCCTGATTAGTTGGTCATGACATTGTGTTGGGCTATAAAATGTTTGTTTGTGATACAGGATCTTTTGATGATGTCATTGTGACATCATTCTGCGGCAGATTAACTGCAGGAGGATGGACTGAAAAGGTGAGACACCACCAGGCAGAGTAAATATGAATGTACTGCCTCCGATTTTAACAAAGACTAAGAGGGAACAGGTTACCTCTATCCAAAATAATGATTACAGGAACAAAATATGAACATCTCAATTGCTTTCCTGTAACCTTATGATGAGGCCAGACTCACCATTCCTCCTATATCGAGTCTTTGCTCAATGCTGCATGGATCTGCTGTTTCTACAGCTACATATTCACCGCAGACGTACGACGTCCTCTCATTTAAACCAGATCAACTATTTCCTTCAAGTTGGACAACTGATCCACTTCTTGCACTCAGAGATTACACAATTCCATAGGAGAGAGAAACAGAGACACTATCTGGCTGGAAGATTATGGCTTTGGCCTTGCATTTTATGAACTGTTTTCCCTTAACAGTGCTGCCAGATGACATCATTTTGGAAGCATTTGTTTGCAGTGTGTCCTGAACGTTATCGCTCGGGCCGCCACTCCGCCACAGGTAACAATCTTTTTTTACTGAGAAACCACTCTGTCCAAACATATTTTATTCATCTAAGTTCACTTTCTAGCACTTGCAGTCAGCGCCACACCCTCATGTTCCTCCTCGGTCTCCTGTCTGGATTATTCATTGACTGTTTCCTTCTTTCCTAATAGAGCTGTAAACTCCTGGCACCTCATGAATCAGCTCTTTTAATCAGTCTTTTGTTCCACCATGTTGATATCCTCTTCCTGCAGCCTCGGAGTCCCATGTCATCTCTCTCACACACACACTCTCACACACACACCTGCGCCTGTCGCTGCAGAGCCCGACTGCGTGCGTATGTGTGTTTACACTCTGAATGAGGACATGAGCCTGAACTGGTAATGTGTGTTAACACCGTGCCGTTTCATTTTTTTAATCACCTCTCGCAGACTGAGAAGCCACTACTGCAACAACAACCATCATTCTGATGGTTCTGATGGCTCCAGAATGGAGGGCATTCTGGGTAATGCGGTTCAAACAAACCAAGAGGCGCTGAATTACAGAGCAGGAGACGAATAAAAATCAAAAGCATTTTTTGTCTGAGGCAAAACTGGTGGTAAGTCTGAAAGCGAAGGTTAGACGCATCCATCTGAAGTTGGATGCGTCTGTGTGATGTTAAGCCACATGCTTCTTACTACAGTTTTGATCTATGTGGCGCATCCTTTGAACGATTTAGCTGTTGTGGTAGCCACGGCAGCAACATTTGCGAAAAAGGTTACGATGAATATATAGCGCTGCCTCGGGGCTCATAATGTCTGCCTGCCAGAGAGCTTTCAAGCAGCAACACGTTAATCATCTTCTTTTTTTCCTGTCTTTTTCTTATCCCCACTGAAGTTTTAATTATCACACACACTCACACACACACACACACACACAGCGAGGCAGAGGTCTGGATAATTTGCAGATTACATGGCAAGTGTAAGCCTGCCTTCACATCAAGCAGAGTTGAACTCCCAGCTCTCAGCTCCTTTTTTTTTATTATTTACCGTTGGCGGAATTTTATTCATAAGTTCTCATTCAAAGAGGGTGTAATTAAAATGTACGGCACTTCAACAATCGGAAGAGAGAGAATTAACTGGGAGTCATTTTTTTTAATTTAATCGTTCAATCTAGAATCATCTAACTCATTTCAGAAAACCCGACTGTGTTTACATTTTGTTTTGATGGATGTTTTGGTTAAAATAGTTTTTTCTCAGAAGTCATTCTTGTGAAAAATCATCTAAAATATGGCATAAGTTTCAAATTATGTTGTTTCTGGCCTCTATTTGATTTAATGAAATAGAGCCGGGTAGTAAACAGGAAGTCTGGATGAAAGAGTCGAATCTTAAAATGAGCAGTTTAAAGGACTAATCCCACTTCTCGCTGTGCTGCATTATTTTATTCCTTAGATTTGCTCTTGTTCCCTGCTTCACTGATTTCAATGCCGGGAAGAAACAATTAGGGTGCTGTTGAAAAGCAAGTGTTTATTCTGGCACACACCCTCCACTGCAGGCCCAAGCTGCTTTTTTGTGGTTTATATCTCATTAAATACAACATAGTCACAATGACCTTCTTTGTCCGACTATTCAACTGCACTCTTAGAGAGTTCTGATCTGCTATGGGCCCATGAACACCATCGCCATAGCAGCATATATCAATGAGGATAAAAAGCCCCCCACTGATGGTGTTGTCATTGTCTCATTTTTTGTGTTCAGTCGGTCACAGCAGAACAACCAGCTCAATCTCTGTTCCAGTCAGATTATTAAATTAGACAGCCTTCTTATTTCTACCTAACAAAACTCTCTTGGATTTTCAAAATCAAATGTCACATTAAACAAAGACAGCCTGAGTAAATAAATCCATAAAAAGCAAGTTTCAAATCATAATTTAATTTAATAAGGCTCGCCTATATCTGATTCACGAGCATGAAAAAGGTATTTTCCACCTTTAGCAGCAACATCTGCAACCAAACTTCCCGTAAATGAAGGTCAATCTCTGACATCGGCGTGGTGGAATTTTGGTCCACTGTTCTTTACAGAACTGTTTTAGTGCAGCAACACTGGAGGGTTTGAGAACATAAAATATTCTAACCAGGTCCATCGAGAGCATCTCAATAAGGTTCAGGTCTGAAACTTTAATTCAATTATTTTTGATTAATGAACACTTGACTCGCTCTTCTCTTTGTGATAATTTCCTTCTTACATGACCAAGTTCTGCTTGAGCCTCAACTCACAGACTGATGACCTGACATTCTTCTTTTTCCAGCTGGAGAGCAGAATTCATGTTGTCATCAATTACGGAGAGTCCTGATCCTGAAGCAGCAGATCATCTCCAGAGCTATACGCATATATGTAGGTATAATGTTATTTTGGGGAAACTCTGATGGACAGAACCGCTGTCTTTCCAACTGTTCAGCTTTCAATTCATTGTTGCGTTAAATGTTCCCCCTAAGGCTCTGAGAGTCATCAAGGTGGGCTGTGGATAAATTTAAACAGGTCTCTGACCTTTATTGAGGTGAGAAGCCATAAGTTCCTTGGATGTTTCTTTAGATCATGTGACTTCCTGATTGAGCCTACGCCAGCCTATCTTAGGAGTCTTAGGTTTCTAATGCTTCCCAGACTGATCCATTTCAATCACAATCAATTGAACTGGGCTGGTACTGATCAGGACTGGATGTTTCTATTCCAGCTGGAACCAGTTATTAAAGCAATTTTGTAGGGGTTTTTTTCTCTGCTTTTTTAGGATTTATGTATTTAATTACCTTTTTAGGGTCAGTAAATACGATTATCATTAAAACTTTACTTTAGGTTGGCTTTCTATTATGTTGTTTTGGGTTTGAACCAAGAGCCCAGACAACGTTTGTCACAGCATGATCTCATGACAACTATAAGTGATTTCAATTACTCTGATAGCTTAGTTTTTAAACTGAGTTGTTTCATAACACAGACAGATGTTTTACCCAGGAAGAGATTCATCGAGTGTGTAATTATTCTCCACCCCATGAGGTCTGATCTTATTTCCGTGATGTTTACCTGGGTATGAGGATTTCTTATATATGACAGACACAAATTATAATTAATAACGTTTCAGTAAATTATCTTGTTTTCCAAAGGGTCTTGAACAGATTTAAAGTAAACACTAAATTCAGAGGGAGGCAAACAACAGAGAGAAAGCGGTGATAACTCGCTTTTATACTGATGAATACAAAGTAAAGATTAATAATATCACACACATTGTGTATTTTTTTGTCTTCTTCTTTTAAATGTAGTTTGTACAGGTTCACACTGGCTAATCAACCCAAAGAAGATTCAAAATGCAATCAGAATGAATCCGTCCTTCTTACTCTGCAAATATTTTGCCTCCGAGGAAAGTCTTCATCAAGAAGAGGAACTTTCATCAATCTCCTTGTAAAACTTTCCAGTCTCTACTTATAGCAAAGCACAAAGGCTGGTTGTAATCATTTGGCCATATGTGGCTTTATGAGGAACAGAACAAACTTGCTAGCAACAATATATCTGTACAATATAACTAAATGCATCAGCACCTATATCAGATTTAAATCTGCAAAAATATCACCAACTTATACTCAGCGTGACTGCCCCCTACTGGTCCTCAGAGGTGAATCTACATGCCAGAGACAAATGCAGGGATTTACAGAAGAGGGATGCGAGAACCTCAGTCTTCCCAGGTGCTCTCATTCCAAACATTCTGTCTAAGTATGAAGAAAATATTTATGAGCTGTTGATGCGGAGGGTGCACAGGAAACGGGAAGAGAGACAAGCTCTGGTAGATGTACACAGAGGGTAATCAGTGAGGCAGCGAGGTTATGGATGAGCTTCCAAACATCCTTCTGGAGCCAAAAGAGATCCAGATGAGATGCTCCTCGGTGTTGATCTGTGAGGCCCACTGACAAGGGAGGACAGTGACCAGAGGATTTCTGCATTTTGGCCAGAACAAAGTCCAGGTGTTCAACATCTGGTTTTGTGAAGCCTGTTCCTTTAAGATTTCCCCTCATTTACACAGAAAATGTTTGTATTCTCTTAATCCAGAGGAAAACATTTTAGCATTCAGACAGAGAAAGTTGTGAGGATTAAAAAGGCCGGAAAATAAAAACACGGGGATCCAGAGCTCAGAGGAGAACAAAATGAGGGTCTTACATTCTTTGGTGTTGCGTGGTGCGTTCTGGCAGGAGTGGCAAACCATCCCATACAGGTTCCTTGGTCTGTTTTCCAGCAGATAATACCTATGGAGACATATAATACATGTTTTAGAACAGTTGGACTATATAATTAGGCTACTCTAGAGCTGGTTATGCTGACTGGTAAACTCCTGCCCCCAGAAAGTCATAAATCTGTGGATAAGGAAAGCATTTTTCAATAAAAACGGTGACCTTCTAACCTGTTACAGGTACAGGCTGCATAAGAGGGAGGAGGTAGCCGTGGTGAAAAGTTTGACTTAGTGAAGAAATGTATATAATTGACGCCCTGAGGGCGCGGAGAACGGCTCAGTGTATATTATGGTCCTGCGTCATTGTTTCTATTAGAGGCGTGTCAGTCAAGCAACAAGTAGTCTGTCAATGACGGAGCGTGGTATTAAATCATTTAGGCATGACATGACAGCGGGAGCACCAGTGCATGCTGGGTGAGATAGTTGCACCAACTGGTTCAATCTTGTATTCCTGGGCGCCAGAGATTATAATCCCGTGTGAATGTATTTCTGCTCAGAGTGATTTTAGATTTAAGTCATTTGACATTAGACCTGTATAAATGAACGAATAAATAAGTTCCTCTGACTCGTCTATGACGAAGGAATTCCTTCAAAACACACCCAGTGTGTCCATGCCGTTACCCACAATGAGCTCTAGATGACTGAAGCGTCTGCTCACGGGTCACGGGTCTTCTCCGCCCTGATTGGAAACGGAGTCGCCACAATATTTCAAGCTGAGGCGCATCCTGAGTCATTTCTCAAGCTTTGTAACCATGGATGAGACGTTGCTGCACCACTTCAAGCCAGAGACCAAATAACGACCCAAACAGTGGAAACACCCAACATCTACACCTCCCAAGTAAACCAAGACGGTGATGTCCACGGAAGAGATGATCTGTTTTTCAGGGTTGCAGAGGGAATGCCGCTGGATGTATACCTGGAAAAGGGTCACACTATACTAGGGACTTACAACAAGACAGTTAAGGGAGTGATGGCTGCCCTCCACAAAACTCATCAAACACCGGCTCTGTTCACCTTGTTTAGCCCCCTCTGGCTACTATCCGTTGCCCAAAATGAAGAGAAAGCTCAGCGGTTATCATTTTGAGTCTGGTGATGACGTCACTGCAGCTGCAAACCCTGCAACCCACCAATACTCCTTCTATCTTAGGCCACGCCGATTTACATTTAGTGGACTGACCGACACAAATCTTTTGCTAAAAGATTGTTACAGATTAAAACAAAACACACCAACATTTAATCAGAAGCAATTCTATACAGTATGTTTTTGCAAAATATTGTGTATAAATTAGAAATCTTGTTATATTATCACATATACTTTTGCACTGTTGGGTATTACTGGTATGTCACTGATAAATCATGGATTATAATGACAAATTGCATCCGCTTGAACTCATTCCTGAACAATGTCTTGTAAAGAATAATTATTTTAAGCTGCTAACAGGAAATACTAGCCAATAATCATGTCTGTCAAAGCAGATCCACTCTCACATTCTTCCAGGTCACTTCCTTTTTAACCGAACTTTCTGTTCACCATGAAACATGTGTGGACCGTATAAGACCCACACATACGCTAGCAAATTTATAGCGAACACATAGCCATAATTAAACTCTTGAGTTCCTGAGGACACTCATTCCTATAACAATCACACTAATCAAAAACAAAAACATCCTGTGAGAGGAGACCACGAGCCAAGAAGAGAAAAAAGAGAAGAGGGCGGAAGGACAGATCATCCAGATTGATGTCTAGAGGAAAAGATTTCCACATTAAACATTCTCTGTGTGAGTGGGGGGGGCGGGGTGTCATCCCCCAGCCCAGAACCATGACTGTCTACGGTCGGTGCCGACTCATTCGAGACTTACTTTATTGTAATCTTCCAACATTCAATCATAAATGTCAGATGACGTAAGATGCAGAGATAAACATCACAGATCCCCTCCGCATGCGCGTACAATATCTATCACAGCGGGGGGGATCCAAAGCCCACTTTTAAAATGCTGTGAGGAACCTCCTGACATTTTCACCAGAAATCAGTGGGCGTCCACAGAGAGTGAGTGATGGATGACAGGGAGTGAGAGCGAGGAAGAGGAGGAGAGGAAGGTCCGGTAATGTTTTAACGCCCGTCATTAACTTCATATTTGAAGTGGTAGGGATCTTCATCCACATCTGTCAGGAAATGTTGTATGTCATTACATTCACGTTACAACATAACGTGACTTTTCTGCAGTACAACCCACTTATTTTGCTGTATTCTTATTCTCCACAGCAGGAAAAGTGCAGACCACCAGGTCATTTGTTTCCAGACGGTCCTGAATGAAGTCAGATGCCATACATGTTCCAAATATTTGCTCATGTTTTACCCGGTTTTTGGGTTCCTGTCACAATAGATCTTGCTGATGACTTCCCGTCAAGCATGGAATCAGCAAACCTCAAGTGGTTTCAGAAACACTCGTACAAACTCCTCTTTTGTAGGGATAAATATTTGGCTTTATGTGACCAGAGCTCACTACAGGGTGACGATAAATGTCAACTTATAACTGGACCTACGCTGTCACCATCAAGGCTATTTCCCTGAAATCTACCCAATATCTTTTGTTGTACAAGCAATCACCCTGATTGAACTCCTGAAATTAAATGCAAAGTTACCTGTCTATGATAAGAAGTTAAGACAGGTGGAGCTCTGCAGGGGTTACAACCAGGAACATTTACTCTGTCTATACAGATGGAGGGCAGTGTAGGAGAAGAAGATTTTTCTGGGTGAAACTGTGATGCTTGAGCTGCTCGTGAATCTTGTTCGTGTGTCGTTTACCCTGGTAAACAAGGTCCGCACTCAGCATCGCTGTCAGGAGTTCCTGCCACACGAACAGTGGCCTTATAGAGGGCGTCGCAGTCTTTGTGCCGTCTGCAGATCTCATATTTGCCTTTGGAGTATTTCCCCTGTGGGCACGGCACGCAGGCAAAGTCCTCATCCTTCACACCGTAGCCACAGGTCTGCAAAACACACAAACATGCAAAAGAAAAGATGATGAATATCGAACACCACACACATTTACACACACACACAGACACACACACACACACGGGGTCTAGCAAGTCATCGGCAAATCTGGCTTCACTGCTTTGAGATGACAAGAGGAATCTTGATTATTCACAGAGATGTGTGTGTCGTGTTGCATGTTAATTCCTCACAGTGGTGGGCCTGAACAACAGGCCACACGCACTCGCAAACCAAACATTCTTTCTCTCTCCCTCTCTTTCATCTCTCGTTTCCCTCCTCCTCCCATCTGTCTATTAAAGTAAACCAGAGCCTCCTAGCTTTAGGCTAAAGGACAATGACTGCTGGAGAAATCGGATATTCCTCCCCTTCTGTTTGATGTGCCGGAGGCTCGCACTGATTGTTTTATATAAAACTGTGCTCAGCTATCAGTAGTATCTTGTCATTCTAGGCTGGAGCTCGCTTTGGTGCTTTTGTGCACGAGATCATCGCGACTCAGCCTCTGATCGATCTAAGCTGTTAAGACTTAGAGCGTCTCTCTTTTCAAAGCAAATTTGTCACCTCTTTGAATGTTACGCACCATAAATCCAGAGGTAATGAGGTGCAGTTGAAAACAAACCGGGTTTTATGGCTCTTTTCTTTTTTTTGCCTTTTATTTTGAAAGAAATAAGGGGCATGCAGGAGGAGGAGAGGGATCAAAACACCGCATCACTTTCATCACCTAATGTGACCACGTAAAGCTACATCACATTCAAACTGGATTAAAGATACGTTTGAAACGCATCCTTGGTGAGTATGTGTGTTTTTGTGTGCGCGCACTTTCTGAAGCTTATGCTGTGAGGAGCTACAGTGTGTTTATCTGCTGATTAAAAGGAGTCGGAGGGAGAGAGAGAAAGTTCAGGGAGCAAAATAACATGAATTACAGACTGAGGATCAGACGGGCAGGATTTTGGATTGTGGAAGGAGGCTGGAGAAGATGGAGGGAACCCACACAAACACAGGGAGGACATTCAAACTCCCCACGGAAAGGCCCAAAGGCCAGAGGTGGATTAGAACGCTACTCACTGCATCACCGTGCTGCCCCATGGTAACATGCTGGCAGCTCAAAATCTTTCATTTCAATATTGTATCAGGGGAGTTGAAGTTCCACCATTTTCATTAAAGAGAGAAGTATATGAAACTCCAAACAGCAATGCCCCCAATCCCCCTGATTTAACTCGTTAACTTCTATTTTAAATTAAAAAATGTAGATTATTATTAAATGTAGATTATTATTAAATTATCCTAAAAGTTTTTTTGGATAAGTCTGGAAGCAAAAAAATAATTCAGTCATTGGTTTATTTATAATGCCCAAATTAACCTCATAAATTCAAGAGATTTTATAGTGCTGATGTCTCCATATTTGCACAGATGTATTCAGAAATGAATTGTTTGTTTGTAATAAATGAATTGCAACCACGGAGCCGTGGAAATATGTCCTTCATTACTACCATCAACGGACAAGATTTAAAACAATGGAACATCTGCAGCACCCGAATAAATCACAATGGCCATAATTCATCCTGTTCAACTTTCTTTGCGGCCTTCTCTCTGGAGTGGGCGTGGCACCCCGGGGTGCCAAAGGAAGCGTTTACCTCGGCTCAGTTGGCTTTGGTTGTCAGAACACTGGCTGACAGAGGCAAAATCCCCACGTGACTGCTGTGAGTGCTTCGTGATGTAAGGCCTGCCTCGCCAATGAAAGCAGTAAAGCGAAAGACATTATTCATTAGAACGGAGGCGCTCGTCACCGTGCAGCTGTGTGTGGGTGTGTGTGTCTTACTGTATGTGCGTGCGTGTGTGTGTGTCGGTGTTTGTGTGTGGTCTGATCGAAAAAATGATTGAATTTCATAAGGGCAGATTCTGTGTGTATGTGTGTGTTTGTGAGTGTGTTTGCGTGTGTGTTCGTCGGTGTCTCACCATGTGTGGCTCCTGTCCTGGCTGGCAGTGAGGGCAGGCCTGACAACTGTTACTGGTTTGGTTGAAGAATTCGTACTCTCCACAGCTGGAATACTCCGCACTAGCAAACATGCAGCACACCTGGAGGGATGGATAGAGAGAGAGAGAGAGAGAGACATAGATAATGAATGAGTAACCTTTTCCGTGCTCTTCTGGATGATACACTACAAGGCGTAAATTATCAGCGCTGCAAAAAAGAAATCGTATGAAACATTAAAATGAGTGAACACATGAGGGACCTTTATTTTGAATTTTTCCATTTAATTTCACACTAAAGTTAGCAGGTCCTGTTCTTTGAATTCTATTTTATAGCAGATTCTTCAGACAAATCTAGTAAATCTGCATCAATCCATATCAATAATGTCCTGAAATTATTATTTTTTTCTAAATCCGTTGAATAATGAGTCATCTGGAGGAGAAATCGTCCGTAAACGCTGTGCAGCATTTGCATCAGGACACACAACGCCTCCATTTCTCTGCTGAGCCTGGGATAGTGGAGATTTTGGATGCATGATACGGAGAAGGTACCCCACCTTCAGAGTCACCTTAAGATCATCCTTTCACGGAAAAGTCAAACGGAAACTTAATTGTGCATCATTACAACATTTCTGTAACTGACCATACCTCTGGAAAAAGGATTCTTCACAGAATCAAGGACAGATGAAGGTGAGATCCGGTTTGTTCACAATCCATTCCTCCATCTTTCAGAGGGATGAGTACACAACCACACACGGTGTTTTTCTTCTAACTCAAGAGTCTGCTGTTATCATCATTTCTTTTCTGCCTCCAAAAGGATCAAAAAGTTTCTTGAGAAGGAATTAATATTGAAGTACATTTATAATATCATCATATTGAATTCTTCTCTTCGACAGGCAGCGTCATTTTTCACTAAATTATATATGTTATCAAACAGCATGTATCATATTAGATATTTCAATGTTTCCCATACGTAGGCTTTACTTGAGCGGCCTGCTCAGGTAAATCAAGCTCCGCCCAGGTAGATGCTCACACACCTGTGGACCAATGGGGACAGCAGACGCTGTAATTTAATTTGGTCCTTTCATTCTACTCCTCCTGATATTGGCGTTCACTTTGGCAGATAAACACTTCTTCAAATGAGAGACAAAGGCTTCTAGGGGCAGTTTGAATGTTTACTACCTCACAACAATATGGAAAAAATTATTAGCGCTTGGTCTGTTAGCTTCAAGCTAACATATGATGGGAATTGCCTTATACATTCTAACGGAAGTAGCATTCCTTCCTGTTTTTCCCCTTCTTTCCTTTCATCTTTCCCTCCTTGGCTCTTTCACCTGTTGGATAGACCTACATCTATCCAACAGGTGAACTTCTGATATGCTTCCTGCTTTGCCACCGATCTAGTTTTCCTCTCTGGCTTTGAACATGTGCTAGCTTGTACATTTCCTCGTTTGGATATGCATATAAATGGATATTGTGATTTGTGCTCCCCATTTACTCTGACTGACTCAGTCTGACTGATTGATTTTGTTAAACCCGTTACTTAAGGATAAACATTATCACTTCAATCTGGCAAAAACTAAACAATATATCCTGCCATTTTGTCTGTAATATTTACTAAGTGTGTGTGTGTGTGTGGTATTATAATAAGTAGCAGCTGGTATTTCTAACATTACAACACACTTTGTTCTTTACAAACAAACTAACTGACTTTTAAAAATCATCTGCAATTCAGAAAATGACAGAGGCAACAAGAAGTGCATGACTAACTCCCTCCATACTCTCTCTGCTGTTTAATAACATCTTCTTTACTTCCTCCTCTTCCTCAGAACCGTCTAATGACAGCAGACAAAAGACACGGCTTCCCTAAACAGACTGTGTTATTAAGTATTTGTGATTTAGACCAAACCCCAGATAATCTGACCTTTACCTCAAACACCTGCAGAAAGTCCCTGTAGTGCAGGTGCAGCTCAAACAATCATTAATCAACTCCTCATTTCAGCTTGTCATTCAGTCATACTGGTACAGTGGAACTGCTAGAGCTACTTCTGGACTCTGGAGAATCGCTGCCATGTCTCTTGGAGGTTTCAGGAGTACTCGATGGATGGATGAAGATGGTGACTTTAAGAACATTGGTGGAGTCATCGGTAACAAATCTGGAGACGCCTGCTTCCTAAATGCTTAAACTTTCTTCAAACGTGCCACTCGTAAAATTGGATTTATGTAAATTATAGGTAAGGACGTTACGGATACTTGTACTGTATAAAACTAGGCCCACGCTTGTGTCCCCAAAAGCAACTGTACATCATTTTAAAGCCCCCAACCCCCTGCGGACTGACAGATGGAACTCCTCATATCAAATGTGAAGGTATGGTACGAGAAACTGTTTCCCGTAAAAAGGCTCCTCGTAGTGAATATAATAGGAACCATTAGAGTTGAGTATGATACATTCACGGTAGATCTCCTCCAGTCGATTCATACGAACCAACTCTGGGCTAAATCAGACCAATGGTTGAAACATTATGGCCCGACAAACGTTAAGAGATAAAGCTCCAACTGGTGTTTTGTAATTGTACAACCGGCCTATTCCAAAATCAATCCAGTTCTTCCTCCCACTAAACTCTATGAAAATGATCCAAGAACTAGTTTTTGAGTTATCACCTTAACACAAAGGGTCCGCGGCAGCAGAGAAGACGATTCCGTAACATCCTTGACTTTGTGTGGATAAAATTACTCTGATAAAACTGCACCCGATACAACTTTACGATAGTGAAACCGCTTCATAGCAACCGTCCCTTTTTATGAAAACAACACCGCGTCAAGGCAACGCAACATTGACCTCAGGCAACACTGTGGCACCACCACGAAGGCTCTGGGTTCAAAACCCACTCTGTCTTTAAGGTCTGTCTCTATGGTGTTTATACGACACTCCAGCCGTTCCTCCCACGGTCCTAAAACATGCGATGTAGGCGCACCCGTGATTCTAAATTGCCTGTAGGTGTGAATGTGAGTGAGGCCACACACCTGTGGACCAACTACATCCAGACTCTGAACTACGGAGCTTCCTGTTCCAGACTTCAGAGAAATGTCTAGTAAAAAGAATGGTTTGAAAATAAAAGTTTTGAAGCTACATTTTCTTGTCATTTTCTTCCACTTATCCGGGTCGGGTCACGGTGGGAGCAAGATAAATGAAAATGTAATGATGGTAAATGAAAATGTTATTATTCACTACTCATAAGTATTGTTATCATCGGGTACTCGGTTCTCAGAAGTCTTTACTTGATCGGACAAAAGAGGTGCCTGTGCATAACCTACGGAGAAATTGATATGTTCGATGTGTTAAAACAAATGCATAGTTGGTTTGAAGATTTAGATGCCACTACACTCCCATTTATGGGCTGGATGCGGCTGCTGAGCAGAGGTACAGCAAAGTACAAATACTCAGTTACTATGCATAAGTAGATTCTTTTTTTTAGCTATCTGTAATTTACTTCAGTACTTATTTTCCTGAGTTCTTTTTACTGTTAATCCTTAGATTTTGACACAAATCTCTGTAGTTTGTACTCCTGACATTTTCAAAACGGACTTGTTACTTTAGTAGGTCATTATCACTTTAATTTGTCACCATTCTATTTTCTCCTGAGGAAGCGCATTAGAGTCTGACTTCAAATGAAATGGATGCGACAGCAGCACGCAGTAGAGACGATAATACTAAATGTCCTGCACAAAAAACCTTATTAAAGACTGTTGAGATGAGGAAAATAATAGGAAGTAATAGTAAAATTAACTTTAATGTAATCGACAAAATATCTTCTGGGATTCTTAAATAGTATGTCGTTATGCGATTATTACTCATGCATTCATAATTATGTCCCAGAAAAGTCCAGTCGAGAGCGAGGAAGAACTGGATTGATTTTGCGAGAGGTCAGTTGCTTTTTTCTGCCACTAGGAGGAGATTTATCGTTTTCAGGCCATCATTTCTTAACCGATTGGGCTCATTTAGTCCAAATTTGGTAAATATGAATAGGCTCAAAAAGATCTATCTTGTATTTGTCATATTCCTTTTGTTTTTATTGTTTTTTATTGTTTTTTGAACATAACTTCCTTACTGTTGGATCAGTTTTAGTCCAAATTTAACCGTCATAGAACCGTCTCAAGGATATCTAACTTGGATTTATCATATTTTACTGTAATTCTTCATATTTCATTCACTAGGGGTTTTTTTTTTCTGTAAAAGACCGTTTTTTGACCGTTACTTCTCACCCATTTGTCCGATTATGTCCCAACTGGCTCTGATGAATCTACTCATTTATCTTTTATATGTTTATCATTTCTCTATAATAGTTTTAAATTTTACTTATTAGGGGGAGTTTTTTGTGGAAAACACAGTTTCTCGTCTGTAAATTCTGACTGTCTGAATTTGGCTCACATGAATTCACACAAGGTTGTGTCTTGTTTTATTACTGAGTTCAGAGAAAACAAGTTAACTGTATTTATCTTAATTATTGAGTCATTAGGGGATCTGATCTAAGAGTATATTGCTGACTTAATAGAAATAGTTGGGTTGAGTCAATATGGACTGTTTGGGATTATTGATGAGTCACATTTAATCTGAGGAGTTCAGTCAGGGTAATCGCTTGAACAACGCAGGGGACTTGGGACTTTCCAGATACCAGAGGATACTAATGTAGGTCTAATTTTGTTTTACAATGACTTTATTTGGGTTTATAATCATCATCTGTAAAGACAGAAAAGTCATAATTACTCTGAAGTCAAAGCGCCATCCTCAGATGTCTTGTTTTATTTAAGTTTAAGACTCAGAATAGATCTATTACAAAACAGTTGGCTATTGAACCTATGATTAATGACTTGTCATCATCTAATTATCCTTCCAACCGTTTTCTGGGACTGCTTATCCACCTCTTGCCCTGACATTAGGCGAGAGGTGGGTTACATCCTGGAACAGTCCACAGTCCATCACAGGGCCGACACACAGACAGACCAACATTCACTCACATAAGCACCTACGGGCGAGTTAGAGGCACCAACCCACCCATACTGCATGTTTTTAGGCTGTGGGAGGATGCCGGAGTATCTGGAAAGAAATGCAGGAAGGGCATGCAAACTCCACTCTGAAAGGCCAAATGTGGATTTGAACCCAGAACCTTCTTGCTGTGGGGCAACCCGAATTTTATTTATCGTTAGGTTACTAAACCATTTACAACGCATCATATTGTAAAAGTCATCATTTGTTGTTAAACTGTTTGAGTGCGTTATGTCACTCCTAACTCTAGCTGTCAGTCAAATGTGGAATGACTCAATGGAAATATTCAAGCAAACAAATTGAGTTTCTTTCCATCTCTGGCTGAAGCTCATTAAACTGACACCACTGTCTCCGTCCACATACCTCTCTCTTCCTCCACTAAGCGGTCTTGTGTCAGCTTGCATGTGCACAATGTGACTGATTAGATGAAAACGGAGCAGGGAGAGGTGGAGGAGCCTGTAGGGAATACTGCCAGCGACTTTGAAAAATCTAAACATGGAGAGAGTCCCGCTCCCGTTATGGAGGCATCGGCTCTGTGAGCAACTCCAAGGCTGACTAATTGGTACAAGCGCTGCAGACTTGTGCCAGAGACGCATACATTACACTTTAAGTCTCGGCGAGGCACTGCCAAGTGTTGAGTGGATTGTGGAGTTAAGCTACTTCATGACATTATTTTAAGGAGGGTAGAAGGGGGCGGGATTAAAGTTGGGATATGGGAATGACAAGGGAATAAGACTGAGTTTGGGATTAGAGCTGAGTGAGTGAATGAATGTTTGGTTAGTAAGGAAATGCAGGCGGAAATAAGAGGAGAGATAGGAGACAAAAGGAAAAATAAAAACTTACTAATAACGAGGACAAAAAGATGGACTTCCTCTGACTCCTCCTCTCAGACATATTTAACTCTTCTTCCTGGAGACCAGAGACAAAGAGACATGATCAGTCACTGGGATGCAATCGCACCTCCAACTTTTGTGGGTGCGTGTGTTTGTGTGCAGAGGGAAGCAGGAGAGTTCACTGTCCATCACGTCATCGTGCGTTAACATGTTATAGCGTCAGCGGAGCCTGTGGCGTTCACCTGGGCCGTAACAGCAGGTACACGCCGCCGTCGGCACCGCTCTCCTTCAGAAAGGACGGTGATATCACTTAATGATGGATGATTATATATTTACTTATTTTATGACTCTCTGCCATCATAACTCAGGTTTTTGTAAAAACAAAACTGGAAGAGATGCCAGAAAAACATTTTTCGCTGAAAGAACAGACTATATTCCACCAATAGGAGCAAAAAGACTTGAATATTACAACCAACCTTCAAATGGGCTTTAAAATTAATAATAATCTTGTCAAGCATGTTTCACATTAGAAACATTATCTTATTTTACATATAAAACAAGAAACAATACGTCTAACTTTTCTTTCTAAAAACGTTCACGCTAATATTGAGCTAGCTTTAACCAGAAACAAGATAAAATGAATGTTTGCATAATTTCCCACAAGAGGAACAAGATTATTTTTACCCCTTATATCAAAAAATAAGGGAATACTATTTTTCTCATCATACAATTGTTTTTATTAATCAAGGATGAAAGTATTCATTCTTAAAATCAGCTCAATGAAAGAAGTAAAACACTCGTTTTAGGTCAATCAATGGCGTAGTGTCCTCGATCCGGAGCCCCGATACACGCTAACTGGTGGAGCGGTCAACTACGAAGAAATGATTTCACAATGTTTTATTGGTCATGACTAATGATCATTAATACTTGATTTAATATTATTATTATTATATTTGATCATTACGGTGTTTCAGCGGCTAGATTTAGATTTCTTTGTTTGCTTTCAGAATTCGGCACCTCCTTCCTAATGTAGTAAACAATCCTGCAACGTTATAGATGCACTTTCACCATCAATACAGCTTTCACAAAAATATCTTGTGAAGTTTGAAATGAAGCAAAAGTTTGTCTTGTTTGTTTTCTTAACATGCAACAGATTTGAAAAGATCAACAGTCAATGAGAATAAACTACTGCTAAAATCCTCCAGAGGGCCTGATGCCTGAGAATCCATTCCACACACTCACTGTTAATAAAGTGGATAAACAGTCATTAGGAGAGTGTGTGTTTGCAGAGATGTGACATAAATACACATACTTGACTTTATTCATCCATAGTCTCCATGTATCTGTACTTCACTTGAGTACTTATATCTAGGACATTCATTTTAGCTCCTTACATGTTGGAAACAGTCTCCTTGCAATACTCGATTGATTAGAAACCTAAATGTGGAGGATAATAACTCGTAGAAGACGATCTTTTGGCGTATAACGAATATCAAACACGCTAGAAGTCAAAACGAGATGAGAAACATGAGCAACACACTCAGAAGAAAAGGCATAATGTCAGTGTGTTGTTTTGTATGGAGTGGTCGCTCATGCTGCATTCACTGTCATCAGAAAAAATAGTTCCACATCCCTTTAATATAATTAATAGAACTTTTGTTTAGGTAAAAAGACCAGTCAAAATGTCCCTGAAATATTCTACTGTTATTCTCTGAGCCTGTTGTTGTTCCATTCTTACTTGAGTAAAGAGGTTGAACTCCTCCTGTACTCCTCCTGGAGGAAAGCGTGATCGTACTTTTGCCAACTCCGAGTGTTTGTTTTAGCAACAGAGCTGAGATATTCTGTCCCGCTGCTGAAAACGATCCTCAACGACTCTGGCAATGAAAATACGAAGCTGCAAAAGTGGGAAAGCTCTGAGAGCAGCGGGTGAAGACAGTATATATAAATACTTATATAAATACATATTTCTAAATACCTAGATAACTACATTTATAAACAAAGAGGGTCTCTACACCATGGAGTAAATGGTGTAGAGAGCCATTTATACATATATATATACATATATACACACATACACACATACATACATACATACATATATATACATGCATGTATTTATACATATAAACTTACATTTATGTTTATATGCATGTATGTATGTATTTATACATATAAACTTACATTTATGTTTATATGCATGTATGTATGTATAAATACATACATACATACATACATACATACATGTATATATACATATATACATGTATATATACATATATGTATACATGTATATATACATATATACATGTATATATACATATATGTATGTATGTATGTATATATACATACATACACACATACACACATACATACATACATACATATATATACATACATGTATTTATACATATAAACTTACATTTATGTTTATATGTATGTATGTATGTATATATACATACATACATACATACATACATACATACATATATGTATATATACATGTATACATACATTAAGATTAAGATCGTATCCACAGGAGTCAGTTAGTATGATAAAAACCTAATGTGAGTGACTTCTCATCTTTATAGTATAGTCTAATAATCATTATCTGCAAATTCCTGAAAAAGTCAAGACATCATCTCAGGTCAACATCGTAAAAAACGACATCGTTGAAGCTGCCTTTTTCTTTCTTGCCTCAAACACAGCGAGAGCCTTCTGGTTCCTGTTATAGCCTACCAAGAACGAGCATAACCCGAGTAACTCGTGTGCTTTATTAATCGGAAACATCTTCAGTCGAGCGAGTCCCACTATAAATTATGTAACTTTTACTAGACGTTACGTTTTGGCAGAGGTTTCTATCCTCTTCTTTCAAATTCAGCTGCCTAATCTTGCAGAATGAAGAACAGTGAGTGGGTGTGCGTGCATGTGCGTGTGGTTGTTAGTGTGTGTACGTGTGTGTGTGTGCGTGCATGTGTGTGTGTGTGTGTGTGTGTACGTGTGTGTGTGCGTGCATGTGTGTACGTGTGTGTGTGCGTGCATGTGTGTGTGTGTGTGTGTCTCCCACAGGGAGGCAGCACAGATAAGAGGATTCTGACGGCTCCTTCCGTCAGCTTCTTCAAGCACAAAGGATTTCACAAACACACTGGAGCTGCTGGATTTTGATTCCAATTATCATTTGCTTCTAATCTACAAGTTCATTACAGGGTTATATTTAATCCTTTAGACAAAGGAACTCAACGCCATATCTGCGTCAATCAGGTCGAAGGAGTTACACCCAGAGTCCTGTGAAGAACCCGGTTAGTGGGTAAAATGAATTCTTTCTGGCCTTTACGATCAAACGGAGAAATCTAAGCGAGTTTTCCAGGTAGGGCAGTAACAAAGACGTTGAGACATGAAAATGAAGAACTGGATGCTACAGCCAAAAAAAAAAAAACATGAAAGAAAAAAATGTAATTGGAAATTATTAATGACGATGCCAAACTTGAAAAAAAACTTTTTAGGTCAGGCAACAGCCAAGAAAGATTTCAAGTGATATTAATGTACAGAGTTTGAGTTAAGACAACAAGCCATGAAACTAGTTAGTGTTAAAGTATCACACACACACACACACACACACACACACACACACACACACACACACACACACACACACGCATTCAAGTTGATAAGAAAGAAGTGTTACATGTATTTACAGTATATTCTGTATACTACATACTCCTCTTGTACAGGTCGCCCCAATACATGCAGTTGGAAAAGTCTGAATTCTGATACTATCCTGACTTCTGCTGATAAAACATCCAGACCACCCGACGGAACACTGAGGAATCTAAAGAGGAGCCTCTAACAGCTTTTATTAAATGGGAAAGCTGTTGTGTGCTTTGACCTATGGAGGATCGTACTTATCACAGAAACGGATCATCCAACCTCGCCGTCGAAGCAGCCATGAAGACTCATGAGACATTTAGAGGTAACTGGAGGGTTCTGGGAGTCCACTTGAGGGATTCAACTCTGCAGGCCAACAAATGTCACACAGTCACTTTAAACTCCATTGTGTAGCGACACGAGTGTCACCGGGTCGTTACTTTACCATCATAGGAAGCTTAACCTGGCTACCCTCTGCAGCACCCAGCAGGAACCAACAGAAGATTTAGCTAAGGAGCTGTGAAAAGTAGTGGCCAGAACCAAACTCACTCTCACTCCACAAGGCCCGAATGAGATCACCGCTCAGTAAAGCTTCTACCTCCAGCGTGAGGATCCTAGCGCCTGTTAAACTCAGTCCATGACCCGGCCCGAGACCGAGTTTCCTGAACAATGAGGAACTGGTTTTTATGAAGTCAGGGGAACTATTGAAAATCCATTTTATCACATAACATTAGAAAAGTTCTGGATGTGGCTTGTTTTGCTTCAAAAGACCGGCAGATGTGCAACGAGAACCGACTGAATGGATCCAGAAGATGCGTGTAAGAAGGAGCTGATTCTACACTGCTTCTACTCTTAAAAAAGTTTTTTGGACAATGAGAGACAGAACCACATGCAGTCCAAGCAGCGCCGCAATGCTCAACCACAGTTTTATTCAATTACTTTAAACGTCCTCACAAAATTTCGGCGACCCCCTGGCGTCACATGAGCGGAGAAAAAGAGCCATGTGTAAATCCATGCACTTGGTTTACTGCAGTGTTCATACCATTCATATGACCCGGGGGGGGGGGGGGACCCATTGACGATCATCTGACGGAGGTTTATGACAGTAAAAATAATTGATGGTGCCGATTCTACGGATGTTTCTCGGTTTTGTTGAACAGGAAGTTGAGGGCAACAAAATTCTAAGCAAAAAAGAAATCTTGGTTCTCATTCAATCCATCGGGTTTGATCAGATATAAAACATTGCACCGAGAAAAACTTTGATTTGTGGCTTTAAGTAACTGGAATACATTTTTTTATTCAACATTACACGTCCATTGTTTTTAAATATAATAAAACATGAATTCTTTCTGGAAATATTCTCAGATGTTTTTTTTTAATCCTCTAACCTAAGAAGTTTTTACATCATAGTTCATGAACGTTAGTTGATTAGAAGAAGGAGATGCATTATTTTAGAAGGTGATAGCATAAGTAAATATCCGTTTTTATAATGTTTTGTGTCAACAGGCAGTTCAATACTTGAGGTCAGCATGACAGACATCCAGAGGAACTGATTTCTTTGTAACATCAGACACCGCTGGTCTCCATTAAACATGAAGGGAACCACTCCCATACCTGAACCTCAGGAGGGGTAAACAATACACAACACTGTTTGATTTGAGTGATGAGCCCTTCGGGCTGAGCAGCAGTCTGAACACCCAGACTATACAGCCCCCACCTCTCGAGTCGTCCGGAAGCATCTGAGTTTTTTTTCTGTGTTTTTGAGAGAGAGAGAGAGCGAGAGCGAGAGCGAGAGCGAGAGAGAGAGAGAGAGAGAACTTATCCTGAAATCTGCCATCCCAGAGAGAGAGAACTTATCCTGAAATCTGCCATCCCAGGTCAGAATCTGTCAGTCTGGCTCCAAACTTCTGATTTCACTCATTCTGCAGACTTAAGTGAAAACACTTCTGATCTCCTATGACGATTAATTTTCCTAACCCGAGGGTGTGATCTTGCTTAATTAGATCTCAAACACCAGACACACACACACACACGGACACACACGTCTCACATAGACAGTTGTCTGCTGTGTGCAAAATAATCTAAATGCATAAGTCTCTGTGGTTGTACAATGACTCGTGTTGAAAGGGTAGATAGCGCTTTTTTTTTCAAATCAGGAAATGAAGAACTGTCAAAGCACTTCTGGACCCCCTTGAGGGTACTCATTATGGCATTAAGGTGATGTATATATACACACACAGACACACACTGCTTCGTTTGAAGACTTTCTGTGTCTCCTGACATGCTGTTCTACCTCTCTCTCTCTCTCTCTCTCTCTTTCACTCTTTGTCTCTCTCTCTGTCGGGGCAGGTCTGAGATGAAAGTCAGCCGAAGTCTTTCTCCCCTGGAGGGCATTAATCTTCTACCAACTACGAAATCCCTGGTAAATAACTCCCCTGTCTTAAGCTGTGTCATTACCTGGTTAAGTCTGTGGAGCTCTTTGTGACAAGGCACAGAAAATGAATTAGGCAGCTCTAATGCTGTGTTGAGGCACAAAATACATAAATAAATAAAAATAGATTGGTGTACTGTGCAAATCCCAAATGTTCTTAAAGCCTCTGTTTTTAATTATAATGCACAGCAGGGTAAATCCAACATGAAATTCCACATTATTATGGAAAGACCGGTTACTCTGCTTCATTAAAAATGTTCAACAACAAACCTCAAAAATCTATATGATGCAACCCCTAAGAGCCCCAAAAAAGGCATAAATTATCAAAGTTGCCCGGTCTTGAGTGATAACTTTAATGCCTTAATTATGGTTAATATTCCAGTAAATGTCAAGTAGAATAGCTGGATGACAGCTGGATATGACAACGTCATTCTGGGGATGAAGAGGCCCTGTTGGAGAAAAGGAGGCCTTGCCATGAGGAAATTCCCTTGGATCAAATCAGACTAACAAGTCCATTAAGTAGACAAGGACTCCTGTTCTATCCCTGCACTCTTATTCTTTTGGGCTTTCTTTGGCAGTGGAAGGAGACATCCTCCAATTACTGCCAGTCAGTATCTTGTTCATCTTTGTGTTCCTACTTCCTATGTGAATTTGTATAAACAGGGCATCAAAAACTGTTAAGAGTCCACTAACGAGGAGACGAGATCTTGGTTCGCTGTTTACGGTAGATCTAATGTTTTAGGTCGGAGATGACTTGACATTATTCCTCCGGACTTGGATATAATTGCTGCATGCGACAAACGGTATCTGGTCTTTAATACACTGTATTAGTGCCACGTCATTTTACTACATTAATGGATCCTTTGGGTGGCTGTCAGGCCAGGAGGGTAGGGCACCCAAACCATGGAAGCCCTAGAGAAGTAGGCTGAAGTTCCCCGGGTCGTGGTGTCGTGACGGCACCCAGAGGGGAATGCCTAATCTCTCACAGCGGATCCAAAATGCCGACCAGCAGCAACAGCATTAAAACGCAACAAGTTTCATATTGGAAGCACAACCCAACCAAAGGAACCTCTGCGGCTGGTGACTGGAGAGCCTCTGATGTCATCTTAAAACAAGAATCATCTACAGATGACATATCGCAACAACTCCCGAACATTAAAGAACAATTGTGTCCGTGTATGCTATATCCTCTATTCCTGTGGTCAATCTAGAGCATTTGTTGTATGGATGTCATGGAAATGACAAATAAAAGATGTTTAAAAAATCAAAATGTCTTTAATATGGAGTTTAGCAAAACAAGAATTCATAGATTAAATGATATGCAACGTACAAGAAGTATAATGGACGCCAGATGAGTGACCAGATGGATTTTTATACCAGGGGGGGTAAAGAGAATATGATGAACATAGAGCTTGATCTGTTAAAAGAGTAAGAATAATTCACTTTAGCCTAGTTCAACAACATTTTTGTTAAAACATGTTGGGAAACAAAAAACTGCAAATATGAAAGAAATTCAAACAATGTACTTCTAATCATCTAACAAGATGTCATTTCTAGTTATTTACTTGGGTTTAAGTTGGTAATAAAGAGTTTGTATGTTGGTTTGTGTTTTTAAAGTTATGTAAACGAATCACATGTAGTCTGGTCTTATTTAGGTTTCAAAGAATAGATTCGCCTGCTGAAAATAATCACTTCATAGTGCAGCTGGTAATGAATTTAATCCTGGTTCTGTGTATTCCTGAATATTACTTAGTCTCTATCACTCTGCACCACTTTAATTCCTTCTTTCATTCATTTAATGGGGAACGATGCCAAATAATTCAGTTGTCTTTCGAAATGAATGTCATTCGGATCCAATAGTGATGTTTATGTGAGGAAACTGCTTTTTACCATCTGGGTTTAACCCTGTCAGCGATATTGATAAAGCCGGTTGGGATTAACTTCCTGTCAGATTAAGCTATAGGACAATCAGTAGGCAGGGAACGCTGCCAAGAAGCAAAACAATGGCGAAGATGAAGAAAGTGGTTGAAGGATGGTTTGTGGCTTCCTCAATGGCACTTAATGTCTAATGGAAATTAAATCAACCGCATGGGGTCCAAGCGGTCTCTGTCATCCTGGATTTAATTAAAGAAACCTGTTTTCCATTCATATCGCTCTCTTTCTTCTTGTATTTTTTCCAATAAACTAGACACATGCTATAAATCCTTGTCAAACAAATTAATTGTTTCCATGTTAGAAATAGACAGCTTATACTGATAATAATGGAGGGATGATTCAGTTTTTCCATATCAGAGTCTTGAGCGCCATTATCCCTGCATTAAACCTGACACCACAAATAAACATTTTTATAACTCAAATCAATGGCATTGTTAAAGAAACAAACCCAAGGCGGTCACTTTTTCTCTCAAGACCCTCAGGAAACCAAAAATGCTGTAAAAACACAAATAATGCAGGAAGCAGGAAGCAACAGGTTTCAGCACAGATTCCAGTCAAAGTGCTGGGGATTAACATAAATGTCACCATGCACACTCTTTACTCAAAGTAGCCAGGTCACTGGATCAGAACATCATTCACACAGGACCCAATAGTCTAAAACAAGCAATAATAATAATAATAATAATAATAATAATAATAATAATAATAATAAACAGGTTGTAACAGGATGATGTCTTTTTATCTTTCTGGACCCTTTCAGTACTTTGGACAGTGCGGCACCTCCACCAGAAACACCACTGTCTATGGTTCTGAAACCGCTAGACGATCAGGGTCAGTCTTTTGTGTCTTTACCTGTATTAAGCTTTAATCGTTTCACTGCTGTGGGTGTTCGGGAGTGACAGATCAGTGAAAAAAGTGACGTGACCTGAAGGTCTCAGACATACGAAGACAGCGGATGACAACAAAGACAGAATTCTGAGTTCCCCAGAACCAGTACTCTCCTCACCATGAATTCAGTTTCAGATCTTGTCCATGAATATCACAAACCACCCAAAGAGTAGCGTTAGCCGATTCCAATACCCACTGAGAGCACGTCTGACTTTCTGCCCAGGAAACAGACACGACTCACTTTGGTCATATGGGGACAGAATGTTTCGTAGCAACGTCCCTGGTGACCCATAGTCCTGCAGTACCCGCCACAGGACTCTTTACGCCGGGGACACAATCACAGGTCTTCTCCAGAACGCCTCAGGCAAACCTGCAGGGTTCAACATTGTTCCTCTTGTATCCATGATTCAACATTCTGTCAAATCCCTCTTTCCACCATCCTGGACGTACTCTCCCCCCATCCTTCAGCCCCCCAAGGTGAATCTCTTCCACACCTGGCACCACTGAGGAGGTTCTTGGCATTTTCAGAGACCTCTGATATGGAGCCTTCCCTCAAGAGTTCAGTTTCTTCCTCCCCTAAGAGGATGTAATACTTGGGTTCAGAGGCTCCTCAAAGCCTCTCCACATACATCCGTACATAGTTCTGGAACATCTTTGAGTCTGACCAAAGTTTCAAGCCCACAGCCGGCCTGAACTCCTCACAAAGCGACCGTTGAAACTGTATCCCTTCTGGCCTCCTAGTCCACATCTCTTATTTCAGGTGACACCATCACATTAGCAGGTTCTTTCAGTTTGTCACCAGAACAAGCACAACGGCCTTCGGACCACAGCTGCTAGCAGCTGCCATGTATTTTCTGAACATGGCCCACTCCATGTCACCAACCATCCCATGGATATAGGAGAATTATTCAGAAGGATAGATTCATTTTATCATTATTTTCCTTCAGATCCAATTTTGCCGAACAAGATGTACTGTAGGTTTTATCAACATCGGTGCGAGGTATACATCCCATATCAACTAAACCACGCAGAAACCAGCTCCAACAGTAGCAAACATGAATCCGGGTAGGTAGCAAAAGATAATAAGAGCCAGCAAAAGCAAAAGTCACATCGGAAATCGAATAAAAGCTGAGATATTGTGAACGTTTAAGATGAATGAAGAGTAATAAAAATTTCAGCGTAGTAATTTTGCACAGTAAATAAAACACGACAGCAGAAAACCACTAACACGATGGATTTCCCCTCTTATGAAGTTCCCACAGTCTGTCATTTAAACTAGACATACTCTAATCAGACTAATTGCAGCGCATCTTTTTTTATATCTTTACATCAGATGATTGACTCTACTTTGTTAAATGTCAGGAATTCCATCCAAGCAGAGAGTCTATAATAAAGGAGGTTTAAATACAGCCCTCGTAAAGGGAAAGCTGAGACTGTAATTGAGAATCGTCGATTAAGAGGTGAATATAATCAGAAAACGTTTTGGTACAATATCCTTCAGTCAGCGGGGGAGAGGAAACTAAATAAGATAATAACATCTATGTTTCTAATCATCAGCCTGAGTATGTATTACAGAATTTAAGGCTCTATTTTTACAATTCTATTTACTTTTTTTTTAAAGTAACTACAGACATCTGTGTCAGAATTATGAATGATAAGAGTGCCGTTGGCTCTTTATCAACTTTTTTATGATTCAGAGATAATTGGGGAGTAAGTAGAAGGCTGGCGGCCGGGCTGTCAATCAAATCGGACCAACCGCTGTGACATTCCGCTGAATTAGACCATGAATGGCTCAAAATAGAACGCATGATGTGGGGGGAAGAAAAAGATGTAGAAAGAAAACTACAGCACAATGGGAACATTAATCACCTCACATGTTGCATACCATTCTCCTCCTAGGTTTGGAAGTTTTTACTGGCGACGCAGGAAGTCAAACACGCCGCACAAAGCAGCCATTACGGCTCAGATATCAGGAAATAACTGAGGCAGAAATAGATATTTTCAAGATGACTACCGACTGAGTTTGATGTGAAAATTAACCCATGATAAAAGAAACAAACTCAAAGTTCAGACTCCAGCTGGCTCTCATCTGCTTCACTCAAATCCAAGCAGAAATCGGGAAAGATGACTGCTAGGACTGGGACACGCAGAGTTGATCGAGCATGCTGAGTGGCATCTGCACATATGTGTGCTCGTGTGTGTGTGATGAAGTCCTTCATCTCTCTTCATCTTGCGATTGCTTTTAATTACAGACTTGGTGTCGGCTTCCCACTCAGTGCTCAGGAAAAACAAACTCTTAGGGCACATGAAAAGAAGTCACCCCCGCAAAACACACACCTATCCCAGCTCCGGTCTGAGCGCTCTTTGATTCCCTGCCTGCCGGTGATCTGTCTTTCATCATCCCCTCTCCCTGATCCCTTGTTCCCTGCTTGAGCAGAACGGCTCCCCTCTCTCCGTCTCCGTCTGTGTTTGTTTTTCCTTGGCTGTAGGTGGGAAGAATCATCGGCAACAAGCAGTCACCTGTAACCATTATCGCTTCCTCTGACTTATCTCCGATGCCCTCGGAGATAAGTCCGAAGGCATCGGAGTCAAAACCGTATCGTTTGGACTGTTGCCTCGGTGATTCTTTTGTGTCTAGATTTTACATCGCAGGAAGACACTTTACATAGATTCAATCTGAGGGTTTCTAAGAGTGTCGGACGTGGCTGTGAGGTCAGATCGGGGTCTGACCTCACAGATTTCAATCTAAGCACTTCCTGGTTTTTTTGGTTCAGTCATAGTAAGGAAACAACACAGAAGGTCAAATGTTGTGCTGCAAAATGAGGTACCAAACATTTGCTTGCTGCACATCATTTGTTGCGGTATATGAAGGTTACGGGTAAACTCAAAGGTCGGGTTCAGATTATATCATTATAGCCCCATTTTAAACCATCTTATGGTTCTGGTCAACAAATGCCTTCCGTGGGGCCAAAACGTGGCCGGACAACGGTTGGGTATGACCTGGTCAATGAATGAATGTTTGGTCTGGGACGCTCCATGACTCCATGAGTCAGGAAAGTCTAGCATGTCAGCATTGTATTCTCTGGTCTGTAGTTGAACGATAGTCGATGGGCTGAGCAGGAACGTGGCTGCGGGTAGACTCTGGAATGTCACTGACGCGAGGAGGAACAAAGATAAAAAAGAGAGGCTCCTCAAAATGTGGACACAATAACGAGGCTGGCAGCAGATCAGGAGGTAGAGTGGTCCGATCCGAAAGTGATTTGATACCAGGCCCCTGCGGCCTACATGTTGAAGGGTCTTTGAGCAGGATACTGAACCCAAGTTTCTCCCTATGACTGTTCCCCTGGTGTGAATGGTTGAGTACTGGCTTGTGTTACAAACTGTTTTGATGGGTCAAGCTGACCAAAAAGCTCCAGAAGGCTTATACTGTTGCCATTTCGATGTTGCATTTAAGGATACCATGACAGAGCAGTAAAAGACGTTGGCGAGAATGCAGCGCAACACCGTTGCCGTGATTGACCCGCCTCCTCATCCACGTCAAAACACTTGACAGAAACAAATGGTTAGTGTCAAAGCTGTGGTGTTGCCAGCCGACTGACCAAACAGGGCAAGAACTTCTGGTACCATCTGATCTGACAGGGTGAACCTTGACAAAAATATTCTGCAGCCTAAACCCTGTCATGACCCGTGACATCAGACTCCTGAGGGATGATGTTGCCTTGGTAGCTCAGCTAGCAGAACCCCCTCGTAACGATCATGCCGAGCGTGACTTTCCAGCCCGAACCCCTCACTGCTTGCCCGCCCCCCCTGCATTTACTCCCCTTTCCCCAGCATTTTCTCTTTCCTCTATCCAATAAAGGCTGAAAACCCACCTGAAAATATTGAAAGATAGTTTGGAGACAAACAGAAGCATTCAAGCCTACTCCTATAAACGTGCATTTTCATCTCTCCTGATAACCAGCACCAGGAGGCTGGAATATGGATCACAGGCTAGAAACCCAACATTCAGCACCAATCAGCACATCAGCTCCGACCAACGGAATAATCCTTCAGCAGTTCTATTCCTGTACACTCACCACCACACAACAATCTGTTCCAGTCTCCTCTCGCTGCACAAACTCAAATGTTTTTCATGAATTAAACTGTCACTTAAGTGCTAAACCCGGTATGGAAGAAACTGAAGTACATTCCCCATATGTAGGACTCAAATTTGACCGCAAACCACCAATTTGATTAAACGTAGTCCCTGGAGAGGTTTCAACGGTTGATTTAGTATCGGTTTGTTAAACTGCCTGCCTGTCTGTGGCACATGGGGGATAAGAGTGGTGATTTGATTTGATATTCTCTTGCCTTTTATGTAACTTTTTCTGGGATTATTGCACGTAAATTAAAAGCTAATGCGTTGCAGCAACTTCTCATTCAACCCCGGGACTTACTGGAAGCCCTATAGGGGAAGTCCTGAAGATCAACTGCCTTATTTGGAGTGACCTTGCCTGTCCTGTTCACATTGACTTGTGCAATAAAGAGTGATGCAGACAAATGATTGAGAGCGCAGTGAGGTTGAAGGTAGGAAAATAAGCCTCCACTTAGTTCCTTCTGTCAAGACTATTCTCATGATTGCATGAACTAAATAAATATTACTTTCACTTTAAGTCGCTTTGGGCATTAAACTAGAAATTGTATTGAAACGTATGCTGCTTGTGATGTAAGTTGCTACTTTTGTGCAGAGTCTGATTCAACTGTGCAAAAAATTGAGGTAGAAGAATTTGAGTGAAGTCATTTTGAATTTTATCCACCTTTCATAAAAACTGTAATGTGATAATATTGATGTAGGGATAATGCTGGCATTAAAATTCCATTTTCCTTTATTGACAATAATGTTGATCGCCAAGATAATACCTATAAATCTTAGCCTAAGCCCGACATTCTTATAAGGAATAATTACAGTCCTTCAAATAGAAGACATGAAGCTCTACACTGCTGCTCTTTTGCCACATGGGTCTGGTTCTGATGAGACCCTTAGGATAAAAGCCAACACCAAACTGAATCCCCGTAAATTAAACGGAGCAAACTAATGAGCTGGAATAGCTTCACTTCTATATCCAAACTTGTTTTATGTGTTTGGTAGAACTTCATGTTCGATGTGTGAAGCATTATGAAATCCAAACAGGCCTCCTGGGTTCTATAAATTTCTCCACGGGGGGAAGATGGATATGCCGCTTGGATTGGAATCAGCTGTGACATAAATCTCAGCAATAAGAAAACAAACTCGGTATAAATAGGGTCATTGTGCGAATTCTAGCAGCATTAAGCAATTGATTGAGGAAGAAGCAAACAAATTGACTTCAGCCTAGAATGGGATGATCATGACTACAGGCGCTGGCTTTGTGGAGCCTTCATCCCTTTAATCCTCACAAACCAAACTAACTCCTTTTGAAGATGAGCTCCACTCCCTCCCCTGCTTCTCCTCCTGAGTCATCCTCGCCCTTTCTACCTGTTAACATGAGAGATTCAAAGAGGCCCACTGTGCTGGGGGCTGCAGGAGACGCAGATAGAGAGATAGAAAGAGAGGAGATGAGGGGATAGAGACGGATTGATTTCCACCTCCAGCAGCTACAGTTCAAAGCCAGCCAGCAGACTTCAGAGGCTCTGCAGGACCCGGCACGTCCCAGGCCGGGCCCAGTTGGCTGTCTGCAGGCAGGACTTCCCCCGGGGGCCCCTGGGACAGTCAGGCGGCACCAAAAAAAAAATAATTATGCAGACATGGGAGGAGAAGGTGTGCAAGGTCACAAACGCACCCTCGCTCAGAAACACATCCAGGAATGCAGTCACAAACTCCCAGGTAGAGCAAATTATTTAAAAAAAATCTATAGGCCTATATTTAACTTTTGAAAGAAAAGTTCGACCCAACAGTCTTCAGTACTGTTTCAGAATCAGCACATGACAATAAAGACCACATCTGCATGTTGAACTCAGAGCCTGTCAGAAAGCCATCCAGGCCTTAAAGAGAGAATGCAGTGATGTGAGAGAATTCCACCTTGGGCTACAACCTTAGCAGCAACACTTATGATACTTTTCACCTACTTCAGAACTACCTGGATGAGTACATGTGTGTTAAAGGTGTTTGAAATGAACGCACTCTGAGCGTACTTTCCTCCAATCTCATGCACGTGACCACTAATATTATTTTTTTATGTTTTAGCTGGGATGAGATGTTATCTAAATGTAGAGAAGTAGTGCATGCAGATATTGAACAAAACAATAATTATTCATTCGCGCTGATGCGTGGGTTTTCTTGCACGCACTAGCAGTTAACCCGCTCTTTCTCCAAAAGATCATAACTCCTATTTTTCTACACGTTTAACTGCCTTAAAGCACATGTTTGTCGGGCAGAAGTGCCGTTCAGGAATTTCCCTGAGTCTTGCAGCAATCCGTCCAAACATTCCTGAGGGACGTCTTACCTGCAGCTCAGAGAGGGGCGCGCTCCGGCGGACGGGTTCCTCTCGGCTCCGCTGGGTTCGTAGTGGCCGATCAGTCCCGTGATCGATGGTGGTCGCAGAGTAGGAGAAGCATCTGTCCACGAGTTTTTACTCCACGCAGTCCGAGCTCTGTCTCAGCCTCCACTCGGGAGCATGTCGGCGTGTCTTCAGGCTCCTCCTCGGTGAGAAAAAGTGAGAAGTTTTCTCCGCCCCACTGAGTAACAGGTTACCGTGAGCAGGTACACGAACCGGCTGTGGGCTACGACTCAACGCCGCCACCTACTGGCCACGGGAGGTAACGACCACCAGACAGAATATCACATTGAGCACGACCGCAACCGGTACCTAAAAATAACCGGTAATATATGACAGAATTTAAGCATCCATGTTTTTTTAGAACCCAAATAAAACTCTGCACATCTGGCCGTCATTACTTGGTGATTACTTTTTTAAATTCTGTTCATATTTAATGATTGATTCTATTTAGAGGCACTTTATTTTGTATACATTATCATTTTCATAATGCTATTTTACTAATAGCAGTCCTGTTATTAATATTAAGATTATCTTATCTTCACATTGTATTGTCTCAACTCTCGAAATTCATCTAAGTGTTTGTTTCCTTTCAACTACTTCATTTCACCTTTCTCTCTTCTTCTCTGTTTGTCAATCACTAATAAAGCACTTTGAATATCATTGTATTTGTTTTTTGATATACTATATATAGATATAGATAGAAATAGATAGATAGAAAGGTAGAAAAGAAATATTTTTAGATATTTACATTTCTATTTCTATTCTTCATCTTAATCCATCTATCATTCCATCTGTCCATAAATCCAATAATAAGCGAAAAAGAAAATCTTAATGATCTTAATTTGGAAATGCTTCACTGTTAAAGATTGATATTTGAATCTCAAACACTTTAATAAATTCATTTTGTTTATCTAAAATTGACTGTTAACATTACAGAAACGAGTTTGAATTGTTTAAATAAATCAGTCAAACGTATTGATTTCATGACACAAAGCAATATACAATCACTGGATTAAATGTATCCCACTAAATAAAAGTTATGGAATACAATTTGATGGGAACGTAATTAGTGATTTAATTTAAATATTTGCAGTATATTGTATGTCGCATGCATCTCTCTACTTGCCACTAAATTTTCAATTATTATTTAAGTTTATTGAAAGATATTCATCAGATAATTTCTGATTCTGAACGGATAACACAACATCACCCTCACCACTGCTATTTTTATTTTATTATTAATATATAACTTTAATTCATTAACACACGCAGAAATTTTGAGTATGATCAGCTATAGACCATAAGGATAGATTTGTAAAAAGTACTTCCATAAATAAACACCCACATTATTTATATAGCTTACCTGTGCGTATAAAAGTGTCATATGAATAGACAGAGACAGAGACAGAGAGAGACAGAGACAGAGACAGAGACAGAGAGAGAGAGACAGAGACAGAGAGAGAATTAGAGAGAGAGAGAGAGAGACAGAGAGAGAGAGAGACAGAGAGAGAGAGAGAGAGAGAGAGAGAGAGAGACAGAGACAGAGACAGAGAGAAACAGAGACAGAGAGAGACAGAGACAGAGACAGAGAGAGAGAGAGAGAGAGACAGAGACAGAGAGAGAGAGAGACAGAGAGAGAGAGAGACAGAGAGAGAGAGAGAGACAGAGAGAGAGAGAGAGAGAGAGAGAGAGACAGAGACAGAGACAGAGAGAAACAGAGACAGAGAGAGACAGAGACAGAGAGAGACAGAGACAGAGACAGAGAGAGAGACAGAGACAGACAGAGAGAGAGAGAGAGAGAGAGAGAGAGAGAGAGAGAGAGAGAACAGAGAGAGAGAGGTCTTTGAAGCAGCGGCAGTACATTAATTGTGAGTATATGTATGTGTGTATGTGTGTGTGTGTGTGTGTGTGTGTATGTGTGTGTGTGTGTGTGTGAGTATGATAAGTGTGCGATGTGTGTGCGGGTGAGATGTGTGCGTATGATTAGTGTGTGTGTGTGTGTGTGTGTGCACGTATTATTAGTGTGTGTGTGTGTGTGTGTGTGCCATGTGTGCAGGTGAGGTGTGTGCGTATGATTAGTGTGTGTGTGTGTGTGTGTGATGTGGGTGACTGGTGCCTGTTCTCTGACTCGGACTAAAGCTTGGACTTTCGTCTTCCTCTCCTTCTCCTCCTCCTCCTCCCTCTTTCCGCTGCTTCTCTGTTTCTCAGGCACAGGAAGAGGGAGATAAAAGAGGGGCTTTGAAAACACAGGGAGTCCTGTAATTACTTATTCTCCCCCTGTCTGTCTCCCTCTACTTCCCTCTGTCCCCATTTTTCATCTTTATGTTTATCCCCGTCGTCTCTCTCATCCCTGGTCATCCTCTCCCTTCTTCCTCACTCTCTCTCTCTCTCTCCGTCTCGTCCTGCATCCTCCTGTCAATTTTATTCCCTCTCCCTCCATCTCTCCGTCGCCTTCCTTCTTTCAGAGGCTCATTGATGTCGATCCAGGGGCTTCCTGGCTGAACAGGAGGATGCGAGGAGGCAGAGATCAGACGATAGGAGGCAATAAAGAGAGGATGAGGAGAGGATAACAAGAGGAATGCTGGGTTCTGTTGAGAGAATGATGGCCGCTCCGTCGCAGAGCGAACAAAAACACACATTAAGCAAAAGCTATATTTAATATGACGGATGGTGTAACACACGATCACACTTCACCGTCTCTGCACGAGGTGAGATGTGACATAAACAGAAATCATACGCTGTTAATATCATGTGACAGAAATACAATATATTAGCCAGTACAATGTCTCTGAGGCATAATCGGTATAGTCAGAAACAATAAATTATAGGCTTATTTCATAAGGTAACCTGATAAGGTAACCTGACAATCTCCTATGCTTGGCATAGGAGATTGTTTGGCATGATACGGGCCTCCCAGCCTTAAACAGAGGAGACTGGAAGCAGACGTGCGTCCATCAACAACATTGTCACTCATCAGTTGTCGGGAATTGCGATGTCACCATGACGACCTTGCTTTGCTTGGATCTGGCCCATGTCATTTTTTTTTTGTCATTTTTGCAAATGTGCTCTGAGGTAAATCATAAACAGTTCATGAGTGATCAACAAAATGATCATTTTCCATAAAGCAGATCCGGATGGACCTCAGATATGTGAAATCCCTGTCACTGACTGCATCACCTCAGATACGTGTTAGCAGCAGAACCATTTTTCTATCAATGTCCATCACCAGACTGTAGATCAGATCCGTGTTTAATCGTGGTAGAACAGTTTGAGTAGCCCATGCCGGGCCACTCCTATTGTGTTTGCTCTATTGTTATATTTTATTATATACCCGAAAAGTCAGGGATGTTATAGAATCACCTGCGTCCGTCGTAACGATAACTCAAAAACTATATCATGGATCATTTTCAAATTATACACCCGTATGAACCTCAGTGTGAGGAAGAACTGGGATGGTTTTTGAGAAAGGTCAGTTGTGTATTTCAGACACAAGGGGGGGGGGGTTCATCTCCAAAAGTTCTTGGGCCACAATTTCTCAACCATTTGTCCAATTTAGTCCAAATTTGGTGAATTAAAATTGAGCTTAGGAGATCTATCTATTACACATTGTGTTTTACTCTAACAGTACGTATAGATCTATCTCATATATATATATATATATATATATATATACTTTACTCTCAAAGTTCATGTTTTCTCACTAGGGTGGGGCTTTTTCCCAAAAAAACACCGTTTTTTGGACATAACTTGGTCCAATATAGACCAAATTTGGTGCATATGAGTGAACTCGATCAGATCGGCCTCTAATTTTACTCTAATAGTTCATATTTGACTCACTAGAATGAGTTTTTTATTTTTTACAAAAAAATTCTGTGGAGATATATTTTCATTACACTTAATCTTTCTATTCATAAAGTTCTTTCATGTTTGTTGGTTTGAGACCCTCTGCTCCCCACTTCAGCAGTCTTTGTCCTTCATCAGTCTCAGCAGAGTAATCAGCCACAACCACCAGTCTCCAGACTCCAAAGAGGGATATACCATTCTGCTACCGAGGGCAGATACCCTTTAATTACAATCTCCCTACTCCTGATACCTTCTGACAGACTAATCATTAGGGATCATCTGTTGTAATAATCATCCATCTTTACTTCATTCTCTCTCTCCCCTGATGGAAAACGAATCTCCTGGGAATAATATTCTATTTGAGCCTCTGCAGAGTCTTACGCTCAACATGTACTACTGCTGGAGGACCAGAGTCGCTTTTTCAACAATCTTTACTCTATCAGTGGTTACACAGAACAACGTTGTCTATCTCATCTCTTCATTGGACCCCTCCCTGAGGGAGTGGGCGGCTCCTGTGCAGTGCTCGGGTTTCATGGTCTCGCTCAAGAACCCAGAGTATGTTTCAAGGTCTGGGCTCGAATCCTGATCTCACTAACCCGGGGAGGGACAACCACTCAACCCACTTAGCTTAACCGCCCTGAAGATTGAGAAAAATGGAGCGGCTGTCACAGAGGAGCTGTCATGTTCTGACCCCCCCCTCTCAGCGCCACTTCAAAGTTCTGTAGCTCCGAGATAGCTGTCAGCGGAGGCCTCATTTACTGCCCGCTGTGATGAAGGCTAGCTTCAATTCCCAGCAAAATCATTAAAAACAAACTTCCACATGCCTTTTATATGGCCCAGGGCGACTTGAACTCAGAGAGCAGAGAAGAGAAGACTTTAAAAATATATAGCCTTTCACAGTTTTCAAAGATGAAACAAATGCAAGGCAGAAAAAAAACATATTTACCAGAAAATCTTTATTTGAATTTCTGACCATAAAAAAAAAAATTCTCATGAATTCCAGGATAGTGAATATAATGTAATCAGATCAAAGTCTTATATTTGATTCAGTGACGACCAGAAACACACAAATAATAAATATGTGATGTCATGTAGGAGTTGATATATTATTCTTTTACAACTGGTTTTATGTCACAAAGATAAAAGACACACAGACTGTGTTTGGAAATCACTCAGATGCTGTATGAGCAAAGTAATGAGCGAAGTAGCACAGTCGTGATGACCTTGTTACCCCCCCCTCCCCGTGTGCACATTGTCTGTGGGAACACACATTCTCTAACTACTCTTCAACAAGGAAGCAGAGAGCTGGTTGCCATGGTAACTGCCGTGTCAGCTAACCTACTTTTGCATGATCGAAGGACGTTGGCGGATGAGAGAGAAGTGTAAGGTACATGGGGAAGATCTAGACACACACACACACACACACACACACACGCACACACAAATGCACAGACACACACTACATATTGATTATATTTGATTTTCTCTGGCAAACAGGATTTAAACTTCCTCCAGACAATTCCCCAGGAAACCTCTTTTTGTGGAAGGAGAAAACAGTGAAAGGGACATTTTTTAGGATTAATGACGACAGAAATGGTGACAGTAAGTTTTCAATGAGACCATAAAGATAGAGTATGAATACGGGTCAAGTATCGTTTGGTTATAAAGCAAAGACATTACAGTAATGATAACAGTTCAGTTTTTCCTGCGGTGAGTTTTGCAACAGCACAGCTTAATATTCCTGCACTGCAAAATAAAATATGCAAATGCTGAAAGCCCATTGGAAACACGTAAGAGGCTTAATTAACTTACCACAAAAACAATATTCAAATTTTGATGGGGCAGAATGAAGGAGAACTGCCTCTACGAGGCCTCCCGAGCATGCCGTTATGTTCATGCTGTTGTATACAAAATGCATGAATTCATCTTTACGACGATGAGTCACAGCTCTGAAGGCACCTTTAACAATTTTAAAACACATCAAAAATAAAAACGGACAAAAGGCCGACCTTTCTGTTAAAGTCTTTGCAGACTCTGCCCAAATGATTCTGAATTATAATCAAACATCCTTTCATTTTCTGTAAAGAAGTATGCAATTTAGGGACATGGGTCCCAGAGGGGTGGAGCCTATCCTAGGCGAGAGGCGGGGTTTACTTAAGAGAATTGAGCAGATCATGAGACAAACTATCGTTCCCAGCAACATTCCTACTTACCTATATCTTGCTCAGGTGTATTTGAACCCAGAACCTCTTTCCACCATGGCTTGTTCCGCCCTGTTATGTCACAGTGTGTGTATTTTGTATTTTCTGTACTCGCTTATCCAAATAAAGTGTCACAAGCGGCTGGAGCCTATCCCAGCTGACATTGGGCTGGAGGTGGAGTAGACCCTGGTTCATGCTGGGATTTATTCAAGTTCTATCGTGAAGACTACGCGTTAAGAATAAATGTATATTCATGGAAATCACGTCGTTTGAATGTAAAACTAAATAATTATAAAACACAAAACAATAACCTCACATTAGACATAAACACTTACATTTTTAAATCCTTCTTTAACAAGCTCAATATTTAATTATAGAACAATATTTAATGAGTAAAAAGTCAGGGATTTTTAAGAAGATGCCAACACACTGTATAAACAATATCCATTTAATCACGGGATGTACCTTTTCTTCCGATAGTGAAGGACCGTGTCCTTCTGGGAGCCACGACTTTTCTGCTTAAATGGATTGAGGGATGTTTCGCCTTATAATCAGTTTTTATCACTTCTCCCTGTAGTTCCCCTGTAATTCTGAGTGACTGGCCGTGGAGAATAGGATTAAGCGGATGAAACGCACCGGGCATGAGACATGAGTTGACATGATAATAATGGAGAAACAGACGCCATGAGTCTGAGTTCTTCCTGAAGTCCGCTGCTCGAGTCAGTCATATAGAGTTGAATATGTGATTGACAAAAATGCATTATGGGAAGATTTTGTAGTCCTGAACGCACAGATAAACCTATAGTGTGTGTCAGGCTCTCTGTGGATTACAGTACAAGAGGAGCTTTGACTACCAGCTGAGATGAAATAGAGCAAAATGTTCTTCCTTGGTGCAAAACAATCGACTCGCATTTAATTTTAGGCTGTTTTTTTTATTTTATCAGTTATGTGTGGAAACTTCTTACTTTTATATAGCATTTCTAGCCGGTAGAAATGATTCAACTGTGCGTGGCTTTGATTTGTGAAGCAGTAGAACACACATGATGACACATTGGGACTGCAGCAGTAAACAAGCCACACAACAAACAGAACATTTCATGGACTGGGCCAGAAAGGAATAACTTCCCCGAGGAGGTAGTGGTATGTTTTTAATCTTAAAAAGGTACTGACATAGCCCACAGCCTCCTACCTAGTTTAGCATTTTACTGTGCACAATGCTAAATTTGAATGAAACCTTTTTTTTGTGTCACAAACAAAGGTTGTATTATGTGCAGAAAGCCCCCTCTAGTGGACATAGGTGGTATTTTGCAGCAAAAATCCAAATTTTGGCACATTTTGGTTAAATTGATTGCCTATTATTATTATTATTATTATTATTAGTTTTGTTTTATTGTGTTGTTGTAACATAATAATGTTATAACCTTTTTAAATATGGTCATTTTTTGTGTTTAATCACAGATTATTCCTACAAATTAACAGTAACAGAGGTTAATGACAGTAAAGAATAAATGATTTAAGGTCTTACCTGTCCATCCAGCCTGAAGAAAAAACATGGGTACACTATCATGGTTACTTGTAATGTAATAATGTTGTTATAATGTTGCAATGACATAACGTAAAGAGATTTCTGTTTTCTAATCGTGGCCTCATTGTTAAGTGTATTCCCAAAAAACATTGTCTGAGCCATCAGTCTAAGTGCACAACGGTCAATGTAAAGCAGAGAATTCTATGACTTAAGAACATTATTTTCTATAGGTACATACATTCAGTAGCATCTGATAAAGATCCACGCAAACATAATCCACCAGTATACAATATTTAGAGCATACATATTTTGTTGCATTGCAATAAAACGGCATTCGTGCCTATTCATCGACCGAATGCAGTACTGACAAACTGTATTCAGAATATACAATTTATATTATGTACAACACAATCCTTATGCAGTGTATAATACAGAAATTCACTTTAATGCGAATGGATGCGATAGCCTGAAGCCGTAGTTTCTAGCAGTGTGAGGTGTGTGGTGTGAGTAGTGTGGGGTGTGAGGTGTGTGGTGTGAGGTGTGTGGTGTGAGGTGTGAGGTGTGTGGTGTGAGGTGTGTGGTGTGATCAACCTAATTAGACAGTGCACTTTACTTTAATACATAATATTCTGACTAATCAGTGTTAAACACTGTAGGTTCCACACTCACAGACACTCCCTCTCTCAACTAAGGAGTCCACTCTGCTTTTCATCATGGGTGGTAAACAAGGGACCCGCCCCTCATCCAGGAAGGCGTCACTATGTCACGCTTAAACACCCACACACACACACACAGGTACACACACACACAAACAAGAACATTTGGCACAGTCGCTCCCTATAACTCCAGGCTGCATGTGTGAGATGAGCAGGTTTGAACAGGTGGGCAGGCAAAGCAAAGCTCACACACACACATACACACAAACACACACACACATACACATATATACACACATGTCATGTTCTGTGTGTCGTCTCCATCGCATATAGAACATGACAGTATTTCTCCTCAGGGAACAAACCAGTACAAATGCTGCAGTTCTTACTTTTGATTTTTCTTTGGTATTTATCTTCCATGATTTACAACACAATGTGAAGTTTCTGCAGCCCCAACGGGTCATTTTCTGTAATTATCCAATCACTTTTCTAGCATATTGCACTGTAGGCTACCCCCCAATTCTTTATGATTGCATCTTTTGGTTAATGTGTTTTGGCTTGACTTGCAATAATCCTACATTTTCTCAAGTGCAGGAAGTTGTTCTTTGAGTCAGACCTTAAAACATCAAATTAATTCCTTCTCAAATACACGCCACCAAACAAACAATAATTATGAAGGAGGGTGGAACATTGGTGAAGAAATGCAAGACATAGAAAACCTTTCTTATTATTGTCACTGCATTTATGACTGTTTCATATTTTCTTCCCTTCCTGTGTAACGGTTTTCATCTTTTGAAATTCTTTCATGCCTAGTATGTGAAGAACATGGAACAATGTTCAATTAATCAACTCTTTGATGCTCTCCTCAACTGTTAAGTTGAGCACATTTTGGGTCTCTATATCTTATTTGAAAATGTGACTGAACCTGTTTATAATACGACCCAGTGGAAGCATGTATGTGCCAAAGAATAAGGGGCCAAGGGTGGAGCCCTGGGGGACACCGCAGTTCAAAGGGCCAATTGACAAGGAATTGTCAACAACAACAACAACATGAAGACTGATAGTCCTTTTGAGTCACAGCAGTTAATACTACGTTCAACCAACAAACCGCATCAAACAGAATCATTTCTAATTACTATTACGGAATACTTGGAAGTATGTACTGAAAAACACAGGTTTGTTGAATTTACATCATTTTATTATTTTAACTATTCCCAGTAAATAATTTAAGCTGGCTCCAGATAAATATTTTTCAAAGTAAGTGCACCTAAATTTAAAAATGATGTTTGGATGATAATCAAATATTTGTGGAATTTAACCATAAAGTAAAATAAATTTACTTTATGGTTAAATTCAACCCTTTTAAGCTTCTTACTTTCTGACATTTAGTTGCTCTGACTTATCTAAGATGATTTTTTTAACTGCTATGTTCTTAATTACTAATTACTATGATTAAGAACAAGAGTTTTTGGTAGTTTGGTAGTTTGTAGCCTTTTCTTATCTTGGCCTTATAGTAAATTTAAAGATCATGAAACTAACAAATGACACTGATAAATGAGACTAGCTGCGTAACACATTCCATCATATGTATAAGCCAGTGTTCCAGTTCACTGTCCACCATATCACAATAGCGAAGAGAGGCCAAACTGATTTAGAAGCTGAACATTTGAAAACCAAACAAAAGCATCAACATTATAAAGTTGTCACAGCTTATAATAATAATATAACAAATGTCTTTAAATAATAGGCAATATTGAGTTGATGTAATTACCAACATTAATAATTATTGAAATACACAAAATATATCTAAATGAACAGGCAACTTCTTTTATCTTGCAAAATTTTTTTTTATTAAGTAGTGTTTATAGGCCCACTGTATTATTTATTTTAGCGTATCTCCCATAGGAGACTTGATGGTTTTGTTTTGAAAATACATTCTGTTGCAAAAATCAAATAGAGCTGAAATAAAATAGATGATTTTTTATAATTTACCATAAACATCAGTGTCATAATAGTAGATTACCTAATATTTTCACAAATAATTGATTGTATATCTTCCAGAGGTTTTAATGCATTGAGCGATGAGAAACAATAATCACTAATGGCCACACGAGGGCGCCAGAAACCAATTATTCCAACAGCCCCCTTCTCTGATGGATGAGATAGACTCATTGATACAGAGACTGCTGCCCCTCTCATGTGGGTGTCACAAGGTGAGCATTATATATACACAGACAGAGTCCGTTTAATCCTTAAGAACCATGACCCATTTCTCCTTAAAGGAAAATTACGGGATACAAAAAATACACCGCATTGAACGCATTACTGCGATTATTTATAAACTGCTGCCCCTTGTCAGGTTTTTTTTTTTATTGTTTGGAAAATAAATGATTGACATCTTTATTTGCTCAGGAACACAGATTACTCTTCGACATGTTTGCATTTCTTACAACCTGTATCCAAAATCGTGAGTGCGGTGATATGATTCTACGATATGAAAATAGTTTAATGTTCCTTAAACTTGTTTTATGACAATTTGTTCCAAATATGTTGTCAGAACAACAACCTACATACAACACAGGATATGTTATTGGAGCATTAGAAAGGATAATTGGATTGAAACTTAGTAACAAAAGAAAAAAAAGTCTGCACCTGTCAGTTAAAACTGAAGGATAAACATGCATAAGGAACTTTACATTGCATTTAAATATTTTGTGGCTTGTGTCACCTCACTCAAAGTATGAATTGTTGAACTGGATTAATCCAGCTATGTCAACAATTTCACCAAAACAAACCGATTTGCGATAGATACAATTTACTAACTTTATAAAGTTACACAGTAAGAGACCTACATGCCTATCTACATGACTGTGTGTCAGCATTATCTTTTAAACATGGATTATCCATGTCCAGCTAACTAAACTTAGCATTAACCTGTAAATTTAAACAGAAGTTACTTGCTTTGACTTACTTAACTTATCCTGTTTGACACAAACTGATATAGGACAAATGTTGATTTTGCAATTCACTAAAGACTGTGAAGTTCTGTCAAATCAATCTGCTTTTAAGGCTTTTATTAAATCTTTGTTTTAAGTTACACCGGCTAATAAAGGTCAATTTTCACCCAAAAAAAAGCCAGATCAATTACAACCACATTTCAGAGAATCAGAGATCTATGATGTTACCGGATTTTTCTTTACTTAGGAACATAGATTGCCCTTTTTTTTGTTATTTACAATTCCATAACACATGTCAAAAATATATTGGCTTTGCAATTTAAAAGCATATAAGTATATTATGATGATATGTAATTACAATTTATTTATTTTTTATTTATATCAATCATAATATTATTTTGTTCCTTGTTTTGTATACATTTGTTCCAGTTTTGGTGTAAGGAAAGGTTAAATATAACAAAGGACATGTAATTAGAGTATTATAATTATTAAATGGATCAAAACTCAGCCATAGTATAAAAACACACTTTATGAGTAAAAAAATCAAGGAAAGCTGTGAAAGAACTTTTACAGATCATTGAAATGGCTGCGATACACGTGTTACCATAGTTACTTTAGGAGTTAAATGTGTTTATTCTGTTCTACATGAGCAGATCAAAGACTAACATAATGTCCCGCTTTGACTGTGCAATGCAATTAAAAGTGTTACGTTGTGTAAAAGTCAGTCAATCAGCTTTTGTGGGAAAGATGATTGACAGATGAGATTGAAAGATGAGAGGCCTCCCCCTCTCCCCCAAAGAGGGGGAGGCATGGTAATTGAGGGTGAGGTCATTTCCATTTGATAAGCAATTTTTTCTTTGTGCTATTTTATGACAAATTGAGCACTTACTAAATAGAATGTAGACTTCTTACAACAAAAAAGTCTAATAAGGGTCAAGTAGTTTTATAAAAAGGTGCTTTGTAAGCCAGAAGGTTGAGCTTGGTTGATTCTAAAATAATTAAAATTTACTTAGGTCTAATTTTTTTAATGTTTAAAAACAAACACAGTAGTTATTTTATGGTAAATTTAAAGTGTCGCAAAGATATAAAAAATGCAAAGCAAAGACTTTTCCATACTTTTTTGGAGTGAATGACGTCACCTGAGGTAAGTGACTTTCTTGTACAAGTCTCAAACAAATGGATAACTGAACATTTTGAAGCACAAACATGAATGATGAATGAATTGAGTACAACAAGACGAGCAGAGCTGTTGTAAATGAAAAGGAAGGTCATTGAGGATTCAGTGGAAATAATGCCAGAATCTTTTCTTTTCGAGCAGGTGAGACACAGGAGACCTTTCAACAAGACCTCAGCTTCTGAGGGAGATGGGAGGCACCAGACCGACGAGGTGAAGGAGGAGAGAAGTGACTGATAATGACTGGAGCAGCTGGAATCGCACTTTATATCACAGCTGGTAAGCGCGCACTGCCATTCTTACCGACGCGCGGAGGAGGATGATGATGATGATGATGAGAGCGTGACCTCACTGCTTTCTGCACAGCTGCTGGGGAGAGGAGAGGGGGAGACACAGAGACAGAGAGAGAGAGAGAGAGAGAGAGAGAGAGGGGGGGGGGGGAAGAGAGAGAGAGAGAAACAGAAACACGTTGAGGGAGGAAGAGGACGGTACAGAACGATCACAACACGCGGGGACTCGTGAGTCGTGGGGCTGCCTCTCAGAATGTTCTGCGCCCCCGGTTCTTTTCCACGCTACGCGAGCCGTCCCCACGGTCACTGAAGCCCAGATGCTCACCCTCTCCGCCGACATGGACGAGTCTTCGTCGCTGCTGGATCTGCTGGAGTGCTCGGTGTGCCTGGAGCGCCTGGACACCACGGCCAAGGTGCTGCCGTGTCAGCACACGTTCTGCCGCCGCTGCCTGGAGAACATCGTCAGCTCCCGGAACGAGCTCCGCTGCCCGGAGTGCCGCATCCTGGTGGACTGTGGCGTGGACGATCTGCCGGCGAACATCCTCCTGGTTCGCCTCCTTGACGGCATCAAGCAGCGGCCGCAGAGAGGGAGCGGAGCGGGCGGCAGGCAGCCGCTGGCCGGCGGCTCGCTGCAGGGCTACGCAGCCGGGATATCAGCCTCCTCTCCGGGCAGCGCGATCAGAGAGCTGCCGGTGGCCCCCAGGAACTCTCCCGCTAAGGTTGGTCACTATGCAACGATGTCTCTGAGCAGCAGGCAAACTATGTCTGAGTGTTCTGGGATTCCATGCTCATTCACAAAAACAAATAGCAGCCCACAGACAGCAGCCCCCCTGCATCCACAAACAAAAGATTGGACCTCTCTGAGGATTCTGCAAACCCATTCTCCCCACTGTTTACACCTGATGGCTTCTCTTTTCTTGTTGTTGAGAAATATGGCACAGTGTGTTCAGTGTGCTGCTGCACAGATTTGCAGAAGCTGAATGGTTTCATGGATGCAAAAGGATCTGAATGTTCATACAGCGAGTCTGATTGGTGCATGTTCTGATAAGGGTGAGGATAAACTTGGTGTCAGAGTTTGCAACACAGAATAATGAGCATTTTTTTATGGTTTTGCTGAATGATCGCCAGATTTCTTGTGATATTTCCCGACTTTGGTTAGAAAATATAACAAGTGCCGTCCACCACTCATTCAACTGAGTGGGTCACCTGCTCATGATCCGGTTGATGCCGTAGTCCTGCTGGTGAAGCCCAGTTGCCCAGCGGCTGCAGGACTGTGAGGTTTCATAACCTGAGCTCAATGAGTGATGACATAGTGAGCCTTGTTTACTTCTGATTACAGTCTCGTGGCTCTAATCAGAACTATGTGGAGGAATGTGGAAGTAAAAAAAAATGTGATTAAAAAAATGACGCTTTTCATTTTTTCCCGTCCTTTTGGAATCTAAACTGTTCCACACAAATCTGAAAAGAACTTCTCTGAGAGCTTTACTTTGACTCCCCTTACACAGAGGGAAGATATCTATACAGTGCTAAAAGCTCATGCTGTGACTTGTTACGGCTGATGTGACGTATAGGTCTGAGGTGAGGGTGTTTTTTTTCCACCGGGCTCCACAGAGGGATCCCTCAGAGGTGAGGTGCATGAGGGTCTTCGGGGGCAGGCGTGCACACGTTTCCCCTCCTCTGCAGCCTCTTCTCTGAGTTCTGTGACGTCCCTAATGAGGAGAAAAGCAGCAATGCATCATCAGGTACACTAAGGCATTGTCTTCAGCTTTGCAGTGCGGGCCTCATTACAGCAGGCATCAGCCAGCCATTGATCGAAGCAGCGGAGCGCTTTGGTGTGATGAAGAGCAGCAGCAGTGGGTAGTCACTCATTCATGACGATGAACAGGAATCCAAACCCTCACTGACATTTCCACTAACACTTAACACTCCATTTCAATCCACTCAATAAACTTTACTGGTCCCTACAGGCTAATTCTGATGCCTGGTGCACGTGATGGAGTGACACACTGCAGCTTCTATCCTCTATCAACAGAAACACGGCTGCGTGGAACCTGATGAAAAGCCTGAGTCATATGTTGGTTTTTAATATGTTCTGACAAGTGGTTGTTATCAGCTCCTAGAGACCAGGAAGGGTTCGTTTTCACATCTAAAGGGATTCACGTAGCCGTGACATGAAGGAGAGAGGAGCAGGTCGTCCTGGTGAGGGAAAAGTTCCATACTTTTATGAGATGATGGTAAATGGAACTCACCTATAGGGTGAAAGGATGCTTGTACACACACTCAACGTCACACACTACTCCCAACGCATGCTCACTACTGACCGGACTGGGTTTGCTTTAACACCCCATGGGGAGAGCACTCCACTCTGGACCTACCCTTTATCACCAGTGAACACCCGCATGCACACACACACACGTACGCACACAAACACACACACGCACACATGTGCACACACAAACACAGACACACACCTCTAACCCATTACCTTCTGCAATCCCCTGCAGTCACTTTGCCCATGTCTCCTCCAGGCTCTCTCGGGAACAAAACTCGTGATGAAAGTGTGAATTAATCTCCTCTAACACCAGCGTGTGTTTGTGCGTGTGCGCGCGCGTGTGCGTGCATGCATATACACAGCTGGCGTCTTGCAAAGGGAGTTAAATCTGTCTTTGAGTGACACTTAAATGCACCACCACTGCCACTCAGGCAGTCATTGAAGGAGTCGTAAGGGTCAAACAGAGCACTCTACATCAGGAATTAAGGGTTATGGATGACGATGAACGTGTTGCCATGGCGATAGAAAGACAGAAGACGGCGCAGACATGCTGACTCAGCAAGAAGACAGGCTTTTGATCACTCCTGATGTTTTTACTCTTGAGCCTCTGCTGCGGGTTTCGTGCTTTGACATATACGAGTCTACGAGGACTAATCATTTGCCTGAGATTAACTTCTTGATTTGCCAGGAGACGGCGAACCTAAACACCTGCCTAGAATAGACCCTATGTTGAGCTGCATTCTCCACCACACTTGTCTTCTTCTGCACTGAGTCCCATTTCTGTGTAAATCTTTCAAGTGCTTCATTACTTTATTCGGCTTTTTGTTAATCCTCAAATGGAGAAATATTGGACATGTTAGTAGCTGATGAATTTAAACTAATCCAACGGTTGCAGAGATGAGTCAGCACTTGTTCCCTGAGAGCAGTGAGCAAACACTCACAGGCTGAAAACACAGGAGGTGTTTTAACAGCGTCTCATCATAAACACAGCAACGTGACTGGGACGAATTTGTGAATAGTTTTCATTTTCACAACAGAAAGGAGACAAATTTGTTTTTTTTTTACTCAGAAGAATTCCTCTTTCTATTGCCTGTAGCATAAGCAGACAGGAAATACTGAATATAATATACAGGAAGATAATAGCGATTCCTTACTTATTTTTGGAGGACTTGAAATGCTTCTCATATTTTTTGTAAAAATGCCATATTATCCCTTTTATGTGCTATCTACTGGTCTTTACACTTTTTCATCTGCTGGATACCTCAATTGGGTTTTACTTGTGTTAGAGGAGTTGGTGGGGTGCAGACCAGGGTCCTCATATAAACTAATAAGTTGTGAAAGTATATCTTTGTAATGCAAGGCGGTGCCTCACCTGCCATCATGAGATGTGAAAAACAAATAGTGTTAAAATAAATATGAATATTTGTCTACTGATATGTGCTATAAGTGTAATTTCTGTATGATTCCAATAATTTCATACATTTTTTATAATCAAATAATTTGCATATAACTTATTCAAATAGATAGGAGATGCATATGTCCTCACTTTCCATAGAATAGGTCACGTATTTCACCTATGTGTCTAACATATTTAGTCTTGTGGATCTTAAATAAAACCGGAATGAAGGAGCAGGAGGTGAAGCAGCAGTACCTCTGCCTCACTGAAGGGGGCGTGATGAGCCCACCAGTTTATGTTTGTTCTGCTGTTACTCTTCTTCTATGCGCAGAAAAAAGTCAAGTTCACCACTATAGTCCGTTTTTTAATGTTTTGCACTATATGTAAAAATGGAAGATTCTATATATCTAAGTCATTCAAATAAAATTGATTAATTATAACATTTTAGAAGTTAACCTAGAATTTTGTCTATATTGTTATTTTTTCGTATTTAATTGAAAATATTTTGAAAACAAAACAATTCAAGAGAAGTTATGATAATCTTTATTTTTTAAGAGAAAATACCACATTTAACATTTTTCTCATTTTTCTAGTCTTTTTTTTCCAAAAATGGGTTGAACCTATAATTTTGTCTCGCACTGTATGAATTGTAGAATTGCGATGGCAAATTCAGAACAAACAAAGGTGCAGAGCAAATGCGCTCATTCTCTGAGCAGAAACAAACTTAACTTCATGTGTTGGTCAAATATGTACCTTACATATTGTGTGTAGTGTGTGTAGAAGAATTCTGACACGAATTCTGAAACATAACCAGTAGTCAGTGAACAAGCTGGCTGCTAAATGGTGAATTTAAGCTACTTTACTGGCTTCATATATTAGTATATCTGACTGTGAAAGGGTCAGCACCTCACCTTCCAACAACAACCTTATTTAAAATGTATATACTAAATAATAAGGGGCCAATGTTGGAGCCCTGGGGGACGCAGAGGAGGAGGCGTTACTGAAAGTTGGAAAAAAAAAAATTAAAATGTACTAATTATGTTATGGAGTACAACATTTCGTCATGAAATGTCATCCTTTGCCAAACGTCATCCATCACATTCACTGCCAAGTTTTGTTTCTAACTTATCCATATCATAGACACAGTTAACACCGTTATAGATTCATCTCTCCACAGTACGGCACACGTCAAAACAAAGTAACCCCTTAACTGGCATCATATGAGCATAACTAGCAGAGCTGTGTTTACTGATGAGTTTAGATTTGATGTGACTAATCTAATCTGTGAATGTTGAGACTTTGAAAAAAGACAACGTTTAACAAGTTGTATTAAATCCGTACCACTTCTCTTAAAGTTTTCGTTTTTTGAGGGTGTGATGATTTTTATGTGGGGTCTCTTTCTTTTGCAACTCCTTCCTGTTTGGAGTTCATAAAGCTTGTCTATTTATCTATATGTCCATCTGCCATCTGTCTGGAACTGGATGCTAAAGGTATTAAAGAGATAATATTTTAATAACTTAAACCAGGCAGCAATGCCAGGAGTCTGCACACCGTGGTCGCCTCTATCTCCTGCTACCAGGACTGCCCCAACATCCATCCCTGCAGGAGGTGAACTCACAGAGCAGTGGCTCCATGAATCCTCTTTGGGCAGAGCGCCATGGACTTAGACCTGACCACTAGATGCTAACCAATGAGCTCCTCTCCCAGGTCTGCCTCCAGAGGGGTGCCCCGGGGTCAGAGCTCCGTTCGCGCCTATTCATTGGGGTCTTCAAATGGCTCTTAATCAGACCCCTCCCCTGAGACCACTTTGCCTTGGGAGAGCCTACCAGTTTAAAAGTCCTCCGAAAAGACAGATCTCAGGGAGTCTGATTTTAAGGTAGCGATTCTGCTGGGAGGAGATCCCAGCTACACTCACAACTGTTTGGTATATATATATATTTAGGTTTTACGATTAGATTTCATCTGGCAATGGAATTTCTCAGGATCCCCTTTAATGAGCTGATAGTGTTGCTGGGGAAAGGGGTCGTCTGCTGGGGACTTCTGGATTATTCTACTTAGCCTGCAGCCACCGAGACCGACTATAGATAATTGCAAGAAAACGCAATGAAATAGAGTATTTTTAATCATTTGAATTTTCACTCATGATTGAATATCCAATATATTCCCGAGTATCATGTTCTTCTCAGATACAGAAAGTTATGATGTGACATGAGTGATCTGACAATCAAAATTTCCCTTAAAATATACAATTCAGCAAAATGCAGCTTATCTATCAAAACAAAGAGTAATACGGGGATCAGCTAATAAAATGGGCATATATGTACAGATTTATTACAAAATCATCTCAAAAATTAGATGAACTTCTGCAAAGGTTTTGATCCGTTAAAAATGGCACAAACTGAGAAAAGTGTTATATAGCATATTTATTACATAGTAATAACTTTTCTTCTCCTCATGTGCAAGAAAAGTATCTGTTCACATTCTTTCTGTTCAATTCCTATCAAAGCAGTTTGCTGCAATGACCCTGACTCTTAATCTCTTCCATCACCTGTATTTACCTGGGGTTTGCGGTGGTGAGGCCCAAGGTTGCCGAGGCAACATATTGCAGCGACATTCTTTCATCTGTGGTGTGAGGCGTTGTTTCGCCCTCTCAGTCCCATCTAAGGATTAGTAGGGGGCTCCAAAAGGAAATTGTCTGTTACCAATCCCTGTTATAAGCCTTTGAAACCTGTGCTTCTTGGGTTATATTGCACTGCGGACACACACACACACACACACACACACACACACACAACAGGCCTGACCTCAACTTAAACCTAATTATAACCTCAACACAAGGACGCAGCCTTTGAAGAACAGCAGCGCTTTAAGGAAGAAACAAAATTTCCTCACTTCCCTCAAAATTCCAAACCTCAAAATTGGTCCTCACGAATATAGAAAAACAGAGAAGCACACATGGATTAGCTCTCGCCACATCCGGACGTAGTTAATCTTGATGTCTCCCTCAACCTTACAGTAACACAGTGTGAGGAAAGCCTCATTTTTCAGTCTCTTACACACACAGACTGGTGTGCACATTCATTAGATCTACAGCCTAACAACCTCATGCAATAAACAACAAGCTCTCTGTCGTAAATACTGAGAGCAGAGGTCTCAAACTGTACACACACATACACACACAGACACACACACACTCGCAAACCCATGGCTTTGCACACAAACACACTCTAAGAGAGACACAATTTGCCTTCTCAATTGTGAGAATATTTCTGTGGACACATCTCTCTCCCTCTCTCTGTCTCTCTCTGCATGTTTGTGTGTGTGCTCTCTCTGTCTCTCTCTGTCTCTCTCTGTCTCTCTCTGTCTCTCTCTGCATGTTTGTGTGTGTGCTCACGCTGTCTCTTTCTCTCTCCCTCTCTCTCTTTCTCTCTCTGCTGTGTTTGTGTGTGTGCTCTCTCTGTCTCGCTCTCCCTCTCTCTGTCTCTCTCTCTGCTGTCTTTTTGTGTGTGCTCTCTCTGTCTCTCTCTCCCTCTCTCTGTCTCTCTCTCTGCTGTCTTTGTGTGTGTGCTCTCGCTGTCTCTCTCTCCCTCTCGCTGTCTCTCTCTCCCTCTCTCTGTCTCTCACTCTGCTGTCTTTGTGTGTGTGCTCTCGCTGTCTATCTCTCCCTCTCTCTGTCTCTCTCTCTGCTGTCTTTGTGTGTGTCTTCTCTCTGTCTCTCTCTGTCTCTCTCTCTGCTGTCTTTGTGTGTGTCTTCTCTCTGTCTCTCTCTGTCTCTCTCTCTGCTGTCTTTGTGTGTGTCTTCTCTCTGTCTCTCTCTGTCTCTCTCTCTGCTGTCTTTGTGTGTGTGCTCTCGCTGCGTTCTCAACTTTTTTCCAACTCACATTTTTAAATGAACACACAAACACATCTCTTTCATTCAGTCACACGCTTCTCATTCTCTCATTCTTTCTCATCTTCCTCTCACTTTTTCCCTGACGTTCATTTGAAGAGAACTAAATTAATTTCAGAGTTGTCTCGTAATGATGCGTCCCTTCACACACACACACAGACACATGCACACACACACACACAAGCAAGCGTTGCCATTTAAGGCGTAGTTACGACTTGATGACTCCGCTCTGCGCCTCCAGGGCTCTCTCGGGAATTATGCGTTGTGTGTGTGTGTGTGTTTGTGTTGGTGCACGGATGTGTGCATGTTAACATATAGCATGCATTCATCTTTTTCTAAGCTTGCATGTTTGTTTACTGGATAGATTTTTCCCTGGTGTTCACGAGGCACAACTGGATTTTGAATGCTTTTCAATGAGGCAGCCCACAGCCATCATTCAATATTTTGTATTTTAAACCGTTTTCATGCCAAAAATCACCGTGTCAGTGGTTCCTCCAGAATTTGACTCTTGTCCGCCAGGAAAAATCTCTGCAACGGCATGTATTTCTTCTCTCCTTTGATATACAGAGTGGTTCAAAATGTAGCACAAATATGCTCTCCATATGACTAGTGGCTATGGCTGGTGTGTGTTTGCTTTGTATAAAAGTGTGTGTCTTCTCACATCATTCGTGACCTTGGACCTCCCACAGTCCCATTTATATAGATATGAGGATGGAGAGAGCTGGGTCACATGACGGACGGATGGATGGATGGAGGCGGGGTGACGACCCCAGGAGTTTATAGCTTGGATAATGGTGTAAGAAGATGGTGTGTGCGTGTGTCTGTCTGCGTTATTTAGTTTAGTTTTTTCTTTTGGGGGGGGGGCATTATGGGTGCTCAAGCCTTAACAAGCTTTGGAGCTTGACTGCAATTCCCACGGGTGTATGGATGGAATCCCATCCCCCCAGTTGCGCAAATACACACACATACACAGCTTAGGTGAAGGGTTAACCCCCACATATCTGTCCCTTTTGTTACTATGGAGATGAGGGTGAGATGTCAGTGGCTACTGGTCAAGCCGCTGCATTTCTGACAGGAATGGTGTCACATCTAAAGGTTTTACTTAAAACACGGTGCCATGAACGTGAAAAGGACGACAGTAGGACTTATCTCGCAATGTCTCATTTAAGACAGTTGGTGATGCTCAGTCGAAAATGTAGCTTTATCAATAAAATGTTTCATTATCATTTCTCAGCAATGATACTTACACAACATTTTGATACTGTGTTTGTATCCCACTGTTTATTTTGCTGGATTTGGACCTTGTGATTGTTTGTTGTCAGGTCTCTCTCGTAAAAGAGATTTTAAACTCGGGCCTAATGGGACTAACATGGTTAAATAAAGGTTGAATAAATAAACAAACATACAATTAAGTCCACCGCTGCCACTTTGGGCCTTTTCCGTGTGGAGTTTGCTAGATCTCCTTGTATTTGGGCAGATTCTCTCTGGGTTCCTCCCACAGTTCAAAACATACAATTTAGATGAATTGGCAACTCCAAATGTTTCGTGGGTGTGAATGTTTGTGTGAATGGGTGTTTGTCTCCATGTGTTGGCCATGTGATGATTTCGCAGTTGGTCCAAAGTGTATCCTTCATTTAGCCACATGTCACCTGGGATAGGCTCCGGCCCCCCGCCACCCTAACCGCAGTCACAGAAAACAAATGTAAAGTCTGTTTTATTCCATAGAAGTGAATCAGATAACACAGGCTGGACTCTTCAATTATAAAATATAATGATGGACAGCCACATGACTGAATGTTTGGGTTTCATAGGGACTTACCTCAGCTAACAGGCTAACTCAATTCAGCTTTCAAAGAGGAATATAAACAGCACACTATGCATATTCAATGCTGTATGGGCGTTTTGCTGACATTCATTTGTTATGCACGGCTAGGATATGTTCAGTTCATTAGTGCATGATACAATCTCATAGACGCTCGCCTAGCAACGTCTTAAATGTCAGCCAGGGCTGTCATTGGTACTGTTCGCCCAGATTCAGGTGTCCACTGGCTACTTCCACAAGTATGCCTGAAACCAGTTATGAAAATTGAAAATACCAGCATGCAAAACAGCAGCAGTCTCCTTTCCCTCACACAAATTGAGAGGAGAATTCAAATCCATTCCTTGTTAACAGTGGCTACATCAGGTGCAACGTTAGAGGTGACGTATCCAACTGAGAGAGCAGTGAAGCAGGCCATTCCATAATTAGAGACCTGTCTGGCTGGACGGACATGCTTGAGCTTCATCCAGGTGGGAAAGTTTCATCGTTTCTGCTCTCCCCTGGACAGAGTTTGTGTTGAAATACTCAGCCCCAACCCTCCTGCTGCCAGCGAGTAAACTCGTCCCAAACAGCTTTGGGAATGTAGGAAAGTGTTACGAATCATAGTTTGGGACTTTCACTTTGGTGTTGAGACTTTCACCTCTCCAGCAGCTTGGAACGTAGTGCATGTGTCTGTTGTAATAACGGATGAGGTTCCATTTGTGGTGCGCTTCAAGAAGTAGAACGGTTCTCTCGGGGAAGGAGAGTTGTTTAAACACACTGTGGTTTTCTTCAGGTGTCAGACGGTGCCGTTTTGTGTGAATGTGTGTGTGTGTGTGTGTGTGTGTGTGTATGTGCCAACGCCTGTTAATACATCTCAGCTCCTTCCTGTCTTGTTGCAAAAACGGTCTTTCGATCCTCCACCTCCTCCTCCTCATCTTTCTCTGTAATGGAGAGATGTTGAAATACACCCACCACCCACTTTAGACTTGGCAGGAAACACTCTTGGCTCAGGAGAGAAGAGAGATCAGTGTGCACACACGTACACACTCAGGGGTACATGTGCACGCGCCTCTGAAGAGAATTTGGAAACATGGCACCAAATAGAGGTCTTCCTCTTCATCAACCTGCTGCTCATTCTCACAGCTCTCAACTTCAATTCTTCGCCAGCATTGATCTCAGATCCTGATGAAAACAATACGTTGACCATCGTTTGTATGTTTCCCAGAAGGCTGGTTGAAGTTTTGAGATGGATATGAGAATGTGTTTCCCTCGTCCACCGTCAGTCTGTCTCTCTGTCTGTCTCTCTGCCTGTCTGTCTGTCTGTCTGTCACATCTTCAAGTAGAACTCAAAAATATTTTCATAAGACTTTCTACAGTATTTTTCGGCCAAGTTCTGAAGTGATGCCTTTTGCTGAGTAGGTGCAGACTTTGTCACAGTCATTGTTCATATTCATTTGTATAGATGGTTAAAATTTGAACTCCGGCAAATTCTGGTGGTTGGTTTGTGAAGATTTTCCTGAAACCTTTATCACTAACAGTATTTATACTTTTGACCCAACATGATGGGTGATGGGTGATTACATCGTGATTACATCAGATGGAGGCGGTGACGCACTCTACAGGGATTTTTGTCCTGTACGTCCATCAACGTTACCCGCCTGGACTGCATTCAGGAAATATTTGCACAGGTAGTGTGGAGCGGGAAACCGCTGTGAATGGTCAAGATGTGTCTTGGATTTTATAGTGGAGCATTGTATGGGCCAAGCATTTTTGAACAATAGTATAATGAAAATTTAATCGGAAACAAAAATCGTGATTGAGATCAACCTGCAATATTTTGGTTCTACACTATAGCCAGGTAATAGATGGAGACATTTTGCTATTTGGAAACTTTCATTGTGTTTATATACTCGAAAGTTGGGGATATTCTGGAATCGTCTTCTACGCCGAAGATTGTTCGGTTTAACACGATAACTCAAAAACTATCTCAGGGACCATTCTCAAATTTAATACCAACATTTCATATCAACCTTAGTGTGTGGAGGAACGGTATTGATTTTGGGAAAGATGGGTCGTATATTTCCGACACTAGGGGGAGCTTTATCTTCAAGGTTTATTTGGAAGTATTTCTCAACCGAAACGGGGATGACGGCCTAGGCCGAGTTTGAAAAAGCAGTGATTGAGTTATGCCCTCGGAAACCCTCATCTGAGATGCATCGACTTGATGTCATGGAATCAAACTAAATCAGCTCAGTTCAAACAACTTTATTGATTCCAAAAAGGACATTTGTTGACTTCAACAGAGAATAAGGTATAGTTAAAATGAGAGGAGCATCGACGGCAGATTTCTTGCCAGTTTTAACGCATACAGAAATGCAAAAAGCTGGCTTATGGCTGGCTTTGCATTTTGGTAGCTTTAGCTTTAGAGTAATGAATGAATGAATGAGTCTTGTCTGGGTTTAGCAGCCTAATAGAAGAAGGTATGGATGACTTGGACTCCTTGAACTTTAAAAATCTCTGAGCAAACTTTGACAAGGCCATTCAGGCTGTTGTCCTTTTTCTTCACAGACAACCTAGATTGAGACAAGTTGCATAATTTTGTATCACAGACATGAAAGGAATCAAGCTTCCTCATGAAATACTTGATACTAATTCTCAGTCAAAGAGAATTGCAATCAACACGGACAAATAACTTCTTTTTTTGCTGTCTTGTTTGCTTGAATTTTAGTTTTCCATTGAAGATACACTGAATATTTCATGCTTTTATAAACTTAACAAAGCTTAAAAGGAAGTTACACTCTGAAGCGTGTTCATGGGACATCCCAGATCTTTGAATATCTTTATTCACAGTTTACTAGGATAGAAAAAGGAATTCAAAACCAACATCGCAAAGCAAGCATATTATTTCCCCCATAAACATGAAACATTAAATAGTTGAAACTAACCCTGTAGTGTAATTTAATAAAACATTTGTTTAATCTAGCAGGCAAGGTTTTAAAATTTGCTTATCATGATTTCAACTTAAAAAAAAATACATATGCCAAAAGACTATTAGGCCAAAAAAAAATGCTGTTCAGCAGCATTAGATGATATTATGGCAGGATTAGCGAGCTAACATACGACCACATAAGCTGACTAATGAGTATAACTCATGACGAATCGTGACGACAGGATTTTTTTCAACTAATTCTTCTTAGTGGGGATGAATGTTATACTACTTAGATGTGTGTGCTGCATGCATCTGAATTTTTGGGGGTCAGATAGGAAACTTTCAGGTTATTTTGGGACACCCTGTGCTCATGGCTGCAGTACAACTGTCATCAGCTTTCCACTCTGACGTCCGAGTCCAAACATCTACTCCAGACCCAGTGTGTGTGTGTGTGTGTGTGTGTGTGTGTGTGTACGAGCATGTGTAAGGATTTAAATTGGTATAGGTAAGTTTAGATTTCATGGTGGTTGTACATGCACTCAAAATGGATATGTGTTTATTTATTTTCTGCACTTTAAAAATAAAGGACAATGCGAGTGTGTTGTTTGGCTGCTTCGTGTTTTTACGCAGGAACTTTTATAGTACTGGCCTGGAGTTTGGAGAATGGGGTTGGTGTGTGTGGGTGCTTAAAGGGTGTGTATTTCGAAATGGTAGTATGTTAGGGGAGAAGGGAGTATGCAGGGAAAGTTGGAAGGAAATCGCTACGGCCTCGTGGCAGTTATGTTGTGAATTTTTGGCTCGGGGTCTGGTGTGTGTGTGGGTTTGTGTTTGTGTGTATTTGTGTGTGGGATCTGGGAGTTTTCTCCCTCCAGGACAGAGATTATGTAAGCACAGCGATGTGAGGTCAAATACCACACTCTGTCCGACCGTGTGCTGTTTAAACCGGGAACAATGGAAACACTGGCACAATCAAACTCCTCTGCTCTTAAATCTCAGAACTTTGCTCTCTCCAGAGACTCCGAGCTCACGGCCATATTCTTAGATGCTAAATATCTTATCAAGTACGACGCCCACATCTCTGACCTTTGACCTGCTAATTCTTCTGTTTATTCTTGCTGTCAAGTGTCACTTTGAGAATCACTGAGAGGAGAAGAGAGGCTAGACCAGATGGTGAGGCATGCCGGCAAACTAGTCTCGTGTTCAGATTTGTAAAAGTCGTCCATGTCTGCAGTATTTTGTAATCCAGGTACTAGAATTCAAGAAATTTATTTCAAGTATAAATGAACAAGTGGACACACTTTCCCAGTATACTGTTGTGCTCCAACCCAAAATATATAAAGAAAATATGAGGGACCAAAAAGGGAGCACTGACAAAATTCCAGTGGAAAGTGACTAAACTCAGTTCCATCAATTTATTTTGACCATCTCGTAACAACATGCGTGCTAACGTTTGAGCGTAATGGGTCTTCATCAGAGCACAAAGGGAGACTGGGGATCAGACAGAGTTCTGTGAGCCCGGCTGGCTCAGAGGTTTGATTGGAAGGTACCGTGGCTTTGATCCTCTGGTGAGAGCATATTTGTGAAATGTCCATGTGACTTGGAGTGGTCTGTTGTCTTTGGTCTTTCAATTTGTAGATTTTTGCTTCTTTGTGGGGATATCTTTGACTACAGAGTTCATTTTTAAACATTTCAATGAACACACATATGTCTTCCAGTTCTTGATCAGTGTAGTAAAGGTCCTGGCCTCACTGCGGTCAGTTGATTCACTCTGCACATCCTCAGATGAGAGCATGATGTTATTTCCTTCGTCTTGTAGTTCATTATCTGAAACACATTTGTTGTGTTTCAGATAAGACATTGACAGAGACTCCACAGAAGATACTAAAGGCTAGCATATCAAGATTCCAGCACTTCACGTTTTAAGCAGTTGTTTTTTTTTCTACATATAGACTTCAGTGTAAGTATAAAAAACTTTAAAAAAAAAAAGAAGGGTTATGGATTTAATATTATGAGTGTATCTCCCATTACAACTGGCCATTTGTCTTAGATTGATTAACTAATTGAATAAATAGAAATGATTCAAATCAGTCGTTAGTTACAGCCCTGCTGCATTCTAGTGAAATTGTTTTAATTATAATCGGAGACGTTCCTCATGAATCCAATGAATTCATGAAATAATTATCTGGCTCATTTGGAGAAAGAGAGCATATTGTATTTTAAGCGATGACCTGACTGTCTCTTGAGTTATCATGTAGCCAAAACGTATTTAGATGCTTCATTTTGTATCTGTGAAGCACCAAATCCGTTTGCTGGACAAAATACTGCAACGCCCAGCATATCCAAAGGGTTTTCCATCTGAACAACTTAATAAAACTGCTTAATAAAAATAGTATCTGCTTAACTTAAACACATGCGTATCTTTATATGAATATGTCTTTAATCAAAGGTATGATTATCAGTTTGTCAAGCCAATGTAGATTCAACTAAACCTGTTATCCATCTAAAAACAGTGCTCTGCATTTTTACATTCTACATTACTGAGATAATGCAGTTACCAGAATATTTTTGAGTTATTCTGTGAGTGTGTCACCACAGGACTAATATCAACAGTTCTTTCCTTCAAAGTTCAATCTGTGACGTCTGTGGGTGGTAAACGCACAAACACTACAAATTAGTATTTTAGTAAAAATAATATTTTCATAGCTTCAAGCTCACTTTGCAGCCAGTTGTTCTGGGAAAATGTTCTCATTGTTTTCTCTGCAATACCTGATTAATATCAGTGAAGAAACTAATTTCAGCTTTACAAAACACACCACTTTAACTTCTCATTCAGTTGCTGTTCTTTGATTTGGTTTGTTTGAAAGATTTTTTTAGTGTAGCAAAGCAGCGGAGTGACGTTCGGCTTGGATCAGATAAAATGAACAAACCATCAGCCATTCTGTTATTTTGTGTTTTACTGTTTTATGTGATCTGGAAAGTATTTGGTAATTTCTGTTAGTTTATCCTCTTTGCTGTGTGACTAATAGGCTTTGTATGTGTTTGTGTGTTGTGTGTATGTGTTGGTGATGACACTATAAATCCATAATTTCCCCCCTACAAATCATTTCCAGAGAAAGAGATGGAGATGCAGTTTTTTTTTTCTGGTGTAAAATTCCAGCTCCAAACACTCTCACACACTAGATCATCTATCTTTGTTCTTAATTTGTCTTTTGTCTGACAGCTGACAACAAGGAAACAGGAATGGCATCCGGAACAGAAGGCATTCCTTATTACTTTCTTACATAGAGAGGATATCACATGATCAGGATAGGAGAGGATCACATGTCACATCTTGTCCTATTAGTATGATTGTAGCATTTTTCACCTAATCCCTCAGTAAATATACTCTGTCTACATGAGTAACATCATCTTTTACCAAGCGTCACTGCCGGACCAACTTTTGGCCATATTGGCACCAAAGTTGAGCTAAATAATTCCAGTGTTGCGTTTCAGTTCAAAGCTGAACCCACAATTGTAACTGCTTGGGGGACACAGTGAAGTTCACTGATTTTAATATAGGAAATCCAAAAATAACAGTGACAGTGTCCATGATCTGTAAACTTAACGCTCAGAAAAGTCCAGAATGTACCATTAGAGATCCTAATCCTTAAATCCAAACATTGAATTCAAAAAGGAAAAAGGAAAACTTGAAGAAAACTTTCACCAAAGTCTGAGGATAGTTGGAAGACCAAAGAGAAGATTAGAGTAAAACCTACGTCTAGAAAATGACATAACATCCACAATCACTATGACTGTCACTCTCTCGCTCACTCACACACACACACACACACACACACACACACACACACACACACACACACACACACACACACACACACACACACACACACACACACACACACACACACACACACACACACACACACACACACACACACTCACAAACACGCACACACACACACAGAAAGGATATTTAATTTTTTATGACAGGAAACCAGAAGGCAGAACTATGATCCTTCAAAATAAACCAAATCATTAGTTACCACTACAACCATGACTATCCAGATCCCTAAATATATGCTGGCAAACACGCCGACAAACAAGTAGCACCATCCCATCACCTCCTCCTTTGACAAACATTGCATTTCCTGTCAGCACTGGAAAAAATATGTTTTTTCACTGTTTTTTCCAAATCCACTGGATCTACTGGAGATAAATCCAGTGGATTTTACTGGATTTATCTCTTTAGATTCCTTCAAGCTGGGACTCCTACCCAACACATGGAGTGTGGACCAGAGTGGGCCATGGACAGTCAAGTTATGACAACGTCCTCTTTAATGGTGAAACACCACCATTCGCCACACAGACCCAGATCTACACTAAGGGACAACACTTCCTGTTGCCATCGGATGGTGCTGTGACTGTAGCTGAATTCTTCAATATAGATGTTTCCAGGTCGCCATTCTAATTCATCATGTGACGTTTGGGGCAGATTGGACCATGGAGAGCGGAGTTAACATCAACTTCCTGTTTGATGGTTAAACATTGAAACGGCGTTGCTTTGCTGAATAATCCTCCACAACTAAGGGGTTCCCTCCCCAAACCTCATGAGAGAAGGTGCATTAAGAGGACTCCCTGTACACCGTTAAAGTAACATTTGATTTGACTGGCACAAACGTTGACAGTCAAAATAAAAGTTAGTCTTTCTTTCTGAATGCCTCGAGGTCTTTCTCTGTCTCTGTGTATCAATGTCAACGGTTTCATTTCTCATTTTCTCCACGCGTTGCTTCCTCGCTCTCATTTCTCGCATCTCCGTCTCTGAGTGATGTTTGTCTGCTTGAAACAAGACTTCCAGGGAACGACTAGAGCCACTTCTCCACTCAGCTCTCCATTCATTCCCCTCATCCGTTGCTCAGACAGCTGGCTGAGCTCCAATCTCATCTCCAGCTTCCTCTGCCCGCTCCTTCCAGCTCTATCAAACCACTCTGGGTCATCGGGAGACTCGTATAACACCCCATAGCAGTCATTTCTCGAAACCTTCTCTGTTTTTAATGTTTAAGGTGTTGCCAATGTTTTGATATTAGGGAAATTAATGTAACTAGTTTTTGTTCCAATAATACAGTATCGTCGTTGTTTCCTCACCCCTCTCCCCCAGCCTGTTCACAGTTTATCATGTGGTTCATCGAAGTCTTCAGGCCTCGGAGGAAATTACTGCTTTGTCCGGTTACTTGGAGCATCGTGATCATGAGAAAATCAATTTGCATACAAACCAAAGTCATTTATTGGGATTACTGTGCATTGTGACAGTTTCTGGTGTCTTTGTCTCAGAGGATATTCTTCCCAAACAGAGGCTGTCTGTAACTGATAGCGAAAAGATAAAAGCTAGACACTGGAGATGCATTATGTGAGTGTTGTTGTGTGTGTGTGTGTATGTGTGAATATACATAAAGTCTGAACCATACCTATAGTCTGAATCCAGGTTCAAAGCCACATTTGCTGCTTCTACGTGGAGTTCATGTTCTCCCCGTGTTTTTGTGGTATCTCTCTGGGTACTCCGGATTCCTCCCACAGTCCACAAACATGCAATATAGGTGAATTAGTGAATCTAGCCCGTAGGTGTGAATAGGAGTATGGATGGTTGTTCCCTTCCCTTCACCTTGTCAGGTGTGTAACCTGACTCCAGCCTATCCCAGCTGACGTTATTCTATCCTTTTATTTGTAGAACTGCCTCTTCCTGGGTTTTTCTCTCCTTCTTCTTCTTCTTCTTTGATGGTCACCCCCAGATGACCCACCTCCAACCCCATCTGCTGGGTGCTTTGCTCTTAACTTATGAAACTCATATTTATTGGTCGGCACATTATTCATTAAACCTTTTGACATCCAGGCATTTAGTTGATCAAACCCATTTTGTGAGGCGTGGTCATGTTAGCAAGATGTTCTTCTTCTGTTAATTGTGGGTGTAAAGAACTTGTAGGTGCATTACCACAACCTTCTGGCAGGGGTAGTTAGTAAAACATCTTTTATGACAATAGGGTAGTTGTACTTACCAAGCAATTTTATATAATTTAATGACTATTTAAGTATCTGAAAATCATGCCCTATCCCTAATCCATACCAAGAATCATTTTTTAAGAACCAAACCGTTGTATGAAAGAATGGCTTGGTTTTTACTGAATTTAAATAGCCACTGTTCATAAAAACTGCTGAAGATGTTTTTGATGTTTCATTTGTGCCTTATCAGACCTGCAACAGAGAAAATGTAGAAAATATAACTTTTTTAGTAAGTCTAGCCTCTGTAGCTTTCAGAAAACCATTTTGTGCCATCTCCACTCTATCCTCCATTATGGATCTATTATGCTACAGACCAACCGGCGTCGTGATGTGAAGTCACAGTCTAGTTCCTCCATTTCGCCATACTGTCAAAGAATTGTCTGCCTCATGCAATGAAGACCGAGACTAAGCTAAAAACTGAGCAGATCAACTGTTATGTGGATCACCACGGATTTCCAGTGTTCAGATGCTTATGATGGCAGCATTAATCAACTGGATATAAATGTGTTGGAGAGCCACAGGAGATTCTTGCACGGTAGTAAAACTGGGACAATGTCAGACCCTGCAGCCATGGCTTTCCTTTTTCCTCTCTGAAAACACATGCATACATAAATTAACCCCATTTCTCCTCTCATCTACACTCTCTGTTTTCCAAACCTCACCCTCCTTCATACACGCTCTCTCCTCTTCGTAGCCAGTATCCCAGTTCTATGCAGGTCCATTATGCTTATTATGCTTGTTGTATAATTACTGGAATGTTAACCTTTCCTTTAGAGTATATAAAAAAATCAGTGCATGCCGGAGCGATAACGCAGAGATGACGAAGTAGAGCCGTGGTGAATGAAGCCGCTGGGAAACCAGTTTGCATATCAACTGTTGGAAGATTTTATACAGAAAAAATAAATTGAGAAATGTATAGAAAGCTCTGACACGAATTTACGTTAATGATACAGTTTTTACATTGTTATTTTACGTTATGAGACATTTGAAATATAAAAAACAGTCTGCAACCAGAGCGTGTTGCTATCAGTCAAGTTTGAAAATAACTTTTTGGTACAGTGATCTTTTTTGTGTGTTTTACAAGGCTGCAAATTTGTGAAAAATCAGATGGTGAATCCTTCACTTTTGCCTCTTCAGTATTTTGATGACTCTAAAGATCAAGTAGCTGCGGAAGCATCAAGATGAAACATGTGATAGGACAAGATGTATTGCTTAATCGCTCTCTTATTACGCTTTGAAAGGAAGTTGTATTGAGGATCAGTGTGTAATTACTTCCAGTGGTTGTCACACAGAACAGCTTCAAGGCTCCCCTTCCACTGTGGTTTCTTTCATTAAATCCAGCAGCACCAGGCGCTTTAAAAATAACTGCTCGATCGGCATTCTTGTAAAAACTTGTCTCCTTGGTTAACTCCGTGTTTAACAAAGTTGACCAGATTATGTATCACAAATCAGGAGCATCACTGCAGTCACAGCTTATTTACGGCCCTTTACTTCAGCTGTGCATGACTGTTTATTTCCATCGGGTCTGAGAAGACAAATGCCGAGACATCGGATCTATAATTATAGTGGAGATGAACCTGCGGATGGGAAACAAGAATCCCCTAATAAGATCCATTATTTTTCACGTAACTCATGATTCTTTCAGGGGTTGTCAGGTTTGTGTAACAATGCAAATTCGTGAAGGAGCTATTGTTTTATTCCCAGTTTAACAATACTTGCATAATAATGCATGTTATCAGATTCAGTCGGGAAGCGACCCCTCTGCTCTCTGCAGCTGTCGGTGGCCTGCTGAGTTGAACCTGCCAGCCGGACTGCACGGACCTCACCATTATCATCAGACGGTTTCACGAGTTAGGTCTATTCTTAGTCATACTCGTGAAACGTCTATTCTTTTAGCGTGTGCTCGATAGTATGTATGAGCCTCCATTTGTCCGACGGCTCTCTAGCGACACCTTAAAAATGTGAAAAGCCCTCTCTAGAGCCTGTGTTCAGTTTGTCAATCCAGGCTACTGTACAATTATGGTGGCCTCCATGGAAAAAGGCCCGCTCCCTCTGAAGATATAAAGGGCCTTTTTCAGTCGATTATACACTAATAAAGACATTATAAAAATTATATTACACTAACTCAAAGAGGTTACACAAAATTTTACTGACTGCACCAAACTGTTTAATTTATTTTAGTATCTCTAATAATGTTGGAAAGAGATATTTTAGCTTTGCTGTCATTTCTTTTCACCACACTTACATCACTGCAGCTTCAGAAAATATTCCAGTCCTCCTTGCACTCTCCATTACCAAACTGTCAGTGTGTTGTGGTGTGTGAGTGCTGCGCACTTGATTACCCAACATTAGCCCAAAATACATACACAGTAATGATGAACCTGTGTATTTCTGACCAATCACACCTGTGGCAACAAAGATGCTTTAAGTAGCTGTAGAAGGTAAGCCCACTCTCTAAGCCACTGAGGTGTTACAACTGGAAGACTTTGCTGATGCGTTAACTGTCAGTCAAATCTATCAAACTCAGTTGATTCATTTCCATTTAAATGTTGAGTAACATCATATATGCCTCCACTATCGCTGCATTTACATTCACATTCCTGACCTTTTTCATACCTGCTTACCTCGGAGGTCTAATGTTACAATACAGGATGACCACTAACTTCCTCCTACAGTTGTCATCACCGCCATGGCCCTAGTTCCCCAAAATATCACTCTTTTTACCTGAATGACAGCACCACAGCGCAATCTTTACAAAACAGGTGTCTGTTGTGGCCGCCGTACAAAAACACGTCTGACATAAAGTCGCCCTGAAGGGATTCTTCCTTAATTGCCCATAATCCACCACTTGCTTTGAAACTGTTACTCCAGAGATTTTGTGAAAGTATGAACTGTGTTTTTGAAGGATGTTTTTCCCCACACAGTATATCCGCATTTTGTCTGCCTTTTCCAGACCCCCTAATGGATATTCTCAGTTTACGCTCTGAAGACAGACAGCAGGGGGAGAAATGGCAATGTTTTAGGGGAGTTAACAATAGTAGCGGTCCTGGATTCTCCAGACTCTCGCTGTGTGTTTAGGCGCTGTGAATATGGCAAGTTTTTAGTTTCTCAGACACGCAGATAGAGGGTAGAGACGCCGCTTGTCTCCCTGGGGTTATTTTTTTATTCTTTATTTTGAGTTACGGGATGTTTCGCTGCGGTGGTCTAAATTTAAGTCGATTCAGCACTGCAGCAGAGTTTTGAGTATGAATAGAGGATATTCTTACCGCTCAGTGCGGCCAGTAGCTCAGACAGCATCAATGCCACTTAGTCACATTATACCTGCAATTAATCAGAGGCCCATCCGGTTATCCATGGCATGCTGGGAAAACTTTGATTTCCTATGGTTTTCATCCTGCAACCCAAATATTGATGAAACAACAGTTCACACCTCCTTAGACATCACTGCTTTTAAAGTTTCCTTCATTAGAGAAAAGTCTGAGCTGAAAAGTCAGCTCAGTCCTGCAGGAGCTGAGATACGCTTGGAGATGACAACTACTGGAAGAATTATAACATCCTCTGTGTGATTAGAGAATAAACAGGGCACAACTGCAGCTTTCCTCTTTAATTTACTAATGTCCTCCAGTTCTGCTGTTGCCTCCTCTTTTTTCCATTTCCTCTTTGTTCTTCCCCCTCGTTCTCCGTCTGTCCCCGCTTCCTTTGGTTTTGAGTGACACTACAGCGATTTTTCTATATCTGCTGAATTCAGCTGCAGCAGCTTCAGTCGCGCACACAATCCCATACTTTTTAAGACATAAAACAATGTCAGCAGGAAAGGCTTTTTCCTGGCAGTCTGTTCTGTGTACTGTATGATCTTTCTGTTGTATTAAAGGAGAACCTCTGCAGTCACACCTATTCAGTCACGCTTTCGCTCCCTCCTCTGATGCCACCAGAAAATTGAATTTTCTGCCGTTGTTCCCTGTAATGTCCCTGTCCCGAATAAGTCACTCATGGACCTCGGTGCATGTGGGCGCACACGCAGACAAAGATTTTCCAAGCTGATCGGGGCGTTTTAAGGCTATTCTTCCGTCTACATTGGCTAATAACGTGGCAAGGAATTCTAGCGGTGTTTAATGTCTTCCAGATTATTATGTGCAATGATGATCTCAATTACAGTTGCATCTGCATCCCATCCATCAGCGTGCAGTTAATGATGTTCCACACTGCTGGATCCAGCTGAACTGTGAATGATGTCACGAGAGGCCTTAGCACACTCTAACCTTTATGTGCAAATACCATTGAGTATTGAAGTAATCTCATCTCATAGTAGTCGCGGTGTGGAAAGGAATATGTCACTTTCAAAATTACTTTCATCAATGTTGTACTCTTGATTATAAATCACGTTTTTCAATGATTTCGCTTTTTAATTTTAGTGCTTGCCCCACGGCAACCAGTCCCAGAAAGACACTTGAAAGCTATGAGATAATTCTTTTCTAGCAGACAGTGGAAAAACAATTGTGCGAGGGGATCACATAGCTTCAGTGTTGACCATTTCCTGAAGCCGACATTACTGACAGTGTTTATCGGACACACGTCTTTGATGAAATGTAATGTGATTACGCCGTGAACTGAATGGATGTTGTGACGCTCCGTACTGGGTGGATGGTACGGATCCTGATGATGATGAATTGATGCTGGGGGATTCACATTATCATGTTTTTTTTCTTCATTCATTCATCATGCAGCAATGATAACAAGTTTGTTGTTGCTTTGCAGCGCAGACACAGGCACTATGCGTATGCTTTACTGTTTGTTTACACTCACTTGCTTGCTTGGACTCCCAGGGCTCAAATCCATGCCGGATATTGGGAGCCTTTCTGTGTGGAGATTTTATCTTCTCCAAGTGTTTGTCTGGGTTTTCTCTGGTGCTCCTGCTTCCTCCCACGGGCCGAAACCACGCAATATAGGTGAATTGGTGTCTCTAAGTTGCCCGTAGGTGTAAACTTGTCTAGGTAGTACCCACCCGGGATTGGTTCCAGACCCAACCACCACCACCACCACCACCACCACCAATATACCACCCATAATCAGGGTAAGCTGTCATAGAAAACAGAATGGAATCACCCTTCCAGACAAATGGATGATGAGCCGCTTCTTCATCCTGTACTCCTTCAGACATTTCATTTTTGTTTAGATCAAAATTTATCCACGTTACTCGCGTGGACAGCAGCTAAGGGATTTTTGCACCGGCAGTGCGATTCAGGGAACAGCTGTGATTGGTCAACAAGTGGTTTAGCGGTGCTTGATTTTTTTCTCCGGCGAGAGCGAAGCATTTTATAACAAATTTGCTCCATCATTTAAATTTATTTGTAAACTAAAATTATGATCGAGAATAAATGGGAATTAATTGTGCAGCCCTCATCACTGGCCATCAAACATTTTTGAATGCTGCAAGAATTAGGGTTAGGCATAATGGATCAGGCAAGTTAAAACCCCTTAATATCCTAATTATAATTATCTATTTATTATCATCTTGGATTTATTTAGGCATTCAGTCATTTAATGTCCTGGAGACTCTACATTTACCATAAAATGACAAATCAGGAAATTATTTCATGATGAAATTTTACATATCATGGAAAATAGTCAATTTATATTCGATTAGCTCAACCTTTTGTCAATACATTTTTATAGAAAAACTATTTGACCCATATGAAACTTTTTTTTGGGTAGAATCGAGTTATATAATTATCTTTGGCACAAAAAAAAAAATCCTACTTATTGAACAGGACTATCTCCATAGCAATGGTTAACGCCTCCTCCTCGTGGCTTCTTTATCCTGTGGTGTCCCCAAGGGCACCATCCTTGGCCCCTTACTCTTTAGCATATACATGCTGCTACTGGGACAGATTTTTAAAAGGGTCTGTGAAGCAGCACACGTTCCAAGTTTATCTTGTTTTATGAATCGTAGACCATAGAAAGCCAAATAAATTTGATCAGGAGAAAGAAACAGGATTTGATCGATGATTGATTTATAAGTAAACCTCATCCATTGACACTGATGCAGGGCTTCTACTCATGCGGCCTTGAAAACCTACCATGATTCTTCCTATCATTCCCACACTGCAGCTATTTTTTCAGACAGCAATGGGGTTTCTGTTTCCCTCTCTCTCTGCATAGTTTTAATTTTTTCCATATGTTGAAAGCCGCAATCAGTTGGACTGCATAAGTATAGTTTAAGTGCATATTCTCACTATGATAAAGCAAAGAATTTCTGCTGACTGACATTCCTATTGGCAGACAGGCTGCATTCCCAGCCACAAGCTGCACATGCTCTCAGAAACCACAAACACGCACACAAACACCAACACTCACACACAAACCAAACAGGCACACACACAGAGAAGACAATGGTTTGTATCTATTATGAAGATATGTGGTATTCACACACACCGGCGCTGATTGAGCAGTCTTCAACAACAGATGGCTCTGAACCCTGAACATGTTTGTGTGTTGCTGTTGTCAGCAGTGAATAAAGATTCACTGCTTGTTTTCATAAATAAATCTTATGACTGGCTCGTGAGGCACACAAAGACATTCTGTTCAAATTTGTCTTTCCAGTGGTTTTCTTTTTTTGCTCTGAGTCACACCAACAGACACAGATCCGTTTGATGCCAGTAGTCAATAAGTGGACAGGTGGAAAAGTCTGCTAACCCACTGGTGAACAGTAGTCAGTGAGAGAGAGAGAGAGAGAGAGAGAGAGAGAGAGACACACACACACACACACTTGGTGCCAGGTCTGTTCTCACAAAGTTGAGGCTTCCCAGCATGTAGTATCTGAGCTGATTTTGTGAGTATGTGTGTGTGTGTGTGTGTGTGTGTGTGTGTGTGTGTGTGTAAGTGTGTGTGTGTGTGTGTGTGTGAGTGTGAGTGTGAGTGTGTGTGTGTGTGTGTGTGTGTGTGTGTCTTTGGCTTCGTCTGTTTGACCCGCCGTCTAAATGTGGTATTTCACATCACTTTCCCAGAAAGACCACAGAGAGATGCAATGAAAAAAAATCTGTTTAATGTCAGACAATGATAAGTCCTTCTATCGATCAGAAAATGAGCAGAGCCATGGAAGCCCTATCCTGATCTGGTTCACGTAAGCAGGAGTGATAGCATTCTGTTGTTTCTAATCTGGTCACTCAACAGGAATAAACACAGTTTGTTTATTTGAATAACACTGTTACTGATTTTGGTTTTATCATTGGATTCATTAATACAACAAAAAAAGAAATCTCACAAGGGAAATTAACAGTTGTTAACTAAGGTTATCACAATTACTTACTATCTTTAATTAATGAATTAGTTATCTTCTGCGATCAGACAAAACAGTTAACTGTATTTATATTCATTATTGAGTCAATATGGGATCTTATCTTAGAGCATATTGATAACGACGTAGAAATTATTAATGACTCCCATTTCATTTGAGGAGTTGAATCAGGGTAATCCATTGTAAAACGCAGGAGACTGGGATCTTTTTGGGATACAACTATTCAGGGATGAATCTTTTTTTTCCTAAAAGGTATTTATATCTTTCTGTAGCAGAGAGTCCTTAGATTTTTTTGAAAAACCTTGTATACAACACATGGAAACAACCAACCTTTCATATTCACCTACATTGCATGTTTCTGGACTGTGGGGGGAAACCGGAGGACCCAAACCCAGGCAAACATCCAAAGAAAAAGTCCCCAAGGGCAGAGGTGGATTTGAACCCGGAAACTCCTTGCTGTGAGCAACTGTGCTGCCCTCTGTGCCCACCGTGCTGCTGTTATCCATATGCAAATGAACTCAAAGTAGCAGCAGGGACCAGAGAATATTTAGCATAATCACATCGCACACAGCTGAAATTCTTTAAGAAAACGATTAAAAATGTTTTTTAATCAACTATAGACCATATATATATATATATATATATATATATATATATATATATATATATATATCAGTGTGCCAACGCTATGCATGGCATATGGGTTGGAGAGAAATGGAAAAAATAAAAAAGGGGCTACTAAACAAATCTTTTTTCAATCCATTAAAATTCTATTACCAGTAATTCCACTAAAACTGCTGGCAGAGCAGGAAAACCAGTTAAATCTGATTCTGGATACTTACATCCCCTGCCATTTATTCCTACTCACTCTACTATAGTTTTGATCTGTCTGCTATAATCCTGTTCTGTATGATCCACTAATTCAGTTTAATAAGTTTCAGAACCACATGATTCAGTTAAATTTAATATAATCCAATTTCAGTCGGTTTTAATCCGGTTCAGGCTAGCCTGGTTCACATGGGGAGGATGTAAATGTCTTCTTGGTCTCAGCAGGACCCAGATCCTCTCAGACGCTCTTTCTCTGTTTGAATGGGCTCACCACTGACCAGCAGTGCAGACAGATGGTGGAGGGTTGGCGTCCGTGTGTGTCGTCTTCGTCTGTACCAGCAGGGCTTTGTAGTTCTGGCCAGACTTTTCTGGCATAAGCTCTGTTTTCTTAGCTACACCTTTCTTCTTAGGTCACAAGTGTGTCTTGCCACAGTCGGGCTCATACGCTGGGACGTACGTAGTTGAATCCACTCTCTGTGAAATGTTTCAGGCAACAAAGTTTGTGTTTCAGTCTGTTTCTTCAGGACAGGAATTCCTTCGAGGACAAAAAAGATTTAAAAAAACAAACATCCAAGAGACAGAGAAAGATAAAGATAAGAGGTTTCATTCAATGACCTAAAATCACCTCTCACTCTCAAACTGGCACCCTGCAGCTGCCCTCAGCTGTTCTCTTCTAAATGATGTCAGCAAGCAGCTGCAGCCCAGCCATCCCTCCGCAACTGAAAAAATATGTAGCGACTTCCTGACATGCGTTGATGTGATGCCACGTTCAGACTACACTGTATGTGTTCCAAGATCCTCCCGGTCAGGTCAGGCAATCACGTGCAGCGTCACAGATCTGTGCCGTGGCGACCCCATCATTCATTCACGTCAAGTTGGTGAGGAGGCGGGTCATTCGTGGCTAGAGAAGCACCCTGTGCCCTCGCCTACTGCGGTACTCTTTCATTGAGATATTGAAAAGGCTGAAATATTGTTACAGCATTTCAACCAGCCTTTTTTCTTCATCGTCGTTCTTCCCAGCACTAGGATGAATCTACTCACCGCTGATTATGTTCACTGTCATCCCATTAATCAAGTCCAGAACAGGTTCGGGAGAGATTTGAAAAAACAAACTAGACTAATCTGACTGTTTTCCTGGAGCCGACAAATCAATGTCCGTCGATGATGTCGTACATCAGGATCCGATCGACAGACGTCACCCTCATATTTTGGCCCTATGGAAGAGGACAACGACCAAATCATGTTAAAATCGGGTTATTAGGGTTTAGTCTGAACCAGGTAATAGCTGATTTGTCAAATTCTCATCACGTTACAGTTTTCGTCACATCAAGTCTGAGCAAAACGGCGTCTGTGTCAGTTTGTACTTGAGGCTATGTGGTGGAACCGTTTCAATACCAATGTAGTTTTTGTCATCAAAAACTATTTGCAAATCACACTGCATCCATTCTGTCAAGTTTCATATTTATGAATCAGAAAATAAGAATGATGTAAACACTGTATATTCTTTAAAGACAATTCAGGAAATTAAACAAATACGTCTGGCCCACTTCACCTCCTTCAACCTTTGTTGATATCCTCACTAACACATTAATGAGGATATCTGAACGTTTAGAATGCTGACAGACTTCTTTTTAAACAAGAAAATGTGTCAGCAAGCCCAATTAAAGATTCATTTCAATTCAAATGTCATTGTACTGTGGAAGGAAACCGGAAAACCCTGAGTCATCATAAACAACTAGTGACTAAATGGTCCAACCAAGTCCATTTTAAATAACACTGCGCCGAATCTGGACCAAATATATCGCTTCAGTCTTTCCATGTCTGTTTTATAAAACATTCTATTTACAGAGCCCAAAAAGTCCCCCAGCGTGAGGAAGGACTTGGCTACAGTTGCTAAGAGCTGGTTCATCCTTTTATTAGGCAGGAACCTGGGAGCAGATCAAGGCATCAAGCCTGAGTGGGTGGCCAGGGTCTCCTCTGAAGTTGGATTGTTAAGTCCACTGGAACATTTGGATTTTGCACTATAAAATAAAAACTGACTTGACATTTAGCATGTCCGTCTGTGCATCTCTTAAGTTAGTCATACCAATCCAGTGCGAACCTTCTTACCGGCCTCCTCATCTTTGATGCCCTTTCCCTGCATCCTCCAGCAGGCAGAGGTTAACCTTTGACATCAGTACCAGACGGGTTGAGCTCCATGTTAACCTCAGCACCAACTGCAGGCTGGTTCTGTTTGCTGCACAGTCATGTCTCAAGTGTTTCCTACTTCATTCCCTCTCTTCGTCTTCTTCCCTGGTCTTCTCTTTGACCCTCCGGGGAGTGTCTTCTCTTTCTTTTTTTTGTTTAGAACCAGCATTTTGGTCAACGTCATCACTGACCCTTATATCTTTATTCAGGGAATATTATTATACTTCACTGTAGCAACTACAGATGCGTCTCTGCGCGGCACTAAACACGGTCTCCGTCGTGTATAACCTGGCCTCCGCCTCTTCATTTCCAAGGACCTCTTCTAGGACCTCTCAGGGATTGTCTATTTTTCTCTTATTCGTGAGCATTTCCATGGACCTCATCGACAACCTTCATCTTGGATGATGTCATTATTCTCCAACGTCAACTTTGGCAAGAACTAATATAATTGTGAGATTTAAGTTCATGTTCTGAGGTTTTCTGAGGAGAAATATTCTTTCATAAGTAATAGTAGGGGTGTAGGTATGGTAATGGGTTTTGTTAGGGTTTTATTTATGCCAGTAGGATACTGCTTGTCTTGTTTCATGGATCATTTTCATGCAAGGAAGATTTGGAGTGATTTTTGGGAAAGGCCAGTTGCATAGATGAATAAACCAGCAGGACTCCACGGTAGTGAAAAAGAGTGACAGACTCAACTCCTGCTGGGGAATTGTTGGACTGTCTGACTTCTATCCATTGACACGCCATCCATGGGAGTTTTTCTGGATGGAGAATTGATTTCAAAGTAAAGCGCTGGTTATCATACAGACTTACAGAACACAGATTTATTTCATAATGAGCGTCGATTCTACTTAAATTTTACTACCTTTGAAGTTCCTTTGTGTTGGAGCTGGGGGGCACACTGGGCTGAACAGAAAAACCCACTTAGGGCACCGAGCCCCATGTGGGCGAAGAGGAAGGCGCAGTAGACGACTGGCCTGGTATATGAGAGATGCTCAGAGCGTTTGTTGGAGTTGTCGGTAGATTTAGAGGCTGGCAAGAACTCAGACATTAATAGAGAAATCAGCAATCATTCTTCCTTAATCTAGGCTACTCTTGTTTCTTGGCAGAGGTATGCATTCTCCTTTCTTATAGTTACAAATGTTTTTAAGTCTTTTAAGCACTAAATGTCAAGATAAACAATCTTTTTCCCCTTTTGTGTCATTCATGCGAAAGATGTTAAGTGTTTTTTAAGTGTAAAGTCTATTTTTATCTTGGGGTCTTTACTCTTGGGGAGGAATAACTTTAGTTATTGAAATCGCCAAAGTCTGAAGCTAACAGAACATTGTTCCTAAAGGTCTCACTAGAGCAGACATAAGTCGACTCTATCCTTTTGGCCAAAGGAGAGCGCTCTGTATGATATGTGTATGATCAGGTTTTCTCTGGATTTAGCATTCAGCGCTATCATTAGATGGTTAGGGAATGGATCCTCCAACCATCTGCCTCTTCCATCTGACACAACAGCCTGCCCCCCACCCCCCATCCTTTTATTCTCTCTATTTTAGGTTTGTTTCATTTTATCCTCACCGCTCTAGTCTTCCTATTCTCAGGCACCTCTGAATATTCATGCCTGAACATCAAATCTAAGTATTTTTTTTTATTGCATACCATCATTTCTAGTGGAGACATTTAATACAAAATCCACTGTTGGAGAAAAGAAATAAGATTTTCTCCGTAGCACATTTGTGATCAGCACTTTGCCAACAGGTGATGTGAAGCGACCCAGAGCTGCACAGTCTCTTTTGTGAAATAGTTCTGTTGATAACAGCCATCTACACTAACCTCCACCTCTGAAGACTAATTGAAATATCAAAATAAAACTTTATCGAAGTGGAAGTATGATTTAGTTCAAGTCTGGCGCATATGAAACAATGCGCATTGATCTATCTTGTATAACATATCTTTCTCACTACGGAGGGGGGGGGGGTTCTTTTTACGAATAACACTTTTTCAGATGTTAATTCCAAACCATTTGTTCGGTTTTGTTTTGTCACTAATAGTTCATATTTTACTCACTAGTGGGAACAATGTCACAAAAAAGACTCTTTTTCAGACTAACTCTTTTCATTTATGTTCATTCAGGGGCGTAGCTTGTACAACGAAGGGGATTAGGGGCTTTTAAGGGATATATCTTTGCCGTCAGGGATGACAGCGTAGGTCCAGTTAATATATGTAGTGGGAAGTGAAGTGCTAAATTTGACTCAGATTGTTCAAACCCCAGAATTTACCGGTAAATTCATGTTAGGGCCTGTATCCCCGTATAATCCCAGTTCACGCATCTGTTGTTTGGATTTTAAAAATTGAATTATATGCAAAAAAGTAAGCAACATCTCCATAAACATTTAAATTATATATGCATTAATTATTTTAATTCTATATTCAACACAAAAATGGTGTCGATTTTGAGTTTGTGTTAAAGAGTAAATTTCTTCATGAGGAGAATTCTTACTTAAAGAATCCTTACTCCTTTATTATAAAATCTGATCAGGTTTTCTTATCGAGTTTGGTTCTTGTAGCGTTCCATGTTTAATTGGATGCAGGAGTTTAAGAGATATACAAAGATTCTCACTCCTCACCGTTTGAGCCCTATTGTTCCTATGCATGTGTCCGTCAGTCAATCTGTTGTGTCTGCTTTAAATAAGGAAGCTCACGACGCAGCTCAGCCAGGTTTATGCACCACACAGGTGGGCAGCAACCCTCACAACTGGTAGTTGGACCTCCAGGGCTGCGTGGAGCCGCCTGAGTGTAAATATACATTCTAGTAAATGTACAAATCAAGAAGACAGTGAACACGAGTGGAGAGAGAGGGGAAAAGGCTCCAGGATGGGATAATAGATCCACCTCAAACATCAACCAACTGACGAGTGACGACAGAGAAACACAGACTGAGACGCCACGACACAATCAGTGGCAGACAAGCTCATTAGAGCAAGACGTGAGACGAGAGGACAGACAGTGAGGAGGGAGAGAGGAGGGCCTATCCGAAAGAGGAGAGAACACAAAGGACAGGAACCGCGGAACCAGAGGTCACGGAACCACCGCCATGAAAGTAGAAGAAGCAGAAACACTAAATAAGAGGGAATAAAGCCGCAAAATATATAACAAGGAAAACAGTGAAATTAAAAAATATTTTGAAAAAAGAAAGAAAGAAAAAATCTGCAACCATGACAATAGACCTCCAAACTAAACATCAGGAGATCAGAACCATGACTTCGGCCGGACTCAGACTCAGAGGTGGGGCAAGATGAAGATGAAGATACGCTTCATCCACCACAAGGTGAAGCGTATTTTCTTGGTGAATCTTTAAATGGTTTATCACAATACAACATCCTGAGGTTAAAATCTGATAAATACTTGAGTTTATGTCCCCACTCTTACAGGTAACACCTACTCTTACTAATATTACTTTATGTTTACTTCTTCCTCATTATTCTGAGGATTCAGCTCATGTACCGTTTAAAAAGTCTTTGTTTTGCTGGAAGGACGTATGAAACTAAGTTGACTTGAGTAAACTGGACTTTTGAATTTGGATTTCATGAGTAAAGGCAGAGATTAACGGTCCGCATACAGGAGAAGCATCCAGAAACTATGTGGGCTGGAAACTTTGGAAGAAGCAGAATGTTTTCTGAGTCTGTAAGTTACTCAAGTAAAGAGTATTTTCATTCCTCAGCCATGATTTCATTATTCACAACTGAAATTTGGCGGCATGCCACCTTGCCTGTTTATAGTGATGAATAAAACTCCTGGTTAGCTAACAGTAGCCACAGTAGCTAACTAAAACCTCCTCGCGCTCCCATCATGGCGTGTAACTTTGCCTGACTTGAAGCTGTATCTACTAAATAGTGACTAAAAATAATCCTTTTTTTCTCATCCAGCCAGTCAGTTATGAGCAACAACCTGACTCACTTTGCTCTTTTTAATGTTTGAACTTGAAATTTCATCAATACACATATTAAAACTCATCTTTTATGACTCATTTTACCTCAGGTGACATTTTACTAGCCTCTAGTAACCACTGCAACATTCTCAGATAGATTTTACAGCGCCCCCGCAGTAATAAAATGAATTGTTCTATGCTCAGTCTCCATCTCTCTGACTCTGCTTTACAGTCTTTCCCACTGGTTGAGAATTTACTTGCGGCGGTGGGCGTTGCAGCACGGCGTGTGACTGATGGGTTCACTTAAACTAGTCAAACTTAAGTTTATCACTTAATCCATTTATTGCAAAAAATAATTCTATCTTAGGTCAACGCAAATAACTATTCAAAAATTAAAACGAATGACCATTTGGGGACAAATAATCCCTTTAAATATCTTTTTCAAAACAAATTGACATATGAAAATACATTTTCCATTTGTGAATAAATAAACACCCAAAATAAATATCTTACGCCCACGCTACTTCATATTTCAAAATAAATAAGTGGTTAATTAATAACCATTGGAGTCCCTGGGTCCAGGCAGAAGGTCGGCAAAATATCAGTAGCAGGGGATTCATCAGGTTTTATATGTAGCCCCTGAGGTCTCTTGAGAAAAAAAAAAAAAAATCGTGTTATTTTAGGTGCTGTGATTTGGAAGTATCTTTTGTTGGTTAATAAACCAATGATATGACATTTTGAAAAGAAATTAAAACTTTGTGAGCTCAGTTTAGTCCATTATACGTTCTATAGTGGCTTTGTGCATCAAGAGACGCTTATGGATTAACAGTCGATAAGTAATGAGTTTTGCCTCACTTTATCGTAAAAAAAATATTCAGAGCAGCGTCTCATTAACAAACACTTTCTGAAGTTTAACCGACACATATATTTAAGGTGAAATAATTCATTTATAAATCCTTTTGTAATGTTTGATTATGGTCCTGCTGTCAATGCTAATTCGTATATAATGGGCAATTTCCATTATATGTTGGTATTAAGCTAACGAACCTAGCGCAAGTCTTTTTTCCTTTCCTCTGGCTATGCAAGACTAGAACATTGTGAAATGACAATAGCAAGCATTGCTTGAAAAACAACAACAAAAAGGTGTTTATTTACCTGGATGGGTCTTAACTTTCGATGCATAGGCTCCTCCCAAGTAAAGCCTATTTATGGGAAACACTGCTTTATCTCAGATTGTGTAATGAATAATAGAAGATAAGGAAAAAAAAACATACGATGATTTCTTTCTCTTTGGATTCCAATTCACGGAATACAGGCAGACGAAATAGCAGGAACACTCCAATCTAACCGAACGATGTGAAGAATTAAAACATTCTATAATATATTTATGTTTTTTTTACTTTCAACTCTGTTGAATTTGCCCCGATGAATTGTGTATTTATTCCTCCCAAAATAGATATGACGTTATGAGGAAGATTAACTCTGTGTGTTTTGTGAGCGTATAGGTTTTAATTCCCCTTAAAGGAGATTAAACATTTATTTTGGCAAACATGGAACTGAGAAATTATCCTTCCCACACATACACACACACACACACACACACACACCAGTCACACACATACCAACACATGTGCTGTAGGGAGTGTGAAAGGGAATTGGGCCAAATGAGAGGGATAAAGTGAAGTCGCAAGAAAATGAAAGAGAGAGAGAGAGAGGGAGAGGGACACCGAACAGAGATAGAGGGATAGGGATGCATGTAGGACAGATGTAGCGGGCCACAGTGGGTCAGATAACGTCTCACTGATGGAGAGAGACAGGGAGAAATCTGATCCTTCTCTCTCTCTCTCTCTCCTCTGTGTGTTTCTAGCTCGCTCGCTCGTTCATGGAGCCAATGAGTCTTGCAGTCAAGCATGCAGCTGTCAGCGGCTCTCCGTCTGTTTATGGCAGAGCAGCGATACACAAGCCGTCTTACGGAGACTACATACTGTATATCAGGGATGTTAAACTTAACCCTGACCCTGTTTTTAGTGCAGCATGGAAAACTATATTTCAATACATTTTCTCATCAAACATCGTTTTTTAATTTGTTTGTTAAATAAGAGTTCAAATTCATTCTAGCAGCAAAGAGGATGGACTCAGCTATGTTATGAGCTAAATGCTAACTATAAACCTGCTAAGATGCTCAGAGTGCCAATGCCAACACACCAGTATCTTACAGGTATTATATTTACCGTGTCTCCAACTGTAGTTTATCACGTTGGCATGATGGACAGAGATCAAACGCGAGTCCAGCAACTCATAGAATAACTCTAAAAACTGCTGAACAAGGATGAAATTTCAAAAAGAAGGCAAGGGGTCTACTTCTGTGTACCCTCATGAAACCAGAATCCCGTATCCCTTCCCTTCTCCCCTCTCTCGCTTTGAACCGATTCAGTAAGGGCTACACTTGGAGCTTGTTCCTGAAAAAAAAGGCAAATACTGTAAATATTTGATGATGGACATATATAATTTAAATCCCTATGTGATGAATTATGCAATGTCTGGTGGGATCTGATGAATATTCGTCTTTGTCACTGAACGCGCCCTCTCCCATATCCAGCCACTCCACACCGACGCTCGGAAATGATGAAATAACACAGATACAGACGGAATATGTGAGATAAAATCCCACTACACAAATAATGGGATTACTTACCTCTCCCTAAAGGAGCAGTGTCTAGATAAGGCAGACGGCAGCGTTCATATCAAAGATAAATAAGTAGAAACATGTCAAATTGTGAATTTAGGCTTGATTTTCTAAATGTGCTATTCTGCTTTATCTTCTACAAAATCAGTCTGTTTTCTCAAGAGTGGAAGATCAGAAAATCAAACACACTGACATGGTTATTGTAGATTGAATATCCAACTTACGTGACATTTCTCATCTATTCTTGAGGGAAAAACCTTAATTCTAAGCTTTTATTTAGCGTAGATGGTAGCGAAAGTAAAAATCCTCCGCGGACTGTGTGTGTTGTCATGTTTTGTGTGTTTCTCGGCGAGACGCAGATTCAGTTGGACGGCTTAATTAACAGCCGCATGAGATGCGTTGGCAGAAGAGACGCGACAGAGGCTCAGATTGAGCTGTGAAGACTCTGTAGACAAAGCTACTCAGTCAAGTACCACCGGGGAGGAATGAAGGAGCTCAACAGCTGAAGACAAGAGTGTAAGCACCTTGTCTGCTAATGGCCAGGGGTTATTTACGGGTCAACACGGGTCAACAGAAGGTCAGGGAGGCGAGGGTGGAGATGTGTGTCTTCCTGCCACTCTCGGTTTTCTCACTGTTTATCCGGGGATATTGCCTGTGTTGTTTCCTCAGAGTGTGTGTGTTAGTGGCACCTAATGTGCCACCTGATCCAGCCCACCCGCTGACCCCTTAAGTCATTTCATGCTGCTCCCTAATCCGTCATCGTCTCCCAGTGGGCTCTGACACGTCAGACAACTAAACAGATACACACACACAAACAGTAAGTTTAAGCCTTAATTAGCTTAATACCAGCAGCCTGTTATTATTATAACAGTGTTTGTAAACACGCTAAGTTGATCCGTTTTCTAATTCTTTTCTTCTTCCTCTAAAGTTTTCGTTGGAATAAGAAACAGAGCCTCCTGAGTTTTCAGAATGTGTTGTAATGTAATGATTAGATTACGCAATGTGGGAAATGTCTGGGACCATCCCAACATATTTAGACCATCAAGTTTAAAAGTACATATAAAAATAGTCCTATGCTTTCATCCAACCGCGGTTTATTCAGGGTATATCCCTGAATAAACCTCCAATTGTTAGGAACTCTCCTGGGGTTTAGCTTGGACCCAAATGCAGACACAAGACACGGCAGAGCAGGCGCAAAACTATTTATTCTAAATAAAAGAGACGAGGAAAAACAGGAACAAAACACTAGGATAAACTTACTACACCCGGGGAGAAGGCTAGAGCACATGTGAGTCCTTTAACATCACGCAACGAACTGGCACAGAAGGGGAAGTAAGGACAGACTTTATACACGGACTAACGAGACAATGAGACACAGCTGGAGGGGAAACACAGGTGAGCATGATCACCAATCACAGGACAGACACAGAGGGAGAACGGAACACAAAGGCTTGACACCAATCCCCTGAGATGTACATCAATCCCTTTGAACCCCTCAACTTAAATGTGAATTTAACTCAGAAAAAAAGTGCTTTTCCATAAAAGATAAAAAGAAAACCTTTGAGACAAAATTATGAACCGTTAGATTAAAATATGATATATACATATATAAAGATAGATTCTTTTCTAAATCGGAACAGTTGAGAAATTATTGCCGGAAAACTCTTGAGATAAAACTCCCACAAGCGTCGAAAATATGAAACCGACTTTCCCAAAATTAACACAGTTCTTCCTCGCAATAAGGTCTGTATGGGTATAAAATCTTTTCTGAGTTATTGCATAAATATGAAGGATCTGCGGTGGACACGGCGATGATGACCTCATAATAAACACAACTTTTCGGGGATATAATTAAAATGATTTTGATATTTGATTTTCAGATCACGGTCCGAGCTCAAACGAAATTCACCTCACTCACTTTTACAAACATATCCTCGTCTCAGCCCTGCTTCTCTCTTTGCAGTACGTCATCAGTACTGGATGTTCTTCCTCTCCTTCTTCACTTTCACCTGTGAAATTTACAGCATATGGGGGGGGGCGGGGGGGTTATTGTTATGTGTATTTGAGGTATACAGTCATCGCATGACGGGTGGAAAAAGGCAGAGTTAATGAGAGCTCGCAACACTTCATTAGGTTCTTGTCATTTCATTAGTAATTTCAGAAACAAACACAGGCAAGGCTGATTAGGAGTTTCCCTGGGGATTATTAGAGTATTTGATTTGATTGTGAGAGAACTGTGTCAGAGGGCTCATTAACACATCTGGCTCTATTTCTAGATTTCACTATTGAGTTGTTGTTTTTTTGAGAGACCCACATGATCCTATCGAATCCCAACGTCTCCATAAAGAGTGCCGTATACGTTTGGGATGGGATTTGGTGTATTCACTTCCTGTTGAGTTTGGAATTCTTCACGTTTCCTCAAGGACACATAATCTCCACCATAGACCACCACGTTTCCCCGACTGCTGGGTCTATGCCTCCTTCGCCTCTTTAAAATGTACCATCCTCTCATGGAGAGCTGTCTCTTCTTCTGCCTGTCACGAGATTCTACTAACACTCATGCACACACACACACACACACACACACACACACAAACACACAGCCTTGAACATACTTGAAACCAAAGGTATGAGTGATATAAGTCGAGAGAAGAAGAGAAGTCACGGCTAGAGGATTTATCAGGACAGTTTTCTCCACATGTTGCTATTATTTCATTTCCTCTAACCCCTCATTTGTCTCATCCATCCTGTCTTTTTGTCTTCACAGAGTCTCATAGAAAAAGCGAACAAGATGCATTTGTAGTGTTTATGACCCTTAGTATTGCAGGCCCCCTCGCTTCCCAAAGGTTGATCTCCGCCCATTTTTAAATGTGAGCACGCCAATCAGAGTAAGTCCTGCCGAGAGATTAATGAACCCTACATAGGTCATGACCTTTTCCTAAGTAACTGCAGAGATGAAACCGTGTGTGTGTTTCTCTATGTGTGAGTGTGTGTGTGTGTTTGGGAGATGTATCGCTGTAATAGCCATGGAGGCTAGTCAGTGACTTGATTGATGAGGAGAAAAGGTTGTTAGAGCGCTCACCTTCCTAGTTCATCAAGATAGATATGTAGCATGACTCTACCTCTGTGTCTGTGTGTGTGTGTGTGTGTGTGTGTGTGTGTGTGTGTGTGTGTGTGTGTGTGTGTGTGTGTGTTGTGTGTGTGTGTGTGAGTGAGCCAGAGAAAGAGAGAGAGAGAGGAAGAGGAATAGACTGTGTATGTTCCCCAGAGAATCAAACATCATTTGTGTGTGTGTGTGTGTGTGTGTGCGTGTGTGTGTGCGTGTGTGTGTCTGTGACAAATGAGAGCAAATTGCATAAAACGAGAGCTGACGACGTCACTCAGTCAGCAGCAAGGCCATACAGACCAATCACACTCTACCAGAACCTGCTGGTTTCCCTCCATCTCCCTCTCACACACACACACACACACACACGCACACACACACACACACACACACACACACACGCACGCATTCAAACACACACACACAAACACACACGCGCATCGCACGCACGCATACACAGACACACACACACACACGCACACACATGCATAGGCACGCACGCACACACACACACAGACATGCACACACACACTCTGAGAAAGCATGAGCAATAATTAGCATTTCAAAGTAATAATGTGTGAGAGGGCACAGAAATATATATTCTCTGCACATATGAAATGCAGATTTGCTTAAATACCAGAAAAATACTGTTTACTTTTCCCAAAGAGAGAGTTTGTTTGAAATGGTCCGAATTGTTTTAATGTACCATTAGCGCCGACACAGCGATACACACTCTGAGCTTTGGCCACTAACTCACACACAATGTCACAGGAGGAGATACCATTTTGTCACGCGTCATACTATAATAGTATATAATACTTTTTAGTTCTGCAGCAAATTTGGAATGAGGCTGTACTGAAGCCATTTTGGGCCCAATCATGAACCTCACGACGGTCGGGCCGACTGTTCGGAACTCATCGGGCGTGGTTTGTATCAGAGGCTCCCGGACGACTGATGCCATGGCGACACAGCGCATCATTTGGATAATAAATCACAAGTAGTGATAAAGAAGGAGGGGCAGTTTGTGGCTAGTAGCAACTGTAGAGTTAAGGTAGACAAAGAGAGATTCTTAGCTGTCAAAGTGGTTCAAGCTATCAAGTAAGTCTATAATCGTAGCTCGCCGCTAAATAGACCTGTCATACCGTCCCTGGTGTCCCAGTCACCTACGAGTCCAGATACACAGACGCCTCTTTTTCTGAAGAGGTTTAGCCACACAGGATGGCTAAAATAAACAGGGCATAAGCATATTTATTTCTTGTTAGCATTTTGCTTGCATACGAAACGTCGTCCTGACCCAGAGCCTTCAAACAAAACTTTATTGACAATTGTCAATAGCGCCAAGGGGATGCAGGGGCAGACGGGCCGTGCAAAAGTGGGGTTCTGGAAACGATTTATTCTCACAGTAAGAGTGGAAATCAAACAGTCATGGCTCTAAAATGGTTCAGTGTACGCCACAGAGGGCCGTGTCTGCTCAATTCAGTCTAATTCAGTTTAAACAACTTAATGTATTCCATCAGGGGTGAAAAACTGTGAGCAGCTTATACAAAATACAAAATCACAGTCACATAAAAACTTACAGACTGATACACAGAGGATCTAAATAATTGACCAAAAATGGAAGATAAAAGAAGGTAGATAAAAAAGATAGATAATGTGCAGGGCTGTGTTTGTTTATTTAAAACTCTTATTGCAGAGGGGATTAACTGATTATACTCTGAGTCGTAAATGGAACACTGCAGACACTTGGGCTGCAGACAGTAGAACTTTTGGTTCTACTTCTTTCTGGAGGATAAATGAGGATGTATTCCATAATTTCAGACATGTTTTGCCTGCAGTAGGTTCTGATGGCTGGGACACAAAAATGCAGACAGTTTATTGCTGGCTTAAAGTTAGAGTTCTGCACCCATTCAGTCACTGTCTATGACCAGGACAGCCAGAGCAGAGGAGAGAGACAGAGACAGTGATGTAATCAGGTCATTAAGTTTTAATACAGTCTAGACCTCACACCCTGTGTGATGTCACTGGCTGAAGGCTTTGCATCCACTAAAAAACACGGAGGGCAGAGTCTTTGCATATTTCTATACCAACACACACGCCGCGTTAGTAACATGTGAAAGCATCTTTACAGTGAGACAGCAAACTCAGACCATCTTTCAAACATGTTTTTATTACTTCTAGTGCGGCCCAGGTTCATCCTTGATAGCTCACAGTTGAGAGGTCCAGACAGATCGATGATGATGAGGATGTTTTTTTCTTTTTGTACTTCAACATTTTCTCTTTCTTTTGTCGTTCCCATCTTTTCAGAACTGATGGCTTTTCTCTGACCATAGAATAAAAACAAAACCCTGCAGTGTTTCTATTCATACAGATCTATGCTTCTCTACAGCAAGTGGGAGATACACCAACCAGCCATAACATTATAACCACCCACCCCTGTTGCTGCTTAAACAGCTCTTACCTGGTGAGGAATGGTCTCCACAAGAACCCTGAAGGTGTGCTGTGGTCCAAGCTTTCAGCAGAAGATCCTTTAACTTCTGTAAGTTGTGAGGTGGGGCCTCCATAGATAATTCCAGCTCATCCCACAGATGATAGAGTAATTGATAGTTATGGGAATCAGGTCGGGCCAGATCAACACCTAGAACCCGGTGTTGTGTTCTTGGCAGGGTGTATTATCCTGCCTCTGTCTGTAACATTGTTTAGGTATAGGCTCGTTTCAAAGTAAGATCCACATGAATGGTAGGACCCAAGCTGTCCCAGCAGAACATCCCGCTGCCTACAGTGGTTTACTTTCTTCCCATAGTGCTTAATGCTGCCTTCTTCTAACCAGGTAAGCGAATCACATGCTTCTGGTCATTCAACAGAATGAAAAGAAAAGGTGATTCATACGACCAGGCCACCTTCTTCTATTCCTCTTTGAACCATGTCTGATGCTGCCATGCCTGTTGCTGTAGGCCATTCAGTAGTGGATAAAGGTCAGTGTTGACCAGTCTGCAGTTACGCAACCCTATTTGCAGCAAGCTGTGATGTATTGTTTGTTCTAATACCTTTCTATCAGAAGGCTGGCCTAGGGCACCCTTCATCCTGTCCCCAGTTCACTGGTTATTCTTCCTTAGACCACTTTGGTAGTTTTTATCCACTGCAGATCAGCAACACCCATTAAGCCCTGCAGTTGTGGAGATGCTCTGACCCAGTCGTCTGGTCATCACAACAGCGACACAATTGTCAAAGTCGCTGAAATCTTTACTATTTGCCATTTTTCATGCTTGCATCACATCGACTTTTAGGACAAACTTGCTGCCGAATATGACCCGCCCACCGACAGGCTTGTTCTTAATGAGGTAATCAATGTTATTCATCAGTGGTTATAATGCTATGGCTGATCAATGTATATTTTCGGCTAGTATGCTAGGTAAACAAGCATCTCCTGTTATGGAGAAAAACACATGCAGGGTAAGGAGGCATTCTATTAAAATCAACAGGGAGTTGACATTTCAAAAGCGATTCGGTTTAATGAAAGCAAATCAGGAAGCCGTTGATTGTGAGTGACCCCCGTAAACCTACAGCAGGCAATCCAGCCATCGGTGCTGTCCACTCCATAAATCATATTTACCAAAGAAAGATACCACAATTTGTGTAATACGTATGAGAATTTTGTTAGCGTAGAATAAACTCCAGGTCAATTATTCCCGTCGGCTACATTTATTATCAGATTGTCTCAGCTGAGAGTTTTCCTAACGAGCTGTAATAAAGTGTTAAAGTCAAAATGAAGGTAACTTATGGAGTCCGTGCTATACATTAATCACACATACAGCACACAGGAGGTGCGTGCTTTTGTGAGACGCTGAATAGACCGCGCTTTATAGCAGATATTTGGACTTGGAGAAGCAACAACAAACAGACAAGGCATCACATCAAATGTTGAGGCTGGGATAAAAGCAGCGGATGTGCTGCAGACCCTGCAATACATTTTTTATATAGCGTCGTATCAAGATGTCGCTTTTGGCAGATCACATCAATTTAATCTAATAAAGCACCCGAGCAAAGGTGGTGCTTTACAATTATCCAAAACAAAAACGTAATTGGATATTTGAAGTGGAAAACTGTGCAGGGTTTTGGGATAAGAATATTGTGTTTGCACCTTGAAGAAGATGGTGTAGGGTGTTGTGACACCCTTCTGTGTTTTGCACCACACAAAGGTCTTTTAATGAAAACAGAGTCTATTTAAGATAGTGATGCATGAAATAGGATCTTAATTGACAGACTAATTTACCTGTTTTAACATCCTCACACTGTGGCGATGTTCTTCCCCGTACCTTTATACTCTACCTGTCAATCAGGAGGAGCGGGTGATCCTTCCATCGTTCTGCACACTAACATGAATGATTCCTTCCTGAGTGAAGACGACATCATCGGCGCACTCGGCGCCTCCTGAACCCACACAGTTAAATATGTTGGTAATGTAATTATACGGTTAAGTTTTAACATGTTCTGGAGAACAAACATGAAGAAACCACCAGAAGAGGAAGAGGATTAAGGACGTGTGATGATGCCAGGGGAGAAATTAAATTGTAATCAGTCAGTGTTGATACTCTCTCGCTCTCTCGCTCTCTCTCTCTCTCACTCTCTCTCTGCTCTCCCGCCCTGTGATCTATAAATCCCAAGTCTGTAGTTAAATCAAATCCATGGTTCTGGGGTAACTTTACTTCCTCTTATATGACCTGTCAGTTCATATCCTACAACCCGAGCACTCCAATATGGCTAATTACGTCCCCCCTGGCATAGTTGGACTTGGAGGAGGTAATACGATCAGGGCTTTTGTTTGTTCGCCTTTTTCTATGTATGTGCTGTAATCGATGATAGCTAAAAAATATTGAACTGAAGAGATTGCGATAAATCTATTTTGGAAAGGTTAGCCTTGGAGAGGGAAACAGTCAGTTAGATTTTAAGGCAATAAAATAATTAATTACCAATGCCATGACCTGCCATAGTCTGCCACTACTTGTCTTGGTATGAAGATGACATGTCACAGTTTTTAAACAATCTTCTGATCGCAACTATTGGAATTAATGAATATTATTAGAAATGATCATTACAATCACCTCACTTCCTGTTTGTAATAACGGCAGGATGAAACAAAAATGTCAAATTTCAACACTATTTCCACACTGATTTTTCACTAATGCTCTTTAACAAATTCATCTTGTTGCATTTAATCCAAGAAATAGTCTATTACTGATGAAAGTCTGGGTATAAATGCTACAGAGAAAAGATTGGGAGGTATGTCCTTCTACGGGGTAACTGTGCTATCCACTGCGTTTCGTACCCAGAAATGAGAAAAAACTAACCTTTGAATGGGAAAAAAAAACATGGCAAAGTCAGACTTCGGCATGTTGGGTACTGATTTATACCGTTGTGATTTGTACCTTATAGAGAACAGTCTTGCACTTCTGGCGGCAATTTTTTACATTCATTTGACAGAACTAAAGCTGACCTTTTAGGGTACGAAATTGTCTGCTACAGAGCACAGTATGCTGTCTATACCGTTTTATTCAGTCAGAATGTTGCTCAAGAATGAAGAAAGAAAAATAGATCAAATATATATTTCAGTGTGAATCACTCATATAGCTTTTATTTCTTTTATTTAAAGGTGACTAGACCATAAAATCTACTGCAAATAAATAGAAAAAGAGTAAAACCCTGAAATCTAAGTAAAAATTATTATTATTATTATTTTCTTTTCTTTTTTCTTTTTCTTTTGGTCTGAAAATACACCGTCTCAGGATATTGTACTTTAGATGAAGTGGTACATATATGTACTTTTACTACCTGGCAACATATATGGAAAAAGTGACCTTTAAGTCCAGTAATTAGCCCTAGAGGGTAATTGAGTCTAGATTGTACTTGAGGGACAGACGTGGACTCCTACTGTTCCCCAATTTCTGAGAGTGCAATGTAATTAAGTAATGACACCCTCTTTTTACAAAGTTTAAGTTTTCTTCCAAATTGAGTTTAAATTGTACGTGAACAATTAATCAATCAATCTTTATTTATATAGCGCCAATTCACAACAACAGTTGTCTCAAGGTGCTTTCCAGAAAGAGCCGGTCTAGACCAGACAATGTCATTTTTACGCCAGACCAATCAGAAGCGGAGGTGTGTGCTTCTTGACCACCCTCTATTAAAACATACTAATGAATATAAAGAGCATACATTACCTGAACAGGTTTATCCATCTATCCGCTGCCTATTTTGGTCAGGGTTGCGCAGTGGTTAGAGCCTATCCCTGTAGAAATTTGGCGAGAGGCGGGCTCTATCCTGGACAAGTCAATCACATTCACTCCTACAGGCAATTTAGAATCACCCATTAGCTTAAATTGTATGTTTTTAGACTGTTGGAGGAAGAGTTCCTGTAGGAAACCCACGCAAATATGTTGACAACATGAAAACTTTCAGCAGAAAGACCCGAGGTTCTGATTTAAACCCGGAACCATCTCGCGGTGAGGCGGCTGTGCTACCGTGCAGCCAGCTTCAGCTTCAGTAATTGATCATTTTACCTCAGTTCAACACTAATCTGTCACGAAAAGAAAGCCGACATCTCAGTTGTGGTTTTATTTGTTTGCACTTTGATCAAAATGTGTAGCCCGAGGGCTTCTCCAATGTAGACGCCATTTATTCTGGATCAAAATGAAATCCATCACATCGGAAGTGAGAAACACCGACACGGCCGGATGCAAATTAAAAAGAACGCACTGCATAAGTCATTCAGTTTGAGGGATTATCACTTGTCACGGCATCGCAGCGATACCGCTGCTGATTGTGGTTGTGTTTGATTTCTCACTGAATGTCTTTTGTTTCTAAAGTGAAGCAGTGAAACAGGAAATTAAGAAAAGACAAAGTCAGAGGAATACATAACACCCGGGAGCAACAGGATGAGACGGAGCAGGAAGGAAGGAAGACAGGCAGACGGAGGAGACGCAGGAGCAGGGAGAGTGGCGTGGAGTGTGATAGATGCCAGGTTGAGTTAAAGGGGGTGGTGGATGAGCGTACAGACAGACATTCAGGGAGAAGGTGTGAGGAAGAAACTCTGCCGTCGTCAAACGTTACTGGAAGCTGATTGGTCCGTGCCTACAGCTCCCTCTCCAATCCTGTTTGTTGTCAATACGACTGTGTGTGTGTGTTTGTGCGCGTTTACGTGTGTGTGTGTGTGTGTGTGTGTGTGTGTGTGTGTGTGTGTGTGTGTGTGTGTGTGTGTGTGTGTGTGTGTGTGTGAGAGGTGAGTGAGTGAATGGTGGGAGGCGTTCCACTGGGTGTACTGTGTGAAAGACTGACATCATGGTGGAGGAATCTCCACTCATCAAGTACTCAGCCTAGAGCCTCGGGGAAAACCTCAATTTGTTTCTCCTTCGACTTCAGCGCTCATGACTGCGTGCAAATGCTCTTGCGGTCTTCTGGGCCGCCCGGAAAGCGAGAAGAACTTTGAGGCACATCTGGCCCAGGATGATGGTCGTCCTAATACAAGCATTGACATCCAAATTGCACATTGTATTTTCTCCCAGTGTTGACACTACGGCCGGAGCGACGAAGTTCAACCCTGCTCTTCAGATTAGGATTTAGCACTTTAGTCTACAAAATTCTCTGTTCGTCTGCTTACATTCATTTTAACCCATATCTGTCGGATATTCAAATAGTCCGGTCCACATCTCTAACGTCTCACCATTTCTCCAGCCAAGTTAAGAATTTGTGAACGAGAGGAAATCACAGATTTTGACACATAGTACCGCCCGGTTCTGTGAGTAATGCACAGTATTTAGAATAATAACTACATTCCAGTTATGTCCGTCTATTGTGACCCACATGGCATACTATAATGAACATGAATACATATTTCCCCCGACCCACTGATACATTCAGGGCATTCGATGTGTTTGAGTTTGAAACGATCCCCTCCGAGATCATGTGATCTTTATTGAATTTCAGGGTAATTATATGCCGATGGTGAGATCCAGATCCCGTGGCTATGCCGACTGATGTCCAAATGACCAATTCAAAGCAAGTTGTCATTTATACTGATGAGATAAAATAAGCCTGTTCAACATTCAAGTTTGGTTTCATTAATTTTATGCTGGATGAACGCTAATTTTCTCCCCGGGTGATTCCCACCGCTCCCCTGTGGGCAGCCCAGTGCTGTACTGTGTAAAATACTTGCTCAAATAAAGTAGACATTATCAGAAGTGGGAAGGGAGCAAAGGATTATCTTACATGATTCAAGTGAATTCATGTAAAAAAGACCTCCAATCTGTAGGAGAGTGAGAGACATCAGGCATATAACGACACTCAGGACAAGCACATACTCAAACCTCAAGCTCTTTCTTCATCCATCAGACATGGACCTGGCAGTGGAGAGTGAGTGAGATAGATAACAATACAACCTGATTATTTTTAGCTTATAGTCCCTCGTCCAACCTCACACCCTCAGGGCTCTTCATGCTATCTCCACCTCCCAAACACTGATGTGTAGGAACGTGTCCAACACTACAAACTACAGCAGCGCCTGTGCTCACTTCTAGTGGGCCCTATGTGATGATTGAGGGGAGACCCTTCATGCCCTCCATTATCTTCTGCAGCAGGCTAACAACTTTATTCCAGACATCCTTCTCCCCAGCAATGCTCTCCAGCTCACACTGTTTTTTTTTTTTTACTATTGATAATAATAATAATAATAATAATAATAATAATGTTTATATCATTCTGTTATACACAGTACATACATACAAGACAACAACATGAAATTAGTTCTTTGCATTTGACCCATCTCTGAGGAGCAGTGGGCAGCCCCTGTGACTCACCCTGGGGCGTAAATTGGGGTTTAGAGTCTTGCTCAACCGTCCGACATCTTGACTGCAGGGGCAGACTGAGGCATTTACCGCCGATGGTCCAAATGGTGGACGATCCCCCTACCTCCTGAGCTACTGCTGAATTCATGTGACTTAAAGTATATAACGTGTTCTACCATGGACCAGACTTAAAAAACTTCCTTGAAACATGCATAGAATAGTCATCCCTGTTTGAGGTTGGAACTGTAAAGCTACATTAGCTGCTGTGCTAATATAATATTTAGATTCAATTTAGTTAATGAGGAATTAAATCAAGATTTAAAAATTCACATTAAATTAAATTTCATAGTTAATTCAGCTTTTTTCAGTCTTTGAAAATGCAGTTACGATGCATTTTCTCAATGCATAGTTGATTCCAGCTTTAAAAGTAAAAGAACATGTGAAAAAATTTATTTCGTTTTGACTGAATTATACTGTCCAGTTTTTGCATCTTCTTAATTAATAAAGGCAGTTTTCTCTTTGACAGGAGGAGCCTGGGCAGAAAAAAAGCATAATTAGTGCTGAATAATGAAGTATTGCTAAAGTATTCTGAATTTATACACTTCAGTCCGTCCATTTAGAGAACTACTCACCATGTCTAGTTTGGCATTGGGGTGGAGCCTTTCCCAACATGCACTGGGTAGGACCGCTCACTCAACGAACTGGTTGTTTTATACATATCTTGCAATGTCAATTAAATAGTCATAATACAATATTTGAAAATATCAATCATTTCTGTGACTCAAATATTTTAGAGTACACCAAATATTTTTTCCGTATATTGTGCACTTGAACTCGTGGTTTATGTTTCTCTTGACCTCTGGTACCTTCTTTAATCTCTTTAATTCTTTGACACTGATTGACAAGTTTAGTAATCTTAACAACAGCAAACACGCCTCACCAACCATCTGTCACAGACCCCTGTCGCCACAGTAACAGGGGTCTGAAGCAGCAAGAGGCGGGGAACCAATAGAGAAGGGCGCATCCATGACAACCTGTCACCCACAACCTCACCTGCCCTCTCTTATCTCTCTTATCTCTCTTCTCACAGCTCATTCTTCCTCATCATTCTTTCACAACAACTGAAATTAGGCTGTTTGAGATTTTGAGCGAGCCCTGAGCTTGTCAATAATAGTGCACACAAGAACAAAGTACGAAGTCTGTTATTAGGATTACGTGACGTGTCAGAAAGAAGAGGATATGGAGACTGAAAAAAGATGAACCCTTTCATGTCCTCACCAAAAAAAAAAAAACTATGGAAAAATTCCTTCTTTGCGAAGTATAAACATAACGGTTAAAAAATATATACATAAATTGAAGCATTTTCCTTTACAGACTTTTTTATATAATTTTTTTTTATTACAAATTAGTCATCGGCTATCAATCGTATATGAAAACGTATGTACCTTCCTACATCCTCCTCATTATGCCTCTTGACCTTATGCCCCCCAGGGCTCCATCATCGGCCCTTTACCCTTCAGCATATACATCCTGCCACTGGGTTTTATTCTAAACAGGTTCAGTCAGATTTTTCAATAACAAATAGGGATTCAAAATGTGTCCAACTAAACATTAAAGGGTTAAACAAAATCATGCACATGTCAATTTGCGTAGTCCATTACGCAGGCATTGGATTTGACAGGAAAGAAATTTGTTATAAATTAATCCACAAGCTCGATTACATCAATCAATCCAAGTAGTGCAAGTTTGAGAAAATTTGCATGCCGATTAATGTGTTCTACAAACAAACGTTGAGGCAAATATTATAATTATTATAATGCGAAGCAAAGAAATAAACATCAGTTCATCTATTTCATCTTTACGTCATCTTTCCCAGTCAATTTATTCAACGTGGTAGTCTGTGTTTCAAAGACACATTCATCAAAATGACATATTTCAAAAATTCGCCTGTTCTATTTAAACATCCCCGGCTGTTAAAAGAATGAATATACAGTAAAAACATTGTTTAGCAGCATGTAACATCATAAAAATGAATCGAAACTGCGTGTGGATAGTGCAGATAGATGTGCGCTCCATGTTAATCAGTAGTTGTCATGTCATGGTCTATGTTGGTTGTTGCATCACTTAATGATCAGCCGCAGGAGTTGTTCGATGATGTAATGGCTTCAGTGTAACCTAATGGGAAAATGTAGTAAAGATTATCTGTTTAATTTCTTGTAAGAATCTCCTTATACGCAGTTAGGACACTCAATTTCCAGTTATTGAGATTAAATCACTTACTATCCTGTGTGTGCAGTTGTGCTGCCGTAACTTTATAACTCTCACTCAATTATAGGACTTACTTAGGATAAGATTTGCCATTAAATACAGATACTAATTTTTTGCTTTCTTCTTTTGTTCCCCCTTTCTGCCTTCCTTGATGCCTCCTGGGTTTACACTTTGGATAATCTATCAGGTAAGACATCCATCCCTTTCACAACTCCGCTGGCACCGAACGGTTTGCATATTTAACAAGCTCTGCTGTGTAGGTTCTTTTTTCTATACCCACACTCTTTCTCCCAGCTCAAATGGAAATTACTGCCATGAATATGCATGACATCCCCAAGCTTTCCTCAGTGGAGCTTGCTGTCGCCGCTCCTTCCCATCCTGCACCCTGTTCCTCTCCTCTTTCTCCGTCATTGCCTCCTTCTCTGCCCTCCATGTAGGCAGCCTGACAATAACTCATGAAGGAACATCACGGGTAATATTCACAAGGAATATTCGATGTGACGATGAATGGTTTTGTGACATAGGACAAAAGTCTGAGGACAGATTAAAGACGGCGTGTGTACCATAACAATTCACTCTGACAGCTTGTCTGAAGGTTTAGCTTTTATTTTGTGTTATCTCTCAGTCCTGTGTCGGATCATCCATATTCATAATCTAAAAACATAGCTCATTACGTAACGGGGTCCATGATCTAGCATACGAATATGAAGGATTTTTTTTAAATCAGATGCACACAGGAGTTTAGTCGGGAGCAATTAACAGGGCAGCATGTCTGGATGTATTAAAATGAAAGCATCATGAAGGAGAGGGATGAAAGAAGGAACATCAGAATTATCTGTTTAGATTATTAACTGACTTCTTGACTTATCATTCCTTGAGGGGTTCATAAAGTTGCAGATCACATACCTAGCCTGGAGAGGTACTAATAGGATTAGTCTTATAATTACCTCTGCCAAGAAGGTTATATTTTTTTTGGTGTCTATTTTTCAGATTTGCATCCATTTGTCTGGTTTTTTTAGCAGGATTAGTTAAAAGTTACTAAATGGATTTGCATGAAACCTGCATTACGTTTGAAATATGACTCCAAAAAAGCTCCGGTGCACTCATAAATGTTGTCATTTAAGTACAGCCAGACATTTCCAGTATTTCCACCTATGACACATTAAACACATGGTGTACGTGATGGAGCTTAGTATAAAGGTTGGTCACTCTTGTAGCAGGAGTGTGAAGGTTTTCACACAATGGATTAGACCCAAGAGCGTTTTAAGGTGGGTTATTAGAGACCGCTGGTAGAATGTACTTATTGGACTCAGAGATGACAGAAAGAGTGGCTGAGCAGAACAGCGGGGAGGACCGGCAGGGTAGGCAGGTCAGAGTTCCAAGTCTATGAGGTTTGAGGAGCAAAGAGGATTAATGTAGGTCTGAATCATCAATGAGAAATACTCAAGATAGTGAACTGAATACTGGACTAGGTTCTGGGAGATCTGTCGACGAGTGGACGGAGCGACCAGGGTTACATCCTGCAGGGTTTGATGGAAGGTAGTGAAAGAGAGAGAGAAGAGCTGCGGTGGAGAAACTCCCCAAGTGAAGGGCACCTTAACAAAGAGACAACCTCTTAGGTTTTGCAGTGGATCCAGATAAAGGGATGAAGTCAAGAATGTCGGCAATTTGGATTAGGCTTTAATGGAATTAAAATGTACGGCTGGGGCCTGGTGGGGATATGAATAATAATTAATTAGAATAAGAATTAATAGACAGTTATAATAAACAACAGCGTTTGTGGTTTGAGTGAACGGCAGGATAGGACAATCTGATTGAATCACGTACATATAGACCTAAACATCAGCTCTACAAACATAAATAACACAAATTCAAGCTAACCTGATAATAATAGCTGTGATTAATAGTCGGCTTTACAATAAAAGCCAACCTTTAAACCAATATGGGTGTATGAAGAATAATATTACTTACATGCTTAGGAGGGATTTCTTAAGCTGATATAAGCAAAGTGAACATGAGATAAGTTAATGTAAAAATGATCACATTAATCACATCTTATTATTAAACACATATGTGTATAAAGATGACTTTATAATCAAAATGATCCCTTCAAACTTAACTATTTTCATATAAAGATCATGACACAGCGCTTAAAAGAAGAATCTTCTGGTAAAAACTGGTGTTTGGCGAGCAAAAGTGGGGTTACATTGCTCAGCGGCGCCAGCATCTAGTCTTACATCTTACATATCGGTCTGGCAGTTTCTGTTTGTGAGCTGCACACAAAATACATCATGTCACATCATTTCTGCCGCAGCTGCACATCCTGTTTGTAAAGATGTTTGTTTCACCTCTGTTACTACATCTGCTGCTGTCTGAGAGCAAAGTAATGCAAATCCACTTTTACCCCCCCTACCTTTGTTTCATTAGGAGACATGAACAGTAATATCCGTACCCAGGGATAAATGAATGTATTCTTTTACATTACACAGTTTCACAGGCAGTTAATTTTTAATTATATGACATCGTTCTGGGTCTTTCCTTCATGGATATATTTTCCCTCTTGGCAGTCAAAGTAGGTTAATGTCTTGCTGCCTGTCTGTCTTATCTGTCTGTATGCTCCAGAGGGATTCAAACGACCACCGGACAGATGGCTTAATCTATGGCTGTATTACTCCCATTGAAAGGGTCCTCCATTAATATGTTATTTAATGGGCAATGTAGAGTCACCAATTCAGCTATATTGCATGTTTTTGGTCCACGGGAGGAAGCTGGAGTTCCCGGAGGGAACCCAGTTAGACAAGGGCTGAACATGCAGATTCCACACAAATAGGCTCCAAAGCAGGAGGTGGATTGGAACCGGGAACCTTTTTGCTTTTAGGCAATACTTCCAACCACACCACTGTGCGGCCTGTCCTTTTGTATTTCTTTAAATGTCAACAATAGACAGATTTCTCAGATATATTTGGAAACATCCTAGAGAAGAAACCTGTTTTCATGCTGGATAATCAATGAGCATTTGTTTGAGATGAAGAAGAGGAAGAAAAGAGCAACAAAAGAGGAGAACAAGGGAGAAGAGAGTAAGGAGATGTGGTTTTGAGAGAGTGAAGATGAGGAGAAGACATGAAGGAGGTGGAGATGGAGGGTTGAGGACAAGGTTGAAATGAATGAATGCCAGGCAGCTGCCGGCTATATTGCTGTATGTGTGTGTGCGTCTAAGTTTATACACTATGAGTGGTGTTATATTTCTAGTCTTCTTACTTCTCAGAAATTGCCAGTGTCTGAGTGTGGGAGTGTGTGCGTATGCACTTCACCTGAGGTGTGTGTTGTATCATGAATTATTGATGGGAAGTGAATCAATAGTGCACAGAATTACTGCAAGACAGCCTGTGTGTTTGTGTGTGTGTGTGTTTGTGCGTGTGTGTGTGTGTGTGTGTGTGCGTGCGTGTGTGCGTGTGTGTGTGCGTGTGTGTGTGTGTGTGTGTGCTTATATTTGCATGTTGGCATAAAATGCTGTATCACATTTTCCGTGTTAAACTGAATGCAGTGTATTATTATCTACTATTACTAACGTTCAAAAGTGTTTTTGGGAACAGGTTGGGACATTTCCTCCTCCAGTAATAATTTAAAATAAAATATTTGAAAATTAACATAATTTTGTCATTGAGGTGAATCCATTTATCCGCACATAAGTGTGTGTGCGTGATTGTAGTTGAGAGTCTGCTCCAATAAAAAAACGCAGCCTGATATAATGCCACTTTCACAGCAGAGAGGAAAAGACCTCTACAGATTTACTATGCTATTATAACACACACACACACACACACACACACACACACACACACACACACACACACACACACACACACACACACACACACACACACACACACACACACACACACACACACACACACACACACACACATTCTCCACACTTGGTGAGGAGAAAGAAGTTGTAATGGCCCAGTGCCCCTCCAAGGACGGACGGGCAAGAAAAGAGGGAGAACAGTAATCACAGTTAAAGAGAGAGAATTTGTCTGTCTGTGGGTGTGTTTTTGTCTCTGGGTGTGTTTTTGTCTATGTCTGTGTGCATTTTTGTGTGTCTTTGTATATAATGAATTGATGAGACTTGGACTTTAGGGGACAGAAAATGGTTTGGTGCTGGAAAAATGGATGGGAATATGAGCAGAGTGGAATATCCTCTGCAGTCTACCATCCTTCACTGTGTGTGTGTATATGTGTGTGTGTGTTGTGAGTGTGTGTGTGTGTGTGGTGTCGACCAATACAGCCGACAGATGAGTGAACCCAGGATACTGAATGTGTTCCAGTTTTCCACACGAGATGATTTAGTCCCATTAATTCCTTATTTCCTTCAAAGCCCTCTTAACCTGAAGCTTCCGCGCGTCTGAGTGCGTTCAGTATGTAAATGTCGTCTTTGAAGTCATACCTCAGCATCGCAGCCCTCAACAGACCGAACACACACTAATGTAAGACCCATGCAGTGAATGGAAATTGAATTGAATATTACTCTGCTGCTTTTACGGATAATTAATTATCCATCGGTTATTTATTTTCTGAAAATATTAACAATTTCAAGAGGTTGACTCCACTCTGCAGCTCTGTGTGCAGCTATGTGATCATTTGTTGTCGGTGTTACCGAGTTGGCTTCTATTTCCATTGCAATGTGCAGGCCTGCCTTTCTCAACCACTTTGCTGCAGCACCCTGAGGTGCCATCTGGCTTTGTCATGGGTGCCGCTTAAAATATTTCAATGTTGCTGACATCATTAATTAAAACTCCCAGAAACACAGCTTATCATAAAAATGCAGACCATGAACTGACTCATGGATTTGAGATAAGATATGATAAGATATGATAAGATAAGATGAGATAAGATAAGATGAGATGAAATGAGATGAGATGAGATGAGATGAGATGAGATGAGATTATATGAAATGAAATGAAATGAAATGAAATGAGATGAGATGAGATGAAATGGGATGAGGTGAGATACCCTTCATTGTCCCCAAAGGGAAGTTTGCTCTGGACAGCGGTGCAGTCATACAGCTTTGTACGTTTACAAATTGAACTACCGAAACTTCAAAACATATCTCATTATAAGGTAGGATAAAAGATCAGGTGAAAATGATGTTAAGTGACAAATGTTTGCATAAGATCACTAAGGGTGTAAGGGTTCCCTAAAATAAAAGTGCACCTCTGCTGAACCAGGTGACAAAAGGAGCATATAACCTTTGTTCAAGCAGACAAACATTTGTGAAATATGTAATAACTAGGAAAAAAACCCTCAGAGAACTCAAACATCTGTAAATGCACGACAGTAACCAGCTTTATTTAGTAAAACTGTCATGCAGATCTCTCCATTAATGTCTGGGTTTCTACCAGACTCCAACAAACTCTCTCCGTGTCTCTCAAATACTCTAGAACTGTTAGTATCTTACGCCTTCCACTTCAGCATCTCTTTTCAGCCCACTGAGCCCGCAGCAACACCCCTTTATCTGTTTCTTCATGAAGAATAACCAAGATATAATTATCCCCGCTGTCATAGTTGTTAAAACAGCTTATTATTTTATTTCATTTTAAATGTTGTGAATGTCCTTACATCACCAAAATTAAACCACCTCTAGAAAATGCCAAAAACCCACCTCTGGGTAGATTTTCATTCTAATACGTACTTTGGTTTGTCCTAAATCATGCCAACAAACAACCAGACAAACAAACGCACTGGGGTGAAAACTTTACCTCCTTGGGGGAAATTTATACATATTAGAATATTGCATAGTGTTTATGTTTTATAACCCAAATGATAGATAGTTTAAGGACAGGGGCAGGAAACTGAGACAAACAGTTATGATAACATCATTGTCAAGACTTGGTTTTGTGTTTATTAATGAGATTGAAGTTGGGAGAAAGGACAGTTTGAAGCTTGTTTTGAGCTTAGCATGCAACGGTCTTAGGAAGGAAAGACTCTGAAAGTGACTCATCAACTTCATCCTTCAGTGGTAGCTTAGCAACAAGGGGGGTAGAAGCCAGCAGCAAGACCAGGAGAAGACAGAATGACGACAGGTGATTCTCGTATTGTTTATTGTTAGGGTATGAAACTGTCAAACCAAGCAATGGTCCTGATGAAGCTTAGAAGAAAGCTGACCAACCCTCTTTAGCCGACAAGCCGAGCAGGGACGTGTGGTCAGGGGTCATCATGAAAAGTTAAAAACAAATAATGATAAAAACTGCTAGAATTCTTTCTCACCTTATTTGCGTGAACCGAGCTTTTCGAGTTTAACTTAATTCAACAGCAACAGCAAGGAGAGACTGAAGGCTGTGGACCAGGGACTCTATCTGTGCTTCGCATCCAGTGCGGCCAGAATAAGGCCTTTGTTTGCTTCCTTTCAGGCTCAGTTTACCCACTGATTGAAAGTCACATTCAGGTTTTTCAAACTTTTAAAAATTTACATATTAGAGTTTTGTTATTGCCAGGTGCTTAAAAAGGGGCTTTTTTGGCATTTTTCCTAAAGACGCCTGAATTCCTTTATTCGACTACCACGTTGGTATTTTGGATGACTCACACCCTTTGATGCTCAACATCAATAATTCATCTTACAAATGCCCCCCCATTCGTATTTAGCCCTATTCGCACGGGACGATTATCTCCCCGTGACCTGGAGTAATTTGTAATAATGCGAAGGATGTCTGTGATATTAATCTCGATCGAATCCGCCATGCCTGTAATTTGCAAAATAAAATTTTCCCCAAAAACAACCTACCATATTTTGCCAAACACTGATTGAAGGTGATCACTTTAATCCAGTGTGAATCGGCATCCCAGTCCACTTTTTCTGCCTCTTTCCTGGCTGAATTATGGCGGTGGATATAATTAAAAAGTGTTTTGAACTGAGCTTCTGAAAGGATGATGATGATGATGATGATGATGATGATGAGGTGTCCTGAAATACACATTAATTATTCAAGCTAGCTGCGTTCTTCATCAACACACGAGCCAAGTTATCCACCGGCAGGAACTGTCAGAAAAGGGCTCTTAGTACGACACAGACTCCGCTGAGGCGGGTGCAGGAAAAACCGGAGGGTTGGGTAACTTGGGTTCATGGTGGAAGCGGTCGGGATGTGGAGGTGCTGCCTCAGCTGTGCTTGGGGGGTAAGAGTTCCAGCCGCCTGCTCGTCCATCCCCAGCCTACCCAGGTTACAGCAGCGGGTGTTACGTCGATCCTTGACTGTCTCCTCAGATAGAAAGTGAAATAATAAGGTAATAATATGGTAAAACCCAGCTGTGAGAGTCGTGGCAAACAAAATCTTTCTTTGGCAGAATATTGGGAACCTCTGCTACGACATTTCAACAATATCCAAAACTATCATTAATCGAGCGAAGATCAGGCCGTCAACTCGAGCTGCTATGCTCAGTCACATGACATGCCACACCCTCCATAGCCATTTACCAATCACGCCCTAAAAATTTAGAGGTGTATTTAAACTGCAAAATTTCCCATCTCCCTCCTCTGTTCTGCTTATGACGCAACTGCCCCGCATCAGCATTTGCTAGCTGCTTGTTAAAGCCCCACCACCACCCCAGTATCCACATAGCGGCTCCGACAGGGGAGTTAGAATATTTGCTCATCACCCATCACCAAAAATCTTGCTGTAAATTATCTGGGGGGTGTCATGAGGTCGGAGCCTAGACGCCAAATGTCGAGTTGTCTGACTGAAATGCATCATCTTTGGGCAAGAGCAGCTTTTTACGAGGGATAAAGCTGTGGATGCAACTGAGAAGGATTTCTAAATATCTATTAAATTCAGATTTATTGAAGAGTGCTACAGGTTTGCCAGGAACTTGTGTCCAAAAGCATTTCACCACACATTCAGTACTCAGTGCAAAAGTTCAGATTTCCTCCATTCACACAAACAAAGCTTTAATCTAAGTCACTCAAACAAACTCGGCTTATATTGGAAAGGATATGAACCAAACACAAATAGACAGTAAGTAAGTCCCGGTCCATTTTTGTGAGCTTTAGTTTGAGTATGAGATTTGAGTGCCAAAAACATCCATTCAAATGCTGAAACTACTAATCAGCCTGAAACAAAGATAATAAAAAGTATTTTGACTTTGATGCCTCTTATTTTGAAAACTTTAAGGTCGAGCCAATGAGTGATGTCTGTCTGGTCAGCGGACCACAGACAATACTCTGATCCATAAAAGCTTTTAATCTACAAAAATAAATTTGGTTACTGGAATTCTGGTTTTGTTTTATTTAGACTTAAAAGCTTATATGATGATTTGGGCCGGGGTGACAAAAGTAGAGTAGCGAAAGGCTTTATTGTCCAATGTAATTGGTTTTTGATCTTTTTTTCCCTCTTGGGTCGATATGTCCAGTAAAATGTTTTAGAAACCAAGCAGGAAGTAGGCTTGTGTGTGTAATGTGGTGAAGGACATCTGGTTCACTGCAGCAGCTCTATCAGAACTGTGTTTCCCTCACTCTGTGCAGCAACACCCACAACCAGCCAGTTTCCAGTTATAGAATTCTGATGCTTGTTAAGAACAGGGAGCCCCGGTGACCCCTGACCCCAGCAGAGGACAGTACAGCAACCGGTGCAGCCTGGCGTCAGTTTAGAATTCAAAAACGACTTTCCCCCCCATTTAAGGAATAAATCCACTCTCATTTATTCAGTATTTACTTTTAGTCAGGGATACGACTCTGCAATAAAAATGACTTGAAAGAAATATAAAAGGGCAAAAGGGTAAGAATATAATTAGGATTCTGGGTCAGTATGGACGGACCCACCAAATCGTTCATAGCAGTGTTTTCCCCACCAAGAGATAAAGCCTCAGTTTCACACTAGCCACCCCTATTTCTCACCCCCTTCTTCTCAACCCTCCCCTTAAAGAAAAAATAAATACATTAACTCACATTTATATATTGACTTGCTTATTTGAGTTCACGCATCGGTTTCAAAGCTGTGCACATGTTGATGAAGCTTCTTCTGCTCCCTCATCTTCTTTTCAGTCGTAAAACTTCCAATTGACTCTGCGCCAGGCAGTTTCATATTGATACATGGATACTTATTATCCGGAGAACGGGTGTCCAGAGGTTCTGATGCAGAGTCACGTACCAAACCGCCGCCGTACAAAAAGTTCACAGCATGGATATTCGGTAACACCCTAAAAAGTCACAGCGATTTTGATGATTCGGCATTACAATATTGATATGTAGAATATTATGATCTCCAGAAACATTAAGCAGCTTTAAGCAGTCAGTGCAGTAAAAGTAATGACCCAGGCCTTCTCTGTCTCCCCCTAGTGTCAGAACTTTTCAACCAACCTTTCCCAAAATCAATCCCGTTATTCCTCGTTTGTAAAAAAAAAAATCCCTAAGGAGTCAAATAGGAACTATTTCAGTAAACTACGACATTTACGACATAAAGCCTCTGACTGGATTTATACGCACCAAATTTAGATTTAACCGAACCAACGGTTGAGGAATTATGGCCTGACAATTTTGGAGATAAACCTCTTCCAAGTGTCAGATTTATACACCCGACCTTTCCTAAAACAATCCAGTTCTTGCTCACACTAAGGTCTATGGGGGACATAAAATTTGAAAGCGTTCCATGAAACAGACGCTGGAATGATGATTCCATAATATCCTAAACTTTTCCTCAGCCACCTGTAAAGTAAAGGCTTAAAGAGCAGTTATATGTTGTTTTCAGCAGTGTGAGGAAGTTGTAGGGTGAACAAGTTTTGATTGACAGGGTGAACGGGACGCCGAGTTTCGTACGGTTTCAGCTCCCAGTGCCGGGGGGAGTTGAACAGTCTAGTCTCCCGGGGAAAGAGTTTAATGAGGGTCCTTCTCTCTGCTACTGGTATGAGGGAGTCCAGCTTCATGTCAAGCCACTTTTTCTGTCCAGCTGTGAACGATCACGCCTCTTCATCACCACAGCATAGAAGAGAACGCCGACCACGACTGACTGGTAGAACATCTGTGAACTTTGGAGCAGCTGGGGTGACACAGGATTTATTGTAATGTGTCATCTTTAGCGATTTAGTGGAGGTCAAAACAAGGGCACCAACAGAACCTAATTACCATTGTTACATTTCTGAGGCCTGACAATTTATGGACTGATGTGTTACAGCTGCCAAATTAGCATATCCCATGTTTTTAACCAGGTCTTAAATTAGGTAGGTCACAACCGACCATCCAATATTCTATTAACCACATAAGAAGGGTTAGGTTATCTTTAATATCTTAACCTTGTTAAGTATTGATTTCTAAAATAATTGAGTCTAAAATTTAAGTTGAAAGAGATTTGAAGATTTTCCAAAGATTGAATTTCACTTTTTTAGGCTTTTGGGGTAAAATCATGAGCTATAAAAAGAAGATAATTGATGAAGTTAAAGAAACTACTTCAGCTAACTGAATTAAATTAACTATATTTGAGTCTAACCTATCATTATATATACTTGATTTTTCTTTTAAATCTCCAATAATTCCTTCCTTTGGTGTTCAATATTTGCCTTAAAACGTGCAGGAACAAAACGATACCAGATTCCTGCCAATAATATACAAATATGTATCAACTGGTTCAAAGGTTTAGGTTTTTTCAAAGGTGAAACTGTCAAAGAGTTTTTTTTAAACAGATTTTAAGAATTTACAAAGCTGGGATGTCACTAATTTAAGCTTTTACTATCTAATCTTAAACATAAAGTATTAACCTCAGCTGGTAGCCTAAATTAAATCAAGTATTTTTCAATCTAAATTATTTATTGAAGTTGATGAAGCAATTTTTTTGAGTTTGTGAAACAGTTCTCTTTTTACAGTGCATATTTTACAGTGGATGTGGGTTCCTAGGGATTAAGGATGACTTCACTGTGGCAACATGTTCGTGATACTTAGTAACAGTTACTGCATGTCTTCTGTGACCATAATTTTAAACGGTCATCGATCCCACAACCAGTCATGGCCGTCTCACGTCTGCGTGTCACCGGGGGACTCGTTGAATGGAGCAGTCAGTCCCATGTTGGACAGGTCACCTTCCTGTTATGGCTGCAGCAGAAACACACACACTGAGAAACTCCCAACAGATGGGATTAGTGCAGGACTGGTGTGTGTGTCCCAAAGGCCACACAAAAACACACATATACACACCTTCTGTCTATCAGAGGAGCCAACAAACACTAATTACTGCACTACAGGGGTAAAAGCATTCTCTGTGTGTGTTTGGTAGTGTGTGTGTGTATGTATGTGTGTGTGTGTGTGTGTGTGTGTGTGTGTGTGTTTGTATCCGTTTGTGTGTGAGTGTGTGCGTGTGTGTGTGTGTGTTTGTATCTGTTTGTGTGTGTGTGTGGGTGTGAGTGTGTGCGTGTGTGTGTTTGTATCTGTTTGTGTGTGTTTGGGTGTGAGTGTGTGTGTCTGGGTGTGAGTGTGGGTTTGTATCTGTTTGTGTGTGTGTGTGGGTGTGAGTGTGAGTGTGTGCGTGTGTGTGTTTGTATCTGTTTGTGTGTGTGGGGGTGTGAGTGTGTGTTTGCGTGTGTGTGTTTGTATGTGTGTGTGCGTGTGTGTGTGTGTGTGTGTAAGTGTGTGTGTGTGTGTTTGTATGTGTTTGTGTGTGTGTGTCTGTGTGTGTGTGTGTGTGTGTGTGTGTGTGTGTGTGTGTGTGTGTGTGTGTGTGTGTTTGTATCTGTTTGTGTGTGTGGGGGTGTGAGTGTGTGTTTGCGTGTGTGTGTTTGTATGTGTTTGTGTGTGTGTGTCTGTGTGTGTGTGTGTGTGTGTGTGTGTGTGTGTGTGTGTCTGTGTGTGTGTTTGTGTGTATGTGTTTGTGTGTGTGTGTCTGTGTGTGTGTGTCTGTGTGCGTGTGTGTGTGTGTGCGTGATTGTATGTTTGTGTTTGTGTTTGTGTGCATGTGTGTGCGTGTGTGTGTGTGTGTGTGAGTGTGTGTGTGTGTGTGTGTGTTTGTATATGTGTGAGTGTGTGTGAGTGTGGGTGTGTGTGTGAGTGTGTGGGGTGTTATAATATAGTACCAGTGACAGGTACAACACAAAGACACCTTTGTCACAAGAGTAGGACGCAGCAGTAATGGGCCATTTTCTGCGGTTCACCATGCGACACTGCTTTCACACATGTACTGATTTTTCTGCATGGATTAGTTTTTCTTCTCGCCATGGCGCCCGCTCAGCAGGAGAACCTCAGTTTGTTTGAGAGAAACGACATCAACACAGAAGTGCCTCCTCAGCAGCCGGTTTCAGTGAGGGATTCAAAACTTGCAGGCGAATAACGGAGCATTGCTTCAGCGCCGCGACCAGACATCCCACCCGAGCAGACATCCCACCCGAGCAGACATCCCACCCGAGCAGACATCCCACCTCATCTGTCGCCGCCGTCTGACAATAAATCCTCCCTTTAATTAGTCTGTGACAGAAGAATCCTTCCTGTTGATCGCAGCACCCGATCCACCACACATAAACTGTTAAAGGGCACCCAGTGCTCTCATGTCGAGGCCATTTTAATTAAATCCAACTCTTACACACATGCTAATTATTATCTTTACGCCATAAAGTTGTGCATTGTAAACACATCTGCCCAAATCAACAAATAGGAATGAGAAGTGAAAACCTAACGTTTGTTTAGAATATCTACCAACTTACAAACTTTGATTGAAAGTAATATTTGCTTTTCGTTTGCGTTTATCAAACGCATCATTTTCAATTAATTTCAACTTTGCTTGGAGAACATGTGACCCACACCTACACTGATATAGAAATATTGACATTATATATATATATATATATATATATATATATATATATATATATATATATATATATATATATATATATATATATATATATAATGCAAATATTTCTACTGCTTTGTATTGGTTGTATACCTGAAATCACCGTCAGGTAACATAATAAACGGCTCCAGAAGCAAACATAAATCATAAATCATAAGTCATTTTTTCCCCATATATTTTATTTTTGTTTCTGCACTTTATCTGTTATATTTTGATGCCGCTGATTTGTTTTAGTTTCTTGATTGATTTTGCTGCCAAACGGTGTTTCATTGTTTTTCTTAGACAATGACAATGAAGCAATTCTATTCTATTAAATGAAAATAAAAAAGCGATATTTTTTCAAGGCCATGTTCATTAGCAGAGGGGAAGAGGAACTACAATAGGATCATATATGAAAAAGTGATTCAGCGTTTACAGGGGAAGGAGTTTAACTTGGATTGGACCAAATTTATAAAAAAATATATATATAAAGTTTAGAAGAAAATACATAGTTGGAAGACAGAAAATGAATAAAAAATAATTTCTTGTACAGATAAATGAAATTCAGATTTATTTTATTTCTGACTTGTGTCAATATGCATGACCATATTTCAAAAAACACCAAAGATAATCAAAAACCATTTACTAAACGGACTGATAGTAGTAACACATCTTACTTTTCCTCCGTAAAGAAAAATCAAACCTGAGGATATGTGATGGTTCCAAAAGAAAGTGTAACCAGAATACAACTCTACAAGAAATACATAAATACTATCTCCAAACTCAAACATGACCAACTCTGCACCCAGATTCATGTTAATCAGTCAAATAGATTAAGTATCAAAAACATTCCAACAAGAACAGAAAAGCGGATGACTACTTTGAATAGAAACGGAAATAAAATCCTGAATCTGCTCCTAAATGTAATCAGTAATCCAAATCTGTGTGTGAAAAAAAACACGGCACAGCTTTGGCCAAGGAATTCCCAGTGTGTGCTGTTTATCATCACTCCTGTGGGTTCCTGCTTCGCTGCTGAGATGTTTATGTGAACAGGAAGCACAGGGTTCTGAGAGTTCTGGTCCGGAGCCAATGCTGCCAAAGCAGAGGGGAGAAGACGTCCCAGACAACATGGAATAATATGTTCTCAAAGCACAAACACACACACACACACACACACACACACACACACACACACACACACACACACACACACACACACACACACACACACACACACACACACTCATCCCTTCATTCAGTGTATCTCACAGCACAAACACCCACACACACACACACACTCATCCCCTCATTCAGTGTGTCTCACAGCACACACACCCACACACACATACACACACACACACACACACACACAAACACACACACACACACACACCCACACACACCCACACACACACACACATCAGTGGGGGTTACACTAATCATGTGCCAATATATTTAGAACAGAAACATAAAAAAGAATGGGGTAATATTTGTACACAACCAGCCCAAATAGAGGAGTTGATGTCTTCCACAGAGAACGAATTTAAAAAAAGTAAGAAAGCAGAAATGTACACATTACAACATGAAGTCAGTGATAATAAGATGGATGGGAGCCTGAAACAAACATTAGAAGTTGAATGAAGGCGGGAAGTTTTAAAAGCAGGACACAAACTAGAAACATGAAGGGAAGGCGAGAGGAAGAGAACACGCGTTATTTCACCTTCTGTCAGCTCCAAACACAGCGATGGATCTGGGTTGTGTAGGTGGGTCTGGGGTGTGGGTGGGGGGGAATTTTGGAATTACCCCAAATGAGCTTTGTTCGCTGTAAAGGAGACTTATACAAAAAAGGTTTCAGGTTTAAATTGTAATTCGGATCTTTACGTAATGGTTATATTCTCCCAGATAAAAGTACGGATGAAGGTTTGATTGAACTGTTGATGATTTTACTTTTAATTGCAGAGAAAATGAGAAAACCGCTTCCTCCACTCCAAAAAAAGTATTTCAGCCTAATGTTTAAGATTTATGTATTTTAATTACACTAGACAGTACCATTGCATTTATATTATATACTTTAAACATAAAAAACGATTAGGCTAAATCTGATGCATTTTTGTCAATAAAGGTCAATTGTGTAAAGTTTGCCCAAGTGGATGTCTGTGCTGCATGTCTGTGCTGCAGGCCAACCCTGAAGGATTCAACTCGGCCCCGCCGCCAGCCTCGCATGCTATTGTTCCTGTTCTAAATAATAAGGATGACCTTCCTTTTTACATAATGATAAACACAATAACAACTTAATACGCAAAATCCCTTTCCGTCTTTACCAACATGGCGGCATTCACAGAAAATCAAAACCCACTCTCTGTAGATAAAATGGGCTTTTCTCAACAAATATTACAAAAGTATTTCGCTCTAGCCTGAATGTACACAAAAAACAACCTAGTTATGAATATTATATTCAATTTATTGAAAGAGCCTGTATGTGTGGAATGAACCAACAGTTAGAAAAGTACACATTTCAGCAACACTTATTTACTCCCAAGAAAGATTCACTGACTAAAATAATCTTCTGAGTGTTTAATATGTGTAAATACATCACATTTGTCGATTCATTGATTGATTATATTAGTTTTGAGGAAGATATCTGCAGTGATTCTGCTCAGTTTAGCTCCGGTTCTTGAAAGCAAACTGAAAATATTCAGATAGTTTCTCTACGACCCGTCTACTTAGGTCTATTTTAAACAATATTCTTTTTTATCATTCTTCTAGAGGACCTGTGGGAACCCTGATTAAATCATATCTACACTTATTTGCCTAGAAGACAAATGGTGTCACTCACCTTTGGCTGTAATATCTGACTGTCCAGAGACTGATGTGTTTTATGTTTTGCAACGTTTAAAGCTATGGTCACAGAAAAGCAATAGAAGCATTTGATAAAAGCGTTAGCGGGTTTTTTTTCCTCTTTCATATTGCATCATCGCTGATCTCAGTGCAGTCTCGGCGCCTCTGGCTGTTCTCTTCAGTGTGGCGTCTCCAGAGAATCACTCTGCATGAGGGTACGAACAGAGTTAGTGTGGGTGTGTGTGTGTGTCGGTGCGTGCGTGAGAGTGTGTGTCTGTGTGTGTGTGTGTAACAGTGTTACTGTAAACACCTTCTTTGAAAAGAATCGTTGTTTTTACTTCATGCAAATTCTCTCATCCTCACGCAGTGTGTTTGTTTACCGGCTTCTTTAAGAGGAGCTCCCTTGAAATCATCCTGCGTGTCTGAAGTGCTGAACGCTGCATTGTTTGTTCGGCTGTGCATAGCGAGGAATATTAATACTGGCGTGATGATAAATATCTGTGTCACTGCTTCTATGGATGGTAGATTTTATGTCACCTGCAGGTTAAAAACTATATTATCTTCTCTCTTTGGGCATTTAATTTAAAACGGATCTAACCAAATCTATTATGATGAAAGAACCACCAATTTAACTTCATCTTTGAATTCAATGAAGCAGTTTACATTTAAGGCTGGTCAAACTTCCTCCTCTTCTTCTCCTTTTGGGCTGTCCCCTTTAGGCATCGTTACATCAGATAATCTGTTTCCATCTTGACCTGTCCCCTGTAGCTCCCTCTGTCACACCAACCAACTGGATGTCCTTACTCACCACATCCAGAAACTTCCTCTATGGTCTTTTTCTCCAGCTCCATCTCCAGCATCATCTACTAATAGATCCACTGTCCCTCCTCTTCATGTGTCCAAACCATAATAACTCCCAACACTCTTCTCTACCCATTGCACCTTTCCCGGACTCGCTCCTTCACCTCTTTTCCAAACAGACGTTGCTCTGAACAGTTGACCCCAAGTACTTGCACCCTGCACATTCTCCCCCTCTACTCCTTGTATCTTTGCATCTCTGCTTCCCTTTCATTGACTCCCCCTCCCAAGGGTTTTCCTCCACCTGCTCCCTGCTCTGACTACAGACCAAAGGTCATCCAATGTCACCAATGTCATGTGGGAAGATCATAGTCTATAGAGACCCCTACCTGACATAATCTTTTGGTCTGTCCATCACCATAGCAAAAAAGGAGGGGCTCAGAGCCGTCCCTTGGTGCGGTCCCATCTCCAGCTTAAACTCATCCATCACTACCACTGCACACCTCACCGCTGGCCTGCTGCTGTCATTCATATCCTGTGCCACTATAATGTCACTCCAGACTGGAAAGTAGATTTTTGTAGTCAGTGCTTCCCCTTCAGCACTCTCTAATCAAACATGTCATCTGTAGCTCTCTTTCTTGGCATGAAACCATATTGCTGCTTACTAAACATAACCTCTTTTTTTTATCCTAGCGTCCACTGCTCTTCCCAATACTTTCATTGTGCGGCCTGGCAGCTCGATAACCTCTGTATAAGAAATAAAGTAAAGAAAATCATAATAAAAGAAGTTAAAACTAACGTAATTGAAACAAAACCTTGTCATTTCAGAGTGTTTTTTTTGCCAGTACATTTTAATGCCACAGAAACTGGAGCATTAAGGGTCTCCCGTTTCTGTCTATACATATCTTGAAATTGTGAAGGTCTATCCTTCCGGTATTGGGGACATAACTGTGTATGTCTTTAGATACAAATTGACTTATGTTCTGTAACTTGCATGCTAATTGAGGTCATGTTAGATTAAATGGTTGGTTTGAAATACTTTTTATTGTTTTCTAGTTGACTTGTTTTAAATGGGAAAACTGTAAAAGAGGTATTAGACACAGTATATAGGCTCTAATAGCTGCTGATATTGTGCCAAAAGATCCGTTGCTCAATGATTTATGCAGTTTAAAAGATGATAATGTTTCTGAAGTTCGGGTAAGTGACTAGAAAAATTTAAGAAAATAGCTTCATTGTTGCCGTTTGTTCAAAAGTTTTAAAGAAAAAATATGGCAACCAGAATGCACTGCACCACACTGGGCCCATAAATGTGCCCACTGGTGGGTAAATACTGCAGATTCGGAAGAACGTGGTTCTGAAACACTATGGTGGCTACTAACAAATTATCTTGTATCACATCTGAACAACTTTAAAAAAACATTTTGTGAACAGTAGGACAGTATAATTGGACAAAACATAAGATCAAGCTGTTTTAACTTTACATTACCAAATGTGGTTGCTTAAATGGTCATGTTCAGATGAAATGTAAGGCAGTGCGGAGAACCTGGGCTCTGATGGCAACCCAGATCCGGGATCTGGATACAGTGTCTGGAAACGTGCATCCATTTTCTGTAACCACTCTATCCTGTTTAGGAAGGGGGGGGTGGGGGGGGGTGGGGGGGGGGGGGGGGGGGGGGGGGGGCCTGGAGTCTCTCCGAGCTGACATTGGCGAGAGCCCGGTACATCCTGGACTAGTCATCCGTTCCTCACAGGGCTGACTCGTAGAAACAAAATACCATTCACTCTCTCTTTCACACCTATGGATAATTCATCTAAATTGCATGCATTGGGACTGTGGGAGGAGGCTGGAGTGCCCGGAGGGAAGCCTCACAAACACAACTCCACACTAATTGTTGTTTTGGATGTAGGATACTTGAAACCACAAGTACATTTCTAAACAACATAACTCTACTCCTCGCTTCTTTTTCTATCACTTCTTCCCCACATGTGCTTTTTGCCTGGAGATGCTGGAGGTGATGCTGGTAACCTGCCAAAAGCTTCAGCCACAGTTACTTTTACCCTTCCATTCTTTCTTTACCTGCGTGTAAATAGTCTTTTTGGAGGCGGTTGCTTTAACATGATTGTGGTCCTACTTCATCACCTCCTCCTATACGACTGAGGGTAATCTGGACACCGCATTATGACCCTGCTGGACTGACCCTGCTGTTTTGACCTGGGAAACCGAACCCCAATCCCACTTTGCCACTGATGGTTCATATAATATATATTATTCTAATAAATAACTATTGCCATTATTTTATCCTGGAAAAGTTGGGGACATTATTGGATTGTCACATGACAATCTAATAGTGTCGTTTTTGACCAAATGTCCAAACTGTCATTTTTCTCCAACTTAGCGTTATCTGGATTTTTTTTTTAAATCTTTGAACCGGCATGTTACTTCTTTCAAATGGCGTGAGTTATATCCAACTTTTTAACCAGTTCATAAATTACTGTGTCATCGTCTAAAACACTTTCTCCGTCCTTGACGTGTGAGAAGCAGGAGACCCTGCAGACTTTGATTTTGATGGCACTTGAGGGAATCCTGCATCACAGTGCTCTGGCATTTTCTGATTTAGCGTTTTTAGCCCAAGGTGGATGCAGCAATTACCTGGAAAACATTTTAATAACCAGTCATATCTCAAATGCTGCTTGGGGGGGTTTAAAAAGAAAGTTGGAGCATGCATCCAACCAAGCACACCCTGAAATGTCTCCAGGGCCAGCAGTTTTCCACATATAGGATTTTGCAGTGTTCTTTAAAAGTAGTTTGCTGCTCAGTTTAATTTACCGACTATTGCAGGAGGCATTGCTGCGTTTACATCTCCTTTCTATTTGCACATAAAATAACAAAGAAGGCAATCCAATTACGGCAACATATTTCATATTGTTGAATAAAAGACTTCAAACCAATTTGTTCCAGACATGGCATAAATGGCACACTTTCCCTCTCCTTAAAAGAAGAATATAATGAACTAAAGTTCACCGTAAATGCGGAACATTGTCCCCGCCCGGGTTTATGAGCTGTATTTAACTGGTGTCATTTCTGCACAGTGTCTCTACCACTTGACGGCGATGCTCTGTATTCTCTGTGGAGGTGCACTTAATGCTGCTGTAAGCAAGAATTTATGCAATGAATACACCTGTCAGCTTAGCTTTTATGTTAATCATTGTGTGCAAGAAGAACATCCTATTCTTACCAGGAGATTCTGAGAATTGGACGTCAGATTACAGTCAGGTAATCCGCTCGACTTTTCCGTATCTTGAAAGCACGTTGAAGAATAGGAGCAAAAACTATTTCAGACAAGGTGTACAAAACAGCAGAATGTGAACCCAGCGGTTCTCAACCCTTTTTTAATGATGTACCCCTCATGGATTCTTTCTTCAGCCCCGTACCTCCTGATTGGTGCAAAATATGTTTGTTGAGAAAGAATACCTTCAATAAGGACACACAACAACTTCTAACTTCTGATTTATTAAATGACAAAAGTCTAAGTGAAACAAACACCTACATTTTTCCATGATGTATGATCTAAAAGGATCGGACGCATTTAAACATATATGAGGTGATTTATCAGAAGACGGACATCTATTGTGTCATCTGGGCTGTTTTCTTTGTCATTTTCATGCTTTTTCTAGATTTTAGGGTGATTTCTCCTCCCTCTAAGGTTTTTTATTTTTATTTTGTACAGGCCTGAATGGACCTGTAACTGAATATAATCAGAATTTCACAAGAAACAGCACAAATGAAGATGAAATTACAGAAGAGTGCTTACAAGAATTATGAATTTTTGGGGAGCAGAACATCTTTTTATTTATTTTCAAACATCCAGTGACCACTCCCTTTTGAGGTTCTGCAACACTGTAATATGTTAAAACGTTCAGACTGATCCAAATTCAAATATTCAACCCTGATTTCACCACCGGATGGGTTATGCTTCAGAAAGATGTTAATAATCCTGAGACGACAGGAGAAAACAGAGAAAAGTGCTTTGGTGTTGCCTTTTGCTCAAAACGTTTAAATGAGAAACTACAGCAGCCGGAATGTTCTGCACCACACTGGGCCACTAAACATTCCCACTGGTGGTTAATGTACTGCAAATTGTGCAGGGCTTGTTTTTGAAAACCGTATGGAGGCCAGCTGGCAACAAATAATCTTGAATTACATATTGGGAAAAAAACTTGTTTAAAAGTCTTTTAACATTTGAGGTGGGAAATAAGTTGTCGATATATGTTCATATCTGATCAGAACATAGTTTGACCTGAGTTTAGTGAGACACGCCTCTCTTGCCCAAGAGTTAAAGAAGGACAGCTCCCTCCATCTTTCTCACTCCTATACATTATTTTTATTGTCTTTGGTTAAAACAATCGCCCGGAAAAAATCCTCCAAATCTACATCGATATATGTCTGAGGTTGTAGCTGAACACAAGCTACTAAAAACGGTACATCTCGCTCTTACATAAACATTCGATTTGTATTTAGATACATAGCCGAGGATACAAGACGGTATCCAGATGTCTGGAAATCCCTGACCCGGCCACGAATAAACGGAAGAAAAGGGCTGGATGGATGGGAACTCCTTATTTCATTCTTTACACATGAAAGGTGCTGGAACCTCCACGTGGACCAAACATTCATCAGTGAGGGTCTTGTGTGGGACATAGGAACAGAACTACATCCTGAACAGGGATGAGGGATGGGTTGTTTTTTTTCCCTCCATTTTCTCCTTATTTTGCTCCATTTATGAAGGTTTTCTGTTGTGGAAATGTCAAATGGAACCAAGCATTCCTTAAAATACTCTGAGCCTGAACCAATACGGCTCATAAAAATGTTTGAAACGTGAAATGTTTCTCTATAAAACTCTCTTCAGCTCTCAGTCAAGTATAATAAAATCTGACTCAGTGCTGCAGTTTTATTCCTCACCATCAGAGGTAACATTAGGAGTATTTATACTGCATTGTCTTTGTTGTCTTACCTCAGTCAGAGCTTGATTATTTCTCACGCTCTCTACGTCTATGTTCTTCAGAGTATCCCGGCGCTACCTTGCGGTAAAGCCCTCTACACCTATGAAGGAAAAGAACCTGGCGATCTCCAGTTCTCCAAGGGTGACATCATCATCCTCCGACGCAAGGTGGACGACAACTGGTACCACGGCGAGCTCAACGGTTGCCATGGTTTCTTGCCCGCGAGTTACATCCAGTTGTTGCGTCCGTTGAGCCAAACTCCGCCCCAGGGTAAAGCGCTCTACGACTTTGAGGTGAAAGATAAAGACCAGGATAAAGACTGTCTGGCCTTCAGCAAGGTAACGCACACAAACACACACTATGCTGGGTACACACTCGCACACAGGGACCAGGTTTGTACACAGAACCAGCACAACGTATGGATGGATCTGTGAAGCTGTGCATAGATTTTACAACAGCATAAGTAAAAGATCTTAGACCTTAGAATGAAGCTCCAGTAGGAGAATACTACTAATCACTTCTCGCTCTTCAGGTTGTTTTTCTCCAAATAAACACCAGCAAACTCAAACGGGCTGAAGGTGCAGGAGGACTCACAGTTATAACTTTCACTCAATATGTTTTCTCGCATTTCATTTTGTGAATAAATATGATGTGACAATTTTGACACCCGAGAAAAAACTCGTCCAGCGCAAATGAAATTGATAATGAGGTTGTGTGTATGGTAAAGTTCTGCTTTATTGCACCATTGGAACAATTTATTCGTTTTTTAAACTGACTGTGTAACAATTTCTATACAAAAAAAAAGGTTTTCAGCTCCGGAGACATTTTATAATTCTATTTTCTCTATTTTATAAATGAAAATGTTACTAAGGGATACATCGAACCTTATTACATTTTTATGCCAAGATGATGGAGGTGATAGAAAAGTCCCTTGAACAGCTTCAACACTAGAAAACTCAAACATTAAAAAGTCGGTGTATTGTGTCACACACTTGTTTGTGTGCAGTAATGCACCTCGGGGCAGTGTGAGAACGCTGCTTTGAGAAGTAAGCCTTATTACAACTCTTAGATATCTAGAAATACTGTAACTATTTTTTCTCACACATCACTGAGGTACAGCTGCTAACTGCAAATGAGACCGCCGCCCATGCCCGCCTAAAAGCATTTAAAAAACAAAAGGGGAGAAAATAATGACCTGCACACCTCTGCATGGGGGATTCTTACACATACCTCTGTAAAAGTCAAACAATCTGCTATTGACAAGCTAATCAGGCTCTGCAGGGGAGCTTCCTGTCCTAAATGCCGCAGGGTCATGAGTGTGCAGTTCTACAGAAAATAATCTTCCTCCTGTGTCTTTTATTGGATGTTTGCTTACGACTCCCATCCAGTGGAAATCGCTCATGCGTGTCTTGCCTCACAAAACAGAGGGAAAGTTTCCAGGTGTGTGACATCACTGGGCGGGGCCTATCCTTATAAGGAATGTGGGTAGATACGAGCAGTGGGAAGGCAGGGCAAGTTGGCTAACGTTCCAGATAGAAATGAGGTCCACACACTCCTGTAACTTTCACAAGCAAACAAAAGAATGTAGACTAAACAGTGCGGCTATATCAGTAATGAGCTCAACACCATGTCACCTACCCGCAGTATTTTCCAGACTCACCATTACCGCTTACCAAACTTATTTCTTAACTGTGGGTTGAGTTTATTTTTATGTGTATATATAGGTGCACATAAGAATCTAGGTATGTATGTTTATATATATATATATATATATATATATATATAAATAGTCAATTCATATGCTCCAAATTTGGAATAAATAGAACCAATGGTTAGGAAGTTATATCCAAAACAGCGTTTTTTTTCATAAAAAAAGCTCCCCCTAGTGAGTCAAATCTGAACTATTAGAGTAAAACAAGGCATACCAGATAGATCCCCTTATGTCAATTGAAATGCATCCGATTTGGATTAAATTGGACGGACGGTTGAGAAATTATGGCCTGACAATTTTGGAGAAAAGGCTCCGCCTACTGTCAGAAATATACACCCAAACTCTACCAAAAACACCCCAGTTGTTCCTCTCGCTAAGGTCTATGGGGGTCTTAAATTTGAAAATAGTTTATGAGTTATTGATTTAACACGAAGGATCTATGTCGGCGGAAGCGGCGGCGATGACGATTTTAGAATGTCCTCAACTTTTCGGGGATAGAAAAAACAGGTTGCCTTTTAATCGATACAGGGTCACTCTTCTGGTTGGCTACTTCTCTGGTCTGAAATGAACTCATACAAATCCCATTTGGCTTGGTACTCTGTGGTTCCCTCTCAAACTTGATTCTAAAGGTTCTGCGAGGGATGATAGTATTCTCAGAATCAAGTAGCACTGACGTACGGGGATGAAACCAGGATGAGGGAAGAAACTCTCCTTCAGGAGCATGTATCCAAGTTGGGTCTGATGTAAGCAGTCATTTGTGTTCCATGTACTATTCTGTTCCTCAAAGCTTATCTTTTTGGTCCTGCTGTTACACAGACTCATTTGCGCTGAATGCCGGATCATCCTCTCTCCCTCTGCGCTCCAAGAGGAATCAGCAGAATGAGAACACTAATTAAATTACAGTGTACACTTGACTATAGATGTTGTTAGACCAATCAATGCGATGTAAATAACAGTCATTCACACACAGTGTGTGTTCTACACACTGATTAGCAGGTTTGATCCTCTGATGATTTTGCTGTTTAGGGCTAAGCCAATCGACAGGTTAAAGATTCCTGAACCAACAAAGGCCCAACCCTTGACAGAATTTCATAGCCTGTAGCGTGCTGTACGAGGGTTGTCATGCAGAACCGGTGCGGGACATTATTTTTCTGTTTGAGAGGTAATTGCTCTGTATGACTAATGCACACCCATTTGCTACTATTATCACTTCCATCCCTAATGGCCTTAAACAACCTGTGTTTCCATGTGAGGAGACGAGCAACAGGGAAAAAATTAAGCCAAATGCGTGTGTGTGTGTCAAGAATAAATATAATATGATGCATAATATGTCCGTATGAGTATTATAAATAATGTTACAAAAATACATAATTCTACTATGTTGTATTATAATGTGTGTGCGGTACAGTGAGCCCCTTCTATCTTGAAAGTCTACGTATAACTCACACTATAAACCCATTAGTAACCATGGCAACACATCAAAGTGACTTAAACGGTACGAAGACTTCCTTTCACTGCTTTTCTTTGATGATTTCTTTGATTTTTGAAAAAGCACTAATTTGCGTGTTTTTTTTTTAAATTATTTTTCTTAAAGCTAAGTTTTTTTCCATATCACAATTCTAATGATTCAACAACATGCCCTTTGAGTGAGAGAGTAAACAAGTGAATATTAAGTCATGAGTGAGAGAGAGATTCGGTAAGTCATAAACAATAAGATCGTAAACAGGTGAGTGAGTAAATAAGTAGGTAAACAAGAAAGTAAGTAAGTCAGTAAACAAGGATGTATTAAGGGAGTGAGTCTATAATTAAATGAGTGAGTGTGTGAGTAAGTCAGTGAAGCAGTAAGTGGGAAGGCAAGTTAGTGAGTAATGAGTCAAAAAACTAGAACGTTGATAACTAAGGCAGTAAACAAGTAAGTCAGTAAATAGTGAGTCAGGAGTCAGTAAGTATTTAAATAATTAAATAAGTCAGGCTGTAAGTTAGTCAATGAGTTAGTAGATAACTCAGTCTGTAATTGAGGTAGAAAGCTAGCAGGTGAATAAGTTGGTAGGTCAGAAAGTGAGTCTGTAAGTAAGTGAGTCAGTAAGTGAGACAGTAAATGAGTCATCGAGTAATTAGATGGGTTTACATTGACAGCCTAATTCCGTTTAGATTTCGAAAGACGTCTGATGGGAAAGAAAATACTGAATGGAATGGAAAGGAACTTTTCCGATTAAGATTTCATTCCTTTGCAAGGAGGTAGTCAAAATCCTTTTGGAAAACCTTTTCCTACAGGCAGTCGCTGCATGTAAAAGCTGTATCGGAACGCTTTCTGTTCGAGTTGTATCTGCGCATGCGTAGCGTCGTGACGTAATGCTCGGCCAAGTTTTTTCAGCGCCGCGACGCATTTTAAATACTGCTACGTCAAAACAGTACCGGTCTGCATCGGAGAGTCATTTATTCATTGCAACTTTGAATTCAACATTTTTTGGACGGTTACATGGATGCAAAGTCACTTCCGCGCACATCCTCTTTGTTCTATTCTTCTTCTGGGTGCTTGTTGGCGGTCGGCGCCGAGCTCACCGAAACATTATCACCACCTTATGAACGGGAATGTGGATCGTCTGCGCATGTGTGAAAGTGTTTCCGATTAGGTAAGTTGATGCTTGTTAACACCGGGTCAAAGATCACAAGTCATGTGAACAGGCGACGGAAATTGCAATTCGGAAAGTTTCAATTTGGAAAGGAGAAAAGTGTTCCTAGTAAACCCACATAGTGAGTCAGTAAACAAGATAGTAAGTGAGGCAATGAGTCAGTGAGACAGTAAGTCAGTGTCAGTAAGTCCGTTAGTGAGTCAATAAGTCAGTCAGTGAGTCTGCAAACAAGATAATAAGTGAGGCAATGAGTCAGTTACACAGTAAGTCAGTCAGTGAGACAGTAAGTCAGTCAGTGAGACAGTAAGTCAGTCAGTGTCAGTCAGTGAGACAGTAAGTCAGTCGGTGTCAGTAAGTCAGTCAGTGAGACAGTAAGTCAGTCGGTGTCAGTAAGTCAGTCGGTGTCAGTCAGTGAGACAGTAAGTCAGTCAGTAAGTAATATTTCCTGAGCAAAGATAAATTCCTTTTCATATGTTACATTACAGATCTTTGTCTCAGAAATGAGTTTAATGTTCCTTTGGGTCTATTTTCTATCTCCTCTCTTGAAATACAAGTGGTTCTGGGTTCTAAAGGGTTGGCACTGTATTCAGTAACTGAGAGGTGGATCAAAGAAATGTGGTACACAGAGGCATCACTGATGATTGTTGATAATATACATCTGTTTGCTTCTGAAGTTCCTACAGCCTGTCTGAGGCGCTGTTTGCAAAGATCACAGTCATACTCTTCCTGAATTGTCCCTGAGCTGTCGTTTTCATTTTTGTTTCATGTCCACCAAACCAGTTCTAACTCACATATAATGCCCCATCCAAAGTGGTATGGTGATTACCCCCCCCCTACACACACACTTATCCATCCGTCCACATATCTGAAACTGCTAGACAGAATTCAATCAGAATTTCTGGCAGAATTTGGCCATACTCATGTGGGTTTGCTCACAGTCAGCTTTAATAGAGTCTTTTTAGTCCGTCCACATCATCCCAAATTGAGTTTGTCCATTAGCAGCAGCTTCTGTGTCACTGAACACAACATTTCTACACACACTTACATAAAAATGTTCTCTTTTGTCTTTGGTATTGATCCCCAATTTACCAATCCTGTAGAAACACATAAACAATTATATTTATTACTAAGGAGATGAAGCTTCTTCAACAAAGCAGAAGAACAATTGGTGTCTCCAAATGTCCACATACAAATCATGGGAGGTACTTGTGACGGAGCACTTAAGACAAGCACTGTGTGTGTTATTCATCCTTTCATTGCTTCTAAAAACAAACTCAATGTGATATTCATCATCTATTTTCTATTATTGTATCCATTGGTGAAGCAGTGCCCGGTGATCTGGTTTAATCCCAGTAACAATAACATCATCACTGATACTTGATTTTGTCCCTCACAAACAGGGTCGAGCGTGTGCCTTTTTCTTTCTCACTGTTTGTCACCAATGTAATCCTTGCAGACACTTTTACTATCTATCCTCACTTTCCGTATAATAGGTAATGTATTAATGCATGTGTATAACATATTTAGTCTTGCTGATTTGACATAAAGCCATAATGAAGAAGCAGGAGGTGAGGCAGCAGTACCTCTGCCTCACTGAAGGGGGCGTGCTGAGCCCACGGGTTTATGCTTGTTCTGCTGTTTCTCTTCTAAGCAGAGACAAAATCAGAGATTCAAGTTCACTGCAGTACATTTTAATGGTTTTTAATTTGACCGCAAAAAAGGAAAATTCCATATCTTAGCCATCCCAAGAATAGCCATTAATTATTACATTTTAAGGATGAACCTATTATTTTGTCTATATATATTCCTTTTATACATAATTGTTTTTCGTATATGATTGAAAATATTTTGAAAACAAAAAAATGTAAGAGGAGTAATCATAGACTTTATTTTCAACAGAATATAACACATTTAAGATTTTTCCCAAAAATGGGGTGAACCTATGATTTTGTGTCGCACTGTAGGAATTGTAGAATTGCGATGGTAATTTGAAAACACACACAGGTGCAGAGCAAATGGGGTCATTCTCTGAGCGGATACAAATTTAACGTTCTTCTTTGGCCAAATGTGTACCTTACCTATGTGTGTGTAGAGAACGAAACACAACCAGTAGTCGGTGTGCAAGTTTGCAATTAAATGGTGAATTTAAGATACTCTATTGGGTGCATATATTTGAAAATCTGACACTAAAAGGGTCAGTGCCTAACTTGCAACCAATCTCACCCCACATCACTGCCAGATACTTCAGATATCTTTGAGTTGAATCATATTCACGAAATTTCTACTAAATCGAAACCAACAGTTGAAACTTTTCGTCCCAAATATTTGGTGACAGACCTCCCCCTAGTGGCGTAAGTACGCAAGTGACCTTTCCCCGCCAAAACATTAATTTCGACCCAAAGTTAATAGAGTTCTTCCTCGCACTAGCTCTATGAGGGTATAACATTTGAGAATGATCCATGAAACAGTTTTGGAGTCATCATGTGAACAAGGATCTGCGGCAGCGGTGGTGAACACGGCGTTGATGACGCTTCAATGATACCCTCGACATTTCAGGGAATAATATCATTGTTATTATTATTTTGCACCTTTAATATTAACTGAAGGTGCCACTGCGGTCGTGCACACCGCCGTCAACACATTTGTTGATCACCTGCTCCCAATGAACAACTTTACAGGATCTTCCACTCAGGTGTTTTCTGAACCTACCCCAGCTGTTTTCAGAGATTTTACTGGCATAAAACAGTGAAGTGTATGACAAAAATATTGCATTTAAAAGAAACTCACGATCAAATTCTGTTTATTGTTGCTTCAAATAGAGTCACCATCTTTTTTTGAATTGAGGTTGTAACCACAGAGTGTGTGTGTGTATATTTGTGTGCGCGTGTGTGCGTGGTTTCATTTATTTCCTTTCTGCAGGATGATGTGCTGACTGTGATCAGGAGGGTGGATGAGAACTGGGCAGAGGGCATGCTGGGAGACAAGATTGGCATCTTCCCCATCCTCTATGTGGAGGTGAGCCTTCACACACACACAAACACAGAAACCATTAACCTGGCATATTATTACAGAAACATGTTGCAGCAGAGACAGATGTATTAAAATATTTGCATGAGTCTTACAACTATCTTTTAGAGAGGAGGTAGAAACTTTTTTTCTTCGTCTGCCCTTTTACAAGAGTTGAAGTTGAATCAATGGACTCACCATTACAAATGTAATATTCTAAATACAGATTGTATAAATAATATATCAGTTTTCCCTTGTTAGGTTCAGTTCTGATAACCTTGTTGATCCAAAAAGAGCATTTGAAGATCAGAGGTAATGGATAAACAGGCTCGGGTCAGGGGGAGGAACGAGCTACAGCAATTAAAGCAATAAATAAAAACAATGTTTTATAAATGAGTCAGTAAAATAAACTACAAAGCACTCAAGCCTCCACCATGGCTCAGCGGCACCAGGTAGAAATCACTCTGTTTAGGGACGTTTCATATCGATTCGTCAATTTATAATATACCTCTGGAAAACATTTCATGCAAATCTCAGATCATCCACTTCATGGTGTGTCAGTGCTTCACCCAATCCGTCACTCTCTGTTTGAGTGACACATAGATGCATCGCCTGACTTATCGTCTGACTAAGACTCTACCCAAAATTCCATCAAACTCTCTCAGCATCACTCGAATACTCGGGAACCATTCATCTCTCCACTTCTCTAATGCTGTCCACTTGGAGCCTTCAGGTTCCCCCCAGCAAAAATGTTTAAACAGTCTTTTAAAATAAGTATTGTTTGTGTTCAGGGGGGGTGGGTGGGGGGCACATAATAACTTATGTACTGTACTGAGTTCAGACGACAGTACATGATTTGATTGGATGATCATTTTTAGTTTTCTGGGCCACAGGTCTCTCCCAAATGGAGCCCAACTCCATCTACTGAACTCCAATTAACCTGAAACAGATTTTGACAGTGGCTTTTCGGCTGTTCCCATAATACCAGCAGGTATATGTAAATGTTAAAAGACATTCAATAAAAGATTTGTAAGTTATTTCCCTGACATGAAATTTCCACATTTTGCTTGGTTACAATATATTTATATAAGCCGGTTCAACACTTTACCATTATTACCAAATATATTGTTGCTGCTCGGTCTGTGACGATCGTGAAATTTTAGCTGACGTTTGATTGTCATTGAAATATTTGCTATTAACCATTTGATCTTCTCTCTTTTTTAATCCCACAATTGAAGTACGGCTGCAATCCAATTCATTAATACAAGTAGACAGGATTGACTGTGTGGGATAACTCCGACAGACAGGCGGCTGTTTTTGGGAATGTACCTGGTTATTGGTCAACCTCGAGCAGATGATGATAATAATAATAATAATAATACATTATATTTGTAGAGTCTTTTTCAAACATACTCAAAGACGCTTAACATAAAAGGAAAACCACATATCCAAAAGGACTTAATGTCACATATTAGAATACAAATACAAACAGCTCAAAATGACAGCGACAAATAACAAATTACACAACACTGATTACACATTAAATCAGTCAATCATCATACGGTAGAAATGGTGTGAAAATAGTGTTTGAATTGATGTGGAATTATTGTATCATCCTGTATATTTAAATAAATGCATTGAAGCAATTGTAATGATTATGCAAAAACTATCCTATAATCATGACCTCTATGTAGTAGAGTAGTTGTGAATGGCCTCGTTGTCTGATACATAGTGGAAATGTCACTCTTGGGTATATTGATAGTTAGACTCACTAGTTAGGTCACTAGTGATAAATTATTTATTTCCAGTGGTAGAAGCCTCCTGTGCCGAGGACACGATACACAGAGCCTCATTTAGATCCTTCAGGATGGAACAAAGGAGATGATGATAATGGTTGGGTCATTTTCCACAGTAACAAGTTTTCCATTAGCAGATCTTTCCTCTTAGCTTCATAGTTATAATGTCTTGTGCTTGAACACAAGCCCAGCAGCTCTTTTTACATCGATCATGTGTAGTCATACATCTGCGTAGCTGGAATATTCAGAACATTAACAATTTCCGGGAGCTGCAGGTGTCCTTCTCGTTTGTTGGTGACACTACCTGCCCGCACTACTTGATGGATAGAACTGCATTATTGCTGCGCTGCATATAGCTGATATCAACTTTTATTCATTTCTTTCACTTTAATTGTGACTGCGTTCGTCGGTGGTCTAATTGGTTTACTCCGTGCTATCAAACACGTTTTTAAGCCCCTTCTCATTGAATATCTGGCCACAGCATGAACACAGACTTAATCACAATAGCAGGCATACTGTCGCTCTCTATGGTCCTCCATTGTATTTTTATGGCGTCTATGTTTTTAACCACCTACATTTAAGGAATGCATTTCCAAAATGTGAGAAACAATGCATCAAAAATGGAAATTACATCAGCCATTCTGTTTAAAACTAGGCTTGGTGGAGTTTTCTTTAAGGGATTTCCTCTCAGTTAAAGGACGTACCCCGAAACCCAAAATACTTTTCCTTCTTCTTTGTTGCCATGCCTGTCGAGAGTAAGTTATGGTTTAATTTAATCCCTTTTGCAATATGAAAATTATCATGCACAATTTGGTCTGGAACGCATTAAAAGCATTTTAGTCATGGGCAAATGCCATCGCTAGGATACTTGATCCTTCTTTTTCCTTGTGAAGGCATCGATTCTCTCTTGTGACCACCTACAGAGAAATGATCAAACCGTCAACTGCTGACAGGAAATTCACTCAAAATGTGGAGCAGTGTCTTGTCTGTGTGTCATAAGACCCCCATAAGGTCAGATCCAGTAATGCTAGTGCAGTGTGCATTCTAGAGAACAATGGATTGACTTTAACCATCATATTGCTTTTAATCTGCTTTATGGAGAGCATGCCCTCGATAACAAACCCAGCAGTGGTTGGCCTTTGTCTCTGTACTCGTCATGTACGGTTGATATGGCATGCAAATTCCTCCTTTGGGGATAAATAAATTATCTATCTTCTGTCTTGGTTTGCAGCCTGGAAGGCCTTGGACTGGTGGCCATCCAATCATGTCCCTGAAATTAGCTGTTTGACCGAACGGCTCTCTTAGGTGGTGATGATTAAGCCACAGGCGAAGAATAGGCGGGACAAACACACAGAGACGCACAGGGGTTCCTATTAGAAAGAGAGGCATCAATAATGTAGTTCTCTCTATCACTCTGACACAGCAGGAGTGCAGGGGCTTGTCAAGTGTGTGTGTGTGTGTGTGTGTGTGTGCGTGTGTGTGTGTGTGTGTGTGTGTGTGTGTGTGTGTGTTTGCAGTGGGATTTTAATGAGTGGGCCCAGCTGGGCTTATGTGGATCTGTGAGTGTGTCTGTGTGCGTCTCGCTGGATATAAAGTACCTCTTCTCGCTGTTGTCTCGCCTCTTAGATGTGAACACAGGCTGCTTGTGTTAATATTTGACAGTGTAGATTCATAGATTGGTGATGAGGGGTTTGCAGATGATAGGAGAGGGATACCACCAAAACGGTCCCAAATTACAGTGTGTGAAGTGATTGGCAGTCACTACATCTGAAGAGGGTTCTGCCGTCTGTCTCCGTTAGTGGCTATTCAGACTGGGATTAGCATTAAAAGAGCCCTAAATGTTCTGCGTTGGGGTGTACATCCTGCTAAATTTTGTGGTGAAAGGATGACTATGATCCAAGAAATCAATTCCATCTGTGAGAGCCAAGGTTTACCTGCACAGCAGCTGTAATATAGTTCCACGTATTACTATGAGTAAGGATAAAACAACAACTCTGTGTCTGTGATCAGAAAGAAAGTTGCGTTTACTCAGCTTCTTATCCAATTCCAACTTATTTGACAAATCCTTCTTGTAGTTGAAGCCTCTAGTCTGAAGCTGAGAGCTGCAATGTTGGAAATTATCTATATACCTCCACCAGGGAGGGAGGTTACGTTTTCACCTATAAGTCGACGTTTGTAGAAATGGAACATTTTGATTTTAACAGTAACATTTGACCACATTAAGTTCCAAATGTTAAATTTAAATGTTGAACATAAATGTTTGTAAAATTTAAAAAAACATTTACGCTGACGTCAGCAGAAGTACCAAAAATGAAAAATAAAGAAAGAAAAAATGTTTTTCTTCATCGCTTCATCACCTACGCTGACGTCATTGTAGATTTACATATTTGCAAAACATTTAGGTCCAACATTAATATTTAGATTACATAGAACACATAGATGTTACATTTAAATTTAGATTTAACATTTGGTAGTTGAATGTGACCAAACGTTGCTGTTAAAATATGACAGAATTACAAAGGTCGCCCCATATTCACGCGCTTTGGTTTGTCTGTTTTCACCTGCATTTGTTTGTGTGTTGGTTGGTTAGCAGAATTATGGAAAAACTACAGAGCAGCTTTGCATGAAATGTTTTCCAGAGGTAGGATAGAGGTAGGTCACGTTTTGCTGAATATAGTTGAGTTATAGTCTTGAAGATGGATTCTTCCACTGAGCAGGAGTTCTCTCATTGATCCCTCTCTGCGCTCAGGCACTCCTGCAACAGAGAGACCACTTGTTGATCCGCGCTGGATGCGTTGAGTGATGGAGGATGGGGTACAGGAAGTGGGTTTCTCAATCGAAGCATCCCTCAATGTATTATTAGGGGACTGGAGAGGGACAGGGGCGCAAAGGAGGAACGCACATAGACACACACGTGGCCAGATTCGCCTCCTCCCCGTTCTTTTCCAACCAGTCATGTTTGGCAATGTTGTGCAAATAATGGTCCAAACAACGGAACCAGGTTTTCAGTACTGCTTGTGCAACGCTGTGCCGATTATAACTTTCCTTTCAAAAGTACCGACGCAATCTCAAGTTCCATTATTTTCTTCAGGCTGAGTAAATCACGTTGTGTGTGCAGAAGGAACTTATTTGCATCGAATCTTCCCAGTATTTTGCAGGCACAATATTGTATATTTATTTATTAAGGTAAAACGTACTAAATGAATAACACGTGTTATTTTGCACATTTGACGGACGTGATCCTCGGTGCTCACCGTTAGTAGATCTGCTTGCTTATTTAATTTGCATGCTATCAAGTTTGCACACACGCTTTTACACACACACACCATTAGTTAACCAGGTCCTCTGAGTGCTTTTTCTATTTTTGTGCTGTTATCACAAGACAATAAATGAATTATCTCAATATCGAGAAAAAGTTTGTTTACATTGCATTTATGTTTATCAGAGATTATGAGACTCATGGCTGCACACATACGTGGCATCTTAACAACTGATTGAAGATGAAAATATCTAAACGAGGAGCTTCCATTAACGATAATCACATAGGATCCCACTTGGATCGAGGTCTAACACAGGCAGAGGTCGTACCGCGTCTTGAAGTCATAACAATCAGGTCAGTTGTTGTTGTTTACCAGCGAAGGCCGGCGAGGAGGTAACTTTACAGGACCGGAGGGCCTTCATCAATAACTCATCAGCAAAACATCGTCAATTCACAACCGACACCTCTTTTGTAGACAACGATCGACCGTCTCCCTTTATTGATGGGAGCCGTCCTGTCAGCTGGTCTCTTCACGCCGCCCAGCTGTCCGCTGCGTCTACTGGGAGCATAGTGGAGGAGAGAAAGTACAGAAGATTAACTGATGTACAGTGCAGCCAAATCACTCCACATATCATGGCTGTTATTGGTTCTAATACAGAAATACAAAAATGCTTGTTTATGATTTTCATTTATTTCTTTTAAAATGTTCCCACTCTGGTTACGGCAAGGTCAGAAAAATTCAGGAAAACTATTTGGGATGTCCTAGAGATTAATCTACAGCGGCAGCTATGGACATATCTGCTTTTATGTAATTATGGAGAGTGGGTTTTGCTGTTGCCTCAAAGCGAGAAGGTACCAGGTTCAAATCATCCCATGCCTGCACCTGTCTGCGTGGAGTCAGCACCTTCTCCCCTACAGTCCAAAACATGAATTAGAGGTGAACTGATGACTCTTTATTCCCTGTAGGAGTGAGTGTGAGTGGCTGTTTGTCTCTTTGCAACCCTTAACAGAATAGGCGGTTACAGATAATGGATGAAGGAATGAATAATTATACCCCCGAAAAGATGAAGATATCATGTAATCGTCATCACCGCCGCGGCTTCTTCGTTTTACGTAAGGGAATAACTCAACTCAAAAACTAAAATGATTGAATTTGAATGATAAAACATGATTAAGTCACTCTAATACACCAGAGTGTCCACCAGCTACATCAACCATTAAGAGTCTTCATTTGGTTTGACAAGCAAAATATGTATTCAAATTAAAAGTTATTTAAATTTAAGTTAACCAAAGTTGTCAACAATAAAAATTGATGAAAATAGTTTAGCCTATGAGTTATTGTTTAGGAAAGTTTGATATCTTTCAATCTTCACTGAAGTCCCATAACACTAGCTTTGTCCCTGCTTCTCCACAGGATGACAAGGAGTGATCTGAATTTTACAACTAACAAAGATACATTATACAATTTCTCTATGTATTAAACCTTCTCTGAAGTAGAGTCTTATGTGTTGATAACAATGGAAATTTCTTGATTTTACACTTTCATCTTCAATCAGTTGCTACAGTTATCAAGATGATTCCTTTGCATGAAGCCATTAGACAACGGATCGCTGATAAACATAAAGAATTAAAGTAAAGACCGTCTTGTTTTAATAATTGCCACCATGGCCACTCTCAGCTTCCAAAGCATCACATTTATCCTGAGTGCAGTTTTATTTTTGAATGAAATGCTGTGGGTTAACAGTGTTTCCCACAGGTTGAAAATGTACTTGGGGTGGTGGGTGACGCAGCACAGCGTGTAACGGATGGGCTCACTAATAAACTAGTCAAACAAATGCTTATCACCAACTGCATTTAGATATTTTGATAATAACATTAAATAATAAAATAATTTGATAAATTGACACAATGTTGATTTAGATCTGAAAACCTAGTTGGTTCTTTGAGGTAGGGTTATGTCCTGACTTCACATTTTCCCACAGGAAGACACCCCCTAAAGTGGTAAAACAGTAGGAGGAGGAACTGAAATCAGGGGTAAAACTCAAATAAAAGACAGTATTTGAAAGTGATCCTTTCAACATACCAAAGAACAAGAGGTCCCTGGATATTGGTATGTGGCCAGATGAACAATACAGTACATGAGGGCATACAACATCTCTGATATTTTTGTCTTGATGAAAGCTGGCATCTATTGACTAAAAATTAAAGTATCAAGAACACCAATGAATATTCTGGTTCTATGTGGTAACGTTAGCTGAAACATCTTTTGATCGCTATTTGGAGAAACATGTTTGCAGGCTGCAGCAATAGAGGAGGTATGAAGGAGCGCAATGGCTGACTGTGTACCTCACTGTTGTACCCTACATCATTAGAATGTGCCTGACCTATAATAACTATTTTCTATTATATACTATATACTATCTGTACTCAGTGCCGGGATTACAGCTGTTGCTACAAACTGTAGTGATCCTTGAGCTTCTCTGTCTTTAGCTGTCGGCAGACGGTCTAAACAGAACTCTGATTTCATGTTATTTTGCACAATCATTCCCATTTTAGCCGTGTTTTTGCTGCACTCAGGATGAATGGAGGAGCTTTTTGTGACTCAGCAGATGTAACATCATGGACTCCAGCATACTGTCACAACACATTGGTTGAACGCTATGTTGCAACCATCTAAAAATGGATGTAGCGTTGTCCTGGAGAATAGGTCATCAGGCGGCCAGCCAGCCTTCAGGGAGTGATTCATCTCTTAAATTGTTCTCCTGATTGGTTATTTTAAGTTGAGCTTAACAAAATAAACCTAAAATAGCTCCAAAAAATAACAGGTGTATTTTAATAACTTTGATCTCTATGGAAAAGTAAGACCTAAAATAAGTTCTAAAATAAGTTACTTATCAGTGTCAGTTACATTCTTCCGGTACTGTTGGTGAATAATCTGTCATGAAACACAAGAAATACCAATATTTCTATCCTGGCCTTGTTTTTTTAGCTAAAAAGGGCGATGACATCGTTAAACTGTAGCACTATGACATAAAACAACAATTGAATTGCTCAAAAACTTTTTGATAACTACTGCATCACCAGGAAGACTCTCCATTTGGCATAGTTGGATAGACAATGGACCCAAAATCTTTATTTTCTATACATATATTATATTTTGCTTTAGTAGTTCACATTTTAGTCACAGTGGCAGTTTCTTCTTTTTTTATGAATGATACTGTTTTAAACCATAACCTCCTAATTGTTGGTCCAATTTAGTCCAACTTTGGTGAATATGAATCGACTCAAGGGGTCTATCATATTTTACTCTAAAAGTTCATCCTTTTTACGCACAAGAGGGAGCTTTCTTTCCAAAAAATACTGTTTTTCAGACTTACCTTCAGATTTAATTTGAGGGGTCCCAATTAGGGGGATTTCTTGTAATATGCAGAGGATTGGGGACTTTTCGGGGATATATCCCTGCGCATTGGTTCAGTTATATAACAAATTACAACCAGTATTTTTTACAGGATCATTTCTGAGGATACCACTATAATCTTTTAATACAATAAATAAAGAAGAGCCTGAAACACTGCCCACAAAGAAGGGAAACACAAAGGCCTGACTTGTGAACTCGACTCATCACCAGGTGAATTAAAAAAATTCAGATAATTCAACATTAATAATAATTGTATTATAAGTATGAATATTATATTCTGTCAGTCAAAAAGATACCCTTACATCTTACACACTGCACCGTTGAGTAATAACCCACCAGTCATGGCAGAAGGTCTGCTTGAGGTTTCTGCCTATTAAAAGGCATTTTTTTGAAGCCACTGTCGCCACTCATCTACTCATGGGGGAATGGTTGGGTGTCCATGGAATAAAGAGTATGGTCTTGACATGCTCTTTTAGAAGTACTTTGATATAACATTTGTTGGGATTTGGGGGTATAAAAATGGATAAAATAGAACTGAATTGAATGTTAGCTGAATGTTGTGTTTACACAGATATTAAACACATAAAGTTGGCATTCTTTACCCAGTGGCCAGCCTCCTACTGTAACTAGGCCAAGACAGCATGTCTGTAGATTACAACTACTCCAGACTTACAGTGGATTTGATGTTTCTGAGGGTAGTTGGTTTCCTTTGGGTTCAAGGTGGGTGTAGTTATATTTGGATCTGAAAGAGGTAAACGTTGTGGAGATTTATTGAATTTTTAAACACCTGCAGAGTATTCATGATCCAAGTGTACATCCCAGACTTGGCTGTGGGTTTGTGTGTTGAGTGGGTTGTGTTGTTAAGGAGGTCTTTTAAAGTTTGGTGAAGTTTCAGTTGGACGTAATATAATTGCGTTTGGTTACACATAGAAGATACATTCAGGACATGATTGTTTGCTGTTTGTTTTCCTTTGTGCTTTGAGAAAAATTTAGGTCAGGTGTTTTAGAGCCAGTGTCCCATGTAACCTTGTTCTTTGTTTCGTCCTCTCTTCTCTCATTTAATGGATCCCTGTGTTTCTGCAGCAGGAGAGAGTTGGTACTTACCTGCCGCTAGTAACCTGTGTGTATGTGTGTTCGCGTGTGTGCCTGTGTGCCTGTGTGTGTCTGTGTGTGTCTGTGTGTGTGTTTGCATGAGCAGGCATGCGTCTTACTGGCTGGTCCTTATCGCAGTGCAGAGAGAGGCTCATTGCACTCACCAACGAAAAGACACAGAGCACAGAGTGAGCAGCTATCTCAAAACATAATAGATGACCTTGGAGATTTCCTTTAACCAAAAGAACCAAGTGAAGCATTGTTTCTATGAAAAACCTCTCGCTCACACACACATTGGAACATTTATACGCCATGTCTGCTGTGCTGCACTATGGTTGTTTACTGTGGCTGTGGTCATTTTTGAGGAACTGACACAGCAGTCGTTGGTGTGTTTGTGTCAGGGAGGCTCCAGCTGATCAGTTTCATCAATATATCTATAAAATGATGTCTTCAAGCTTCCTCCTCTCCAACCGACAGCCAAGACCCAAACTATCACCATTTAATATCATAAAGGACAAAGAAAGGCTACAAACATTGTGATTTGTAAAGGCGGAACCAGCTAATGTTGGACATATGTGCTTGAAAATGACTGATGCAATCAATCTTTAAAAAGTTGGCCACTTATTGTTTTTGCATTACCTCATCAATTAAGCAATAATCTGTTGCAGCTCCTAATATCTGTGTTTGGAAATATAAACAGTTTCTCCAAGTGTTTGTCTAAAAGGTAATGGATTGGTTGCAACATACAATTACAAATTTTGAGTGTGTTGCCTGGGTGTTTGTGTGTGTGTTTGAGTGTGTGTGTTTCTGTGTATCCTCTCGTCTTCCTCATGAGAGCAAACTGAGTTATATCTGCAGCATCAATCCATCATACTCATTAGCATATGATTTTGCTTTGATTAGCATATCTATTAATATGGAAATGAAACATCACTAATGCTGAGCCCAGACAGGTCGGTCGTGTACACATTCTCTCTCTCTCGCTCTCGCTCTCGCTCTCGCTCTCTCTCTCTCTCTCTCTCTCTCTCATATGCACACACACAAACAAAAAGAAATGCCCTACTTTGTCTTCAGGGATTATTGAAGAATTGATAGTTACGCTAAGGAGACATGATTGCCGTGTAAATTCTACAGTGGACCGACGATGAAGATGTTGCCTGTTGTGGCTTACATGTCCCTGCTTCACCTCTGTCCTCTGTTAGTGTGTGTGTCAGTGACCATGTGTGAGACACCATCAACCGAGGATGTCTACACAAGGGGTTTGCATTGATTTGTGTTACCTATGCTGAAGCAGGGGATAATTCGGTTCTTCAGACATTTATGTGGTACCCATACTTCATCCTCGTAACATGTGGCAGGACTTCTAAGGTCATTGAAATGTTTTGCAGATTTGAGGGAATAAGATTCTCCATAAAAGTTGACCTTAGCTATAATATAAAATAAGTCAAACCCCCAGATCTACTTAGTTTTTAGACAGTATCACTCAGATGATGCTGTGAAACAAAGCGGAGCAGTCCTTACACAAAGAACATTTATGAAGCTGAACTTATCAGAGAAATGACTCTTAATGGTCCTGCTGAATGAGGCCAAGGAGTAGCAGCTAGTTCAGGAACATTGAGCTGCAAAGTGATTATTGGCGGAATTAAGGAGCTGCAGCCTGCTTTTACTGACTGCATAAATGAATGATTGGGCACTGCGTGGAATATGTGACACTGGAACTACTTCCATGCCTGCTTAAACTACCATAGAGGTCCATAACTGTCAAACACACTTAATAATCTCTCCCTGATCTCTACGACTATCCACCCATTGAAGTCAACCTCACAGCCACAGGGCAAGATATCATAATAGAACTCATGTAGCCTGTTTTTTTCTTTTACATTCTCCACTTGCTGCTTAACTGAATGCTTTCGGATAAGCCATCCTCACATTTCCACATTTGTTTCATGCCACTCTGATGAACAAGGGTGAGCTCACACTGCACACATGGCAGAAGTGATTCGCTACACTAATATAGGATGTCTCGTCGCAGGTGTTGAGAACCGAACCGATCCTTTTAGTGCACAGGAATCCCCTCACACTCACAAAACTGGTTGCCAATGACAGCCTTGCCATTTGTCCACATGATATGTCAGACCCTCGGCACATTTCAGATGTCTGGCGCTGATATAATTAGATGTGTCCCTGAAATACATCTGGGTCAGTGCGAGGTGCAGCAGGTATTAAAAATCGCAGGGGAGCATGAAACTGTGTGTGCGCTGACCACATGAAGGAATAGATTACTTTGGTTTGTATTCTGTATTGTTTATTCTTACAGTAATAAACAATCACATCATGATCTTGATAAAGTTGAAAACTAAGTAGTCAGAGAAGCACTAAGGCTGATTCGTTAGGGGGCCTGACCTGGTTTGGACTTTGCAATACATCAAGCTAAATTAGGTTCTCTTTGTCTATGCTTACCTTTTTTTTAGTAACACTAAAATACTGCAATCACCCAGGCTTGACAGGGTTGAGACAGAATCACGATTTAAAATCCTATTTCCACTGGAGTCCTCATTACAAAAAGGGTAAGGTGACACATCTTGGAGTCACACATGCATCGCCTTTGTGGTTTGTGCACCCAAAGGCACAAATCCTTACATTGTTGCTCTGTTAATAAGCTCCAAGTCACTTTCCAGTGCTCACATAGTCTCAGTGCGGATCAAAAGGTGCAAAGTTTATATTTAGAATTCAGAATTGCGGCCTAATTAAAAGGCCAAATATCATAGATTTATTTTATTGTGTTTTTAATGATTTTGGATAATCTAATACTTTAAACAGGAAAAATTAAAAATTTGGTGTTTAAATGTGACATGATTTTGATTTGGATGGATTCATAGTAAGTATGTAAATGGTTCAAACTCTTCTTTCTGAACAGATAAACAATAGAACACTGTTTTATCTTGATGCAGGGGAAAACATTTGGATATTTGGCATCTTAAATAAATAGCTGAACCTTTTAGAATGTCAAAAAATTTTGATTTACGAACAAACTAAAATGAAAGAATGAGGAGAGGAAACAATGCTGCTGGCAGGCTAAAGGGATGCTTCTGTTGTGGGGACTCTGTATGGGGGGGCATACAGACCCCATACCGTGGGGCATACGGTGTGTATTTCACCAGAGCAGTTGCTCTAAGTGATGGTTGTTGTGCTGCTGATTTGAAAAGCTGCCAACAAGCCATGATAGACCGCAGACGCACATTTCCTGTCTGTGTTCTGGATGTGAACAACTGAGGGCTGAAATCTAACACTTCAACTACCCCCCCCCCTCTCAGTTGAATGAAACGGCCAAGCAGCTGATGGAGATTGACAAGCCTGCACCAACCAACGATCCTGGCCCGAGCTCCGAGCCAGCCCCATTGGGCCCCTGCTCTCCTGGACCCTCCCCCTGTGCTTCCCCGTCCAATGGAAATGGATCTGGTCATCGGAGAGGTGAGGGGAAGAAGAACGCCAAGAAGAGGCATTCTTTCTCAGCCCTGTCCGTCAGCCAAAGGGCCTCCCAAATCAACAACCGACACAGCATGGAAATCTCCCACCCTGTTCTCATCAGTTCCTCTGACCCCAGGGCCGCCGCACGCATCCAGGTACTCACATTTATATGTACATATACACACACCTATATGCATATATACACACCTCTATATGCACATATACACACACCTACATGCACATATACACACCTCTATATGCACGTATACACACACCTATATGCACGTATACACACACCTATATGCACGTATACACACACCTATATGCACGTATACACACACCTATATGCACGTATACACACACCTATATGCACGTATACACACACCTATATGCACATATACACACGCCTATATGCACGTATACACACACCTATATGCACATACAGGTATACACACACCTATATGCACATATACACGCCTATATACACGTATAAACACACCTATATGCACGTATACACACACCTATATGCACGTATACACACACCTATATGCACGTATACACACACCTATATGCACGTATACACTCACCTATATGCACGTATACACACACCTATATGCACGTATACACACACCTATATGCACGTATACACACACCTATATGCACGTATACACACGCCTATATACACGTATACACACACCTATATGCACGTATACACACACCTATATGCACGTATACACTCACCTATATGCACGTATACACACACCTATATGCACGTATACACACACCTATATGCACGTATACACACGCCTATATACACGTATACACACACCTATATGCACGTATACACACGCCTATATACACGTATACACACACCTATATGCACGTATACACACACCTATATGCACGTATACACACGCCTATATACACGTATACACACACCTATATGCGTGTATACACACACCTATATGCACATATACACACGCCTATGTACACGTATAAACACACCTATATGCACGTATACACACGCCTATATACACGTATAAACACACCTATATACACGTATACACACACCTATATGCACGTATACACACACCTATATGCACGTATACACACACCTATATGCACGTATACACACACCTATATGCACATATACACACATCGATATGCACGTATACAAACACCTATATACACATACACATATACACACACCTATATGCACATATACACACCTCTATATGCACGTATACACACACCTATAAGCACATACACGTATACACACACCTATATGCACATACACGTATACACACACCTATATGCACATATACACACGCCTATATACACGTATAAACACACCTATATGCACGTATACACACGCCTATATGCACGTATACACACACCTATATGCACGTATACACACATCTATATACACGTATACACACACCTATATGCACGTATACACACCTATATGCACATATACACACACCTATATGCACATATACACACACCTATATGCACGTATACACACACCTATATGCGCGTATACACACACCTATATGCACATATACACACGTCTATATACACACGTATAAACACACCTATATGCACGTATACACACACCTATATGCACGTATACACACGTCTATATATGCACGTATACACATGTCTATATACAAACGTATAAACACACCTATATGCACGTATACACACACCTATATGCACGTATACACACACCTATATACACGTATACACACACCTATATACACGTATACACCACCTATATGCATGTATACACACACCTATATACACGTATACACACACCTATATGCACGTATACACACACCTATATGCACCTATACACACACCTATATGCATGTATACACACACCTATATGCACATACACGTATACACACACCTATATGCACGTATACACACACCTATATACACGTATTCACACACCTATATGCACATATACACACGCCTATATACAGGTATAAACACACCTGTATGCACGTATACACACACCTATATGCACGTATACACACACCTATATGCACGTATACACACACCTATATGCACGTATACACTCACCTATATGCACGTATACACACACCTATATGCACGTATACACACACCTATATGCACGTATACACACACCTATATGCACGTATACACACGCCTATATACACGTATACACACACCTATATGCACATACACGTATACACACACCTATATGCACATATACACACGCCTATATACACGTATAAACACACCTATATGCACGTATACACACGCCTATATGCACGTATACACACACCTATATGCACGTATACACACATCTATATACACGTATACACACACCTATATGCACGTATACACACCTATATGCACATATACACACACCTATATGCACATATACACACACCTATATGCACGTATACACACACCTATATGCGCGTATACACACACCTATATGCACATATACACACGTCTATATACACACGTATAAACACACCTATATGCACGTATACACACACCTATATGCACGTATAAACACACCTATATGCACGTATACACACGTCTATATATGCACGTATACACACGTCTATATACACACGTATAAACACACCTATATGCACGTATACACACACCTATATGCACGTATACACACACCTATATACACGTATACACACACCTATATACACGTATACACACACCTATATGCACGTATACACCACCTATATGCATGTATACACACACCTATATACACGTATACACACACCTATATGCACGTATACACACACCTATATGCACCTATACACACACCTATATGCACGTATACACACACCTATATGCACATACACGTATACACACACCTATATGCACGTATACACACACCTATATACACGTATAAACCCACCTATATACACGTATTCACACACCTATATGCACGTATACACACACCTATATACACGTATACACACACCTATATGCACTTATTCACACACCTATATGCACATATACACACGCCTATATACAGATATAAACACACCTGTATACACACACCTATATACACGTATACACACACCTATATGCGCATATACACACACCTATAAACACATATAACACACCTATATGCAAATATACACACACCTATATACACGTCAACACACACCTATATGCACATATACACGTATAAACACACCTATATGCACGTATACACACACCTATAGACACATATAAACACATCTCTAGACACACCTTTATACACGTATAAACACACCCATATACACATATAACACACCTATATACAAATATAAACACTTTTAATGTTTATTGCAGGAGATTTAGCCGATAGCAACTATTTTATTGAATGTTCATGTTGTTGAATCTTTATCAAAGTGTCATATTTTATCATACTTGTTGTCCTTGATAGATACCTGAGAAGAACATGTTGAAAACACTTAAGTACAAGTAGCGGACTAAATGTAAGAGACGGTTATAATGGACTAAATGTACATGATGTATGCTTCAAGGTGGAGGTGGGACTGCACCAAGGATCGGCTCTGAGCCCTTTCTTGTTTGCTGTGGTGATGGACAGGCTGACAGATGAGGTCAGACAGGAGTCTCCATGGACTATGATTTTCGCGGATGACACTGTGAACTGTAGTAAGGGCAGGAAGCAGGTGGAGGAAAATCTGGAGAGGTGGAGGTACGCACTGGAGAGAAGAGGAATGAAGGTCAGTCGCAGCAAGACAGAATACATGTGTGTGAATGAAAGGGATGCAGGTGGAACAGTGAGGCTGCAATGAGTAGAGGTGAAGAAGGTGCAGGAGTTAAGGAACTTGGGGTCAACCGTTCAGAGCCAGGGGGAATGTGGAAAGAAGAAGAAGTGAGCGCAGGCAGGGTGGATTGGATGGAGAAGAGTGTCGGAAGTTATCTGTGACAGAAGAGTAGCAGCAGGAGTGAAGGGAAAGTTTTACAACGTCGTAGTGAGAGCAGCTCTGCTGGAAGCTGCTGGTTTAGAGATGGTGGCCCTGAGAAAAGACAAGAGGCAGAGCTGGAGGTGGCAGAGTTGAAGATGTTCGGATGTTTTTTGGGAGAGAGGAGGATGGACAGGATTAGAAAGGATCACATCAAAGGGACAGTCCAGGCTAGACGTCGTGTGGACAATGTAAGAGATACTAGTCTGAGATGGTTTGGACACGTGAAGAGGTGGGATAGTGGATTTATTGGTAGAAGGATGATGAAGATGGAGTGGCCAGGCAGGAGAGAAGGAGGAAGACTAAAGGGGAGGTTTCTGGATGTGGTGAAAGAGGACAGGCCAGAGAAGAAGAGTAATTGTAATCCACCTGAGACATTGTTTGTGTATATTTTCTGACAAGAAGAAGGGTTGAAAACATTATCAAATGTAGTAGTTGACTATATTGCATCTTAGATATTGATTACAGGTTAGATATTATCTCAGAAAATGTAAAGTATTAACATAAAGGTGTGAGCGACTGTTAGAAACTGCACCACGTTGTGTTACATACACAGTAGCGCCATCACACAGTCTGGAGCCACGCTGTTTTCTATACCAGCTGTTATCACCTCCTTCTACCACCCAATGTGAATAAAAAGACCCTTTCTTAATTACATTTGTCGCCACTTGCAGATTTAATTCACACCTGGAATGAATGTGTTTTATAGCGAGACTCACATCTTGCGGGTCGTATTTTATGACGCGGAAACTACACCTCTTCTCTCTCTAATCGTCCGTAGGATGCATCTCACGCGGGTCCCTCTCCCTCCTCGGCAGGGGTACTGGTGCCCCCCAAAGTGGCATCCATAACCTCTGAGCTGCTGGCTCACGCCAAGGTGCAGCTGCCACTCAACATGTGAGTACACCCCGGGTATCTATCAGCTCATCCACATGTGACCGGCTTTCTTTAATACCCTCCTTCCATCCTTTGGTTCTATTTTTCAACAAAGTGTCTGAGATTCACACATGATTTTGAAACACACCTCTGGGCAGCGATAAAAATATTTTGTTCTTTTGTGCCCAGAGTTATTGGCCTCGTTCCACCACCTCTGCAACTACATTTACTCCTCCACCAGTCACGGATGAAATCCCCATCAAAAAGGAAAAAAGCATTCACACAGCCTTCCCTCAGTGTGTGAAGCTTTTACAGGACTGTCACGGTTTACACCAGGACTGCAACCAATTTTCAGTTTTATTATGGGCCTATCTGCCAGTTATTGTCGCAATTAAGTCATTATTCCAATCAAAATGACTGCAATATTTTATTTTACTGCAAAGAATAAGATCAGAATCTCAAATTGTTTTTTTTCCAAAATAAGTCGTACTGACTAGCAATTGGATCTCTGGTATTTTGGTGCAAAAATCAGGGAAGGAAAAACAATTTGTTTTACAATTTTTAAAAGGCTTTTACTAAAAACTTTTACTTGCGTGCACAACAAATTTACAAATGTGTTTCACATTTGTAAATTACATGTGTTCTAAAATGGGAATTTGCTTCTGTTTCGGTAAAAGTGTTTCACATATTGTGAATTTGTTTTTACTTCTTGGCCATGGTAGATATGTGCACACATACATGTACACTTACACAAATGTATGCTTACACACACACACATACACACACACACACACACACACACACACACACACACATACAGAAATGCATGTAGGTGTGGCAGTACAGATTGGAAAACATGAGAATAGAGTCCGGTAAGCCTTGAAACCAACAACAAACGGATAGAAACTTTTTTTTGGTCTAAGGTTGTGGTCCTAATGGGCCGCAGCCTCAACCCAGATGGGAAGTTCTCAAACAGATCATGTCCAGGGTAGGAGGGGGCAACAATTCAGTGAGGCAACAATTCAGTGAGGCAACAATTCACTTGAGTGGATTAGGAGCCAAAAACCACTCAATTTATCACAGATTAAGTTGTGTGGAATTCTCATCGTCCAGCTGGTTTGTAAGACTCCACTGCTGAGCGAGTCTGTTCCATAATTTACCTTGTAATTGAACTTCTGGTTATTGTCTAGAGAGTTGGACCGGTATCTTGAACGTGAGTCGGTTTTTTGAGTGTGAGTTTTAGTCCTTGAGCAAGAACACTGGATAGTTATTTTGAGGACATTAGCTTCTTCCAAAGGTTAATAATTCAACAAGCATTTTTCTCAAATACAACACAAACATTCTAACCACTGCAGTCCCAGAAATGACTCAACCCCTTCATGACTAGCGTCTCACAGAGACTCTTTTGTTGCCGCAGCAAACATGATGCCAGCGTCTGGCAGCGCTCCTGAGGAATCTTAATCCAGTCCTCGTATTCCTGGGTATTTGTGCGCTGCAACCTCTTTCTTCAAATCCCATTCTGTGTGGGATTTAGATCGGCCACCTGAGTGTGTTCCAGGATTTCTACTATAGTCCAGCCTTCCTGGACTTCGAGGGCTGCTTGTCTTCATTGTCATTTTGTCCAAAGAAGCTCAAGCTTCAGCTTCAAACAGAAGCTGTGTTCCTCTAGGATTCCATGATACTTGATGGAATCCATCTTGCCCTCTGAATGCAGCAGGTTTCCACCGATCCACCACCATGCTTCACTGTAGGCAGTGTTCTTTTCAGCATGCTTCATTCTTCCACCTACAGACATGCCCAAAAGCCCAAAAAGTCACAGTTCCATCGCTCCACAGGACAGCACCCCAAAAGTTCTCTGGCTTATGTAGTTGGTTGTGAAGGTACTGGAGCTGCCTTTTCTCTGCTTTTGAGTCTGTGACGCCTTGGTGATCAGGCCTGGAGCCCATATCGAAGGTAGGGCTTGAACAGGTGACTCAACGAACAACGTCTCTGGTGATGGAAACCTTTCAGATTGTTGGATTATTTTGAGACTGCATTGGTCATTAAAGATGATTTGCGTGATGAATATGGAACAAAAATCTTAAAATCATTGGGAGGATACACTTGTTATTCCCTGTTTTAAATATCCTGTGTGGAGTTTTTATTCACAAACTTGAAATCCAAGGCACTCTGTACCATATAAAATATAAAAGCCTTGATTATTACGTTCTTACGCATTTCAGCTCCATCCATCTGGGTAATAGAAGAAAAACAAATGACATTAGACATTATATAGAGACAACAATCGGCAAATATTATTTTATGTAATAACAATAATCAATTTCAAAGAGATGAAACATTTTACATTCCATCGCATGATGTAAGAATTCAAATATCAAAAAGAAAAAGCTATAAGGCAAAATATTATATTGTAATATTATATTGGGTTACCGATAGAATTTTTTTTTTTTTAACTGAATTGGAAATTCATTACGTCAAAGTTGTCGATACAAAAGGCATGAGGAGACATCAGTGCAGACAGTTTGTTCATTGACACTTGGATGTAGATATGTCAGCTCTCAGGATTTATGATCTGATGTAAAAAATAAGAAGAAGAAAAAGTAAACTAAACTAATCTGAATTGATCAAACTCACTCTGAGAACTCTGGCTTTGCTCCACTGATGAGGGCGAACGCTTCCATCTTGACCTGGCATCTATTCCTGTTGCCATGGGGAGGCAGGAGACAGTCCCCACATCTGTTACCATGGCAACGGGCAGGCAGCACATACAGGGCTTGTTTACTCTGCGGTCGTATCACCTTCTCCCGCGAAAGGACCAGAAACTCATTTATATGTAAACGCAGATGCAATCAACAAGACTCCAAACATTATGTGGCCACATTTAGTGAGTGTTGGATTTATCAGCAGACCTGTTAGCAGGCAGGTAAGCAGGTCCATATTGATCAGGCATCCAGTCACAGCATGTCATACTATTTAGGGGGTGAAAAATCATTTAGTCAGCCTCTGGTGAACAAATTACCCCCTGAGAGATTAATGACTAGAATTCTCCTTTCTATTTGCTCCCACGCTGCACTGCAGCACTAAAGCAGCGATACACCTGAGATTGGATTTGATTCAGTTTTTCCTTCAACTATTATACATCTATAACACTGCTGTAGATGCTCAGGTTTATTCGCAACATTATGTATCTCAAAAAGACGCTGATCCCGAATAACTTCACGATATGTATTTATAACATCGGATATATGTGTATAAGTAGAAAAACCAGACGTGGGCTGATTCGATGTAGAATAGTTCACGGCGCTCAGAGAACCCAGCTTAGACTTTATGACGATATTGATGCCTCCTGTGGAAAATATCTTAAAATCCTGTGCATATGTTTATCACCAACGCGTCTTTTGATGCTTGAACTGAGGAGACCGGGAAACTTATTAACACTAATGTCATTACCGCTGCGTTTGACATATCTCGAGGCCTTTTGAGGTCTGTGGCAGATCTGATAGGCTCCCTAACATCAAGGATTAGACGTCTCATGCTGATGAGATGATAATCAGCGACATTTACTGCTGGAGAAATAGTCCACTATCTTTAATAGTGTGTGGAGGCCTTTTTTTCTCTCGATAATGCGGAGAATATTGCCTTCTCTGTTATCCCTGAATAAGATCGAATTTAGTCTTATTTACTTATTCATTTTGTTTATTTTTTATCCTGACCTCAAGGGTTAGTTTAATATGTCAACTGTGAAATATGAACGAGTTGACAGCTTTTCTTTTTCTTTCTTTCCTTCTACCAGTAATATTGCTTTAATTACTAGCAAGTATATATATATATATATATATATATTTATATATTTATGAACTGGGTTTATTGTTTTTTGACAAATTGATGACGTTGAAGCACTAGTCATTTTAGCCTGTTTTCAATAGTTATGAAAACATGTTGTTCAATAGTTGCAACATTGTTTAGTTGAGTTATTTGTTTATTGAGGAGATATTACAATATATTGTGTAATAAAAAGTTCTAACTAAATCTCAAACTGATATCTAATGGATAATAATTGTTTGTTTGTCTTTTTAATTAAAAATAAAGAAAAAACTTTAGATGATGAAAGAGACTAATTACTCATATCTGAAAACTGCCACCTCCTTCATCATCATCTTCTCTTTAAGAAAGACTGACAGGTTCCAACATTTATGCTATATTAAGACCAACATGCACGGTTTCTGTTATCGAGGTGACAAACATATTGTTGTAGCTCAAAGAAGCGTGTGATGATAGTATTGAAAGAACTTCTGTATGCTCTAGAATAACATCAAACTTATTTATTTATTTGTTTCTGCATTAAATGTATTATCAGCAATCCACATTGCAGGTAACAAAAGTCAGCTTCCCGATCTTTCTCGGAGGCTAATAATGATTCTCTCTCCTCCTCAGATACCTGGCTCTTTACGCCTACAAGCCCCAGAAGGCAGACGAACTTGAACTTAGGAAAGGGGAGATGTATCGGGTCACGGAGAAGTGCCAGGATGGTTGGTTCAAAGGCACCTCGCTGAGGACGGCTGCCTCCGGCGTCTTTCCAGGAAACTACGTGACCCCTGTGTCTAGGTCAGTGATGTCAGGCTTCTCGGGCCTGAGGAGAGTGTTTGACCGGGGATTGGTTTTAATGGACGAGTAGCAAACAGTTAGTGAAGAATCACACTATCACCCTCCCTCACACCAAAGTGACTGACTCGCATGCACAGAGGATCAACAACTAATTCCTTTACCACAATTATGCACCTGTAGACTAAATGCAATTCTCATCCAGGTGAGAGGGCGGGTCTGAAGGAATAAGTTGATCGTAGTTTCTTTCTCTGTTTGCAGTGATCCAGCTGATTTTTCAAACCTCTACTCCAGCAGTCCTTCAGTTTTCTCTGATACGGTCCAGCAACTTATTTCTAGCAGGAACGAATGGAGGCACTAACACAGAAGTTCTCATTTAGTATCCCGGTGCCGACAAAGTACAGCAGTACCGTACAGCTGCCTGTTATTTATGCTGTGTAATTGTGGTGTGTGTACTCAGAGCACCTCTTGTCATGAGGGTACAACCAAAAAGAACATTTTGTTCTTCAGTCAGCAGACGCGGTGTTCCTCCTGTTATAAAGATGCATCTTCTTGCCTCAGACTTACAAAATGATTTGGTCACAGTGGAGGCATACCCTCAGAAGTGCTCACCAAGAAGTGACTGGAAACTGTTGTGTCACGTTTTACCAGTAAACAAGCGAACACCTCTTCTGAGTATTCGGATAGAAAGCATGTGAAAAGCATCTAAAATCTATCCTTTTGAAGAAAAGTTGGATTTTTTTTGGCAAAACAAATTCAATGACAAGTCTTAAATATTTGTCTGAACCACTGGCATGGTCAATGAGTGGAGATTGTTAAGACGAGTTGCAAAACCTGATAAATTTCATGAGAGGAGAACAACAGCAAGAATAATTGCCTCTTTCTAATGTTCCTTATGTGATCTGGCTACCACATGCTTTTGTTTGTTTATTTCTTTGTTTATTATGTTGAAGCTTTATGCTAACATTTTTAACATTTTCTTTTTCTTTCTATTAGTTAATATCCTGCTCTTCTGTTTGGTTGAGCAAATTTTGAGTCACTATTTCTTAGTGAAAAATGTGTGCCAAGTTTCTGAACCTGTCTAGCCCTGGGGGACACCATGGGTCAATCGGACCACCAAAGAGGAAGCATGGACCATGGCTTTTGCAAAGTATTATTAATAAGTAGGATTTGTTACAATACATTAAAGCATGTGAGTACTTCCTAAACAGAGTTATGTTACTTTATACAACAAAAAAAGTCTAAAAAGGCTCAACAAGTTTTCTAAAAACATGTTTTAACAAAGCTTGAGCCAATAAAAATATTAAATTGACTATTTGCCTTTTTCTTCATCAAGGGATTATTTTATATATCTGGGTTGTTTTTTTTAACTGTTTAAAAGCAACTGGTTATTTTTAGCGTAGCTTATTTCCTTGGTGAGGACATTGAAGGGGTTAATCCACCCCCACAATAATAAAGCAAAAATAGAATTGTTATGAATTATTATGATACTATTGTATAATAATTATACAATATAATAATTATTGTATTTGTATTGTATAATAATTATACAATAAAGTAAACAGCAGTGGTTGAAACAACATCATGATTTTGTTGCTTTTGATGCCCATAAAACTGTATCTCATGGCTGTTTCACGCAGAGAAAACACCAAACTATTAGTGCTCTGAAATCCTATTTGGCTGCTTGAACACTCACATTACTCCTGCATGCCCAAAAACATTTGCACTAGTCGTTCTTCTAATCTGAATTCTGCTTCAGGATGCAGTCAAAGAAGAAGAGAAAGAGGAAGAAAATCAGAGCAAGACTGAATTAGAATAATGGAAGGAGCAAGAAAATAGAGAGAATCATAATGAAATCACGAAGAGAGAAACATGATAGTGTAGAGTAGACAGAGAAAGACTGAAAGAGTGAGAATATGAGAAGAAATGAGAGTGAGAGAAGGAATGGGTTGAAGAAATAAAATAGAAGATCATTACAAGTTAAAAAAACAATAAAAGCAAAGGTGGGACAAACTGAAATAGATGACGAGCAACAGAGCAGAGTGGGAAAGCAACAGAGTGTGGGGGGGGGGGGGGGGGGGGGGGAAGCAGAGAAAGCTAAAGAAAGAGAAAATGACACAAAGAGATGAAAGGACTGCAATAACAGCAGGCGTCCCTCCCCATTGGATATGAGTGGCTGCTTCACACTGCAGTTATGCAATCTGGAAGAGAGAAAGACCGAGAGAGGGAGTAAGAGGGGATGGGCGAGTAATCAAATGAGAGGCAATTTGTTATTTTTATGCAAGCATACTCTCGCCTTCCCTAACCCTCAACCCACACCCACCCCCCAGCTTACCTCTCTCCCTCCTTTGTCTACAGTGCAGGTCAGAAATTTCTCAATATGATAATGAGAGTGCAAAGACACACCCCCACACACACACAAACACACGCACACAGACACACACAGACACACACACTGACCCACACACACACACACACTGTAGAGTTGCATTAATACGGGCGGTCGAAGAAGACAGTCAATCAAATGCAGAATATTTTCATATTTCTTATGGAACTCATTATTGTAGTTGATACAAACTCAGTATAACAATTTCATTTGATTCATTCAGTGGATTTGAATTATTCTTATCCTGATTCAATCATCCAGACTTTATGACATACTGGCATAAATGCTGATTGTGGGGGCCGTGTTCTTAGGGGCCTGGGAACCGGTTTCTGGGCTCAGATTGATTATCCTCTCTTATGAACTTAATTTAAAGTTACTGGTATCACCAAAAAAACATCTCCCTTTAAAAGTCCATAAGTCAAAACTAGAGCTGCACGATTGATGTGATCAACAATCGATGTTAGCCTGTGTAATTACATGGCTGCATTAATGAAATAAAAGTGTGTGGCTTAGTGGAGACTCCGAGTTGTTTAAGCCTGAGATCAGGGAAACTCTGGGTTTTCCGTTCCAGAAAGTGGAATACGTTAAGCTGTGAATCAGTTACCGTGGTAACTTACTGTGTGAAGTTAACCTGCTCACCGGCAGCCTAGAGTTGTTCATGACTCATCTCTCTGAGCCTGACGCAGAGCTGCGAATGGGACGTGTCCGTCAATCACTTGTCAGATTAATAACTTGACGAGGGGAGAGGACTGAGAGACCCAGATTATCTGTGCCTTTACTCAATGATTCACCTGAATGACGTTCTCCATCCGTGCATCTCAATCTCATCTCACACTCTGGATGTCTCTCACATCTGAGCCCGTTGCTCTACGCTCTTTTTTTCAAATGGAAAAATATATATTATACATATGTTTACAACCCAAGTGAAGCATAATCATAAATTCATCCGCCATCCATCAAGTTTTAACGGTATCGGTGGAAGAAATGCTCGCTGACGTCACGCCACCCTCTCCGGCTCATCTTCAGGGCAGTATCCCGAAGTCTTCTCAGATGAAATATGAAATTCAACCAGCGAGTTCTGTTCCATACAATTCCGCAACTTTATAGAAAAGGTAATACAACTATTAGATACATTCACTCAGGCTGCAGAGAGTTTGCTTAGCCCGCTTCTTGAAATACCGCCTTATCATTCAAAGTATCTTATTTTGAAATTTAGAATTTTATTATTTATTTTCATTTGGTTGTAGAACTGATAGTTTTTCAAAACACATTTATTTTGAAAAATATATATTTTTAGTTATTGTTACTTGTTTAATTTAGTAAAAATATTAAGTTATTTTGAGAAACCACTTTAAACGCATTATTTTCCTCGATCATCGTGCGGCCCTAGTTACAACCCCACACAATCAATGTTAAGGTGCTGAAAAAAAATGTTTGTGAAAGCTCATGATGTGGAGAGCTGTGTCTTTATTTCAAACTGAGCGTGCATAACTCTGTTTGTAAATGTGATGAATTTATTCCTAAGGCAAAAAGGAAGCAATGTTTCATCATCATCATAAAGAAAGCAGCTGGGAAAACCTTCATTTTTGAGAGGCTTGTGACATCGTAAAAGTGTAATAAAGTGTATTAATGTAGAGAAAACATCTCAGTTCCACGATGTAATAGCAACTAGACAGGTTATAGAAATTTGAATTTACTGACTATTAAAATACAGAAGGACAGACTTCACTGTAAATCCAGATTTTAAGTTAACTAAAACTATTAAGGGGTCATCAGGGTGTCATTACTAAACTAGACTGATGCCGTCGTCCCTGACAGCAAAAGTATATCCCTGAAAAGACCCCAACCTACTTCTGTACAAGCAATCCTCCTGATTTAACCCCTGAAAATTAAATGTGCATTTATTTCCACGGTATTTTTATTTGTAAAAAAGGATCCCCAAAGTGAGTAAAATATGAAAAATTTGATTAAAGTACGGATAGAATATGATATAAACACGATAGATCTTCTCCAGTTAAATCAGAAATACCAAATTTGGACAGAATCAGACCAAAGCCTGAGAATTTATGGCCCTTAAACATTTGGTGATAAAGCTCCTCCTATAGTCAGAGATATACATCTCATCTTTCCCAAAATCATTCCAGTCCTTCCTTGAACTAAGGTCTATGGGGTTAAAAACTTTTAAAATGATCCATAAAATAGTTTTGGAGATATGTACAGAACACAATGTTTTCATGAAACATGCTCCCCCTAGTGAGTTAAATAGGAACTACTAGAGTAAAATATGATCTTTACAAGGTAGATCTCCTTGAGTCCAATCATCTGTACTGTATTTGGACTAAATCAGACCAACGGTTTGGAAGTAAGGTCCTAAAAAGTTTTTTGTAAAAAGCTCCCCCTAGTGAGTAAAATATGAACTATTAAAGTTAAACACAATGTATACAAGAGATATCCCCTCTATCAATCAATATTCACAATGGGGCTTATGATGGAAGGGGAGGGGCTAATGGGCGAGGGGAGGGGCTTGATTAACACCATGCCAGTGTAAGTGCTGAGTCAGTGTCTGGTCATTCCCAGGAATATAATAAAGATTGTTAAATGCGGTGTATTTGTTTCCCCCAACAAGATAAAATTGTATACTTGGCAGTTTTAATGTCTGTTTTTTCTTTATTTATTGATGGCAAGTTACTTATTGTTGCATATAAAATGTAACTGTGACATTATTGTTGATTTTATGGTTGCCATGGAGGCGCAGTGTGTTGCATGGTTGCCTCACAGCAAGAAGGTTCAGGGTTCAAATCCACCTTCCACAATCCAAAAAACAAACGACTTAGATTCCATTTATGTCAACTACTGATTTAAGTTAACACTACTTTTTCAAATAGAGGCATCCAATTAAAGTTTATGTGCTGAGAGTACTTAACCTTCTCAGTTTTTACATGCTGTGAAACTAAAGAGGTTTAAGGTTTCCACATGAGCTTCTAGTAAAGTCAACTAATTCAGGATGCTTTTCCTTACCATCAGGAAAATGTTGTGGATGTTTTCGACAAGTTTTTCATAGTATGATAAGCGGTTATGTAGCATGTAGCTGGCCAGATTAATGAACAAAGCTTACAGTAGTTTTTCATAATATGTAAATGTAGTTGTCCTCACTAGAGCGCTGAATATGGCTGTGTTTTGTAATAAAACAGCATGGAAAATGTTTTTTTCATAGAGCTCTCTGCATGTTTTTAATGGCACATAGTAGGCTGGGAATGTCATTTCATGTCATTTCAATCTCATTTACATATTTACCCACGGGTTTACAAATCTCACTACGCTTGAAAATCCACACATTTTGCTGATTCAGCATCCCTCCACACACAACCTTGTTTTTGCTACAATAAAGGCCTCGCTCTCTAAAGTTAGAGAGTGTAGCACCTTCACTGTTACACACTCTCACAGCCACACACACACAAAGAAAGCCATAAGTCTGTATGTGTCTGACAGCAAGTCGATGAGCGGCAGTAAGAGTGTGAATACCATCGAGTCAATAATGTTAAGCTAACTGTTCTGCCATTCAGCACTCTGCTGCTGGCTGCTCCCCATTTTTTTTTAACAGTTGGGCTCTATTTCATGCTGATCCAGCGGCCACAAAATAACCGTAACAAACACTCACTCTGACAGAAGATCACAGGAAAGAATCAGGATCACCCTTATTTTGTCAATATTAATAGTGATTTATTTATTCTTTACTAATTTAATGTAAAAAGGATTTTTGTAAATTCATTTCACCTACATAAAAACTGAAATATAAATAAAGAAATAAATGTTGTACATAGACTGGCATCCTGGGCTTGACTGGATCCCCTTATTCAGTTCTATCAGTTGGGTTTCATGCGAGTTTCTTCTTTCTGCTGGGGAGCAACTGCAGCTGCCTCAAAGACCTGACATGAAACACGTCTGTAGAGAAAAAGAGGTGCAACGGATTAATAAATCAAGGACAAAATGAAAGCATCATTGTTGGAAAAAAGTAGAACAATAATCATCTGAGTGACTCTTTTGCTTACATAATTGTTTGAAGGCAAAATCCAAATTGAAAATAACATTGGATTAATTGGCCTGTTCTGGGATAATAGCACTGTTTGAAGCGGCCGCTCTGCCATTATGGACTAGAGCAGCTTTGTGAGGCTGTAATTGAACGCAGTCGCTTCGAGATAAACGCTGACATCAGAGCATGCACGCATTTGTGATCAAGGCTGGTGAGAAGGCCGTTTGTGTTTGGTAGTAAGTTCTGCACAAACCTTTTGGACATTTCTGACTCGACCTGACGATGGTTTCAGATGAATGTGACGTTTTACAATCCGTCCTGGTGCACATGGCAGTGTCTTGAGCGGATTTAATGGCAATCCAACAAGCAATTTTTTGTTTCACACAACTCATGGTGACGCTCGGGGACAATTCAAAAGATCAACAAAATAATTGGGATTCATCTTTACTCAAAACAAATTAATCGTTGGATGATCATAATTTGATTTTATTGAATAAAATCAGTCAAACATGATGCTTTTATCTGAGTACCACTCTTATCTGTTGGTGAAACGTCATGTTAACGCTGTATCTAAATCTTTTATTTACCCTCAATTAGATTAGTGTGGCTCGCATAGTTCCTAAAAGTTAAAGACATTCATATAAATGAAATTACCAAATGACAGCAACAAACTAATTTTTACATTTTAATTTAACATATTTTCGCTTGAACACGCTTAGACAGTTTATTTTTCTTCTATTCTTGCTTCTTTTTTAAGCTTGTCTTTAACATTTCTTACTTTATTAATGTTTTTTAATCTGTTTTTAACTATGTCCTATTGTTCTTTTGCTTGTTGTCGCAAATTTCCTGATTGTTTGTGTAAAGCATTTTGAATTGCCCTGTTGCTGAAATGCTCTACATAAATAAAGTTGCCTTGCATTGTCTGTAGAAGATATTTATTGTGCATTTAGAGTAATTTCAAGCATTACCAAATATTGTTTAAACACTTGAAGCAATAAGGATGACACATAACAAGATGCTCTCTCACCACTGCTGGCATAAAATCATTTTTATAGCAGACAACCAGCTTTATGGCACGGAAACTAAGCAGTTCTTACTGCCAAGTCGGGCGCCATCCCATCATTTCATTCCGTTTATCAAGGCTGAATCATTTGTTTGGCACATAAACAGTCTTAAATACAGACTTGTTCCATTCAAAATCAAAGTAAGTCTATATATGTGAAATGCAAAAACCCTAAAAGGTCTTTGTGTTGAACCACCAACACATTAGCGCCACCTAGTGGACAGGAAGCCTAGTCCGGGACTACATGTAATCCGGGACTACATGGGTCCAAATCATGACGATTAGGATTGTAAGGATGCTCCAAAGTCCTTAGCAATCCAACTAACAGTTATTTTAGTAACAGTTATAGTGATAGTAAGTTTAAATGATTCTGTCTGGGCAAAAGTGTCAAACAGAAGAGAAAAAAAAGGGCTTTCCCAACGTAAGACAAAAAGTAAGAAACTGTTATTAACATGTTTAATTGTTTGTTTCATTCAGCGATAAACTGTTTTCTCTCTCTCTCACTGCAGGGCTCCATTTGGAGCTGGGGCTTCTCGCGGCTCCTGTTTGTCCAGTCCCGTGGGAGGAGTAGGAAGTGGGTGCAGCCAGGCGGGGATTAAAATCTCTGACCCTGCATCCCCAGGATCCCCAGGGCCCTCTTCGTCCCGTCCCTCCACGCCGCTGGTAAACTCAGCCAACTCTGTCAACAGCGTTAGTCCCGCCCCCTCGCCGCAGACTGCAGCGGCCCAGCTGAAGAACTGCCTTCGCTCCAGTCAACATTTGGTTAACCAGGCACGCACCTCAATGCAGCTGGGTGAGCAGAGATGCCGAAAGAGAACACGATAGTAGAAATGTAATCAGGGTTTTCAAACATGGAATTATTTCTATTAATATAGTAAAAATTGATTCTATCAGAGGCGTCAGATTTGTTCCCCTTTTTAATATTTCATTGATGAACCTGGGCCAATCACTCTTGAATGAAAATAATGAAATGATTTATAATGACCATGACCGGGAAGATAATGGGAACGGACCAGTGAAGCATTTCTCTAGAGAAACGTTCATTCAGAGGAAGTTCAAATGGAATCAGAGGCTAAAATAACAAGAAGAAAAGATAAGAAGTTGAAATAATAAAAATATGAGAAATGAAAGATAATCCAAGTAGAAATAGCAAAAATAAGAAGACTAACACCACATCTATGAGATATTAAATATTTGTTTTATCAGAGAATAATAATTATGTTTTTAAAACAAAGTTTAAAAATAAAATAGAACTTAAAACTGATAATGATGATGCAGTGATAAATAGAATAAGTATGAACACTAAGACTGTAAATTATAAAGGACAACATGAAGCCAAACCATGGATTTTAGTTTTTTGGCTTGTCTCAGATCCGTTGGAGGTTTGTTCCAGCGGTTTGGACCATAATGGCTGAAAGCTCTGCCTTGAGGAACTGAGGGACTTATCTGGCTCTTAAACCAGAAACATTTAAGTAAAATAATCTGATGTGATGGCGACTAGTGCCTTATAAACTACTGAAATGATTCTAGAACCAACATGCTAATGAAAGAAAGTATGAAACCACATGGATATTTCTTTGGGTTGGAGGAAACCCGGATCATCCTGAACAGATGCATTGTTTACAAATTAAAATGTGATTCATTTGGGTGGAAAAATCTTAGATTTGACAAGATGAGAAGGTGATTCTAAGAATACATGACAGTAATCAGTCCCAGTCAGTGGCATCGGTAGGGATAAACATTTGCGGCTGTTAAAGTCATGTTGGTATTCTCATTCCAAAACTATCGGCACTAACATTCGGCTAAAACTTTCTTCACTCCTCTGGTAAGATCTTCCACCAGATGTTGTGTGCCGGCTACTGTGACTGCCTTTATCCATTCATTTGGGTCAGGGACGTTATAGAGATGGATGATGGGTCGGGTGTCCAGGTTCTTCTCAGGTCTGTTTGTTTGTTGACCCGTCATGCAGAAACAAAAACATTTCCAGGCCTACAACAACAAAGACATCAAATAATAGCATCTGATCATCTTGCCCTACAGAAAACAGTAAAGGAAGCTGATGAAATGGCTGATCCTATCCTAGAGCTGACCAAAGAAACCCAACAGCCCAACCCCCATAACCATAATCCAAGATGTTTACAGGATATCACCCAGTCCCTGCTGCCTGATGTCACCCATGTGCACAGACTTGTATAGATTCAGGGACACCCTCCACGCACATCATTCTTTCAAGGCTTTGGTCCACAACTGCCCTTTGACCTCGCAGTCCTTTGACTCCGTCTGCCTCTCTGAACAATAAATCTATGGATAGAAAAGGGCAGGAGCCCTGAGCTCTCCCAGCATGCTCACCAACATCTATCCTTCTTCCCCAAACTTTCACAACACACTTGGGAGTAGGCTGTTCTTTAAAATATCTCAATGTGTAATTCTCTTCTTTGGAATTTAGGGGAATATAGCCATTGGTCAAAGGCACGTATGGAACATATCTTTGGTCATAAAGAATATGTCCACATACTTCAGCTAGCGTGAAGGGGTTAGAAAACACAAACTGTGTTACAACAGCTGTTTATTGTCATTTGGATCAATAAAAGACAAACTCCTAATGCCTTTCAGCTTCAAGCCTTCATCGGGGAGTCAAACCAAATCTTCTTTGAGACCAATAAGAATATTTCAACTGCATAAAGGGGTGTGGCCTAAAGAGGAAGTAGCCTCATGATAATAATCCTCCAGTAGATAGACTTTTTGCCCTGAAACACTAAAAACAGTTAGAAGCAGACGAGTGTCAGGTGATAAAACGGGACTACTGGACACTTTACATAATCAGCCATCAGTGTGTCTCTCATCAGCAGAGATCACAGCAGTAATCCTCCTCCTCATGGACAGACACAACCTGCTGACCCTCTGGGATGAAAGCCCACTCTTCAGTCAGAGCTGCCCAAGTAGCTGCCGAGTGTGAGAAGAACGCTAATTTCCTCTCGTACTTAAGCGTCCCCACAAGTTTAATCAGTCGCCAGTCTAGATGTGTGAACTCCCCTAAACACGGGATTAAATCCCGTCAGCGCAGCACCAGTGTGGGCTGTCTGGCTCCGTCGTGCCCAAAACGATTTATTCCTGTTCTGGCATGCACAGACCTGCTATGGCTGGCAATGATGATATCTGTGGCCAGTATGAATCCGGTTCTGAGGTTGTTACACATGGTGGACCAGGGCATCGTCTGTCTGTCATCATTTGTCTGGCTACATAACACTGGCTTAGATGTGCTATTGTGGATTGTTGAGCATTCACTGCCTTGGTGATTTTTCTGGTCGAGCTAAGCCTCCTCCAGCATACCAGCAGCATCCCAGTCTCGTTGCCCCGCTGTGGTGTTGCTGCCAGTTTCTCCTAATCTCTCCGCCCTTTTCTTCTGCTGTCTTAAACTAGTTAAGGGAATGCCCATTTGGGATTAGCTGGATTCATCCATCCTGACTTATTCTCTGAATATTGTAGTTTTTTCCGACTCAAGACTACCAGCAAACATAAGTCAGATCTGTCCAAACTTCATAGTTTGGGAATCATCACTATGAAGAATAGATTGTGTCAGATTTGGTAATAAAGGCCGGGATATGCTGTTAAATACCTTGAGTTTTATACTTCAATAATAATAGGTCTTAGGTACTAAACAATGCAAGGACTCGTTTCTTTTAATTTCTCCGCCGAATAACTTGACTTTGGATGGTTTATCATGCTCAAAAACACATGAAACTTGAGTAAACATCAGTTGTAGGAGATTTGTAAACATATTATGGGCCCTAACTAAAGGCTTGGAAAATGGCTCCACAGCGTTGTATGACATGAATTCAGCCATTTTTATTTTAGCTTTTACTTGTGCACTTTTTACAGGATTCGTACTTTAAAGAACTCATCCTAGAGGTTTGATCTGATCAATGAAAAACTTGGTGAAAGTTATGTCAATACATTAAGAATTCAATTTTGCGAAAGGCTTTCGGGTAACTTGAAAGGTGTTACCATGGTGGCCTGATAAATCGCTTCCATTAAACATGTGTGCTCATAACGATACGTTAAATTTTCCAATCTGTCCCAAACGGTTGGATAAAGATCCTGAAGACATCATATGACAATATTTAGTCAAAGTGACAGCGCCACCTGCTGACAACAGGAAGTACGCTTTAAGTGACATATACCATTTAACCATGTAAGATTTAATGCCCTGGTTTCCTCATGCAGTGTGTGTTATGCATGAACGTAGGTGCGAGGGCTCGATCAGCGCTGCTTGCTGCTTTAATTCCATTTACTTTTTCATTTTATCACAAAACAGAGGTGACAGAAAGGAGGGGAGAGAGACAATGGGTGACCTGCACCTAAAACCAGTTAACGTTAAAACCTCTTAAAGCCCTCTGTCTAAGTAATCTCATCAAAGTATGAAGCTGCATGTGAACCCCTGATTTACTTATGGAGGCAGAAATCGTACACCCACCCACACAAATCTTCCTTCTGCACTAGATGAAACCTCAGATTCAACTCTGAACATAAGCTGCTGCTGCTGTGGACAACACTATAGCACAATAGCAGATTTAGAGTATGGAACATACAAACTGTGAACATATGGTAATGCAGTGGTATTGTTTGTGCTATGCACACACACACACACACACACACACACACACGCACACACACGCCTATCTCTGTGCGAGGCCTGTGTCCTATTGGCCCTGTTCTCCACTCAGCTTCCTTCTCGTTCTTTTTCTCTTTGAGTCTTGTCCTGCTCCCACTGAGAAAAATAATGCAAAGGTTTCTTTCGGGAGGCTGGAGAGTACACTGCCAAGAATAACACACAAACACATCGGCATACACACACTCTCTCCCACATACACACAAGCGCAACACACTGACGCACAAAGACACAGCAGAATGACATCACTGCACTTTTTGTTTCATGGAGGCGTAATGATAGAGCTTCATGCCTCCCACCGTCCACCTCTTTCCTTTTCTTCTCCCTCCTCTATCTTTCACTCTCACATGCACACAGGCAGACACACATCTGGTGTCCATTACAAAATAAAGTATGTGCATAGTTCAGGCGCTTAGCGGTTTTATCAAATGACTGGCTTGCATCTGTGTGGATTTCTCTGGGAATACTGCAGTGTAGAAGAGCAGGTGGCGAGGAACCCAGTGTGTGTGAGTCACTGCATGTCCATGTGCTTAAACCAATCAGCCAGAACATTGTAACTGCTGACAGGTGAAGTTAATCACATTAATTATCTCGTAACAATTGCACCTGTCAGTGGGTGGGATGAATTAGGCAGGAAGTGAACATTTTGTCCAGAGAAACGAGGGGTTGGAAGCAGGAACAATATGAAAGTATGAGGATTGAGTCACCAAAATGTTTCATGCATGATTTCAGGCAAATAACATTGAGTTCTTGGCGTTGACTTGGCCTCCAGATTCTCCACATCTCAATCCAATAAAGCATCTGTGTGATGGGCAGGAGGAACAAGTCCAATCCATGGAGGCTCAACCTCACAATTTACAGGACTTAAAGAATCTGTTGCTAACGTCTTAGTGTCGATACCACAGCACACCTGCACAGGTGTTGCTGAGTCTATGCCTCGATGGGTCAGAGCTGTTTTGGCAGCAAAATTGGATCCATACAATAGGTCCCTTTTCCCTCAAGTCAGGTGAAAGCAACCCTCATCATGGCTAAACAAACAAGAAACACTCTCACCAGCGGCTCACTTCACTCACTGTAAGGATGAGGGAAGTGAGAATTAAGGGAAAATCTGACGCCAAGACAGGCGGTCTCTACAAGGCCGGTGGTTGTAATGTAGTGGCTGATCAGTGTCAAACGTCATCATACATATATGGTTGAGAAAAAGATGTCTAAGTCAGTTCATGGGTTTCTATCAGGGGTTTGTTCAGAGTTCAGATGATTCACACCTTCAAATTAGTAATTTGTAAATAAATTGCATTGATCCATTTTGTCTCCATGATGTTTAAGGCTGTCCAATCTGCCTTTTCCATCACATGTGGCCTGGCCCAGTATATAAAATAAGACGTCTATTGTTGGAGGAAAAATGCCATGGTGTGGCTTTAATTTGCAGGAAGCAGGCATTCTTTCTCCTTGGGTTTGCATCTGTTTCTGTAATATTTTGAATTATCAAAAAACACACTCACAGATGTTTCTTTCTTTTTTAGTCCACAGTCCTCCTCCTGGGAGCCCAGAGCGACCCACCGTGGCTATCTCCCCTCTACGTTCTCAAAGTTCATCCCCGTCACGCTGCCCCGGCCAGTCGGGTCGTCCTCTCTCCATGGTGTCTCCGGCACCCAGCTTAGGTCCCTCGCCCCTCTCTTCTCCTGCATCCCGGCCCCTCCTCCCCCTCTCCTCACCGCTCTCTTGCCTCACGCCTCCTAACGTGTCAGCGGTGCTCCTCAATGGGGAGCCAGGGAGTCCCCTGCAGCCGCCATTACCAGGCCCCTCCTACGGCCACACGCAGAGCATCCTCGCACCCAAAGCGGAGAAGGTGAGTGTCATCCTCACGGGTTACTTCAGTGTACTGTGGAAAATGTCTGATGGAAATATACAACAAAAAAACGGTTTCCCAAACATATGAAAAAAATATGAAAACAACTCTGCTATAAATACTGATCAAAGCAACATGTTGTCAAATCGTCGGCAAAGAATTCTGTAGTACACGTCAATACAGATGGACCTACTGAGAAGCTACAAATACAATATATATTTATTTGTATTTCTGCAAATACACCTTTTTTAGTATGTTCGTTTGCGAATATATACATATATTTATATCAGGACTGACACTTTCTTTACAGTCTTTTTTTGTCTCATTCTTGATTTTCTGTGAAAAACCATAAATCCCATTTTTAAGGGGAACATTCTTGAGCAAGGATTAACTTATCCTTGGCAAAGAAAATTCATTCTCTGCTCCAAAAATGCAACTACCTGTTTGCTATCATACACATGTACCCATGTTAGCGACATCTCTGCTCAGTTCTGGTGGTTTTTGCTCTCTTGGATCCCTTTTCTTGGTACTCTCTGATACTCACCTGCACACTCGCTCACTGAGTGTCAGCCTGTCATCATCTGCGCCCGGTGTGAGCGCTCAGCTCTGCTGCTCGCCGCTCAACTTGGCGTTTCGATGTGCAGGTATATGCCAGCGCACAGAGAGGAGATGCATGTGAGAGCAAATGAGCAACCATTTCAGTAACACTTTGCATCCATCATCTTCTGCCTTTAAAGCTCAGAATTCTAACTTAAAATACAGAATTCCATCTTGAAACTCTGAATTCTGGCTCTATTCTATGAATTCTGACTTTCTATTAAGAATCCTGACTTTAGGGTACCGGCAGTAACTATGAATGGAAACAGATGATCCACTGAGGCGATCCTGACAGAGGACAGCCGAGAGACGAAGAGGAAGAATTCTCAGAAGAGGGTTAGACATTTTTGTGGGGAATTCTGACTGTGTTCCCACAATTCAGACTTAAAACTCAGAAATTCTCAATTTATTCTAAAAATTCTGACTCTGAGCTCAAACTTCTGGTTTTTATTCTAAGATTTCTGACTTAAACGCAGAATTTGGACTTTTAACTCAGAATTCTGGATCTATTCTATGAATTCTGACTTTAATCTCAAAATGCTGACTTTATTCCAAGATTTCTGACTTTAAACTCAGAATTCTGCCTTTATTACAAATTTAGGGCTACATGAAAAATTATTTGGAATTATGACTTTAAACTTAAAAATTCTGAGGTTATTTAAGAATCTATTTCGTTTAATGTCAGTATTCTGAGAATGAAGTCAGAATTAACAAAAAGAAAGAAACCATTTCCATGTAGCCCCATGTGACCCTTACGCTCCTTCATAACATCCACACGCACCTGCTCGGATATTATTTTTTATTAGATCAGGGAATTCACTATGGCCAACCAAATATTGGATGTGTTGAGTCCATGTAAAAAGCACATAGCACAAACTTTCCGCACATAGCAAGGTGACAAAATACATACACATACTCAGTCATCTTAAAAACATAAACAGGTTTACTGCAGGTGAAAGTGTTTCCGTGTGGAGTGGGCTTTCTGTGTCACTGAGTGTCGTCCACTCTGGCAGCTTGAACAAACGCAGACTGCTGTCCAAAGTGTTCTGAGCTCTGCAGATTTAAAACAGTGCCGCGTGGATGTTAAATTGGGCCGAGTTGACAGTGAAGGATGGCACCATAAGCCTGCATCTGTCTCAGCTTTCATTTCTTTCACTACCGGCTCCACCGTTGGGGACAGCTAATCTATGGCGAGCTGACTAACAGTCGACACTGTCACTCTCACGGATGACTTGAACTCGGATCCAGGATCATGTATTGAATAAACTTCATATAAGTTCAGTCGAGGTAGTTTAGGTAATGTATCAGTCATTTCTTTCATGACACTAGGATCATTTAAACCGTGGTGGTTTGTGTGGTGTCAGTAGATTAAGTGATGACCTTCCTCACTCAGCCTTAATGAGTGTCTCTCCCCGAGACAAACTCTCAAAATGGTTTTTGCTGCAGTAGCTTAAGATAATGGTTTAAAGTGAGAAGATTAAACCTCTGGGGGGAAACATAAGACCTCTCTCTTTTTATCTCAGGAGATCACATTCAAAGATACTGAGCACCACATCACCATCGCTGAGCAGAGCGAGGACGTCAGGTTTAGAGGCAGGGGTTGGCATCAGGTCGTGGAGACGAGACGATGGAGCGGCGACAATAACCGTCTGACAGACACAGTTAGGGTGATCTTTATTCCACACACAGTCACACTGTCTAGAGTGCAGCCAGCGTCACACGGTGGACATTATGTTGTATGTGTTTGTAGGCCATCAGGTGTTCCTGCAGGATTTCTGCACTATTAGAAAAAGATCAGAAGGAAAAAGGTGTGACCACATACTTAAGGCCTTTTGTTTAGTTCATATCAACTTCACATTTTTATTTTTACTGTCTGAAACACAACCATCTGCCTATTTTTTTACTATAAACTGATAAACCACCACTCTTTGCTTTTTCCTTAGATTTTACTCCCTTTTTACATTTTTACTTCAATCTTCATGGCTTACTGTAAAATGAGTGAGCGTGGATGATAAAGTCACTTAAAGGATGTTCAAAATCTGGAATCCAGAGCCTTGCTCCTCTCGACTCTCCTCAACCCTGTGTCCAGGTATATAAAAGCAGCAGAGAAGAAGAAAGGAACCTCCTTCAACCCCTTCCAGGGAGCTGCAGGGCGAGATTCTCCTCTGTGGCTAAATTATACTCTATTTGCAGCATTACGAAGGAAATAATGAAGAAATTATGAGTGTGTGCTTCCCTCTGGTGGTTGATGTTGAATCAACACTGTGATTCACACAAACTCACTCTGCAGGCAGATTAAGCCTGCAGACGAGCAAAGAAAGGGAAGGATTATTCACTCGTCATTCTCCATCTTTCTAGCTTTCCATCCTTTCTTATTAATCCTTCATTCTGTCCACCCGTTGACGTACTCACTCTGCTATTTCTCTCTTTATAATATTTTTTATCTTCTGCTCCATCTTGTCCTCCTCTTCCAAATAAAGAGTTGAACTAGGTGTATTTACATAACAATAAGGAGCTTTTCATGTGTGTGTGTGTGTGTTTCCGCCAAGGCAAACTCTGGAAACCTTCATTAGCTCTGTATAAAAGTATAAAAGTTATGTCCATATGTTTTTTGATGGGTGGTAAACAAAAAACGCTACATGTTCTTCTACATTATGTGACAAATAATTGAGGTCTGGGTATTGAAGGACATGCAAATCTCCAAAGCGTGGCATTGGGAGTGCAAGAGTAAGGACTGCTGTCTGTTTCCTGCAGTGTGTCTGCTGAGTCAAAGGGTTTGTACAGCAGCCTCTCTTGCTTTTTCAGCACTTCTATGCGCTGTCACACCTCCCTACTAACACTGGTCATGAGAACAAAAGCAAGAAACGTGGTGTTTCTTGCTTTTCTCGTCTCACAGATGGATTTGGACCAGGTTATTCAGAGAATATTTTGACATGTGTCATTACCAAGATTTTTGTAACATATGGTTTTAAGTGAAAGGTTGATTAGTTTGTTTATTTGTAATTTGTGACTGGGTGACTGGGTCGGAGCATCTACAAAACTGCATGTCCTGTCAGGTATTTGCGGTCTAGATTTATAGAAGCTGTCAAGTCAAAGTGATTAATGTGGGAAGTGTTGTGGGATCTGTGTTGTTCGACCCGTAGAGAACCTACTGTAGCTCTATGCAATTCCTCTGAATGTAACCTTGACATGTACTACCTACCTACCTACCTAAAGATTGCTGCAGATCAAGTACCTCGTGGAATGGCAGTGAATTCCTTCAGCAGGGTAATGCTCCCTGCAACGCTGCAAAAATAGTTCAGGAATGGTTCGAGGAGCAAAACAGAGAGTTCAAGGTGTTGACTTGGCCTCTAAAATCCGTGATCTCAATCCAATCAAGCATCTTTAGGATGTGCTGGGCCGTCACATCCGATCCGTGCTCTGAAGTATTCTTCATATATGCAGATACGTACCTCCTGAGCTGCCATGGCTCAAAGGAAAGGAAGGTTTTGATTTCTTAGTGAGCTCAGAAAAAATAGTTAACAGTTCTTGTCTTCATTATAGAGGCACTATGGGATCTGATCTTAGACCATATTGCTGACTTCACAGAAGTAGGTTGAGTCAATATTGACAGTTTGAGATTATTAGAGACACATTTAAATTGAGTTCTATCAGGGGGATTGTTTCTGAGACACCAGAGATTGGCGGCTTTTCAGGGACATATTCTTGCTGTCCGGGACAAACAGTGTAAGACGACTGAGCAGACGTCATGCAGTGACAGCTGTCGACCCTTTAGTTTTGTGGGCATCCTCATCACACGGCTCCCTCTGTGCTCGATGCTTTATTTAGGCCGAAATGTCTTCTTCCATACTTTTGTATTCATACTGGTTTCTGAGATGGAACGTGGAAGAATTGTAAAACCGTTGCCTGCGGTGTGAGTGAAGATGCTGTCCTTGTTGGTTTTTGACAAATGTTCACAATATTTATCATGTTTGCTGGTGTTTGGATGTCAGTGAGTAAAAAATGTGGACTCTAAACCAGCTATTTTGGGGCTTTTCTTTTCGGGTGCAGCTGTAGCTCAAGGGTATAACAGTCATCTAACATCAGAGTGTCAGTGGTTCTATTCCTCGACTTTCACTGCAGCGTGCATGTCATAGGGTCCTTGAGCAAGACACCCAATCAGGATTCTCTCCCAGGGCGCCTCACGGTGGCCACCACTGCTCTTCAGGCATGGCTGCAAATGCAAAGAACAATCTTTACTATGTGATAAGAACTTCAGGACGTCTGTTGTTCCTTCAGTCGCTGGTGCTTTGTCTGTTTACTCTAACCATCCCTTTTCAGAAGCTTCCTCTCTTCTGCTGTCCTGAATGTAAATAACAACAGATCAGTGTGTGTTGATATTGTCAACACCAACATCTGTCCTTCACAGATTTTCCAAGATTAATGTTGAATGGTAAATGAATGAAAAACAACAAAAACACACTGATCTGGCAGCCCACATACAGTATGAGGGAAAAGGCTGAGGAGGAGAGAGAGATTTAATGGAGGCTTCATGCATCTACAAAAACAAGTAATTATGCTCAGACATGGCCGGTATTGATCTACAGTGCCGTGACTGAGCGAGAGCGACAAAGCTCTTTTGTCCACGCTGTATCACAGAGTTTGACTGAATACACAGTATTGCAATGTAAGCCCTTCCGTAAAACCGCATGAATAAAGCATGAATTAAACCCGAAAACCGAATCTAACTGAAGCGGGGCCATTAAGAAACTCCAATAGAGTTTATTCTAAAGACCACCTGAGTGGTTGAGAATACTGGATCAAACATTTTATATGCACTTACAGAATAGTCTAATACTATTCTTCTGTATTAATGTCCTATATTGACATGCTAAACTACACAGCAATATAGTAGAAATACTTTAAAAGAGCATCATGGGAATCTAAAATACGCTAAAACTGGAAAACACAACATTTTAAAGTTGTTAGACTTGTTAGTCTGTTTCCACTGGCCTGAGAAGTGTATTCCAGGCATCCCTCCCCCCAGCCACTTTCTCCAGCTCACCATTTTTATTACGACCAAAGGATGCAAGAAGGAATCAACCGTTGTTATAATATTGTAATAGTATAATATTACATGCTTTTCTCAGCCAATCATCTCACACCTTGCAAACACATGGGAGTAGTTTTCTTACGTGTTGGAAATATGCAGCAGACAGTGAATGCCCTTCAGAGCATAGAAAGCACCGAAACAGGAGCGTAAAAGAAAAGAAGTTTAATGTCTTCTGGTACCGCAAGTGAGACTTTCCACATAAATGCTACCAGGAGAGCGACTCACCTCGGTTCACCGGTTGCCCTCCATGAAACAGAGTAGCTTTGTTACCGCCTCTATTCCACCTGTAGCTAACAGGAAACAATTTTTCTATTTGCTTCACAAATCTGTTTGTGATTAATGTGCTGGAAGTGTATTTGTGCTCTCTGGTGGCGAATGTTCTTCAGAACGTATTGTTTACACAGACGCCGCTTTCATTCACATCCTGTCACTTTTCAAGAGACACCCTGTGAAACCTTTATTCCGTCTCACAGCATCTGTTTGTTTGCCTTCTCTCCCTCTGTTCCTCCCTCCCTCCTCTCCCCCATCCCCGTCCTTCGCTCCTTCCATCCTCAGAAGGAGAGGAAAGCAGGGGGGTTATTAAAGCTGTTGTCGGGGGCGGCAGCAAAGAAGAAACCTCGATCACCTCCCTCCTCCCCACCCACCCATGACCCCTCGTTGGCTGGCCAGGGCTCCGTCGCCACTGACCCTGCCCACCACCCGCACCACCATCACTACCACGCACGCTCAGGTTCCTGTCCCATGGCGTCACAGGGGCGGGCCGGCTCCTGTCCGATCGAGAGCGATATGGCAGGGGCAATAGGACTGGAACCTCTTCACAGGAAGTCCGGTTCCCTGGACACCAATTTCCCCAGGTCACCCCCGCCAACACGAGCCGGCAACGCTCTGATGATTCTCCGGCCTGAACCCAAACCTTTGTCCAGAGAGAGGTAAGCACACATACTCTCCCAGAAATAAGTTAGGTGCAGAATCATGATCGCGGTCATCATCTGGATCCAGGATACAATCGCCTAAAAGATCCACCACACACCTAAGTGGGATCAGTACTCAGTACTAGCTGGTCATCCAGACTTTAAACAATTTATAGGACTTGCTAAAAAATTCAATAACAATGCTGCAGGCTGAGATCTAACTAGTTGAAAGCAACGACTCGAATAGGGCATGTGGGAATGAACAGGACTGAAGGTGAACTTACAATGGAAATTAAGAAAAGATCTGTGCTTGTGAATATTTGTGGAAGATGTTGTTAAATTTGTTGCTATTATTTATTCATAGATAAGTCATTCTTTAATGTCCTGCTCAACTGTTTGGTTAAGCGCATTAAGAGTCACTATTTCTTTCTGAAAAAGGTGTGCACCTTGACTGAACCTATTTATAATATGAACCAGTGGCAACATGTATATGCCAAATAGTTAGGGGGTCAAGGATGGAGCCCTGTGGGACACCACAGGTCAGAGGGGCCACCGAGGAGCAGGCATTAACCAGGGCTACTGAGAAATTCCTATTGGATAAGTAAGATTTCTTTTTTCCATTGGCATATTTATTATGACACAACCAAAAAATAATTCCAATTGTCAAATTTTTTTTTTTTAAACATGCTTTACCAAAAGGTTGACCTAATCTCATTCAATGGACTACTTTCCATCTTCTTCTTTGTCTTCTGACTGCTCCCTTTCGGGTTTGCCACAGCGGGTCACTTGTTTCCATCCATAAGCCAGAACCATGCAGGCTAACTGTTCCAGGGACAGTATTTGTTAACTCAGGTTTTACGCCAAATGCCCTTCCTTCCACATGTTTACGGGCTTGGGACCGACTCTTGAAGTACACTGGTTCATGGCCTCTTTGTGTTTGGGTTAAAATGGACTATTTTCCATGTCAAGCAGGCAACTTCTTTTGGCTCTTTCCCTTTTAAGAGGGTTGCCAAAGCGGAGCTTCCCGTTACTCATATTGATTTGGCAACCACCATAAGTGGTCATAAGTGAGGACAGATAAACACATGTGTGTAAAACGAGGGCGGTGCAACCTTTCTTCAAAAGGCTGCATGTTAGGTTGGAAATAAGTAAAAAGCATAAAAACGTGTTTTCAATATCATATTCCGTTGAAAGGATTCGATCCATGTAAAAGTGCCCATTAATAGCAAACATGAAACTTTCTATGTAGATGCATTCCATCAACCAGTTGCAGTTAAATGAAGCGTGGAGTAAATAAAGTCATTCAGTAGGACAGCCTAGAGTGGAAAAAGTCACAACTATTAAAAAAATAAAAATGAATATTGTCCACAGTAAAAGTAATAACCCAGATCAAAGGTGATACAACATATGGGTTGCTCAGTAATCTGTACTTCTGTGGGTAGTCGACATATCTTCAGTTTTGTCTGAAGAGGAAGAGAGAGAGTACATGGAAGAGGAAGAGAGACAGTACATGGAAGAAGAAGAGAGAGAGTACATGGAAGAGGAAGAGAGAGAGTACATGGAAGAGGAAGAGAGAGAGTACATGGAAGAGGAAGAGAGGAAGAGAGACAGTACATGGAAGAGAGACAGTACATGGAAGAGGAAGAGAGAGAGTACATGGAAGAGGAAGAGAGAGAGTACGTGGAAGAGGAAGAGAGACAGTACATGGAAGAGGAAGAGAGAGAGTACGTGGAAGAGGAAGAGAGAGAGTACATGGAAGAGGAAGAGAGAGAGTACATGGAAGAGGAAGAGAGACAGTACATGGAAGAGGAAGAGAGAGAGTACGTGGAAGAGGAAGAGAGAGAGTACATGGAAGAGGAAGAGAGCGAGTACATGGAAGAGGAAGAGAGAGAGTACATAGAAGAGGAAGAGAGACAGTACATGGAAGAGGAATGATGCATTGAATAGTAGCATATTTGTTACTGGTAACAGGAGACAGGTACACACTCCTGCTACTAGCATGTGAGTGTGTGAGTAAGAGAGAAAAATAGAGAACGTAATCTTGTTTTCCCAACATTTTGATATATATTGTGTCCTCCTCTGTGAGACACACATCATTTGACATGAGTATCAGATGATTTGCTCATCAGACTGCATATTGAATCATTCCAGATGTGCTTGAGCTACAACACACACAGTGGTTTTATGGTAATGCTTCATTTTGCAGCTCTTCATGAGAGACATGCATTAGTCACAGCCAAGCGGAGGCAATCACACACCGATTTCTTGGCTCTGAAGTGGGAACTATTCAAACATTTTTACAGAAGCACATTGATGTCACACCAGACAAGGAAAAAAATCATGTAATGACTTGATAACTAGCTAGTAATTTACTGCTAGATTTTTATTTTTATTATAACCACTAGAGGACTCTTAGTGGTTGTTCTGGGTTTTGTGACACTACAGGGTTTTAGAATGATGTTAAAACGTAGAATAGAATAGAATAGAATAGAAATTCTACTGTCATTCAACAAATGTTCAAACAAATGTATCTCCTCTCTGTAGAATGTTAAAAACAAAAAAAGAAACCCAATGTAAAGCTAAAAACAGAAGCAAATATTTACACAGAACAAGCAATAAATAACTCGTAATAATATAAATAGTCATTATATTGCACTTACTCGCGATTTTTGTTTCTGTCAAAGATCACAGACGGTAGCTGCACCAACATTCAGACATCACACAGGTTGAATATATTTTAGTAAGATACATGAATCACCTAAGTGGGTGGGTGTTGTCATGGAAACGATATTCACGTTACGCAGTGTTAATAAACATATGAGCCACACCTGGGTTTTAAAACACACACACACAGAAGCCGCTGGTGTTACGAAAACATTCCACTACATCCATCCCAAGGGGAGATTTGGGGGAATGTGTGACCATAGAATACATTCCTGTAAGATTCCTGTGTCTCATTAAATGTATTGATGGTCCAAGATCATTCGAGAATGAATTTTCTTTTTTTACCCATAATGCACACTGTCTGTCTTTATTAGATTGCATATCCTATGATGTTGTCCATTCCTAACTTCCTCTGCGTGTGCGTCAGGTATCGTGTGGTGGTGCCCTACCCGCCCCAGAGTGAGGCGGAGATCGAGCTGCGGGAAGGAGACGTGGTGTTTGTCCACAAGAAGAGGGAGGACGGCTGGTACAAAGGCACCCTGCAGAGAACGGGACAGACCGGCCTGTTCCCCAGCAGCTTCGTGGAGAGTTTCTGAAGTGCAAAAAGTGGATGAGAACACAAACTGTTCCGCTTCCTGAATCACACACACACACACACTCACACACACACAAATGTGGCAGATGAGATGGACTGACATCGGTTTCCTAGAACTATTCTGTTGGATCAGAGAAGGACAAGATGCTTTAAGATTTTTAGTTTCTTTAAGGGTTAGTCGTTAGAAATGATCAAAATAATCAGATGAGGAACTGAATACTGGAAAAAAAAAAACATTAGTATGAAAGGGGAAACCCATATCAGTCCAGCTAATCCACACACACACACACACACACACACACACACACACACACACGTACAGGAAAGCTCGCCTTAGCTTCGACCAGCCACACTGGAAGCAGGGCGGCTTCTACCTTCACTCGTCCCCCCGGGGGGACGGTGTTACAGAGGAGGGGCTTGACTTTGTCGACTACTGAAACCCACACAGACTTGATGAGCACAGAAAGGCTGACCCTGCCTCCCAGTTCTCCTCTTTGGCATCATCCACCAGCAAGCATTAGCACAAGAAAAGCATTTGTTCCTCTCGCCACTCAGACCTCAGAACTTGAATTCGGTGCTTTCTTTCTTTGAGGGGCGTCAACTCGTGGCCTGGTGATGAAGGAGGTGCGTGAGCCCAAACTCCAGGATCGGCTCAAGCACACTTCCATGTCTAGTTTGTGACAACTTGTGTTTATTCTATGTTAAGAACAATGCATGTAGCATTACTATGTTTGTTTTTTTTTATATGTGGAGATGTTTGTGTTGTCCCAAACTAGTCATGCTATGACGATCTGTCACACTTTAATTTAAAAACAAAAGGTGCGAAAACTAAAATATGAGGCGATTCATTTTGCTTTTTCTAAATCTTACTTAAATTTATAACAGCATTTTTTTCTTTAAATTAGCCCTTTGTAGATGCACACAGCTGGATTGAACTGCATAAACTGGCCGGCTGATTGTAGACGAAACTCTTAATTTGTACTGATAAAGGTGTTTTCTGATATTCTATATATTGGATTTTAAAGACAAAGGACGGTAATATTTGCTACAACGCTATCCATTACTGTTTATTTGACAAAATGGACTTTGCTGCTGCTCCTCACATTCTTCTACATGGAAGAGCAAACAAAGTCTCAATCCAGTCTTTTAAGATCGAAATGTAAAAAATAATATCAGCAAACCAACCAAAAACATAGTTAATAATGCACAACTGGTCCTTTTTAGAATAGGATGCTTCCCATCACAGTAATGGAGTGATTCTGACTCACTGCAGCAGTATTGTGAAACCAAATGTGTGCAGATCCGATGCTTGTGTTAGGACGGAGGGGATCCACCGAACACATGGAGCAGGGACTAAAAGATTTACATCACACATCTCCCCAACTGCCAACCGTTGACGAACTTTAATCCGATCATGTTGACCTTTACCGAGTATTTTTGTACGGCTTCAGTGAGTGTGCAGTCAGTCCGTCGGCTCTGTGAATGTCTACGTCCTGAGTTCTGATCCAGGCTTGTCTTGTTTACATCCAGCCACAACCATCTACCTTTTTCTCCTCCTTTCTGAAGTTAGAAGCACAGCGCAACTCAGACCTTGACTCGCTTACTGTGTGTGTGTATGAGAGTGTGTGTGTGTGTGTGTGTGTGCGTGTGTGTGTGTGTGTGTGTGTGTGTGTGTGAGAGTGAAAAGGGCTTGAATGGTTCTCTTCACCTGCTGGGCACAGAATGAAGTACAACAGCCGGCGGATGAGGCTGATTCATCGGCTGATTCATCGGCTGAGCACACAGATGTCTGATTGGTTCAGAACCAGGTTGGGGTCCGTTTCGTGGCTATAGCACACTTGAGTCTTTGTGAGGAACTGCATTTGTGTCTCATTGGAAACCATACGGTTAAAATTCTACATAGAAAGTTCCATCTTTTTCATACCTGATCAGTGAAAACATGTTGTATGGAGCCTGGGAGGGGACATGGGCAAAAATATGTTTTAATCAGGGGTACTGGTAATTCACGCGCTGGTTTAATTATCTGGCGAGGGGTTTGACGGCCCCCTGTTATCCAACGTGATATTATTAAAATAACATCATATTATTCACTTATGTAATATCTATTCTATAATCTTATATCTGCTATATATTTGCTATATGATCCTATATTCTTATATTATAATGAAAATATATAACTTATAAGTCTTTGTATACTATATATGTATCATATTATGATATATCTTCCATATATTACTATATTATATATAATATATCTGTACGATATGATAAAAACTATAAATAATGACATGTTATTATAATAAAATGACATATATTCATACAGTACATATAAAATTTACAAACAATTATTAGTTAGGCTATTAATTAATTGTTTTACTAATTCCCGTCAACACTAAATTTATTTTGATGTTATTTTTTATTTTCGTTTTTTTTCTTCTTGTTTTTTTACCTTTTAGCTTCTTTTTTTTCTCTTTGTCACCTCCCAGACTCCGTATAATATTCAGCATTCACTTGAGAAAACTTCTCTTCTTTTTTCCGCGTTAACTAACGAGATAATCACAAGTTGTTGTAACAGAAAAAATCCTTTCTGAATGAACAACTTAGTTTTCTCGTTAATTCAAAGAAAAACATTTTCAGGTAAATGTAATACCTAAAACAAAAACAAACTTCAACAGGGTCATCAAAACAGTTCTGCTTGTTCATTCCTGAATCCCACATGACGGCATGGAAGGATACTTTCAGACAAGGATACTTTCAGACTGTGCATCACCTTCTCCTCAAACACCCAACGAGCACAGAGGAACAGAGTCTGACTCAAAGGCAGTTTCCTCTCACACCGTTACTCCTCAGAACGACTCTCAGCGTAATGTTTCTCAGTGGGAATGAAACCTGGGCTTGAAATTGAATGTGCGATTTATGGTGAGGCGTCTCCCAGAGGAGACAAAAGCACAAGAAACCTCTACTTCAGATGAGATGGAGCTTCACCGTAACCCCCGATTTATTTATTCTACCCAGCAAAATATCTTTTATGCAGATGATGTGTTCTTCTCCAGTATGGGGTTAAGACAGATCTCATTTGTTTATGTTCTTGTTAGATATTTTCAATGACCAGCACGACTGGACAAACGGGAAAGGAGGGTGGGTTTTTTTTGCCAATTAAATACATATCGATCTATTTTTAAGGTTTTGAAGAGAAACTGGTGACAAACATCAACATTAAAAAGTGTTGAAAAGCTCATGAAATCCAGTTACGGGCGACGCTTCACCGCGATTGGTCGGAGGATTCTAATAGTATTTAGCTGCAGCCCCAGGGACCGTACTTCTAGGACCCTTGTATTTATGGTTACACTGAAAAAAAAAGTTTTGTTGAATTTATTTAACCTCATTATGTCAAAATAATCAACTTTAGTTCATATTTTTAAGTTGAATGCAATCAACTAATTTTTTCGTTCATTTCAAACTGGATTTTCAGAGTCACCTATACTGCATGTTTTTGGACTGAAGGAAGAAGCAGAGTGTCCGGAGAGAACCAATGCAGACACAGGAAGAACGTGGAAACTCCATGTCGATGAGGCTGGGATTCAAACCCAGAACCCTCTTCCTGGGGGGTTACAGTTCTAACCACCACTCCATCACACTGCCAAGCCTCCAGACAAGAAAGATCTGCAGCCGACTCTTAACGAAGCAAAATCAATTTGTTTCAAACAATGTTTTAAAATGATTTTTCTTAAAAAGAGACATACAGCATAGGTTCTAATAATCCTTCCAAACAATGGCTTAAGTGTGAGGACCTGGGTTTGGTAACACACTAAGGGTTCTGGAGCTGCAGTCTCCGGGTCTTTACCCTTCTGGGTCGATAAATTATGGAAGCTTCCAATTTTTTGTCGATTTAGAGATAAAAATAAGACCACTGGAGTGGACGGAGGGTCTGCAGGGGTTTTAATCCCTTATGTTGTGAAGAAGCACGACGGGGAAACATGCAGTCATTACGGGGAGCAGGATGGCCTTCAATCAGCAGTGCAGTATGGGTAATCCCTTCCATCTGGAGCAACAGAAACCAAAACCATTAGATTTCTATCTCCAGTAGGTCACAGCTCAGCCGCCGACTGTATGTCGGTACTAGAAGCCCCCGTGAAAGACTAAAGCTCGTCTGACACACGTTTATCTCAATTTATCCTTAATAATTGACCAGTTTTGTCCATTTATTTCACACTAGATTACGGCCTGCGTGTAGATTTAATTGTTTCAGATACAAGTTTATTTGCAATTTGAAAAATACGTGACTCATTTTGGCTAAAAGATATCAGAGATTAGGAGCGTCACTCAAAACTATCTGTTCATCTATTGGCCTTTAAAGCCTGTCAGTCAAACCCCAGTGCCTACAAACACCTACCCAAGCTGTCTTTTCTCTCTTCCGTACTTTCTAGAACCATCTGGGGTTGTTTTCCTACAGCTAAACAGTTTTTTGTCATTTGTTGTCACCAAACTATAGGACTCTAATTTATACTGAGACAGAATTAAGCACAAGTCCTCGTTTGGATCTCTGCTTTTATTGTTGCTGTTGTTTTTGGGTTGTTGTTGTTGTTGTTTTGCGAGAGGTTGTTGCCTTGCGGAGTTTACACCAGTCAAAAACATCAGGAAACGTGTTTTTTTGTCCTTGTGATGTGAGCTTCGGAGCTTTCCGGCTGGTTAATATCACTCCAGACTCTGGTGACGCCTTGAAAAATGTGAACAAGTAATTTCCATCGAACATGAACTTAAAACTTTCGGTGTGTGAGATTTAGGGGGTGTTTAGGGGTATCCCTCTGAATAAACAGAATACAATGTCCATTACTAAGTGTTGTTTTCTGTACCTGCAGCCGAAAGTTCAAAACAACGTTTTATTTTCATGATGCTGTATCGACCTCCTGACCCCCGTATGGAGATTTCACATGTTTTGAGAAATGGAGGATCATACTTATTGTTTAGAACAAGAAAAAGCAACAAAGGGCCAAACCTCGCCGTCAAAGCAAACATGAAGTCTCATCTCTTCTCCCAGGGAGCGATCACTCCAGAACCAGCAGCCCTTCGAGTGGATTTCAGCGGGTGAACCGGACGGACCTCACCAGAGTGAGGTTCGGTTCCTCTGCGGTGGGGCGACACCAATATCTTCAGGTCGGCTTAGGAACAAGTTCCGGTAGAGAAGTAGAGGGACAGAGCGCCAAGTCCACTAGATGTCACCAAATCTTACACACTGTACCTTTAAAACATCAGATTCTTTTGTACCACCTACAAAAAGTCTTATCTTATAAAGGCTTCATGAATAGATCAGAACCATTTTATTAACTATGTTATGAATCATTAATAAGCTGCTATAAAAATATTTGATGCAAAAGGTGACAGTGATCTGCTGCTCGCAAAATAATGAACACATGTTTATTCTTGAAACATGTATTATTAGTTGTTTATAATAGTATATTAATGATTTATAAGGTGTTTAAATCCTAATTAATAGCCTAATGATCATACATCCATTATAAGGGTTGTCTAATTGTAAGTGGTACCAACTTGATTTTCGTCCTTCGGTGATTTCTCACACTGTCATCTTTGAATTAGATGTGGACCATGTTTGTTCCTATGGATACCTGTGTGTTAGTGTGGGTGTGTGTGTGTGTGTATGTGCCGGTGCACGTGTGTGTGTGCGCCTGAGGGGAGGGGGCCTCTTTATGTAGCTCTTTACATCAAAAAGGAACTTAAAGCGCGGCGTGACCGCACCCCTCATAAGGACTGTGTCGGTTTGGTACAGTGAGGGGAAACGGGGAAAAAATGAAAATATATATATATTATTCTATATTGTGCAGAATATTTATAGGCCTTTTGTGCCATTTTTGATTCATGCTCTGCACTGGCCACGCCCAGCGCTCTCTACCATGTGATCATTATACATCGTCTTGTACTGATGACCCGTGGCTGATTTGATTGTTTTTTCATGTCAAGTGCATTTTTCGCAATAAATGCCTTTGTTTTAACACAGGTTCTCAGGATGTTTTTTTTTGTACCTGGAGGGTTATAATGGAGATTACACAGGGAGAGTGCTGGGGAACACTAACAAACACATTTCCTGTATCGCCCCTCAGGGTTTGACGGCTGCTCTCTGGATCCATCCCGCTCTGATTATAATTATCTGCACGCATGAGCTCGAGAGAAATCTGCAGGTGCAACCATCTAACCGAAATATTATCATTATTATAGTTTATCTATCATTACACAGTTGCAGCGGTGTACTCTAAGAAATGGAGACATGAGTTCAGGATCAGGAAAGCGCACAAAAGAGTCAAACTTCACTATAAAGAAATACTCCAAACATTCAAAAGACAAACATACATGTGTCACAGAAGCAGAGAACGGTAATCGAACCATAACCAGGACCCTAGTAGTGATTATTTACTCAGTCCGGTCTTTCCCAACCCCCCGTTAATCAGTGTCTGGAAATACCCTACTCTTCTATATCTACTGGAAGAAAGACATCTACACGTCTTCCATACACTTACATTTGTGTGAATTGTGTATGAAATGTGTTTTTTGGACTTTTAGTTGCATTTTTTTTACTAAAATTATTTTAGGAAATAATAAGATAAGATAAGATAATTATCACACCTGCACCCGGCGGTACTCCAACACACCGCCGGGGGAACAGGTCCCTATTTGGAAAACCCTTTTCTACCAAACACCTAACAGAAATGGTCAGGACCCACTGAGACATTTATGGGTTTCACGTTGCAGGCGGGGTTCCCCATCAATTCTTTCATTCTTGTAAGTTGTTGTGATCTGCTGGGGGTCGTCCCAAAGTCATTTCATTGGTAAAAACATAAAAATACATCACCCACAAAGAGAATGTTGACGACCTGATGTTAAACATCATCTGGGCATCTATATCAGCGCAGCCATTGTAGGCCTGCTGTGTAACCGCATCCCATCATCCATGAGGGAAGGAGACTGACTGGCTACTAAACACCCACCAAACACTTTAAGGAGAAGGAGCTGGTGAAGTGAAGAGCCGAGGTCAGATCGACGCAGATTCCTGTTCCCGTTGAAGAAGATGTCTGTCAACGAGGCTTGCAGCCGTCTCTGTGGACAAACTCAGCGCCAACAGTCCAACAGTCAGCTCTACCGCGACCAGGAGGCCAGTCCTAAACTCTATTAAAACACAGTTCAACCTCTGATCTCCCCTCTTTGAGGATAGACAGGTTGTATGGATGTATTTACTCAAAGGCTATATTTCTATTTCTGCTCAGCTGTTCCCCGATATAAACATTTGGCCATTATATAAGACGAGTAACGATCTCCTCCATACCCTCAAACTGTTATAACCCCTCGTAATTATTACAATGTTTTATTTACTCCCTCGCTGCCTCTTATTTTTCACCTTTCCCCGATTATGTTCTACTTTAACACAACTCACGGGATAAATATCACCGCCAACATGTTTAGTCCACTCTGTCCACACACACATTTCTTTTCTTCACTGGGATTTCCACACAAGTACTTGCATACATGTACTACACACACACACACACACCACTACTGCTGATGAAGGATCCTGTGTGCACACACACCAACACACACAATCACGCTATTACTGCTGATGTAGGTTGTAACTTCCAGCACACATATACACACACACACACAAACAAACACACACACACAGAACACTAGTGCTGATGTAGGTTCCCATGCATGCACACACACTCACATGCACACACACATCACACCACTACTGCTGATCTCGGTTTCCACAAACACACACACACCACAAGTGCTGGTGTAGGTTCCCCCAACCATGCACACAAACATACACACACACACACACACACACACACACACACACACACACACTTGCTCACTCAGACCATATAGTTAACCATCTATGACCACACTCAGGTTTGTTATTTGGAGTGTACGTGGAATTGTCTCAAACGAAAAGAGACTTAAACTCTTTAATCAGCTGATTGACCAACAAGCAGACATTGTTTCACTCCACACAATCCCCCCGCACTTATCTAGCTAGCTGTCACTCCAAACAAAGAGGCGTTGACCTTATGATCAGTAGGAAAATACTTTTCACTCACAGAATCACTTCTACAGACCCAGAAGTTAGATTTATAATCATTAATATATCACTTCATAACACAGATTCATGCATTCCAAATGTGTTTGGTCCAAATGTTGACGATGACTCCTTCTTCCACACCTTCTTCTCAGACGCAGCACTTTTAGTAGGACGGGACTTCAACGTGGTTTGTGACACGAACTTGATCGGCTCAGTACCGCAGCTGAGTGTCGGAACTGTCGATCCACAGACATTTAAGAAGTACAAGAGTGATTTTGGTTTTTATGATGCTTGGTGGTCCTGTCGGCCCACTCTCAGTGAATACTCCTGCTTCTCCCAGGTCAACCACTCATACTCCCGCATAGATTACTTCCTAACCAGCATCACAGTCATGAGTGACATCTCTGAAACCCGGATCCACCCGATCACTATCAGCGACCACGCACCAGTCTCTGTCTGTTGGACCAGCAGAACACTAGAAACTGGAGATTTAAAACTTCATTGTTAAAGACCCACACTTCCTTAAATACTTTGAAAAAGAGGGGACACTGTTTCTGGAGATTAATGACCTGCTGGGAACTTCACCATGTCTTCTGTGGGAGACAGCAAAGAACAGTCATGTCAGTTAAATCAGTCATGTCAGTTAAATCAGTCATGTCAGTTAAATCAGTCATGTCAGTTAAAACAGTCATGTCAGTTAAATCAGTCATGTCAGTTAAATCAGTCATGTCAGTTAAATCAGTCATGTCAGTTAAATCAGTCATGTCAGTTAAATCAGTCGTGTCAGTTAAATCAGTCATGTCAGTTAAATCAGTCATGTCAGTTAAATCCTCTCTTATTCCTCTGATAAGAAAAAAGAAATAAAGGTTATTGGAACTGAATTAAACTCAGTTTTAGTTGCAAAGTCTACGATCCCAGAACTTCAAACATGGCAACAAATACAGCAAATTCTTCAATCAACTTGAATCAACTTGAATCAACTAAAACGAAATAAAGAAAAGACAACATTTCCCTCCATTAAGAACTCAGCAGTGAAAATAACTCATATACCTGAAGAAATAAATAACACTTTTAGAGACTTCTACAAAAACTTGTATACAACACAAATCTATCCAGCTAGTTCTGACGTTGATGCATTTCTAGACACCATCGATTTACCAAATTAAACAAGGATCCGATCAATGCCTGCATAAACTCAGCTAACATCTGCTTCCTCCTTAAACCAGATAAAGATCCTGCACTCACTGCTAGTTACCGCCAAATATCACTTTGTCATGCAGATCTTAAAAATGACCCCTCACTTACTACACCCCGACCAAACATGCTCTCTTAAAGGCAGACGCTCTCATTAGATGCAGAAAAAACGTTTGATAGGCTTAATTGGTAATTTCTCTTTGCCATGATACATAAATTTGGTTTTGGAAATTCCTTTAAAAAAATGTTTAACTTCTCCTCTTGGTTTGATAAAGGTGTAAGACATCTGGAACATATTATCCAAGGTAGTAACTTCACACCATTTCAGGAACTGGGGATAAAATATGGAATGGAGCAGTAAGATATTCCTTGAATATCTACAACTAAAATCCATTATTCGGGCAGGATTTACATTTAGCCAATCATTTAATCAATCAATCTTTATTTATATTGCGCCAATTCACAACAACAGTTGTCTCAAGGTGTTTTCCAGAAAGAGCAGGTCTAGACCAAACTCTTTATATAATTATCTACAGAGACCCAACAAATTCCTCCTTGAGCAAGTACTTGGCGACAATGGCGGGAAAAAACTGCCCTTTAACGTTCAGAAACCTCGAGCAGATCCAGGACTCAGGGTGGACGGCCTACTGCCATGACCGGTCGGGTTTGAAAAAAAGAGAGTGAGAGCGACCTACAGCTCCTACAGGACAGATCACACGGGACAAGGGATGTTCAGAATGCGTATCTCTGCACGGGGAGCATCTAGGATGGTATGTGGATAAGTGCAACTGTCAATCAATTCTGGCAGAGGAGGACCTGGCAGAATGTGTGGGGGGCCACATCCCAGCACATCCCGAGCCACTCTATGCTAAAGGCATTTTAGCTGCTTTGAGCTAAAATGCCCTGGTGTTTGTTTGCAGGCGTGGTATGAAACTGACACTTATGTATATTTGCTACTAAAAAAAGAAGAAGGAATTGTGTTTCTTTATTGTAGCCGATAATAATGTGTATTTCTGAGACATTACCATAAAGTGCCTTCCGAAGAAAAAAAGGCTGACTCTCCTTCATTTTTTTCTCCCTCACTTTTGCTACTCCTCTCTCTCCCTCCAACTCTCTCTCTCTCCCTCCCCCTCCCCCTCTCCCTCCCACTCTCTCTCCTTCAATCTCTCTTGTGTTCTCAGCTCAATGCCAGCACAGACGAGGTGTGTGATTGGTAATTTTAGAGTGTCGCCGGCACTCCCCTTAAATGACAACCTCATCTCTCCCTCAGCCGGGCCTGTCTCCACTGATCACCTCCATTTGCATTTAGAGTGACTAGCAAAAGGTGACAAGTGCGTGTGAATATACGTGTGTGTGTGTGTGTGTGTGTGTGTGTGTGTGTGTGTGTGTGTGTGTGTGTGTGTGTGTGACAGCTATGTTGAATGTAAGTGCATACAGAAAAACTTGACACTTACACACAAACTCAAAGTGCTGTATTTTAAGGCGCGCTGGAGGCAGGCAGAAAATTTGGATTTTTCAGATTTATGCAGCGCTGAGATGTTTTCACCTCAAGCAGGAAAACCGAGAAATCACTCAGAAAGCAGCTGAAGGTGTCGGTACACAACGTTCACCTGTACACGTTTCTCCACAGCTCCCCTCGGTGGAATGGTTCTCCCCCCGGGGGTATTTAGGGGCCCCGCAGGCCCCTGCAAGGAATCGATAAACATTCCTGTCTGTCTGCCCGTCTGCCTGCCAGCTCCAAGTCACATGAAGGGTAAGGGCCCGAAGGTGAGACACGTGTGGGAACAGAACCTCCAGCAGGAAGAGTGCCGAACCTGCTCTTTATTCGAGTGTTAAGGGAACTAAATCTTCCTCAGCAGCAGGAGGGAAGCGTGTGATCCTCCTCCTCCTCCATCCTCTGAGCCTCTGATAAAAGAGAGGAAAATGTTAAAGTCTAAAGTATTATAAGATATATATATAATAATAAACGTTATTATTATTATATATATATAATTACTAATAGTTGTCTGACGACAGGTCTCACCCCTACATATTTAACACAGTCAACTTTGAGCTCTCTCTGAAGGGAGACCCCTCCTCCTCCTCCTCCTCCTCCTTCACATTTAAGTTATTTTTATCTGAGGTGATTGATAAAGACCTGCAGACTTTTTTAATTTTTAATCGCAGTGGTGACGTTTGCCGGTCTGGTTCTACATAGCAACACAGCACTGAGTTTAATTGTTTTTACAAAGTAGGTGCTGCATATAACAATGTGATAGTAGAGAGCTGACATTATTATCATTATTATTATTATATCCCTGAATAGTCGATGTTATTAAAGAATCATCTTTGCCGCCGCGGTTCCTTTAATGTTAATGCAATAACTCAAAAACCTTTTCTTGAGTCATTTTCAAATGTTACACCCACGAGAATTTCAGTTAAGGTCATTTGTATATTTCCACCGCAGACGTTAGTCCTATTTAGAGCAGATTTGGTTCTTATGAGGCGACGAAAGGAGATCTATTTTTAACATGTGGGATTTTATTCATTTATTCAATTTTGAAATGTGAAAAACATTTTCTCGGATATGATTTCCCATTTATTTTGAGGAGTTCAATCGGGGGGATTTCTTGTACACCTCGTGGGATGGGGGGCTATTCGAGGACCCTTGCTGTTGGGGATGACAGCTTAGGCCTCGTTATTATTATGAGGTTTTGATGACCTGTAACTCATTAGGATGGCTGGTTATTCAGATGCTCTTATTTTTCTTGATCTCACTGCTGCCTTATGTCAATAAATTAAATTTGCTCCCAAAGAAATGCTCAGTGGCAAAAAAGAAAATCGTTAAATCGTGGAAATATTGTCAATTATTTCACTAAATTAATGTGAAAAATTCACATTGTTTTCACTTTCTTATTTAGTAACCCAGGTTGCCTTCATCTCGTTTTAAATTCTCTTTGACAATCCAACACAACTTAATATATCAGATTCACACGACAAGAGAAGAAACCAGGAGTGTCCTTGTCAGACATTGTTGAGACGGTAGGACTCTGTATCAAGTAGGGCAGAACCGACTAAATGTTGAAGTGGATGTGGTTTAAAGGAAGGATCCGGGATATTCTTGGATTTCCCTTAAAAGTATTTTTGTCAATTACTCAAAGAACCTGACAGATTGTCAATAATGCTGTGGGGCTCTGCTGAGCGTTGGTTGAGGTAAGCGCTCCACTGAGACTTCCACTTCATGTAGGTTTTGATGGAGCTTCATCATCCATCATCATCCATCATCCAAACCGATTAGTTTGTGGTGAAGTAGAGCTTCAAATACAGATGCTGCTACAAAATAGCTCAAAGTGAACACGTCTTCAAAGCATCAAAGAGGTTCCAGACGATCATCTCTTTCATCATCACTGGTTCCCTTACTTCTATATCCTACACATCACTGGTTCCCTTACTTCTATATCCTACACATCACTGGTTCCCTTACTTCTATATCCTACACATCACTGGTTCCCAAACTTCTATATTCTATACATCATTGGTTCCCAAACATATATATCCCATACATCAGTGGTCCCCAATGCTTTAGATTCTGTCAGTGGCTCCCCAACTTCTACATCCTATATATCAGTGGTTCCCAAAACTTTATATCGTATACATCAGTGGTACCCAACTTTTAGAACCTAAACCTTTGTGGTTCTCAAACATTTATATACTATATATCAGTGACTCAAAGACACTTATATCCTGTAGGTCAGTGGTTCCCAAACTTTTAGATGATATAAAAGTTTGGGAACCACTGCTTTATGAAGTAATTTTCATCACTTAGTTTAAACCTATTACACATCAGTAGGAGATTCGGTCAGAAATAGCAGAAACAATTTCAGAGTCACAGGTGATATCTACACGTTTCCTGAGGCCACGGTGATCTTTGGCACAGCGGATCTTTGAGTACCATTTTTAGAGGTTCTGACAAGGTTATCTTTTCTAGGAGATAGGTTGGAGGTTAGACGACATGGGAACAGGCCTCTGTGCTATCAAAGGTTGTGTTCTGAAATCATAAAAACAGACGAGCGGTGAAGATCATGACAAAAAATACAAAGATTTATTTAGCAGGAAGGAAAAGAAGCTGACAGGTAACACTGTTTAGTCCTTAAATACAGGTGTAGCACAAAACCTGTCTCAGACTCCATCAGGCGTCGGTGTGACTCCTGGAGGAAGAGTGGACAGAGTAGTTCAAGTCAGCCTCACACAAATAAGGCACTAACACGCGTGGTGAGCTGTAGTGTAAATATAAAGTGGCAGTGTTTGTGAGTATATGTTTTTATAAATCCAACCAGCATCACAGTGTTCCGGTTTACTCTGCTGGAAAAGCCCGGAGATAAAGACAAACCATCTGGCTGTGACTCCACAGAGAAGCGAGAGAGTATATATGGTCACAAAATGCACCAACTCCACACGATGCACTCCATCTCCACCTGTCACCTCTTTTCAGACAGACTTCAATCTTTCTCAGTTAGAAAAAAAATATTTAAAAGACAATGTATATAAATATATTCAATAATATGTACCTGATCCAAAACCCAAGCCTCAGCCTCGCAGATAATTGTGAATGAACACTAACGAGTCTTTCCCTTTAAACCACTGGAGGATCTGTTTGGATCCTGCAGATTGTCTTCATGCTGGTGAACTCGGAGGGAAACAGCATACAGAACAAAGCACATTTAGAGGAGTTTTAACGCCAAAGAATCCTCTTTAGCAGACACCAACCGTGAGAGGCCCTTTTCAGACACGCAGTCTGCGACATCATTGGATTTAACTACAAATAGATTGTGTAATTCAAAAATTATGAATGACTGAGTGTGAATGCTTATCTGTTTTTATGTATTAAACTTGTAAAGAACAGGTAACCTTTCCAGGGTGGGCAGGCTGGGATAGGCTCTAGACCCCTACACAGGTTTGATCAAGATAAACGGCTTCAAAAAAAAAATTTAAAAATGGAAATACGGTCCTTCATTAATCTTAAGAGGACTTGAACACACAGAGCTGAAACCATCATACTGTAGTTCTTCTTACAACAGCAGGAAACCAGCTATGAGTTGATGAGAATGTAAATGATTGGCTCTCTAATGACCTGCTGGCTCCAGTTGGGTGCCGCAGCCTGCTTATATTCCGTTCCCTTAAGAGTTCATCTACGTTCCAGCCCTCACCCACGGCCATGAGCTCTGGGTAGAGACTGAAGAATGAGGCCGAGGAAACGAAGCAGCTGAAATGAGCTTCCTTCGTGAGATAAGGAGATCGGAGTGGAGCCGCTGCTCATTCCAAGCGGAAGGACCCAGTGGAGGTGGCTCAGGCATCTGATCAGGATGCCTCCAGGACACCTCCCTGTGAAGCTCCAATGGGAGGAGACCCTGAGATTGATCCAGAACTCATTGGAGAGATTATGGCTCTCATCTGGCCGGGGAACGCCTCGGAATGCTGAGCTAGAAAGTGTTGCAGGGGAGAGGGATGTGTGGAATGGCAGTCTTAGTCCGCTGCCAAAGCGACCTCGGATAAGCGGAAGAAAATGGATGAATTATCGCCTGCTTCTATTTTACAATGGCAGTGCCAAAAATGAGGAATAGGAAAAGGAATCTGAAGCATTTAGACTCACCATTAAAAAAAATGGAGAGGAAAAATGAAGTTTGTGCTTTATGTTTATCAAACTTGCTTGGCAAAAGAATCCATTCAGTAACAGATTATGCTAAAGTAGCTTTTAAATCATCTTAACTTTTGCCATTATATTCTACTTTCATGAAAAAGGGGCTCACCTGTTTGTTCAGACAGCAAGACCAAAAAAAGGAAACGTAATTTGGAACGTAATGGTAAACGTAATGGTAAACGTAATGCAGTTGCTCACCGTGTCAGAAAGGGGCTTCATGATTAATTAAAAGCAGGTTACAGATGTTTGACTGTCTTGTTTTTAAAATCACACACTGAAGAAAAAATGTGTTTGTGCCCATCTGTGTTCTCTGTACAGCATCCTGTGAGGAGGCTGTGTGAGGATCGGCACGCAGAGGTGTCCCTCAGTTGGTGGGAGTATAGGAAAAAAAGAAGGTTTATATAAAAACGAAAGGATAAATATAAAATATTACACAAAAGGTATAAAACAAAGATTAAAAATACCATTGAGTATAAATTGTACACATGACTCGTGGGAACAGTCATTAAACTTTGGCACACTTGCACACACTACTGCTTTGTGTGTGTTCGGGGGGTTGGGGGGGGGTTTCCTGGTCACTGGCCACAGAACTGGAGAGGATTTTGGCAGAAGATCGCTGGCTGTACTGGTGATACTGGACCACAGGTACCTCTTCACATGAAGCCAGAGCTGGAACAACATGGAGACACACGAGATGAGAATCAAATGATAAAATCCAAAAACTACGCATCACATCAACAATCAGTTTTAGAGAGGCCTCTTACTTCTTGCGGTCTTTGTCCTTCTTGCCGTTGGCAGTGAGGCTCTGGGCCTGCAGGAGGTGGGCGGCAGTTCGTCTCTTGTGGAAGGAGCTCTGATCCTCGTCCAGGACTCTCTTCTTCTCCTCCAGAGTTGCTTTCTGATCTGAATGGAGACGCTTCAGCTGCTCAAAACGACTTTGTAGCTAAAAGACATGCAAACAGAAGTTTGGTTACAAAAAAAAAGTATTAGTGAGATTATTATCTCACATAAAAACCCCAGAAATATCAAATGTCCTCAAATCCTCTGATATGGAGAGAATTCTCCAGGAAGAATTTTAATATTTCTTTTTTCAGGCATAAATCTTTCAACAGAAATGAATCATGCAGGAGGGAGAGTGGAGCACAAGAGACCACGCATACACATACATTTTGGCAGAGGTCCAAAATAAGTGTGTTAGTGAGGGAGGGAGAGAGTGAGATTGTGAGAGATTGTGAGATAGACTTATGATGAACCTATGAGCTGCTGTTTACTCCATTTGTGTCATTTCAACTTCACGGGGGATAATCAAGATAAGTGAGAGACTAAATAAGATGTGGAAATCGCATTCATATTGCTATTTTTTATTTATTTAAATAGTACACTAACAAATTACAACTGCCGACGGAATTAATATAGTCAGCAACTAACAGATTTGCTTTAACTAAGAAACGGAAAGCTGTTCAGTCAGCAACTCCAACCCATGGGACACCATAAAACCCGCTGTGCTTATTTTAACACACAACATGCGCTGAATTTGAATTTATTTGTCCACATACCTCTCTCTCAGCCTCCTTCAGCTCAGCTTCCTTCTCCTTCACCCTCTGCACAAACATCTGCCTCATCTCGTCCTCTTTCTTCTGCAGCTCCACCTGGAACTCCTGACGCTTGGCCTCATAGGTCTGCTGCAAGCTACACACACACACACACACACACATTTGTCAGTCAGTTGGACATCTTGTCAAAAAAAATACTGCTTATTCGGCAGCTCACCTGACAGGTTTGCACTCTGGACCTGTGTCTTTAAATCCCATTTCCTCCAGTTTGCAGCGTCGGTACAGCTCGTAGTGGCGGGTGTGGGTCTGCTCTCTCAGGTCCTCCATGTTTACGCAGATCAGCATCTCCCTCAGCTTCACAAAGTCACAGTGGTTCTCATTCTCCACTGACACACAAATTAACAAATAAGAGTTACCATTTAGTTGAAATTAAATATTAGATACTTCTACACAATCTTTCGGTTTATATCAGGCAGGAAAAGCCTCTGGAAAACCACATAGACCATAAAGACATGCTGAAAACCTCCACTGATCTCCAGTCATGATGTCTTTGAACTGAAGGTTGGCAGCTAACACTTATATTAAAATGAAGATCTTTACGACAAAACCCTGATTTCTTCAGATTATTTTTCCAAAGTGAGAAAATGCGAGTTTGCAGAGATAATTAAGTAACACAGTCCATTAAATCAATCTGATCCTACATCACAATGATCCGTCTTACCTTGTACGACACCCCAGGGATACTGACGAGCCTTCACCATCTTATTGCCGACACTAACTTCCTCTGTGCTGCCAACCACAGCAAATGGCAAATGTCCCTGCAAAACATTTAATTATGACATGGATGGATCCATAATAAACCAGTTGTATGAAGATGTGACCCCCCCATGCCCTCCCCTCACGACCCCCCACGCCCTCAGAAACAAAAGAAAACAATATATCAGCATCTTATTTTGGCTTTGATGAGCTTACTGCAGTTTGTTTAGTTTTGGATCTATGCTTTGGAATAGAATATTATCCTGATCAGTCATATTAGAATAAACTTTTAAATTAAAAAAAGATTTGATTTGTAGAAAAATGCAAAACATTAAAGGCACGACTACTTATCCTGGCTCATATATGTGTAAAGGTTGGTGAAGCATAATAAACGGTCAGTATAAAACTGATAAGTGATCAAAAATGATTTTAATGAAAAAATTTGCAAGTTTAAGTTTTTTTATACATTAATTACGTTGGAGATGTTCAAAATGACTGCCTAAGCCAAGCACACCTTCATCCACTCATAATGTCTGTAATTTAAGTGATATTTAAACCCTTGATAGGTTACTGTCAAACTGAGCGACATATGCTGGTGAAAAGAGTAACCAGGTCATTTGAAAGCCCTCTAGTTCAAGCAGTGGTTCATCCAGAAGTATCAAGTATCGGTCCACAGATGAGCTTTTCAACAACTATGAGCTACTCCTCTGTGACTGCAGTAGTCCTGGTACGATATGCGCGTATCACGATTCAATGCTGAGTTTAGTGAGTTGATACTTGAACTGTGATTCGATCGGAGTCGATTCTTGATTGAACAATAAATACATCCTGGGTTCCGGTTTTTCAGGCTTTTGCTCCAGTATACTGTGTGCCAAAACATCAACTAGTGTCCTTAATCCACTGAGATACCACATGGGGCATAGCTGTTAGATCAGCAGCAGCAATTTAAGCTTTAAAAGCTCTCAGAATCAATTAATGACTTGATTATTTTCAGAGCAAATTAACATTTCATTGCCTGTTTGAGAATAAAAACTGAGCCTGAGTGCGTTGGTGTTTTACAGGAGAAGCCTCCAGCAGTGGAGAACAGTTCTCTGCTGCAGCATTGCCTTCAGGGAAAGCCAATGGTGATGATGAACAGATGCAGAAACAGACTGAGCTGGGACTTCTGCTAACACTTTGATGAACTAGAAGATGACTCTCGTGTGTGGTTGTTAAGCTGTCCAGGTGTTACCCTGCCCTCACAGACCAGTTATTCCTTTTTCAACACATTCATATTCAGAAAATTGATTATACGTTAATGTCCAAAGCTTAGGTCTGGCGGGGGTTCAGCTAAAACTCAAAGGGCTGCTGTTACTGGAGGAAACCCTGAAGAGTGTCTTTGTGCGTTTCCTTACGTTCATTGTGGTGTTGACCTTTGCGACGGTCTCATCATCCAGGGGAAACTGGTAGATTTGGACTCCGTTGCTGACCAGCTCGCTCATGATTTTGATCTTGAACTTGTGCAGCTCGCTCTTGCTTATCGTGTCAGCTTTGGCGATCACTGGGATGATATTCACCTACAACGAGATGGGAGACATCTTCATCTACTGTAAGAACAAAATAACAGATTGCTCCTCCTCAGTAGATTGTATAAATACTATATTTCCAAGATAAATTGGAAGTTTTTTTTTTCTGGAAAAAAAAACAAACAAAAACTGAGCAATGTAAAACGACCTCCATTCCTTTCCTCCATCACCTTCCTTGTAGACAACAACACAACCATTTTTATTTCCCATAGCAACACCAAACAGAAAACACTCATTCAATTCTCCATCTATGTCAAAACAACCAATGTTAGTCATTCAACACACGAATCCAGACTTATGGGGTTGGGATGGATTGATCCCCTTCACTACCACCAACAATACCGATAATTGAATCCTACGTAGGGCAACATATCAAAACTCCATAAACTAATTCTTCAATCTACAAAACCATATAATTCTTTCAGATCAATAATAAACAACATCTTACTTGAGATTAAATGTCTCAAATAAAACTGTCTGACAGATGTCTGGTCACGACACAGTGTGGGTAGCACCGACTACTTTTGAGTTACTGAGGCCAGGCGACCAGTTCAATATGTTTGGATAACTGATTGAGACAACCTTCTCTATCCTTGGCTGCAGGGTCCTGTGCCGTTACCCGCCCCTGAAGTCAGGAACTCGCCAGTAGCTAGTATTCTTTTATATACCGATTTTCTACTTGGATCTTATGGTGTGGTTCATCATTAGTTATATCTTGCATAAACCACTGGACTGTAAAGAACGCCATGTTGATTATACTGTATTCCAAGCAAATTGTGCTCTTGACAATAAACTTTTGACTTGGGTTTGAATGTAGTTTTCTACAAAAACTACATTTTCTTAGTTAAAAGAAATTGGGTGATAGTAACGCTCCTCGACTTTAGGCAAAGCTCTCCCAGATGCCGCAAATACATCTGGGATAAGATCTGAAGCCAGCTTATCTCACTAAGCCACATACCATGAAGTTGTAATTACAATGGAATCCAATCGTCAGACTGGAAACATACAACCAACATTCCATTTCCTCCAACAGTATTTGATTTGTTTATATAAAGTTCTTTTTAAAACTTCTCAAATACAGAGTATTTGTGCTTCCTCTGATGGCGTCGTAGGTTGTGTGTGCTCTGCAACAGTCAATGCTTTCAAAGGGTAGGAATGAGGAACTCCACATACAAAAACGGTTTCACAATAGGCAGAAACGTATCAGCCAGCCTAGATAAAACGTAAACAGATGAGCAAAGATTCTTGCTTGTTTATTGTTGGGAAGCGGTTATTCCTACCAATCTTAAGGTTTTTCACCACTTTTTTAACCTTCTTTGAGTCGAGTGTTCTATACCAGGTCTAGTGACGTTATTTATGGCCCAGCAGCCAACTCTGCTGTCCAAGTCTTTCCACATTCCACTCCTGCCGAATTGTCCATCGTGTCGAACCGAAGAGAGACTTGGAATGAGTGTTCGTCACCAGACAAGCCTCTGGGCCAGAGTGCACACCCATGCACATAAATACAAAATAAACACTGATCCAATCAGAGAAAAGTAAACACTGTCAGTAGATCTATTCCTACAGCTGTATGAGAGAGACTGAATGCTTCCCCATCCGTGCTGCACATTCAACCAATGGCTTTCCCTGTGTCTCTATACGTACAGTGGCACAAAAGGACAAGCCAAGTGTTTTTGTGTGGGGTGATTACAGCATTCCTCTTTTTTTTCTACTCCATTCATAGACAAATCCAGGGTTACTGACACTCCAGCACTGGAAAATCACATAAACACACAAAAACACAACATTCACTACACACAGGGAGCATGGGAAAGTCTTTGACTACTTCAAAAAAACAAAGGGAGGGGTTTCACCAGATGGAAAGTGAACCAACGGTCAGGCCTGCAAATAACTGTAAAACAAAGTCTAAAGGCAACCACTGTGCAGTTTTTAATCTAGAGCATCGCATAAGGTTAAAATCAGCTTGATATGATGTTCACAAAAGAAACAAACAATTTGAACAGAGGTTCCAAAACTCAATTCTAATGTCATCCTAACATCTTTTTTATGCATCTAAGCACTTATTTACCCCTCCAGGTCATTGGGTAAAGATGAATTCCACTATTTGGCTTCTGTCATTTATATCATTATCTTCTGTTTTCATGGTAAGACATGTTTGATTGACAGGACCCGCAATCTATTGTGTCCCGTTTAGCTAGCTGAAAAAATATTCATATGTTAGACATCCTTCTATTAGAAACTTATATTTACTGGTATTTGGTTTTTAAAACAGTTGGGTCTGATGATTAATCAGCTGTTAAGTGATTCCACCACAAATCAAGAGTCATCTGATTATGACAGATTTAACATTTATTTAATATCCATGTCACAAGTCAAAACCATTCATTAAATATTTATCATGGTTAACTCTGGTAATTGTGCAGAGCACTCAGCTCACCACGCACTATTCAGTAACCCTTATTCTTATTTCTAACTGTTTTCTGGACCTTTTTTTGCTCTGTATCTAGCCACACAGCTTTTACAATCTGACAGCAAATTAAACATCAAAATGATTTGGACTACTCTACTATTTGTTTTACTAACAATTCACTAAACAGTTTTGGCAAAGATTGTAAAACTACAAAAAGTTCTGTTGATACCAATTGTAGTCTGTATGACTAATAAGGTACCAAAGTTCATGCAGTGAAACGGTCCAACTTAATGTAATAGAACAGTACAGGTTTACGCAGGTGCATCAATTTGACCATCAGGTACACGTTTAAATGATCGGGGTTATATATAAAGTTAGTTGACATAATTTGCCAGATACACCGCGGACATCGTGACCCCTCTTAAGAGTCCCGTAGCGGGATGGTAAATCATGTTACCATGGAAACAAGAAATTCATACGAATGAAATACAATACATTGCTATAAAGGCTCAACCGTTTATCGTAGTTCAGATATGTTTTAAAAAACGTGTTTAAATGTCTTGATATTCTGTCTGGGATTCTGTCTGTACGGTGGAAATGAACATTCTATGGCAATTCTAAAGGTTGATATCATAGGCCACTTGCACCGATCAACCAAGGAATCAGTCCGACCTTTTCGGAAAAACAAACAAATACACACTCAGTACCTTGCTGTCTAGTTTCTTCATTGTGACCAAGTCCAGGGATTTAAGAGAATGGCCGGAGGGAGATATGAAGTAAAGGCAAGCGTGAACTCGTGAGTCGTGGTAGTTGTGAAGGGAGCGCTTGATTTTTAGTTCCTCCTGCAGATAACTCTCAAACTGCCTGTCGATGTAGTCTACCACCGGCTGATAGCTGCAGGACAGACAAAACAGGATAATCAGAACTCTGACTTATGTGGCTAGAAATTTAAAACAGGATATTTAACAGACATCCTTAATCACATTCACTCTTTTCAACGGATTCTCACTCCTCTTCATGGTCACTAACACACAAGCTCTTCCTTTTACCTCTCTTGTTTGTTCATTTGGTCTCCGAAGCCCACAGTGTTCACAACAGTGAGGCGTAGTCTGACGTTGCTCTCATGTAGATCATAGGTTTGAGCGCTTAGCTTCACCTGAGGCTCAAAGTGGGATGACTCAAAGTTCTCAAAGTTGGTGTTGAATAGAGTGTCCATCAGGGTAGACTTGCCGATACCAGTTTCACCTGGAGACAGAAAAATATATGATTTGATCTTCAATATTAATACATTTAAGAAGAGAACTCGATACAAGAGCAGCTTCGAATGAAATATCCCCAAAACTAAATTTGTTGGGGAAGGATGACTCAACACCAAGTTCCAGGTCCAGCCCCTTTCTGCACAGGAGCAGTGTGGAAGAAGAGTGACTTTCTCAAAGACACGTAAGTGGCAGTTGATGAAGAAAAATATTACTCATTCATTAAGCCAAAACTTAACGAGCAGGTCAAGGTTTCTGTACTGGATACATCCCTCCCATATTAAAGATACTCTGACACCTCGTCTACCTCAGCTCCAAATAATCAATTATTATACCACTGGATTGTCAATGCTCTACAGCTACAGAGTGGGAGAACAGAGTTACAATGTTAGACAATGGCATTAAAACAACGTGATTAGATGAAACAAAGTGTGTTTGTATGTAAACCAATGTGAATGACACGTTTGTCATAGTAGTAGCATCCTCTGTGTAACTGTGTTTCAATAAGGATGTGTGTACTGTGCATGCATGATGGCATACCGATGCAGAGGATATTGAAGCAGAAGCCCTGACAGATGGACTTGTTAACAAGCTGATCTGGGAGGCTGTCAAAGCCTACATGTCCAGCCAGGGACAGGGGCCTCATTCCTTGATCCTAAGAAATCACACACACAAAACAGATCATTCACAATAAGCCATTTTCTACTCAAATAACAACATCTTCTGGGGAAATAAGATTATTTGAGCAGCATAAGTAAGAGTATTAATTTGCAGTAATTGCTTGCTCGCGAGTCACTTTTCTAGAATTTATTGTAAAGATACGCGAAAATGAGGACACTGGCATTATTTGTTGACCAATGTTACCATAACATGTATAAATAACAACATCAGTATGTTGTAATGTGGATTACTTCATCAGGGCCGCCTAAAATTATAACCACATGGCTTAAATTCTGCGTGCCCCCCTCTTGCCACTAAAAAAGTTGTAACCTGTGGCAGATCCTATTAGTCAAGCAACTCACAAGTTAGGACACCTCTGTATTGATGTCTGGAGAATGTGGAGGGCAAGTCACCTAGAACTCATTGTGTTCCTCAAACCATTTTTGCAGTGTGGAAGATGACATTATCTTGATGAAAGAGGCTACTGCCACTAGGGAATACTGTTCCCATTAAAAAGTGAAATTGGTCTGTAACAATTAAGTTAGGTGGTACTTAGACAAAGTAAAATCCACAAACAGTAGAACCCATGGATCTCAAACAGAACATTGTCCAAAGCATCAAACTCCCTCCCATAGCTTGCCCTCTTAGTACCTAACATAGTGGAACCTGGCGCTGGTATCTTCCTTTCTAAGTGACACACTCAACTAGCTGTCCTTAAAATATAAAAGCAGATGTGATTCATCAGCCCAAAAGCTGACGTTGAAAGCACGGCCGAAAAAATTGTCTCTTAAAATTTTACAACAGTGTTTTTCAGTTAACTCAATGATTGTTAAGTACAAGATGATTGTTGATCCTGTGTTCCTTCTGTCACCCGTCGATGAAATGATTAGTTGTCTCTTCTGGGAGCGTTCTGCAAGTCAGACTTTTAGGAATGGTCTTAAATTCTCTTTTATGGTGGAAATTTGATAGCCGATCCAATACCCAGTTTCTAAGCGAGATTGAATGTGTATAAAATTGTCAGATTTCTGACAAAAAGCCCATGAAGAAAATGTATGTTATATTACACGTCCACACCAGCAAACACATCTTAATTGTCTCCCTGTCCTACACTTTTAACTGCACACTTTGTTACACAAATTTGGAAACTACACAGACTATAGCCTTATGTGAATTTTATTTTCAATGTTTTTAATTTGTTTAACATTTTTAGTTGATGCTCATTTTTTATTTTGACGTTGATTTATTTCTCTGTATAATATCTAAAGCTTTGATTTGATGTTATGGTCATAACTTTGCAAATACGCTGCATACCTTTCTTTATAAATTAAAAAAAATTGCTAACAAAAATAAATTAAAAACACTAAGTTAGTTTACTGTATGAAGTTCCTTCTATGCAGAAACAGAACGCCTCACATACGTAAACTGGCTAAATTAGAATATATATCTGAACTCGGCATCTCATTCACAATTACAGCTATTTAATGGTTATCACATATGACCTACGGAACTCAATTAACTGTAAAACTTTGCAACTTTTTAACAGCAACCATAGCAAAGACAATGAATCAGTTATTGTCAGAAATGTTTGTCTGCTGACTAGCTAGCTCAGCCTACAATTAGCCTGACTAGCTCTCTTCACGATATGTTTTGATTTAAGTTTAACACATAGGAATGGTTATATATATCAATTTAGAAGCGATGCTTGTTGTTCTAAATAAGTGTCGGCGTGAATGGCGGGTATGCTTTTTTGTGTTCGACATGAAGTTTAAGCGATGTTTGAACAACTTTTCTTTTGAATAACCTGAACCAAGCTAACATGCTAACGTTAGCCACTGCTAACTTAATGGTAGAGCCGGGACACTCCCTGCTCCTCTGCCAACATCTCTTATTCATCTCTAAACCACAATGAGAGAAAATACTAACCGGCTGCCGGGCAACATCGGAAGATGCCATACTTTTAGGCAGAAGGTAATATCCAAGATAGATTTAAAAATATCAACAATGACGGCAGACGAACTTCTTTCTTTAGACTATAGGACAGGACCGCCTCTGAGGGACAGCTGGACAGGCTAGACTGCTTCTTCCTCTTCTTCGTCCCGTTTATCAGGGGCAGCAACCAGCGTAATGGCGCATTACCGCCACCTACTGTGTTGGGTGGGGACCAGACCGATACTAAAAAGGAAAGATAGTGTTGGGTCTCTGTGTTGTCGTCTCCGACAGCAAGGGTATTTATCTCTATATGTGTATTTATATATATATGAATATTGATGAATATTGATAGATCAGACAACCGGTCATGGAAATTGTGCCCTGAAAGCTGTGACTTTGGGGCTAAAGCTCCCCCTAGTGGCGTATTTTTTCGTTTTTATTAATTTCTATTTTATTAATTTGTTTGACAGGGAAAGTAGGCATAACTACTTTAATGCTTTCTTCCCAGGTCCGACCCACAAAACAACCGGACAGCTGCAGAATACAAACACAAAGAAAATGGAACAAATCACATCTGTGCTTAGATCATAACACTGGTTTCCTTACAGCCAAAGGATAGACTTTGAAATAGCACTTCTTGTCTACAGGACACTTCTGGTCCTAAGTCTGGTCATAAGTATCCAGATCCTTTATTTGAATGAAATCACTATTACCACACTGTGAGAATATTGAACTACAAGTAAGATACCTGCATTCAAAACTTCACTTATGTAAAACTATGTAAGCATTATCAGCAGCATGTAAATAAAGTATCAAAGTAAATGTACTTATTTGGTAGAATGGCTTCACTGAAGAATATGCCACTATGATTGGATTCATAAAAACAGCCTGTTTTCATCATTTTGAAACTTTCAGGATAATCCAAAACCATTAAAAAAAAACATGTTTATCATTATAAGGAGGGAAATTGTCTCAAACTCATACGAAACTCTACAGTATTAACAAAGATTTAAAATCAACACATTACATACAGAACTTGGATAAATGTACTTGCATCACTGCCTATAATGGCATAAACTCTCATTACATTAACACATTGGTGAATATCCTGATTTTCCTCCTCCATGATGCTCCTTCTTGTGCATATTTTTGGTGTCATAAATTACTCGCCCCTATGATTCCCCTATGCGACAGAAGTCACTAGTCCTGAGTCCTGAGTCCAAGTCTTAAACTTGTTAGGATGTCCTCATCTTTGGAGTTCATTTTGTCTGTTCTCACTGTACCCACTTCTCTTTGTATTGAATATAGAGGTCGTCCTGTTTCCTGTATTTCAGTTGTGCTGCCATCAGTGGTGGGAAAAGTATTCAGGTCCTTTACTTAAGTAAAAGTACTTCTACCACGCTGTAAAAATACTCAACTACAAGTAAATTCTTGCATTCAAAACATTACTTAAGTAAAAGTATTTACGTATAATCAGCAAAATGTGCTTAAAATAACAAGTAAAAGTACTTAACATCAAACCATTTGTAGTTATGTGAATTGTATGAAGAAGTTTAATAAAGTAACTGGTAACGTTAGCCGTCAGAGTACATAAGAATAAAAGTGCTTATAATGGAAGTTCTCAAGTTAAATAGCCTACAAATACATCAAATGTGTACTTAAGTACGTTACTTGAGTGAAAGTATGTAGTTACTGACCATCATTTGTTGCCATTGTCTGATCACTCATGATTTTATTGCTTTTGCTTCTGATCTACTGATCATAACAGACATAATTTCCTCTTGTTTCAGACCCTTTTAGCTAAAGCATCCACCCTTTAATCCCTCTGTAAGCTGAGATCCACATAAATGTTGCCTGACCGTTTATACTTTTTAATCCATACCCAGTTTCTAAGCTTTCGTTAACTTAATCCACTTCTTTTCTTTTTTTTTGACAAACTTTATTTAGTACAAGAACAATATACAGCACAAGAAAGAGCATATAGTAATGATGGCAGTTTGACAACAAAATTAGGGGAATTTAAAATACGAATATGCAAGGTTGCTGACAGAAACAAAAGCACGGCTACATGAGAAAACACAATCAAATAGAATAAACACAAGCAAATTAAGAAGGCCTCTCCATTAATTTGACAACACACGCAGCATTTGGAAAACGTTCCACAAAAGCAACAACACAACAGAAGTGTTTCCAGAGGACAGTTGAATGCGATGCATCCCAGAAATGCTGCTAGTTTAAATGCTTTGAAAAGCATTTAAACTACAGCAAACAGGTGACTCTTATCCACCATTATCATATTGACTTCCGCTGTCATCCTAGCAACATGTACACACAGGTCATTATTACGTCATAAAAGCGATTTCTGCCCGTGTTGTTTTACCCAGAGTCCCTTTATCTCATTGGAATGTTGTTTGCTCAGTGATTGTATCTTACACTAAGTGCATGTAGTTATTTTGACTAGAAATTAGAGAAATGTACGTGGCAAGATTTATTACCACGTAATTTATTATTATTATTATTAATTATTTTCCGACATGGTGGAATGAACAAGCCGTGAATCTTTGTTTACCGGCAGCACATGAACGCACCATGATCTCATGCTGTCGCGAGCCGCTGGTGCGACCCCTATCTGCCAGAGCTCCACACTCCCGATGGAGGAGAGGAGGAACCTAAGGGGATGCTGTCATCCGTTGTCACCGACCTCAGTGGATGACATTAGCGTCAACATGGAGTCATTTTGAAACGCTTTTCCAGCCACCCTCGCGCTCTGTGGGTGTGATGATGGCGCTCCAGCGCACGGAGCGCGCCGTGCAGGAGTTCCTCCTGCAGAGAGGAGGGAGGGTCCGACAGACGGAGCTGATCGATCATCTCCGATCAATCCGTGGAGGGGATGAACAGTCGAAGGAAGAGGGAGTGGATCACGAGGCTCTGAAACGAATCGTGGACGACGTAGGGTTCGAGAAGGTGGAAAACGGCGTGAGATTTGTGTGTTTAAATGCTGACGGCGGCGGAGGTTCGGTGATGCGCGCGGACACGGACGGCTACGATCACGCGGAGTGCAACGGTAACATGCAGGAGACGCTGGACGACGACGACTCTGTCAACGGCAACCCTGCAGGTGAGGATATGAACGGTGTGTCCGCTGAATACTGAGGGATTATTATTAGATATTGAAGATATACCTGAATCCAGGTGTAGATATGCGTTTATTTATTCACTAATTTAGCTTAAATGGATTATATTTGCTGTGTGACTTACCAGTCATTGTTTGAGAAGGCCAATGCCTACTATATTGAGTTAAATATAATCACTACCTCACATTTCACCCTCTGTCTTGCAAAAAAACACAAACCATAGTGTTTACAATAATCAGGATTACAACACACAGTGCACACCTGTGGGAATTGCAATAGAAAGGGTGCTTTCCACAAGTTAAGATACAATTGAAGATTATGCAACTGGATACAAAAATCAAAAAACCCAAAAGAAAATATGTCCAATTGTTCACAGGTGCATCCAGCTCATTGTCTGTCAGCATGGATAAACGGCCTTAAATCAACCTTAAATAATGAACTCTTTCGTGCAAGAACAATCACTTTGTTTACAATTAAGAACCCAAAGAGGGCAGTTCCAATGCATACCTGTGACAATCACTTTGGAAAAGTTGCTTTGGAGTCATAGCAGGTTCAGGTTCAGGTTTGGATGCCTGACATATCCAATTGTTCCAAAGGTGAATCCAGCCCTGTGAAGGTCAGCATGGATAACAACAACGAGTCAAATGCCAATGACCAACCTGCAGCCCCCTCCTCCCAGAATAAGGCCAACGCAGGGACCCCTACCTCCAATGGTGGTGGTGGTGAACGACGAGGAGGCGGAGGTGAAGTTAAACTGAGGGACAGGAGAAGACGAGAGTCGGCCCCGGTCATCGGGCTGTTGGAACTGGAGGCTCATCCTGCAGGGTATCAAAGCCAGCTGTTTAGAGGAACACGCAGGGTGTCCAGAGGGTCCCAGCGAGCCATGCTGGTGAGCTGCCTGTCAGAGGACAGCAGCCTGGATGGGCTGGAGCCTGTGGGAGACATCAACACACCTAAGGGCAGTCGAAGGAACTTCATAGAGCTCATGATGAACAGCTCTCCACAGGTAGGATACTTCGTTATTAGAAATCATATTTATATATTTCTCATACTAGTGACCACGTAGAACCCAGGGACGTCACAGCAGGTGCTTCACCCACAGGTGTTTCACCCACAGGTGAGCGACACACTGTTACTCGTTGAGGACATTAAGCAGCTTCACACGTCCGTGAAGCTGGGTAAATTGCAGCCAGGCCACGACCTTTGACATCTGATGGGAAACACATCCTCTGATATTCATGCATTCACCCTCCGGGACCATCTCTCAGTGATGTGATACAGTAAAGCTGTATTAAAAAAGGTTTAGGAAAGCTGGGGGTCATCATTATATAGTAAAAATGTACAATTTTCTAACTGATAGCAAACTGTGTTGCTCAGCTCCCTGCTGTTTATTCTTTTAAGAATACATTTAACTCTTAAGATTTATAATGTTTTCAGTGTCTAACTGTTATTTACAATTCTATTTATGCAATATGAAGAACTGTTTCAGCAGAGAAGTTGTATTAACTGTATGTCACCATCAATCATTCCTCAGTGGTTCACAGCTGAACAACTACTGTATTAAAAGGGGTGACAATAAACAATATTTTGAAACTCTTTCTAATCCTATCCTCTGCCCTTGTGCAGGTTCGGAGGTCTCTGATCAACCGAGGCTCACGCCTCAGGGACTCAGTGAAGAGCGATGGCGATTCGACATCTATCCTCTCCTCAACCACCGACGAGGACTGCGCCTCGGTGACCCTGGACCCACTGGAACACGAGTGGATGCTGTGCGCCTCCGATGGTCTGTGGGAGAGCCTGCAGCCGCTTCTGGCTGTGGAACCTTGTCTGGTGGCCAAGAGAGACTTTGTGACGGGCTTCACCTGCCTCCACTGGGCGGCTAAGCAGGGAAAAGCTGAGCTGCTCTCCCAGCTGCTGGCCTTCGCCAAGGAGAACACGATACCTGTGAATGTGAACGTGAGATCAAGTGCTGGTTACACACCGTTACACCTGGCAGCCATGCACGGGCACACACAGGTGAGTCACATGGTGGTGTGGTGTCATGTTTAACACCTGCTCAGACAAGCAGTAGAAAATATATATGAAAGTAAACTCCTCAAACCAGCGTGGACGATCCAGAACAAATAAATGCAGAACTTATTTAACTCCTATACATTTTTAAAACATTTATTAAATTATATTTTATTTTATTATAAATTTGTTTGTATTTTTAATGAGCACTGGTAGTAGGGAACCCCACATATTTTAAAGATTTAAAAATAAATCAAAATTTTGGATGCTTTATTGTGCTATCATGCTTAAACACTCATTCCAACACATTCCTCCGAGAAAATGTACATATATATTTTATTATTATTTTTATTATCGTTATTATTATGAGTAATGTTATGATTATTATAACTATTATTTTTTATTACTGTATTGTTTTTATTTTGTAATATATTCGTAGTTTTTACTATTATCAAATAATTTTTTGTATCTATTTCGTAATACTTTACGTTTATCATTTTATAATTTATTATTCCTTTTATATAATTGCAAGTAACGATGAATTATTTTCGTTTATTATTTATTTATTTATTTAATCAAGGCTTGGATTAAATCTAATTGTATTATTGATAGTTTTATAGTACTTTAATCTTTGCAGTGACTGGTGTCAATTAGTATTTATTGAATCCAAAAACCGGTTCATTGAAAATATGTTTCTAAAAATGACAGCGACATCAGACAGCCAGGAAATTTTCTCCAGATTTCCTGCCAGAAATAGGTCACATGATTCTCCTCTTGGAATGCATGGTGTGTCTGCTTGTCTGATTTTATTCCCAGAAATGATGAAAACATGACATTACACAGAAACTTTCTACAAAAACAGCCTGAAGAGGGGAATCAAGTAAAAAAAAAATTGCATTTTGCCCGAAGTGATGTGGAAAACTCTCCATAAAACTCTTTAAGAAGAGATAAAAGAAAGAGCGGAGAGTCTCACACAGACTAACAAATAGAAGGAGCTCCACTTTTGATAGAATCAAGGAGAATGAACGTTTGTTCAACTGAATGAATGAATAACCGAGTGTAGTGAACGTCCTCTCTCTCCTCTTAAACCTGTAGTGTTTCTCTTCTTTCTCCAGAGCTACAGTATATTTGAGCTTGACTGTGCAGAATGACTTATGTGCAGTTTTCCCACTGGGGGGCCGTTCTCATGTCGTTATTTACATCAGTTGAGACATTTGAACATGTTTGGAAGTCATTCCTGCTTGAATATGCAGCAGAGAAAGTCTTCTTCCTCAGGCTGCTCCTGATCAGGGCTCGCCACTGTGGACTTTCTTTCTCTCCTAATCCACATGATTGAACTGCCACCGACTTTACAGACTTTATAAACGCCCCTCCTGACGTAACCCTCCTCTTTTTATCTGCGTTTGGGACTGGCCCCAATTGCACGGTGGCTGGAAACTTGCGCTCCTGCTCAAACACTGAGAATGGCCTTTCCGGAAAAGCAGGAGACGTTTTATGTCCATCAGGAAAACTTCAGAAATTAACTTAATTCTCATGTTCATAGCTTGTGGAATCTTTTTTAAAGATTTTAATTTGCAAAGTAAAACATTTATTTTCAAAACATTTTTATAAAGTGTTTTTTTTTCTCAAGACAGACGAAATTGGTCATTATATTTTTCTTTTCTCCAAGCCAACTGTTAGAATTTATGTTTTAATATAAGCCTGAAAGGGATGTTTTTTCAATAGAATGTCACCTCTATGACAGTATTTTCTTCACTTGTACAAACCTTATCAACATACTTAACCCAAAAACATCCCATGTTAAGGTAAGGGATTCTAATACAGAAACTATTCATTTTAAATATTCCTTTTTTATTTATTAATATGAATAAGTTTAATAAAGAAATGATATCAACCGTTCGATGGTAGTCTAAAGATAACTTATATGAAGAGAGGTGTTCTCTCTTCTTCTTTTTTTTGGACAGACACTAAAAAGAAACTTATGTGATTTAGAATGTAATATAAAGGTATTTCCTAGAAAATGAATATACATAACATAATAAATATACGAGTAGTGCAGCACACACCGACCAATAAATAAGGTTAGAGTTTGAGACTAAATGAACAGAATCTTATCCACACCATTCAACAAAACTCAAGATTTTGATCACTTATGGTCTTAACATGTCAGACACCAAATTTGAAGTTAATCGGGTTAAAACTTGAAGAAGAGTCCGTTAAAATACATTGCTTGAAAACGGAAAAAAATTGCTTTTTCAGTTCAAACCGGGTGATTTCTTGTTTGGTTTGGTTGAGACTTTTGGGTAGATCTTGGAATGGTAAACATGTGTACCAAATATCATACTTGAAGGTGAAATGGGGTCCTGGGGCCCCAAAGGTGGTGCTTGAACTCCTAATATATACGTTAAATCTTCCGACGGCTGATGTGTGCATAACTTGAGTCTAAGTATGATTAAACCCCCAAAAGCTTGTAAGTTGCTAGGAAATTAATAATAAAAGCTATTCGCAAAACAAAAGGGTCCTCGCTCTCTTCCTGCTCGGGCCCTGACAACTTCCATACACTGATGAGGTCAGCAGAGAAGACAACCAGTCGCCTGATCTAACCTTTGCATGTTTTATTATTGATGACAAACAGTTTCGTATCAAGCATTACCAGATTCAGAGTATAACATCCAGAATCATCCTGCAAAAATAAATACAGGAAACAACATTTCAGTATTTAACACGATGTGATTGACAGGTGTTCCGTGTGTTGCTGTCTGACTGGGAGGCGGACCCTGAGGCTCGAGACTACAGCGGGAGGCGAGCCATCCAGTACCTGCCCCCGCCGCTGGCCGCTGGCCTGCAGGTGGAGGGAGTTGTCACCTCACCGGGTGCTGAGTCAGACAACGAAAACGCCAACTACGGCAGTAGGGGAGGACGCGGTTGGCGGTTTCCCAGAGTCCTCCCTGGCAATCTGAACCCGCTGCGGCTCCTGATCCCTCCCGCCGAGGCCGCAGAGGACGCGCTCGTAACCGGGAAGACCAAGGCGGGGATGCAGAGGAAGTCGTCCCTGAGCCGGCTGAACGCCCGGCTGCATCGTGGACGCCACCGAGCCCAGATCATCCACAGCGCCTCCTTCAGGGACTCTGGCGAGGTGGGAAGAGGAGCGGAACTACCCAGCAGCCCCATGAGAACCCGACCTCTGTCCAACCTGTTTGGATGAAGCAGATGTAAACCACTTTGACTCACAACTTCCAGTTTATCAGCTCAGACATTTATTACCACCGAACACATCCTAACATACAGAATGGATCATTTTATTACCAGAGAATCCAAATGAATAAACCTCAAATGTCCAACATTATGACTTATTTTTGTTTCCGTTGCGGCTGTCAGGCTGACATTGATCACAGTTCATGTAGCATTTTAGTTACCGTGGCGACTCATGTCTACAACGTGAGTTAAAAGTGAACTACTGCCCTGTAGATTGTCTTTTTTTATACTTAAAGCAAATATTTTAGTTTTATAACGGATCACAAATATCGCAGCGGGTGTTTTTAGTTTAATACCTTACACTAGAACAACAATATATGCACAAAGACGCACAAAGACATGGGGGATTGTCCCTGCTTTTCATTTTGGGTGGCGTGAGATTACACACTTACACTTAGGTTTGATTTTGCACGGTAAAACAAACTCATGTTTGTGTTTCAATAATATAGTGTATATATATATATATATATATATATATAATCATATAGCTACAGCAACACCTTGGCGTGTGCGGTTGATATTTTTCAGATCATTTCTACAAGTGAATGAATCTGTTTTTGTTTGTTTGTTTTTTTAACCACAGGACTCTTCTATGTCCAAACATGTCAACATGTCATGTTTGCACTCGTCACTTTAAATTAAGTTGGGGATATGGGAGAAAACTGCTCCAACTGAGACCACGGCAGCTTTTATTGGTCCCACATGGATATTGTATAGATAATATAAACGGGTGATTGCCCCTTTACACGTACTATTATGTGCTGTATCTGTATGAGTAATAGTTAGATGATACATTGCTCACCTCTGTTGGTCAGGAGCTGAAAAGTGCTGTTATTAGAAGTCGCTTCCACTGCGGTAGGAATATTTCCTCCTATGACTCTGGTTCACTCAGTGGTGTTAAAGGGGGAGGTGAAGCAATTTGGGCCTCTAATGGTAGATTTAAGGACAGAATTGTCACGCAAAATCTAATTTGGTGCCGTTTTTACATAAGGAATAGTCTAGCACACGAGATCTGACCTTCATAAACGAGCTCTTGTATTCTTCTGATGTTGCATGTGTTGATGAATCATGTCTTCATCATCCGTAGATAGTGAAGACCAGAGTACGCTGTATTTTTACTCAAAGAGCACATTGACTTTTTGACTGTTTTTCCCAAATGTGTGAACCTTCTTGACGGATCCATAACACATCATAAATTTGTACTTTGTAAGGTTTGTAATCCAATCACAGGGCTTCATGTGTAGAAATGTAATGTATAAACGTGTGTTGACCTCACTCTCTCAGATGCATGCATAGTAAATACTGAAAAAGGTCCATTTTCCTGTTTGTAAGTCCTTGTTTACTATGAAGTTCTGATGTGAGCACCTCACTGAGCTACTGCCGTCACACTCTTTGTGTCTCATCCTTGAATATGAAATAAAGCAATAAAGTTTTGCATAATGTCTTTGCTAGTGGAGTTCACTTTGGCCACAGCTCCAAATGAATCTGGGAGTGTTTAGTTTACAGTCCTGCTGACAACAAGTGATTGTCCATGTCTGCTGGTGCCGAAGAATTGGTGATGTAATGACTGGCCCTGCCGGCGTTTAATGAACCTCCACAGCTTCAAGTCTGCAGGCCGCCCATGTGACACAGCACCAAGTGTATATTCTCAGTCAGGCAGTGTGAATTCATGCTTATGTGGAGTTTCCGAAAGGAGACACCTCACAATATGAAAGAAATTCTGACAAATACGGATGAAAGTCGAGATTTTAATCATTTTCAATTAGTTTTTAGTTTTTCTTAATATTGAAGAAGCCCTACGGTATTACAATACATTGCATTTCCCTTCATTTTGTTTAACAAAATAAAGACAACTCCCCAAATCCACCCACCGTGGATGCTACTGCATTCATATAACATCCTATTAATGATTTATTATTATTTTTATTAGTTATTAAGCATGGATGCTTATTTTCAAGTGTATGTACTCTTTAAAACGCACAGGTCTGTAAAGCAGTATAACATGTCAAAATAGTTCAGAATACCGCTAATTATAGTGAATAGGCCATCCTGTGTGCTTGTCCACACATGTCTATACGAATACAATGAAAAGACACTTTTATGCTCAGGCGTTTTTCACCGATTAGATTGTTCCTTATATCTCAAGTGATGGTTTAAAGTAAGTATTAAAGTGTAACAGGAATCTTCTCAACAATCTTTTTCACTCACACACGCATACACATGCATACACACACATACACGTACGTGAACACAAAGTGGTATAGTTATGAATGTAAAGTACGTATGGGTGTGTGTATGTACATCCATGCATATGTATTTATTTATGTATAAGTAGTTTCTGTTAATGTTGTTTTTCTTGTAGATGTTTGTTCCCCTGACCCGATTTGTATTTCTACCTTTCCTCCCACTTTTTTTCACGACCACGACCCCCGAGCCCCCGTCCCGGTCCAGTCGCCTCATCATCTCATAACACATAATAATAACTCAAAAAATACAGTTCACGTAACTGGAAGAGTGTGACAGACTCCTCCTTTGCAGACTTAAATCTGTCTGGCACTGCAACTTTTATAGAGATTTCTTAATTGCAAATTCCACTTTTTCCAATTTCAGAAAAAAACGTGTGTTTGATTGGAGGCTTGTGGATTTCCACGATAGCAAGATTCTACGGGCCAAAACTTGAGTGAATGCAGTTATACCAGAATGGTTTGTGTGTTTCCTTTAGTTTGGAATAGTATTCTGTTTCCTGTCAGTCATGTGGTTGAGGGCTGTTATCCCCAGCATCTTATGCACGATTCAAAGCAAACAGATGAGTAAGTTATTCAAACGTACCCGTAAGCCATCTCATTACAGGAGGGCTCTTGTACACTTGTAGTTGATGCACTCTGCCCCGGTTACTGGACTGATATCCTCTTATGTTCTTCTAGCTCCCTCTCCTCCCCTTTACCGGAACAAATCAAACACATAAAAGCAAGATTACACGCATTTGGTCATTACAATCACAAATGTGATGTGATGACAAGTGCGTGTTTCCTCTTCTGAGGTTCTCTCATCTCTGTTATTCCTCTCATCCTTGAGTCACACATATATAGCTGAGGTTCCAGAAAAGATGTACTGTTCAAAGGGCGGTAGACTCCAGCGTCTATTGCATGAGGCCGCTTGATGGCTGCTGACTGACTGCTAGAATGTCCGTCTGACTGCAGCCACTGACCTACATACAAAGTGGAGGGGGTAATGTCTATTATGTAAATTCCTGTGCCATCTCTTTTCAGGGAAACTGTGCCAACTTTTTGTGTGCCTGGGGCCTCCGTTGTTGGACTAATCCATGTCCAATCCATGCCCATCTCTCACTCTCTCTAAACAGTTAGCACAGAGATGATGACAACCGTACAAAGACTAAGTTGTCACTAATGGTGCCGAGAAACCACCCAGTTTCGAACAAATGTGCACCATCTCAAATTTGCATAAAACTAGTAGAAATGCATACTGTCAGATGCATGTTTGGTTTACAGTGCTAGAATAAGTGATTCCCATACATGTTTTTTTAACAGCACTGAGCAGAAGTTGATTTACTGTGAATTTGATATAATTACTCAACAGAAGAGACTTCTATTGAGAGCATGACATTTTTCGGTTATTAATTTCTGCTGAATGTTTCACCTTTTATAGTGGCCATTATAAATTGAGTACATCCAACTCAAGGCTGTTTGATCTCTGGGGGCATAAAAATCCCATTCCAGAGATCTGAAGAAGATAAACACAAACATCAAGCACAGTATATATGTGGTCAGGGATTATCCTGCAACTAATGGAAAAGTAGAATAAGACACCTGGGGTTGCTGTTGATTATTTCTATTTAAATATATGCCAAATCCATATCCACAAAAATACAAATAACAATAAAAAAATCTTTCCTCTTGACAAATTCTTTCCACCACTTCATCATAACATATTGGTAACTTTGAAATAGAAAACATTCCCAGTTAATAAACTTCAATTTGAGCAAAAGATAAGTTTTCTTTCTACACTTATACTTTGGCCATATTTTTTCAATATACCAGCATTCAGGTAAATTCAACAAAATAATGTAAATGAAAAACATTACATGATGGAAGAAGTATTTCTCTGTTATTCAAATAAACTAAAATAAACTAAAATATAAAAATAGTCTGAGAGGAACAAGTGAAGTCAAAACTTTTACTCCAAGCACAAAACACAACTCATAATTAAATAATATCTGTACAAGTCGAACTACCTTTCTACTTTTTCTTAGATTAACTAAAAATATAATTTTAAATACTGTGTAAATATTTTTTAACTAGAATTTAAATGCTATTATTATCAAATAAATGAGTCCAACATTTCCCTCTGAATTGTGCCAGAGGAGTAACATGGAGGTAAGGAAGCAGAGCACCACGTGGTGGCGCTGCTCTAGAATATCTTCTATATTTGCAGTACGGTCGCTTTGACTTAAGGTCAAAGTTCACTTTATGCGGAAGTGACGAGCATGTAGTTTAGCTTCTTCATTTCACTGATTCTATTTGGCTCTCTTTAAATAAGTATTGGACGTTTACTGTGGTTTTTGTGCCAGGAGGATTACTGGAGTTAGGTAGGTGGTGTTGAAATTTACTTTGTTTATTAACTGTCTCTCATTAATGTTATGGAATATGTTCGGACTCGTAGCGAGTGTAAGTACACCTGAAGCTAACTGACGTTAGCATCTGTGGCTAACTAGAGGGAACAACAGCGCAAGCCGTTGTCAATAGCCGAAATAGCATTGTTCACTGTGATTTTCAATACTAACGCTTGTTATTAGTTTTTTTTATATTGCTCTTCGGGGTCTTAGTGCTAGCTATACGTTGCAGCTAACAAGTCGGGCTGTAATTAACTGCTTTCACATGATGGCTACATACAACAACGTGTCGTGGCGTTAGTCACCAGGGAAACATTAACAGTCAACAAAACCATTTTCCTGACTTGAAATGATTATTTGCCAATTAAAGCCAGACGTTTTCATGTAATAATAATAATAATAATAATAATAATAATAATAATAATGTCGTAAAAAATTGCAGATTATATCACTGGACAGTCAAACGAGGAATATTGTCCGAATATAAGAATCCAGACAGCCAACTGGTTATATATTTTTTTAAGAAAACCAGAGTCTTTTCAAGTGAGCAATTATAATAACTATATTAATATAGAACCTTTTAAAACAGAGTGTACATAAGGTTTTTGCAGACTAAGCAAAGGTAGTCAAATACAATACAAAGGCTGTACACATACATAGTTGTTTCTCTTATACATTGTAAATCTTACTTTTCTATCATAGACAAAATTAAGGGATTCATTAAAATTGAAGAATGAAGGATATTAAAATGTCCATAGAGACAATAAAACGTAAATCATCACAAAAAGCAAGAATGTAGAAGTGAGTTTTAAGAAGTGATTTAAAAGTAGAGACGCATGAAGCGAGCCTTTTCTCCTCAGGCAGGTCTTTTCAAAGCAGAGGGCCTCTAATGGTGAAACCATACTCACCTCACCTTTTGAATTAAGCCTTGACTTCGGTATAACCAGAAATGACCTACCAGAGGATCTAACTTCCCAAGCTGGCTCATAAGGAGTTATCAATTCTGCTATATAGCTTGTAGCTGGATCCAGATGTGCTTTAAAAGTGATTAGTAAAATCTTATAATCAATTCTAAAAAATACTGAGAGCTAATGGAGATAGACTTGGTGGGAATGATTTGATATTGGGTGTTAAAATAATAAGAAGCCAACCTGTTGCATTCTGAACTAGTTGGAGGCAAGATGGGGAATTTTTTTTTTTATGGACCCTATTTTTGCCAGACAGGAGGGAGCTGCAGTATCTACCCTTCGAGAAAATAACGGGATGAAGGATTTTTTTTTTTCAGGTCATAGTACAAGAGAATTGGATTGATTTTGAGGAACCAGAACCGGACAACTTTATAATTTGTGTTTCAAAGATCAAAATCTGAGTCCAATATTTATCTAAGGCTTCTGTCAATTGGCTTGATGTAGCTGGAAGGGGGTCGAGAGTGATGGAGCATTTTTGGATGTGGATGACAAGATGATGAGTTTTAATTTCGTGCCACCTAATAGTTGACAATCTAGAACAGTAGGTAGACATTAAACTGCTAAATGGAACATGAATAATATTTTTAATGTGAATTCACCACATATATTACTCTAATTCACAGTGATTTCAAGAGCAGCAGCCCCTTGTTAAGTCTTTAATTTGTTATCTCTCTAAAATTCCTACAGCTTCTCTTTTGGTCTGCAACCATGACCACCATTGTTCATGATACTACAGAGGCGGTGTGCCTCTCCTCTGAGTACAACCTGTACCTCAAACCCATTGCCAAGATGACTGTCAGCGTTGCTCTACCTCAGCTCAAGCTACCAGGCAAGAGCATCTCCAACTGGGAGGTCATGGAGAGAATCAAGGGCATGGTAGCTCCAGAACAGTTTTCCGCCCTGCGTATCTCCAAGAGCACCATGGACTTCATCCGCTTTGAGGGAGAGGTGGAAAACAAGACGGTGGTCAAGAGCCTGCTGGGCCGTTTGGACGGGAAGAGCATCAAACTTAGTGGATTTACTGATGTGCTGAAGGTGAGGACCACTGTGTTTTGGTCTCCTTTGATTTACAGTTAGTACGTATTAGATACTCATGTCTCAGTATCTTCTTATTCTTCTGGCTGTTTTCTTTTGGTTTGCCACAGCAGATCGTCTGTAATCAGTTTCGTGTTCCACGTATTAGTTTGGCATAAATTTTACGCTGGATGCCCATAATGCAGGGAAATTAAAAGGCCTATCTCTTGAACAGTAGAAAAACAAAGTTTTCATGTTATAGATTGCTTGAATGTTGTGTAGTTGTGAAGTTATACCTAATAATAATAATAAACTTGCAACTGAGTGCATATCAACCCTCCTCCTTCCCTTTGATCCGCAGGTCCGTGCAGTTGAGAACAAGCTGGACTTCCCTACACGTCATGACTGGGACTCGTTCTTCCGTGACGCCAAGGACATGAATGAGACTGTACCTGGAGAGAGGCCAGACACCATCCACCTGGAAGGACTTCCTTGCAAATGGTTCAGTCAGAAGGACAGCCAGTTCCCTGATCGGCCCTCTGAGGAGGTCCTCACTGTTGTCTTCCAGACATTTGGCAAGGTTGTTCTTGGTTTTATGTGTGACTGATTGACAGGAAACTAGCCCCGATATAAAAGTCATGTTAAATATGAGGTGATATCCCTCTTGTTTTTAAGGCACCATTATTGTTACATCAGCTGAACATACATGATAGCATGTAAGATGTTATTGAAGACCTAGGACTTTATTTTGTTAACTGTATTCACGTTTTGTAGTTGGTGTAGATTTTTTACAGCTCTGATTCTGACAGTAAGTGAAATTATGATGGGATATTATGTTTTCTACTGTGTTGAGCCATGGTTGCAAGCTGTACTTTTAAAATCTATTGAATTTAAACTTTATTATACTCAAGCAATCACTGCTATAGTACTGGCTGAGATTCTGCAAATTCCATTTAAATTCCCCTTTCTGACTCAGTCCACTTAAACTCACTCTCTAGATGAATACAGCAAGAAATCCCCCAAAGTTATGTGCATCATATTGTAGCTAAAATTAACTTAGTTTTTATTTTTACTGTGACACCTTTATTAATTTAGGTTCGAAATGTTGACATCCCCATGCTTGACCCATACCGGGAGGAGATGTTGGACAAGAACTTCAACACATTCAGTTTTGGGGGTCATCTGAACTTTGAAGCCTACGTCCAGTACCAGGAGTACTTCGGTTTCACCAAGGCCATGGACACACTACGCAGCATGAAGCTGATGCTGAAGGGAGATGACGGAAAGGCGGTGGCCTGCAACATCAAGGTATTGCAGACTTTTATAGCTATAGAGTACGACATAACATTTTTCGCATTACGCACTTTACGCAACTGAAATGTAGCAGGTGCCATTGAAGAAAATGCATTTTAGTTCAAAAGATTACAAAGTAAACTAAGAAAATAGAGAATAGTTTGCACATAAATATTGAGTAAAAATTTCCATGATAATGATACAAAGTCATACTACGTTATGTAGAAAAGGGATGGAGTTTATATAATTCTTCTGAGCTGCTCTCCTCACAGAAGGGGGAGCAGTTCCCCTTCTATAGCACCTTTGTGCTTTCAGTCTGCCTCGGAACATGCTTTGATAGGATATCAGTGTAGATAGCATGGATTAAGAAGTGTTTTCCATAACACTGAGTGTTAACCAGCATCCTCCAACACCACCTCCAAACACTCAAGCTCTGCTCCCAGGTCTGTGTTTTACTGATGTTGATGATATTCAGTTTGATGAGACTGAAGAGAGAAATTTTTATAAACACAAGCTAGCAAGATTTTATATGGTCCTACATCTTTCCCATTTACGTTGGCGTCCGTGTTTGTTGTGTGAACGGTGGAAATTATGAGACATCACTACCGTAAACAAGGATCGCAAATAGTGTTGAAACTATGCATCTGAGTCAGCTGTCACCTTATGTTGTACTATCAATTTCAGTTTGCTTCCAATTTTTTAAATTCAGGACATGGTTTTATATTTAATCCTGCAAAAAAGACACAATTGTACCAATTTACAGAACCGTAGTTGAACTTAGATTTAAGATACATTACGAGACTTCTTTTTACGATCCACTTGTGTTTGATTCTTTGTGGTTGGGTATCCTCATCGATGGCAAATAAGGATTTATTATAGATCTGCATTTGTGGATTTTGTGGAGGGACCACAGGTTATCCGCAGCTGCTGCTGAGAAGTTGCAGTTCGGCAGATTTCAGCAATTAGATTGTGTTGCTTAGAGTCACAGAGCAGCTTTAAGACCTTTTAGTGGAATGAGAATTAAAGCTTTATCATCATGAGTCGGCTCTTAATCCACAGACTTAAGCTCCACAGTGAAATCTAAATTAGGTTAAAGGAAAAAAAGATATTGTGCTCTAAGTGAGTTCTTTCGTTAAATTCCAAAAAAACAAAAAGCTCCGTCAGAATGAAGGTTTTTATTTTGCATCGAGATTACACAAAGTAGTGAGTTTGATGACCCTCATGAGCCTGCCTGATCAATTCAACCCCCTTTCATAATGAACTGGACCACATTTCAAAAAGCTGTTCTAGACTATATGAAAGAACCTGATCTAAATGACTCACATTTTTTTTACTTTCTGCTTTAGAGTCTGGGTTTAGTGGCAAAAATGAAATTACAAAACCTCTTCAGTATAGTACACAAATTTATTTAAAGTGTAATGCAGACTCAAAGATTTTCGGACACTGAAGCAGTCTTTAAAAAGGGATTTTTAAAATGATAATATAAGAATAAAAAAAATGTAACTAAGGTGATGTACTTCGTAGTATGTATACCATGAAAGCAGTATTCTGAAACCCGTGTGTGTGTTTCTTCAGGTGGCCTTTGACACCAGCAAGCATCTGAGTGAGTTGGCATTGAAGAGGAGAAACCTGGAGAGGCTGAAACTACAGGAGCTTGAGAGGCAGAGGGAGGAGCAGAAACGGAAGGAGAAGGAAGAGGAGGAGCGGCGTAAGGAGGAGGAGAGGTAGGATGGAGGGCGAATTATGATGGACAAGGAAGATAGACATAACTCTGAATCAGGGCAGGACTGTTTTAATGCTCTGGTGTACACTACTCAAAAAAATAAAGGGAACACTTGAATCACACATCCCAGATCTAGATGTATTGAATATTTAAGTTGAAAATCTTTATTGATAACATAGTGCAATTTGTGGAAAACAAAATAATGTAAGACGGATAAACGGAAACCAAAATGAACCCGTTGAGGACTGGATTCAGAATCATACTCAAAATCAAAGTGGAAAAATTACATCCAAGGCGGATCCAACTTTTGTGAATTTCCTCAAGACAATAATAATAATAATAATACATTTAATTTATAATGCACTTTACATTTGGATCATTTGGCTCAGTATTCCAATTCTGGTGTTCTCTGTCAAATGCCAATTGGGCTGGATCGTGCCGGGCTGTGAGCACAGGCCCCACTTGTGGACGTCGGGCCCTCATGCCACCCTTACGGAGTCTGTTTCTGACAGTTTGGGCAGAAACATGCACACGAGTGGCCTGCTTCAGGTCATTTTGTAGGGCTGCAGTGCTCCTACTGTTTCTCCTCGCACAATGGAGCAGATCCTGGTCCTGCTGCTGGGTTGTTGCCCTCCAACAGTGCCTTCCACCTCTCCTGGTATACTGGTCTGTCTCCTCGAAACTCCTCCACGCTCTTGACACTGTGGTGGGAGACACAGCAAACCCTCTGGCCAGGGCACGTATGGATGTGCCATCCTGGAGGAGCTGCACTACCTGATCAACTTCTAATTTTAATTTAATTAAAAATCATTATGCCTGCCGACTGAACAGGTTGATATCCCGGATTTGTGATTCACTTTTGAGTTACACCGTGATGATTATGTGTTCCCGTTATTTTTTTGAGTAGAGTATTAACAACAATAGTGTAAGAAAAAAGTAAAGTTTTATTCTCCTTAATATTTTATCCATCCACAATCCATAGTAGAGATCTTATTAATACAAATGTACAGGATCCATATGCCCTCTGACCTTGTAGAGAGACAGGAGCTTTGATCTAAGTAACTTGGTCTGAGGAACAACAATTAGAATACATTGAATACCGAGTCTGATAATGAAAGCAACTGTTGATTTGGTATATTTGAATTTGTTTTCATTGTCCTATTAATTATAACTTACTTTGGGTCCAGGAAACTAAAAGAGCAGGAAGAGGAGGAAAAGGAGCGCAGAAAAGAGGAGAGGCTGTGGAAGCGAGAGCAGAAGCTGCGCGAGAGAGAGGAGAGGAGAAATCTGAAGAAGGTGAGGCGGCAGCAGGAAGAGGAGCAGAAGAAGCTCCAGATGAAGATCGCCATGGAGGAAAGGAGGCTGCTGCTGGCTCAGCGCAACCTGGAGTCCATACGGCTCATCGCTGAGATGCTTGCCAGGGCCAAGGTATGACATGACATGACATGACTAATGAAGTGGATTATATCCTCTTTTTTAACATTTTAATACTCCAATAAAGATGTTAGCAAGTTTTCACTAGAAAGAAGATGACAATATACTGTATACTTATGGCTGTATATCTATACAGGAGGTACAACTTGCTTATCAACTTGAAGTTCAACATTAACAGATTAATCTTTCATTTTGTGAAATGTGCTTTTCACCTTTTTTGTCAAGTAGATAGACAAAAATCTCTTATTTATATCATAAATAGAATGAACATACCAAGAAATAGTTTGCCAACTAACCAGCCCTTAATTTGTCACTTGTTTCTACGCTTTAGGTTTATCAGATTAAAAACGTGAATTGAATTGAGTTTGATGTGAGCTGGTAGGTGATTTTGGTACTCTAGAATAGAACCCTGTCGCTGTATATTCCCATAAGTATCTAGATTAAATCAGAATAATGCTTTAGGTTTTCCTGACGTTTGTTAGAGCGGTGTATCACCCTGGTGATTCTTTTTCAGTTTTATGGTTTATTTACATATGTGGTTTCAGGCCCTGAAGCAGAAGCAGCAGGAGAGCGAGAGGGCAGAACGGGATGAAGAGGAAAGGCTTGAGCAGTCCCGACAGAGGGAGGAACATGCTCGTCTTCAGCAGCTGGAGGCCTGCCGACGCAAGCAGGAAGAGGAGCTCCGGAGGGTGGAAGTGGAGAAGGAGCGAACGCTGGAGCTCCAGCGTCGAGAGAAGGATCTAAGAGAGAAGCTGCTGTGCAACCTGTTGAAGAAGGGCAGCAGTAAAGCCACAAAACCTCCAGGCACACAGGACCAAGCTGTAACAAACGAGGAAGCCTCTGATCCTGCTGGTAGCAATGAGATGCTGGGGGTCCTGGGCTGGGTGAACGGAGTGAAGGCGCCTGAGAGCAAGGAGCGAATATCCAAATCCGGCGTACAAACCAAGGTTCTGAGGAAAAACAGAACAGGAGAGGAGAAGAGGGAAGGGGAGGACAGGAAGAAGAGCAGGGAGCGAAAGAGGGACGAGGTGGCTCGTAAGGGCAGGAACAGCAGTGAGAGCGCACGGGACCGGGACCGGGCCCACAGAGAGAAGCGCTCCCACAGCAACAGTGGGAAGAGAAGGAGCTCCAGCCGCCAAAGGAGAAGCTCCAGTCGTCGCAGGAAGAGCAGCAGTCACCAAGGCAGAAGGAGGCGCAGCCACAGCCATTGCAGCAGGAGCACCAACTCCAGCCAGGACAGGAGCCCGAGCAGGAGCTACAGCCGAGGGAAGAGCCACTGGCATCCTAACCGCGCACACAGCAGGTGCAACTCCAGGAGCAGCGACAGGAGCAGAGACGGGAGGAGTCACAGCCATTACAGCCGAAGATACAAGAGACACAGTCACAGTCCAGACAGGAGCCGGTCCAGACGGTACTGATCTCATCAACATGATCAGTTTGTTGATACGCCGTTTACACCGTCATGAGAAGAAGAGAGATTTTTTTTCTTCTATATGCATGTGTAAGGCATGAAAGTCATTGTTGTTCATTCATGTTAGTTTTGTTGTTGCTGGTTTGAAGATGCTGAGCCAAACTGTTTATTTGTCACAATTTACAAAACATTTACATTTCAAAACCCTGATTGCATAATTTGCTTCTAGAATACTATGTGTTATTTGAAAGGCTTTGTCACGATATTGGTGCTTAAGCACACTGAAACAGTTTTTAAATGATATACCCATTAATTAATAGTCGATATATCAAACGTTGAGAGCATTTAGTGGCTGATAGAATAAAAGCTAATATCATAGGCTCATTGCATTTGTAGTTTTTGTCACAACTATACCAACATTTAATTTCCTCAGAAATTTCTATCATGGCGGTGGAAGACTATTAAGTGGATTGCTGGACTAAAATGTATTGCTGCTATGAATGTTTTCCACAGACTATAAAAACAGACTTCTGTGTTTAGGATAGATGTTTGTTGAAAAACTTCTTCAGTATTGACTGTGTTCCCGTAAAACCAGCTTAGAAAAACAAACTCTTTTAGTTTTTATTTGAATTTATGGGACTTTTTTTTTCTTTTTTTTAATCGTCATTATTTGAGTGTGAGTTTTGTTGAGACTCCAATGCTTAGTGAATTCAGTACTGTAAAACTAGGATGTAAAGATTTCACAATGTAGTGCATAGTCATTTTTTAGCCTTAATTGTAACTGTTCAGATGGATTTATTACCTATCTGTCAGCTTTAGGCAAATACCTGTTCTTGTCTTCATTATGCTGATTATCTACTGAAGCATGACTTACATGCATATGGTTTAAATAAAAACCCAAAGAAAAAAAGCCTTTAACCTTCATTTAAGAAGAGCATGAAGTAATGCTGAGCCAAGCAATCGTGTTTTGTCATTTTGACGTGTTTGGCATGAGGAAGTGTGGATTGACAGAGAAGTATGATAGAGTTGTATATATGTATGAGAGCAGCTTGACAGTGGTGAGGTATGTTGTAGGAGTGATGGATTGTTTGAAGGTGGCGATGGGACTGCATCACAGATCTGCTCTGAGCCCCTTCTTGTTTACAATGGTGATGGACAGGCTGACAGATGAGGTCAAACAGGAGTCTCCATGAACTGTGATGTTTGTGGATGACTTTGTGAGAGCAGGGAGCAGTTGGAAGAAATCCCAGAGAGGTGTAGGTATGCACTTGAGAGACAGAATGAAGGTCAGTGTATCGTGTAGCATCACAATACAATTGTGTGGATGAAAGGGAGGTAGATTTAACGGTGAGGATGCAGAGAGTAGAGGTGAAGACGTTGCAGCACCTAAAGTACTTGGGGTCAGAGCAACCGGGAGTGTGGAAAAGAGGTGAAGAAGCGAGTGCAGGCAGGGTAGAGTGGGTGGAGAAGAGTGTCAGCAGTAATCTGTGATTGAAGAGTAGCAGCAGGAGTGAAGGGAAATGTTTACAAGACGATAGTGGGAGCTGCTCTGCTGTGTGGGTTACAGATGGTGGCTCTTACTAAAAGACTGAGGCAGAGCTGAAGATGTTCAGATATTCTTTGGGAGTGAGGAAGATGAACACGATTATAAACAAGCTCATCAGACAGATAGCCCTCAAGGTCCTTGGGACAAAGTCAGAGAAGCCAGATTGAGATGGCTTAGATAAACAGGGGATAGATAATTATTGGTAGAAGGATGGAGCTGCAAGGCAGGATAAAAATGGAAGATCAAAGAGGTTTCTGGATGTGGTAAGAGAGGACATGCAGTTGGTTGGAGAGACAGAGGAAGATTCAGAGGATGGGGAAACAGCCGAAAGAGCATCTCCAAACACTTCAATGATCCAAGAACATGAATAATTCATCCATCGTGAGGCTTGGTGGTGTCTTCTGAGGTTTGGGAGGTGACGGTCGGTGCAACAAGCCAATATGGAGAATATACAGGAAGCCCATTGATGATACTTTTAACACATTCCCATTAAAGTTTGTGTGTTCCTGAAACATGCACTAATGATCAACATGGGAATGCAGCTCCACTGGAGTGAATTGGCGTATCCGGGATAAACAAGGCAGCAGTGTATTATTGTTGCAGAGTTGTTTCTTTGTCCCAGCTCTAATCTGGGTTATCTGGCTGTAATCAGCTTAGCCCACTGCTACTCTCACTGCTGCTGCTGCTAGTGGGCCACTCTCCATAGCTTGAGTTTGATTCTGTCCTGACTACCATTCTTCCATCCATCACCGCGAGCAGAACCAGCCAGGACCAAAGCGCTCTCAGGATATAAGGTCTTTCTGGGCAGTCTGATCCCAACGAGCAACCATGGCTGAAGGTCAGGAGGTGGTCTTACCTGCTGCAGACATGTACCCCAGAAAGATCCTGGAGTACATGGAGGGATTCCTCGTCTCCAAGGTAATCTATAGAAGCAGTGCATACGCCCTCACCTCCAGGGGTCACCTCCAGGGATGGTCCTGAACTCGCTTCAGAGATAAATGCTTAAAATTAAGATGAATTAGAATGAGTACAGAAAACTTTGCATTTGTTTCGAATTCCTGCTCACTCAAAAAAGTTGAGTGTTAGTAACTTCAGATAGTGTGATCAAATGATCTACTCTTAACATTGTATTTGAAAGGGCTCTTGAAATGATGATACAATCATTTACATTAGGTTGTGAGGAGAAAATTAAACGTCAGAAATAATGTCAAAAGATCTTTTCCAAAGTCCTTTAAAACACACGTTTCCAACTGGCACGTGGAAAGTTTTCCTTTTTTTAACCTGTCGTGTCCAGCTGTAACATGCAGAATGAGGATCTGGCTGCATTGCAGTCCCCGACCGATTTGAGTCTGCAATGGAAGAGTCTTTAATCCTCCACCAGTTGTGTGAACTGCATTTTATTAATTATTTTTATGTGTTATCAGTTGATGAGGCGAACGGACCGGAGGGGCGACTCAGGGGGGGATTGAAGAATGAAAGTGAGAAGAAAAGGAGAAACACAAGGGGGTCGGGGGAACAAGGAACAATATAGTGGAACAAACATCAACAGGAAAAGCAACAAAAACAATAATAACAGCAACTATATGTACATTAATATGTATACATATGCATTCATGTCAGACAATCACACATATTCATACACATATCATCATATATCTGTGAATGTGTCTGTGTGTGTGTGTGTGTGAAACACATTGTTACTGCATGTGGATTCAAGTGGGGGGTCGTCACAATGCCATGCCGACTCTCAACGATAGGCAGAGAGGGACCCAAGCCACGACCTTGACCAGCGGTACCCCCCAACCCAAGGAGCCGCAGGCCCCCCGCATATGAGCAGCGGACCAACCCAGCACAGGCCGGGACCCCCACACCAGCCCCCCTGGCAATGAAGAATGACCCCTCTACCAAATCCTCCCATGGACAGACCCACATCCCCCCAAAAGACAGCAGCCACAGAACCACAGAACCCCCAGACCTCCCGGACCTTCGCGGACCCACAGCCGCCCGAGCCCCGCCTCCCCCGCACAGGGGGCCGAGCAGCGCAGTCATGACCACCTACTATTGTTTACGTGATAGACTTAATTAGTGGAGCCCAGATTAAGTGGAATTCAGTCAGTTGATCTTTGGACACAGCAGACATTCTCTCCAGGGAGATGTGGCCTAACAGGAGTTTCCTATAATGGGTTATACTTCTTCTTTCTGGACTTCCAGTTCAGGAGGATAGTTTTCTTGCCGAGGCTTAGGCCAGGGAGAAGGATGTGTGCTTCGGTCATCTCCACATATATGTTTGTGAGGTTACCCAGAAGGCAGAGGGAAGGGTTAGCTGGGATGTGGCTCCCTAGACATGTTGATATGTCTTCAGATATCCTCTGCCAGAATTGATTGACAGGTGCACATATCCACATAGCATGCATGTAACAATCCTTAATGTTCCCCATGCCATGTAAGTAAATGTTCAAATGTGAGATACGCATCCTGAACATTCTTTGTCCTGTGTGATTCATCCTGTAGGAGCTGTAGTTTGGGGCATTTGGTCATATTAAAGGTATAACAACAGATTTGCACCCAGACAGTTTGGCCTGGTTTGATAGATAAATCTGTCTCCCACTTGGAAGTTGGGAGAGAAACTGTGAAATCCATTTTGGCCAATAATACTTACATTATGGATAATAATTTGGTTTAGTCTTAATCCTGCCTGAATAATGGATTTAAGTTGTAGATATTGAAGGAATATTTTACTGCTCTATTCCATGTTTTATCACCAGTTCCTGAAATGGTGTGAAGTTACTACTTTGGATAATATGTTCCAGATGTCTTACGCCTTTATCAAACCAAGAGGAGAAGTTAAGCATTTCTTTAAAGGATGTCCGGAGTCTTCCAGATTGGAGAGAGTCTGCATGGGATCAGTGAAGATCTAGTTATCTAGAATCATTGAGGAAAGATAATTCATCTTTGGGAGGGTAATCATTTTAGTTGTTGCGACTCTTCCCATGAGTGGTACTGACACAGCCCCCCACCGCATGAGGTCATCCTCTATGGATTTGAGAAGTAGGATGTATTTAAGCCGTGTCAGGTCTGACAGCCCGGAGGAAGCATTAATACCTGAACATCTGATGTTTCCTGATTGTAGCAGAATAGATTGCGTACAGAATTGATGGGTAGTTGATTGATTTGGTCCATTTAATAGAGTTTTCTGAGATGGATGAATATTTGTCAGAAAGAGAAGTTTGTGAGTTTTGGAGGAAGAGTATATCAGTACATCATCAGCATAAAGGCTTTTCTTCTGACACACGTTTGCTGTTTGAATCCCTTTAATATTTTTTTATTTTGCTGGATTGCAGCTGCTAATGGTTCAATAAATATGTTAAAAAGTGAAAGAAGAGAGTGGACAACCTTCCCTGTTAGCCCCTCTTAAGACTGAGACTTACTGAGAGGTCTGATCATTTGTCCAAAGATAAAATATTATTAAATACAAATAATTAGAATTTTCAAATTTTTCTCGAGTTTGGTTGAGTTCATCTCACTGATAAGTTAAATTCATATAAAATAAGATAGGATCCAGCAAGTTAAGATAAGACAGACTTTAAATCTCTCTCTCTCTCTCTCTCTCTCTCTCTCTCTCTCTCTCTCTCTCTCTCTCTCTCTCTCTCAGGCTGTCTTCTCTTCCTGTGAGCTGGGTGTGTTCGATGTGCTGCTGAGTGCAGAGCGCCCCCTGTCTGCAGAGGACATCAGCGAGGCTGTTGGAGCCAGTCTGGATGGAACACAGAGACTGCTAGCAGTCTGTACTGGTCTGCAGCTCCTTAACACACACCAGGACAACGGACGAGGTCAGCACACACACACACACATACAGACACGCACACAAACATACAGACACGCACACAAACATACAGACACGCACACAAACATACAGACAAGCACACAAACATACAGACACGCACAGAATATACAGACACACACACACACATACAGATACGCACACACACACACAGATACACACACAAACATACAGACACGCACACAAACACACAGACATGCACACAATATACAGACACACACACACACATACAGATACACACACAGACAGACACACATACATACAGACACACACACACACATACACACACACTCACACACTCTGGTTGTTCCTGCTGCCGTCCTCCTGTCTGTCCTGATGTGTGTCTCTCACAGACACTTACATACTGTATAACCTTCACACCTGTTGTGTTTGTTTTTCTCTCCTCTCCTCCTCCTCCTCCTCCTCCTCATGTTTCCAGTTCTTTACAGTAACACAGAACAGGCCAACGTCTACCTGACCCGCTCCAGTCCATCCTCCCTCCACCAGTCCATGCAGTACAACTCCAGAACCATCTACCTGTGCTGGCATTACCTGACCGATGCCGTCAGGTCGGTGCACAGCTCTGGTCGCGGTCTTCCCACAGTTTTACACTAGAATGTTTTCCTGTTACCTTCATGTCACCATCACAGTTTTCATCTTCGTGCTCAATGCGTCACCGTCACCGTTCACTGTCGTAGAATAAAAAATGTAAATCATGTAAAACACCAACAAACAGCTTTAAAAACCCTTTAAAAAAAAAAAAACAAAACATATATTTTTACTTAAATAAATGAAAATTCTTGATTGTTGTTTCTATTAAATTAGTAGTTATTCAAATGATTAATCAGTTTCAGAGCTGTCAGACATCAAGACCTCTGAAAAAACTGATATCTAGCACCTTAATCTCCATTTGAAAGACATATTAACAAATAATAATAATAATAATAATAATAAAATAAATAATATTAATAATAATATTTCTAAAATTTTATTTACATTAAATTTTAAAAATACATTACATTTACATTTACATACATTTTCTAGCTTAAACTTCAACAATTTGTGCTACTGTCTTGCCCAGTCAGTGCGGTTCTGTAGATCCATTCATCTATTCTGTAGATCCATCCATTTGTTTCTGCTTCCAACACATCAACCTACAGGACGATATTAGTGCTTGCTGCCTAATGTGTCCCACCCACCAACATGTGCCATTCTAATGAGATAATTAATGTTTTTCTATGTATGACCTATCATAATCTAAGATAACATTATGTCAAATGTAAATAAGAGTTGATTCCTCAAGTATAGAGGTTTCTTGTTTGTTTGTGTGGGAATGAGCAGAAACCTGTGAAAATACACAAAACAGAAGAGCCGTGCTTCTGAATTCATGTCAGCACACTTGATCTTATTGATTTCTGCTCCTTCAATTGAGGAAGAAAGTGAAGCAGTTTTTAAGCAGTGCACCGATCAATACCTCCAGCCCCAACATTGTACGTTCCTACAGCAAATAGAATAAGCTGAAAATCACCATACATGTCACATATCCATGTTTATAATGTGGTTTTTGCTGTACTTGACTTTGTTTTCTGTCTTTTCCTGGTTTTAGAGAGGGAAGAAACCAGTATGAAAGAGCGTTTGGTCTCAACTCGAAAGACCTGTTCCAAGCTCTCTACAGGTAAGAAGCTGTCTCTCTCACACAGACACAGTTTAAACACACATTCCCCCTTATTTACATTCCACCTCTGTCTCTTCATCGTGAGCCTGTCTGTCAGTCTCCTCTCTCATCCTCCCTGGAAAAGACTCATGGGATTTATTAGGAGGCAGGGAATGTCTGATGAAGAGAGACAGAGAGAGAGAGAGAGTGAAAGAGGAGAGAGAGAGAGAGAGAGAGAGAGAGAGAGTGAAAGAGAGAGAGAGAGAGTGGGAGAGAGTGGGAGGATGTAGTCATTGTTGTGAGGAAGCATATCTGCCATTGTCCTTGAGGTCTGGTGTGTTTATAGCATCTATTGCCCACAGTTTTAACGCTTCACTGATCTGCTGGTCAGCACTTTTCGAGGGTCACATGCTCGTTTCACACTTAATCAGCTAATAGATTTTGATCTGCCTGCCTGTGGAGCATGAGGAGCAGCCATTGTGAGCCGGTGGGCAGCTTCAGAGCACCATCCAGCGGGCCGCTGAGGCAGACGTGCTGCCTCACAGACAGATATACAGCCATGTAGAGAAACACAATACGTGGAAATATGTGATTAGGATACACGGATAAAGTATCTGTACTCCATGAAAGATGCAGGATGTAATCAGATTACACATACATACACTAAATACAGGGATGATAAACTAAAATAATCTTACCACCCTGTCCTTTATTGTCCCCATCGGAGAATGAGCTGGGAAACCATTGTAGATTCATGACGAGGTATCAGACGCTCACAGGTGGACGATAAAATACATGAAAACAGGCCTTTACGTCTGCAGATGAAGGAATGAAATACTCCCCAGTCTTACTTACTTTTAAGCAGAATTATAAATCCAGAGCTGTAAGCCCTTCATTCAAGGGGTCATTCAGCTGTATTTAATTATATACCATATACGTTCATAGACTTAACCAGACTTTCTGAACTCCACTAAAACTGTCTGGGAAACACATCTGGAATAGGTTTAAACATAAACCATGTGGGATGAGAGCTTATTGTGGCATTATTTAGACAAATATTGCTCTGAGATCTTTGATACATTATCTGAGGCATCCTGCAAAGATGCCACTAAAAAGACTTGATAGTAATCACTTCACCACACACACACACACACACACACACACACACACACACACACACACGCACACACACACACACACACACACACACACACACACACACACACACACACACACACACACACACACACAGACACAAACTTCACCAGAGATGTTTTATATTATCTAAAGTTGGAAAAAATATGAATGTGTACATTTGCAAGGAATGGAACCTTTCTTTCATCAGGTGTCAAGAGAATTACCCCGAAAGTTTCAGATTGACACATTTTTTTCGGTGTAGTTTGTTCTGAAAGTTCTTCATGAATGGACATATTCTGGCTGCTCATAGGTGTCGTGATCTATTAAGTTGAAGGTCTGTCTTGTGTTGAGGGGGTATGTAAAAAGGGAAGGTGGCAGGGTCCATTTATCTGTTCTTCACAGTAGTGTCCAATGTTTTTAATGGAATTGTCACTCAATTCAGTATTGTAAATAACAAAAAGACAAACAAAAAAGAAGTTTAAAGCCGTGAAAGTGACGTATTTCTCCACGTGACCCACCATGCATGTTATTAACATGTTATTATCTTATTATTTGATGCACATCATGCAGTTTATGTTTGTATATAATGCTAGTTGAGAAATGTTTACGAGTTACATTACTTTTGTATCCACCATTTTTCCTCTCATCTATTTTAGAATATCAGCTGATGAACTCACGGTGACTGCCTAATTAAAAAAGATGAATGAAACATGAATATTCAGCGAAGGACTATATTGAAAATATGAGCCATACACACACAGCGTTATATGCCCTCGTGGAAATTAATTTGCATTTCAGCCTTGACTAATTGATATTGAAAATACCAGGCAGGAAAACAATTCAACACCTGTGCTCAATTGATTTAATGTGAACGAGGGGGTGTTTGTCCCCACTGATTTCCCCTGTGAACGCTGAGGCTAAATTACCAAAAGGAAATAACCTCTGAAGCCATTTACTGGAGCTTTAGGAGAGGCGGCCCCATTCCAAGCAGGTTGGATGAGTCAGACGTCTGTTCAGGCATCGCCATTTAACCATTTGTGTGTTTTTCACTGCTAAATAATCTCATTTGAGAAAGTAGATTTTAAGACTATCGCCCAATATATGGATGTGAACCTCTGCACACGGTATCCCCCCATGGATCTGGTAATCTAGGCTCTGATGGAGATGAGTTGAGATGAGTGATGGGATATGCTGATTGCACCATATCATACATCACAGATGACTGGAGGCTCGGAGATCATCTTGGACCTGTCCTTTGGACATGGAGTTGGTCTTTCAAGTCCTTCACTTGGCGAGCCTCGAGTTAAGTATCTATTCAATAAGTAGGTGAAAAACTGACTCGACCTTTGCACAAGGGGCTTTGTAGTTTTCTGCTGGATGATGGGTGTGCTAGAATTACTTCCTCATATGGAATTTTACCCTTTGGTTTCCTCAATTTTCTCGTCTCAATAAAACAATTGCACTTTACCCTTCCTCCCCACAAACAGAGGGACATCGGAGGCCGAGACCGTCCCCACTTCACCCTGTTGGAGAACATGTGTGGTTCATATGGGCCCCAGATGCCACGGATTTACTGGCAGCTCCTAATGCGGTTTAAATGAATGCATGGTAAAGCGGAGGCATCTCTGTCTGAGATCTTTGGAGAAGGTACCAGGTCAACTCCGGCCACATTTATTCGGCTCTACGCTCTGAATAAAGTGGCACCCGCTCCCATTGAAGGGCTAATTTTTCATGCATCTCAGCGGTGGGTGTCTATGGTTGCTCAAAAGAGGAAAAGTGAAGAGACTGGAGGCCAGACTGTGTTGGGGCGCCACCTGTACCTGTCATTTAGCCCAGCGTTTGAGCTGCTGGCCCCAGGGTCTTCCAGTGAACTCTGGTGAGCATCTTTGCATCCGAGCATCCAGTGGCAGCTGTTATTGTCATCATACAGGGGTTGATAAATCATTGTGATTCCTGTAACTGCTCTGATTCCTTTTTACTTTTATATGCAAGACCCGTGGAGCAGCTTTGATTTGATGGACTGCTTTCTGAGAAATCTCTTCACCTCAAAGTTGCTCCAAATCCGGCGTGGATAACAGAATGACAGAAAAAACCAGAATGATTTCAAGCTCATAGATACCCTGTAGGTTTTCGCATGCCGGAGCAGTTGATGCTTCTTCCGACATCATCCACGTCCTTTGTGAGCCAGGGAAAACAGCGACATACAACGGGTGTGCAGAGATCTAATACTTTGATTAGATTCTTTATGTTATGTTTAGAACATATGCTGGTTAACAAGCTGTACAAACAGGTCATGGAACCTGGGTTATCCGATTGTGTAAAGTCCTAATTGTGTAATACTAATCCTCACAATATATACCTTTGGCATTTAGAACATGATTTTTGTGTCATTTAAAAAAAAAAAGTGCTTTACATATGTTGATAAAACAGCAGCATTGGGAAACTATTCCCCACCTAAAATGTAAAAAATAGCCTATTTATCGTCGTGTGCCCCGATAGAAGACAAGTTTTTTACAACGCGGCGCAAAATGACATAGAAAGTTTTATATAAAAATGGCAAAATATAACAAATAGATAGACAAAAATGAGAATGATAAAATGAACATAACGTGAAATATTTAATCCATGGTATCATTGCTCACGTACACATACTTAAAATATGTAGTATCACAGTAGCAAATTGTATTACGTATCCATAGTGCCGTATACGTCAGTGATAAGGAATGCGCATGTTACCACTGACAGTCTGTGATCGAACACTCCTGTGGTCGACACAGAGATAAGTGGACAGAAAGGACAGCTGGTCCCAGAGGGATTATTAAGAAGAAAATAATTATCAATTTGTTGGAGCCACATGTTGAGTCAGCTTTTGTCCTCAGTTGGACATTGGAACCAATGTGTCCATCAACCACACCCCTAAAAAAGCAGATGCACATAAATACTCAACTTGAAAAACACATTTAATCCGTCTTTCACTGTTATAACTGATGAGAAGGAGAAAAAACCAACAAGAGTGAAGCACCCAGCAGTGATAATGCTTCCATGAACTACAGCTGTGGCTGTGGGTATGGATCAGACAGATCATAATCAACCATGATGGTGTAATGATATTTAAACTGGGTAAAGGAGAACCATACAACGTTCTTTCCTCAGTAGGACAGGACAGGATGACATGTCGGCATCTTAACGTATTGTTGTTGTTGAGTTCTCAATTCATTTTGTCCAAAATGGTCCTAATGTCAAGACGATGTTGTTTGGCCTCAGTCATTGGAACTTTTCATAAATGCTTGGATCAGAGTCTGGAGCTGCAGCCTTGACTCACTTTCAAAGTTCTTCTGGAGGTCACTGTGTCATCTGAAGTTACTGGATGTATCAGATGGCTGATCACACGATGGATAAATAGAATTATAGTGTTACACAGTATGCCCAGTTTGAGTGTGTGTATGTGTGTTTTTGTCTGCGTGTGTGTGTTTAAGTGTGTGTGTATGTGTGTTTTTGTCTGTGTGTGTGTGTGTGTGTGTGGCCCCATGGAGGGCAGACTGTTGGATGATGAGGTGGAGATTCCTCAGAGCAGCAGCAGTCGCCACAGGCTCCTTGATTCTGCTGCACCCTGTCTCTCTCACACAAGCACACATTGTGTCGCCACAGGGAGGAACTTTGTAGATGAGGAGAGGCCCTCTGTTTGTGTGTGTGTGCGTGTGTCTTTGTGTGTGTGGTCGGGTGACATCTCACAGAAAGTGACAAAGAACATTTTGCCTTTCAGACTTAACTGAGAGAGACAACGCTGACTTACGTTGTGTCTCATCTGTGTCTCTGGGCAGGTCTGATGAGGAGATGATGAAGTTCATGCAGTTAATGAACTCGATCTGGAACATCTGTGGTAAGGATGTGGTCAGTGCCTTCGATCTTTCACCTTTCAAGGTCATCTGCGACCTTGGCGGTAAGTGTGTTTACCGGTCTTGATATCTTATTTCCATAAGGTCAGGTTCACAGTCATTAACATTTGAAGTTGTCGAGAATGGTGTGTTAACTGAGGCAGCTGGCCTCCTCCCACACACATATTTATACAGTACATCAAGTGTGAGTAGTTGTGTGTTTGTGTGTGCGTGTTTTCATGCTTTCACACACAGAGACACATAGAGTCAACTATGACCTTTAATATACACCCGTCAGCCTCGCTGAGTCAATGACTCTCAGTAAATCAGAAAGCCTTCCCTTCACGCACAACTCAAAGTCACCCCCATCAGGAGTTTCCTTCAATACAAGTAGTGGCACTGTTGTGTCAGAAACATGTGAATAACGATGTTAGAAACATTTTAAAATGAATATTACACATCGGCCACGGCTCCATGAGTGTGAGTTCCGCCGTTTATACTGCTAAAATAAACAACACGTCCATCTCTCACCGGTGTTTCCTTTTAAAAGGGAGATTTTCACAGACGTGTTCATCTATTATTAAGAAAATAATTAGCAGAAAAACCTGTTGAGTGGTCAGGATTTGTGTCCTTTCAACTCCAGATCATGTCTTCACTTATGCAGATCATTAAAAACGAAGCATCTCCTCTTCTTTGTGTGATTAAAAATGTAGAGTTGTGTGTGTCTGGGTGTCCTTAAGGGTGGGTGAGGTTGTGTGTGTGTGTGTGTGTGAAGAACTGTATGAAATTGTATACATGTCTACGTGTATAAATAGGTGTATGTGTGTGTATATGGGTGTGCACGTAGATCTGTAGATCTGGAGCAGGTATGTGTGTGTGCGGGTGGGTAGATGGTTACACAACCTCGTATATCTGCGTGTACATGCACAGATATATATTTGTAGTAAGTATAGTGTGTATAATTATACAGTATACCCTAAAAATTCATTCAGTTGAAATAAGCAATATTGTGTTGACAAACTTAAAAATAAGCAAAATACATTTTATTTATATATATATAAACATATAGAGCCCTGTGTTCTTCTACACTGAAAGTAATTATCAGTAGCAGTAAAGGGTTTACGAGGTTTTTAGGGGTTTAGTGAAGTATGCAGGCATGTCTGCTCCAGTCTATTTATTTTCATGCATTTTAAGTTTGAGCTTGATTTGAAAACTGCGTTCTATCGTAAATCTGCATGATTCCGATGTCCTATCATCAGATTTTTCTTATACATGCAAATTATGCCCATTTAGCATCTGTCCTTTCCTTTTTTTTTCACCAGATACAACTGTTCATTTAAAATTTCTAAATACAAGGCAATATATCAGCATTTAGATGCATACATAGTAAAAAGGATCATTCTTTTTTAAATCAAAATAGTGCCAATTCAGAGCAGGTTTCTGACAAAATGGCGTTTAATTTTCAGCCCAGTTGAGGTTGGCTGTTGGGATTTTGTTGCAAAATCCGGTTTTAGACTGCTTAGAGAGCTGGGAATCCACAGTTAATCCCTACACCCGACCATCAAAGAAACGTCAGGGACTGATGCAGCCAGTGGTTATGGCTTTAAGAGGAGAGACCCCAGCTGGACCCCACCAGAATAGATAAACACACCCAGGTCCGATCAGCCTGTGGTGGAACTGCCTCAGCCGAGGGTTTATTGTGTTTAAATGGCTGTTATACCTGAAGACGTTGATGTACATAACTCACTATATGTCCCTCTCTTCCGCTGGTGGTTGGAAAATAAACATCAATCTGGTACAGACACTCTAATCTAGACTGAATGTCTTTCATCGTCTATAGATTAATAATAGACACAATTAAAAACATGATAATCCACCTGTAATTGCTTTGGTTTCTTTGCTGCATTCAGGTAAAGATAATATCACTTGTTGAGACACGTTAGTGAATGGGGCATCTTCTGAGTGCGACACCTCAGCCGACCACACGGGGGCGCTGTGCAGCCGCTAAACGCACCCTCACCCTCAGCCCCCTGCAGACGCGGGCTCACGTCCGGAAAAGTCTTCCTGTCGTCCCTCTCCTCTGTGATTTCCCCAAGCCTTGCCTCGTGTGTTCATGTTTATGCATTAAGGTGCTACACCGAAATGAGGGAGCATGTGGACAGAAGGGGTGTGAAAGGGAAGTCACTGCGGTGTCTTTCACACAGCAGCTGGTGTGTCTGCGCACACCTGCTGCTCCGCTCCTCCATCTGTCTGTCTGTCTGTCGGTCTGTCTAACCTTCAGCCAGCCAGCCGACTTCAGACCAAACCAGGACTCAGTCAGTCCACATTTAAATAAAGATTCATTTATATTCACACATACCGGCTGTCTCCGAGAAGACCCTCACTTTTATTTTAATGTGACATTTAACTTGATATGTTTTATTTAAAAATGCCCCTATATCAACGATACAAACCTCCTTTCATTTGTTTCCGCTGTCCAAACTCAAATGTCATCCGCTTGACCATATTTAGAAAAACTCAGTTATGGAAGAAAAGGAATAATTGCATCTGTTATACTATAAAAAGATGTAGTACTATTATGTTAGAATGCCTTTGAAATCTTACTACTACGGAGAACAACAGAACCATTTAAAAGATAAATAACTGATAATATAGAATATGAGTAAGTATGAATAAAGTATGTCAGAACATTATTAATATCAATTTATATGAGATAAAAAAGTGCTCAAGTTAGACTGCTTAACCAAGGTAATCTAGGATTGACTTATTTATTATATGTTTCATCATTTATGACACAATAACATTATTTTGCGTTTTTGTTTGTGGTGCCTGTCTTGTATATCAGTTCAAAAGAAAAGATCATTATTACTAAAAAATGTTTACGTCCACCAATAAGCCACAACATTAAAACCGGTAAGTGGTCTCAATGTTTTGGCTAATTGGTGTAAACAGAACCATGGTTCCAAAATTCTGCACAATCTATAGTTGAATATGCCATTTTTTTTGGATTAGGAGCTACCCTGTTGTCCCTAGAAAGGATCAAAATCCACGAATGCTGGATCAGGAACAAAATATTCAGCCAAGTGTGTATCCACATGCAAATCATATGAGTTCAGCTTTTAGGCTGCTCTCTGCTTTTGGCTCTTCCCAAGTAGAGGATTATCTCCACTCCGCTGCAACCTTCTCCTTCACACCCGCCCCCTTCATGTCTTCTCTCATCACATCTATGGTGTATTTTCTCTTCAGCCATCCCTCTTTTTCTCCTGCCTGGCAGCTTCCACGACAACATCCTCCATCCCATTATATCCAGCATCTGCCCTCGGGGGGAGTCCATACCACCTCAGTCTTGCCTCTCTCACATTATCACCTATGAGTCCAAAATGGACCTGTCCCCCCTTGTCACTGTCAGCACACACACATAAAGACAAAACAAGACACACATGTAAAAACTAAATGTAGAACGATCACATGCATGACAATTAGCCGTATCTCACATGAGACTCCATCACCCCTGTCTGTTAGTTTAATATCAACATTTGAAGTCTGATATAATCCTGATTACATCTTCTGAGCACCGACAAAGCTCCTTCAGCGGCAAAGACGGACATTGTAAAACTGATTTCCCAGGCTGAGGAGGAATGCCCCCCCCCCGCCTGTTAGTAGACTGATCTTCATGTTGTGTTACAGCAATGCATTTCCCCCTTTGGTGGTTGAAATAGAAGAATACAGACACAGTCAATGGAACGATCTACTGGACAGAATTTCATGATACAGGAGTTCAGAGTGTATATATTGTTATGTATTGCGATACTGTGGGTGAGGTGATAGGGAACATTTGGCAGGACTGTGTTCTTTGCTTTTATGCTAGCGGTGTGTGCGCTTGCTTCTTTTTGTCTTAATTGATGTGTGTGGAAGAGTCTAACAGCCAAGTCCAAGTATTCTTCCCATTGTGAAGCAAACGCAACTTCTTTCGGCTCTTTCCCTTTTTCAGCGGTGGATCGTCTCATTCCGCATATTGATTAGGCATAGATTTTTACGTCGGATGTCCTTCCTGACAAAGCCCTTCCCTTTATCGGGGCTTGGGACCGACACTAGATGTAGCTGGATAGCCTGGTAGCGCTAAGGACCTTGAATAAGGTTTCACACTGGATTATGACCGCACCCTCTTGTGACTAAACTGGGATTCGACCTCAATCTCCTGCATCAAAGTCGGTGGTGTGACCCACTGAGCTATCCAGCTGTGTACTTCCAATTATGAAGATGATTATTTATTATGACAGATGATGTCTGTTAATTAGCATGATTACAGCATGAGTTGTAATATATTACACTACTGTGGTGATAGAATACATTTTATTGTCTGTCGGAAAGTATTTAGCATTTAATCACTTCAGGGATTTTATGATCCAATTGTATCCAACCAGAGCAACAGCAAGATATATTAACCCTTGGTCTTCAAATACTGGTGGTAGTGGTGGCGGCTGATGTACCTGCTGAGACTGATGACGTTGGTGAATCTGTGAGGACCAGGCATTGATGAGCAGATATGAGTATACACCCACCACGGCATGAAAGAACTAGATGAACAGAGGATCGTATGTGAAAGGCAGCCATGATATAATGTCTAACCATCAGAGTGTGCCAGTGTGCAATTAGCAAATATATTACATCTAAGGAGTGATTACCTCTCTTATATGCAAGGAGTGCCTTTGATAGAACACATCCAGGAGGAGCACATTTTCAACAACGTATATGAACAACTACAAGTACCAGGTAACATAAACTTAATAATCTAAAAACCCTCCAAAGTCACCGAGATCATATTATATAATAGCGGCGGGGTGTAAAACCACAAACCATCAAAGGGTTTCATTAACAGGCGGAGGCAGTCAGGTTGGCTCGGGGTCTTGTAGAGCGTGTTGTGTTTGGTTCTGCTCCTCCTCGCCGCTCTTTGATTTTTCTCCTCTGTTGACCCTTGTTTGATGTGAGAGCGAAACAGTATCTCTTTGTGCATCAGTGTGTGTGCGTGTGTGTGTGTGTGTGTGTGTGTGTGTCTGTATGTGTGTGTGGGTTTATGTGTGTGTGTAAGATTACAGAGGGAAACAGTAGCAGCGGGTCATTTTAGGAAGAAGGCACTACTGAGCTTGAAGGTTTGTTTGGTTTACACACACACGCACAGACACACACACAGACACACATGTCTGGCTGGGTTTGTGGGTTTGTCAGAGTGAGATTGATCCTGTATTCCACTTCACTGCCTCTCTATAACTCTACCCCATTTATATGTTCATCCTCTCTCCCTCTCTCTCTCTCTCTCTCTCTCTCTCTCTCTCTCTCTCTCTCTCTCTCTCTCTCTCTCTAATATTCACACTGCTTTGTGAAGCATGAAAGCTGGTAATAATGCCGCCAAAGCATCAGGTTGAAATATTCATATTTTGACATTAACTTCCTGTTCCCACCTTTGTGTGTGTGTGTGTGTGTTTTCATAAACGTATTCAATTACCTCATTTGCACCCGGATCCTCTGTGCCGACCTGTGCTGAACAGACGATTCTCTCTGTGAACACAGAAAGCAGAACGAGACGCTGAATGTCTGATCCGAAGATGGCTGCAATCAAACTAGTAGTTGTGGAGACATTGTCCCCGACACCCATGATTATATACCACATAAACTAAATCATTGTAACCACCTGCCTGATATTGTCGCCTTTTGCCACCAAATCAGCTGTGACCTGTCAGCATGGACTATTTAAGACCCCAGAAGCTGTACTGTGGTATATGGTGGGGGGAGGTGGGGCCGCCATCAATCTGACTTTGGTCCCCAGCACGTCCCACAGATGCACAATGGGATAAAGATCTGGGGTATTTGGATGCTAAGTCAACACAACTTTTTGTTGTGTTCCTCAAACATTCATGAACCATTTTTTGAACAACAGTTGGGTACATTGCATTTTCCTGCTGAAATCGGCCACTGCTGTTATGAAACACTGCTTACGTTACGTAGCATTCAAATGACTTGCAGCATAGCCAAGGCCTGACAGCAGAACATCGCCTAAACCATCACCCTCCCTTTTCCCATCGTGAATCTTGGTGCTATCCTTCCCCAGGTGAGTGATGCTTAAGGCACCCTGGAGTCCACATGATGTAAAAGAAACGTGACTCGTGAGGACCAGCATGAACTTTTTGCTACAGGAGCTCCTCTATGGGACTGGAGAACAAAGGCTTATGTTCACTCCCCCTCACATATCAATGAATCCTGTGAATCAATGAAAATTTGTGAATATATGTGGCAGTTGGTTAGACCACTGAATTTGGTCCAGGAGACTGGGGTTCAAATCCCAGTCAATCTGAGGCGAGGCAGAAATGCAGTGTGGAGACAAGGTCGCTAGAGCTGCTAGCCTATCCAGCCACATCTAGTGCCGGTACTAAGACCGGATAAATGGGAGGGTTGTGTCAGGAAAGGCACCTACGTAAAATCCTCTGCAAAACGAATATGCAGAATGAGACAACCTGCTGCGGCAACTGAAAAAAGGAACGAGTCGCTAGAAGTTTCCCTCGTTTATGTATTTATATCCTAAAAAATTCGGGTATGTTATGGAATGTTGATAATTATATAAAGAGTTTGCTCTTGTCCTTCTCTTTCTGGAAATAACCTTGAGACACCTGTTGGTGTGAATTGGTGCTATATAAATAAAAGTTGATTGATTGATTGATAATCATCTCTTTTGAATTTACTAAAGACATCTCATAATCTGGGTCAGTGGTGCGAATGCTCTCCACCTGCCTGTGTGCTCTCCCTCCAAAGTCTGGACATGCTCCTGATGAGACCACGGATGGTCTCCTCGGGAATCTCCCCCCAGACCTGGATCCGGGCAACAATCGGTTCCCAGACAGTCAGGGTGCGTCATGGCGGTGGCGGATGCAACGATACATGTCCCAGAGGTGCTTGATTCTCATGCACCAGAAGTAACCCAGGACCCACTGCACCAGCATGCGGTCTAACAATGGGTCTGAGGATCTCATCCCTAATAGTACCTAATAGTACCAATCCGGAAACCCCTGACTAGCATGTGGAGGATCATCACTGATCCACCGCCAAACCGGTCATGCCAGAGAATGTTTTAGGCAGCAGAACGTTCTCCACAGCGTCTCCAGACGCTTTCAATTCTGTCACATGTGCTCAGTTTGAGCCTCCTCTCATCTGTCAAGAGAACAGGGCGCCAATGGCGAATCTGCCAATTCTAGTGTTCAGGCCATTCAGGCTGCACCGAACCGATCTGTGAACAGGCACCACTTGTGGAGGTCATTTCATATTTCACTGACTAGGGGGAGCTTTTACATGAAAAATGCTGTTTCCTGTAAATAGCGCCAATAACAAGTCCTATTTCATGGGTCATTTTCAAATGTTATGCCCACCTAGACCTGAGCACAAGGAAGAATTGGATAGGTTTTTTAGAGGGATTGGTTTTATATTTCTGACACCAAGGGGAAGCTTATCACTCAAAGTTTATGGTCCATAAATTTGTCCAATTTTGTCCAAACTCGGTGCTTATGAATCGCCTTGAGGAGACCTTTCATGTATATGTCATATCTTACTCACTACTGGGAGCTTTTTACACAAATAGTCTGTTTTACAGACATGCCGCAAAAGCTCAAACTTTATCTCCTACCTAATCTAATAGTTCATCATTTACTCAATTGTTTCTTTTACTTAAGTGCTGTGGAAATAACTTCACATTTAATTTGAAGAGTTGAACCAGGGGGATTGCTTGTACAACAGAGGGCATTGGAGACTTTTCGGGGATGTACCCTTGCTGTTGATGACAACGGCGTAGGTCTGGTTCATAATAACTACTGTGATAGTCACTGACACACTTCTGTCCAACCAAAGTAATGAAGAGACAGAATAAATACTTTATTGATCCTGGAGGGGATTCAGGAAGAAGAATAAAAGTAGGGAGGGAAGAATGCTGCTTGCATGGTTAAATAATTAAAAAAAATGTAATATGCATTAACATGTAAAGGTTTATAATAAATGCATATGAAATCAGTCCCTCTCTCTCTCTCTCTCTCTCTCTCTCTCTCTCTCTCTCTCTCTCTCTCTCTCTCTCTCTCTCTCTCTCTCTCTCTCTCTCTCTCTCTCTCTCTCTCTCTCTCTCTCTCTCTCTCTCTCTCTCTCTCTCTCTCTCTCTCTCTCTCTCTCTCTCTCTCTCTCTCTCTCTCTCTCTCTCTCTCTCTCTCTCGGTCTAAATTCAGCTCACTTTACTCTGCTTTATTGGCATGAATGTTAGATAAACCATGTTCCCAAAGCCGCCACAAACAAGTGAATACAAATCATAAATCATGCAAATAAAAAGTGACTGTATACCTAAAAGCGTCTGCTCCCCTCATGTGCGTGTGTGTGTGTGCGTGTGTGTGTGTTACGTGGTGCACTACCTTGTTAATGAAGGTTATGTGTATTCATTGCACCATAACTAAATATAATTCCCCCTCTCTCTCCAGGCTGCAGTGGAGCATTAGCGAGGCAGTGCACGTCAGTCTACCCAGGATGCACTGTGATGATCTTTGACCTCCCGAAGGTGGTGGATATGTCGAGGGAGCGCTTTTTCACGAAGGCCGATCACAGGATAAGCTTCCATGACGGTAACGTCATCATGGTCGGAAAGTGCCTGACATTTAAAAACATATATAGTCAGATCAAGTGCAGTTACACACACACACATACACACACACAAACACGCACACGCTCACGCACACGCACACACATTTAAAAAATGCTGTGCAAAAGCAGAACTCTATCAGACTATTCATTTAACGGCTGATGAACTGTAAGGCATCCAGCAGGTTGCTGTGTTTACCCATAAGCCCATTCTGACCTGTTATTAACATGCAGTCAGTGCCAGGATTTGTTATCCGGGCCTTTAGATTACTACTTGGTATCAATAATTACTTTTCTGCTCGGAATTCTGCCTGCATTGTGATGCAACCTCAATATGCAAATCCCCAAATTGAAGCTCACACAGTGGGCTCGTCAACAAAAGTGGCACGTCGTCGCGTGAGTTACCCAGAGGTCCTTACAAGCAAGTCAACGCTTGTAAAGAGGTTTCAGACGCGGGTTGCTTGAAAATGTGTGTAGAAGGGAGTTAGGAGATGTTTCAACTTGTAGGGGACATTTATTTTCATCAGTGTATAACACTACAAAATAGTGTTTGACCCCATTATCAGATTCCAACTGGCAGACAGCTGGCAGAGACGGATGGGTCGGATCAGATCACAGTCCATGAGTCCTGGACTGGATAATTTTACCGATCACCTTCGAAAAATATAAAATATAAAATTGCCTTCTCATTTGGCTTTGACTCCAACCCTGAACATTTTAAAACCGAATTCAGTAATGTTCATGATGTCAGTGTTCTGGATCTTTTTTTGCAGCATATTCAACATTCAGCGTAGTTCTGCCGTTCGACTGCCGCACAAGCATACTGAACCCAAATTCATGTTGGGTCAGAGTAAGGGACAAGGAATATGATCCTGCTTCATCTTAGGATCCAGAGTTTTTACTTTTCCCACTACTCTTCTTACATTATCATCAGTATATTTATCTCTGAAAGGTCCGGATATTAAGCATCAGCCGCCACAGATTGGTCGTGTTAATGCGATAGCTCATGTTTGATGGAGGGAGAAGTGGATTGATTGTGGGAAAATTCAGTACATATTTCCGTCACTAAGGGTCCGATTTAGTCAAAATTGGTGCATATGAATTGACTCGAGGAGATCAATCTTGTAAATATCATTATTTCTCCAGTAGTTCATATTTAACTCACTACGGGGAGCTTTAATGTGTGTTGTTACACCTGCATTAAACACACCTGTGTTTGCATGATATGTTTATAATAGTTGTATGGGGTTTATGTATTACCAATACATAAACGTACATAAATCATATTATGATTCTATCAAAATCTTCATAATCCACCATAAAAATATAATTTCAATCCCTATTCAATTGTGGGAGATGTTTTGGCCGTGTTCTGTCTGCTCTCATCAGTCTTGTTTCCCTTTATAAGAAGAATTTACCGGCAGAATGACATCCCAGTGTCTTGGCTGTAGATCCTTGTCAGGTGGATCGGTAAGTCGACATCGTGATGTCATTCATGTGTCGGAGGCGACTGATTGTCTCTCCACTTCTGAACTTGTGATTATATCCACCCCATCACTATCAGGCTGATGGAGTTCAGGCTTACTGAGGGGGGCAGTGCATCACTCCTCGTATACTGTAAATGTCACGCACGTGATGATTTGTGCGATGGCCTTGGATTTGCCTTCCAGGTATTCTTTCCCCAGCTGCATTGAGTTCCTGATGAAGGTTATCAGTGACCTGTTCGTATTGATGTGTGGGGTATTGATCTGTTGGCTTTTTTGCTGTTAATCCAAGCAGGGTTCAGTTTGGTCTGGGCAGTCCTTGGAGTCTTAGATAATGGCTCTGTAAACCAGTAGCTGGTGTTTGGACCCAGCGGGGTTGTTGCAGTTGCCCTTCTGAGCTTTCCTCATGTTCGTATTCTACTAAGCTGCTGTGACGCCTGAGAGGAGGCTCCATGTTATTCAGAGGATGGACATCTTGTAAATCTTGCCCATCCATCATAATTAGTATTCTGCACATCTGTTAGGTGACTGGCTCCTCTCTGGACATTCTACATCTGGGTTATTAACCTTCTTTTCGACACATGTTATTCTTGATCATGTCCGTGAAACACCAGGATATATAAAGTCACTGGTTTCTGTGGTGGGGGCATGAGGTGTAGTGAGTGGAGTGGTGTTCACTTCTGTGATGGGACCTTTGGGGGATAACTGCATTCCCTGGTTGGTGGTAAGATATCATCTTTATCCCGAGTTAGAGCATTAATGTGGATGCTGTTTCCCTAAACCTGGGCTATGTCTATCACATGACCGACCTGCTGCTTCAAAGACAAGGGGAAGTTATTGGTGCACTGATGTTGGTTGAGGCTTCTATAGAGCTCCCAGGTTTCAGGCTATACAACAAGCTTCAGTCTTCAGCTATTTTGTGTATCACCAGGTGTTTTGTCAGGTTAGACATGATGTCCTGTTCAGCTTTGTGATCTGCATTATTCATAAGTGTTGTCTGCTTTGAGTTTGAAACGTGTGGCCACAGTTAGCAGGAGAGATGGAATCTCACTCTCTCCCCCCCTCACGCAGATACCTGTCCATCATCCGGTACCGATAATATAATGTTTATAACTATGTGACCCATGGCAGGTTATTCATTCAGTACCCTTTAGAGGCCTGAGCAGCCCTTTCGGCCCCCCCCGTGGCCACCAAGGGGCCTCAAAGAACATTACTTTATTTTTTCTTTATCAATTTATATTTTTAAAAGACTTTGCCTCCAGAAAAAACAGGAGACACATCCTTTATAGAGACAGCGGAATACTGAGCTAGCTTGTAAGATGAATCAAGTAAAAAAAATTGTGGGGGTTGAATCCAAAGCAACTGGACTTCTGTTTTGGCTTTAAGACGTTTCATCGCTCATCCAAGAGGCTTCTGCAGTTCTGAAACGTCTTCGAGCCCAACAACAAGTCCAGTTGCTTTGGATTCAGGACATATGGTTTACCATGACCTCGGTGAATGAGAATCTTCACAGACAAAAGTCTATCTTACGTTTCTTAATTCTTTTGGACATCTAAACATCATTTTCAAGAATAATTATTCCACTATTTTTAAATTAAAATGTTCATCATTTTCCATTTATAGACCATCAGAACAAGAATCAGCTAATGAGGAGCCATAAACAACCAAAAGCAGAAAAAGCAGAAAAGAAAGAAAAAGATGCACATTGAAAATAGTGGTCATCTATAAATCAAATTAAAAATACCAAACAATCTGTATGAAAACAAAAATCCTGGAAAGTTGAATCCGGAGCAACTGGACTTCTGTTAAGATTTTTTCTCTCCGGATTCAGCATTCCAGGATTACCATGACCCGGATGAATGGGAGTCTTCACAGACATGACAATGTAGGAAATGTCAATGAAATATGGTGGATTTTTCGGTTGCATTTATTCTCTACACAGAAAGATACTGCTCACGTTAAGTTATTTGATTAAACTGTAGTTTATTGTTGCCCTTCACTTTGCAGACTGCAAATTTTCAGATTGAAACTCACTTAAAGAGTAAATCCTTTAATTGTTTACAGTAGCTGTATGGGACTTTTTATTACCACTCTCATATAAAAAACTCAAAAAGGGTAAAATGATGCCAGGATGATATTGATCAAATGTGAGCGACACAGATATTTTTCTATAATACAATTAGTAATGGTTTTATTTACAGTATGCAGATGATCATACGTTGCAAATAAAGGCTTGATTCTGTCCGTAGCCAACCCTCTTAGAAATTCATTGCTTATGAATTGTGTGTACGTTTGTGTGAATGTGTGTGTGTTTGTGTGCTTAGGAGACTTCTTTGAAGACCCCCTTCCAGAGGCCGACCTCTACATCCTTGCCAGAATTATCCACGACTGGAATGACGAACGCAGCATAGAGCTACTCAGGAGAGTCTACAAAGCCTGCAAAATCGGTGTGTGTGTGTTAATCTGTGTGTGTTTCTCCCCTGCTTGGAATGAGATGGCAGATTGTCTCCCACAGTGCAGCTGATCCCAGAAAAATCTTTCCTTCTGACGTTGATCAAAGACAAATGCACACACACAAAAGCAGCAGATGCTATCAGGAGTTAGAAAGCCCCCTCGAGTGTTTTCGTCCGTCTGTTTTGTACGTCTGTTGATAAAAGTCAGTAGTAAAGCCTAACTCATCTGCACAGACAATTACTGTACTTTGGGGCGCCCCACAGCAGACCTGTGCTTCAGCAAAGACACCACAGGTGTTAATAATAGCAATAATATTATCAATGGTCCAGCTATTAAAGCAATGGTATCATTTACACCTGTGTTTGACAAATGTCTACCGAGAAAAATGTAAATGGGAGGTTTTGCTGAAATGCAAGGTTGGGAAATGAAATGACTGCATTACTTTTTCAATCTCCATAATCATCACACTTTGCCCAAAGTTCCGCTCATCATCGCAAGGCAGGTTTCCATCTACCTGTTTCCCTGTGTAGCTGAAAATTTTCCATGCTGGAACCACCTCAACCGGCTCCTTTCAGAGTGAAGGAGCAGCACCCCTCAAAAGAATCGCTAACTGAAGACGAAGAGTGAATTGTAAAACCAAAGAACAGCCCCCGAGGAAGTTGTGACACCTCTTCTGGAGTAAGGGGCACCCTGCTGAAGCCAGACCTGGTCCTGGCGCTTGTAGGCCAGCATCTGGAGGTCAAAGCAATACATGAGTTTTCATGTACTGATTCCATTCAGTACATGATTCCACTCAGTACATGATTCCACTCAGTACATGATTCCACTCGGTACATGATTCCACTCAGTACATGATTCCACTCGGTACATGAGTGGAATCGCTGAAAATTTTGAGTGGACTTCAAGTGTTTAAGAAATCAATTTAAGGCCTCCTCTGTAGAAAAAGTGTCTGTATCAGTAAAACAAAATACCACGCAATAATCAGACTTGTTTAGTTGCTGATGAGGTGTGAATACATGAGATGAAGAGTATGTTGTTTTAGTATGTTTTACTATTTTTGTCCGTCTGGTCTATCTTGTCTTTGATTTGTTGCTTAATGTTTGACATTTTAATGATAATCCTGTTTGATGGAAACGTGCCGTAGGATAAATCTGGTAAAAAAGCATCAAATGGTAACATTTATGTTAAATATCGCTGTCCCTCATAAACAAGAAGATACAATCTGTATTAAAAATATACTCTCACTAAATGACGAGTTTCTGCCGGGAAAATCATTCACAGAAAAACAAAGCAGATAAACAATGACGTTTTTGTCCAAATGCAGGAGGTGCTGTGTTGCTGGTGGAGGCTTTGCTTTACGAGGACGGTTCTGGCCCACTAACGGTGCAGCTCTACTCTCTGAACATGCTGGTGCAGACCGAGGGCAGAGAGAGGACGTCTGCTGAGTACGCCGCCCTGCTGCAGTCCGCGGGCTTCTCTAACATCCAGCACCGCCTCACCGGCAAGATCTACGACGCTGTACTGGGACACAAAGAGGCATGAGGGTTCTACTTTACCGGGACTGAAAACTGGTATTAAAAATGTTCCACAACCATGAATTCCATTTTAAAGTTGCTTCAAATAAAAAAAAGTTTCTCACCCTGTGTAACGACGTTCTGTATTTCCTTTTCTCATGAAACTCTATGACTTATTCAAAATTCAAAACACGTAACATTTTTATGTCTGCATACTTAATATTATAGCCCATCATTTTAAATACATCCCCTTTAATGATGGTTTATCTGGTGTCTTTGAAATCTAAAATCAATGGTTTGAGGGGATGAAAAACATGAAGTCTCTCTGAATAAATCATTTCCGGAGAGATGATATGAGCAGAAATACATATTTATTAGAAGACGACTCCACATTTACTCTCTCTGACTTATTTTGTGCTCCGTATGCATCCTGCTCAGTGGTCTGAGCCGGTGCGTGCACTAAAGTAAGAATTTAAGGCATCTAAGTAATGGTTTTATTAATTTGGTACTTTTGTTTTCTGTCTGCTGTTGGTGTGAATATCATTTTATTACTTGACATTTGTAAATTGAGGGTAACCACTTTTAATGGAACCTGACACAGCTGAGAGAATAAATCATTGATTGTTATCTATAATTTACACCTGCTATAGTTTGTGGGGAAATGCTGAGTCATCAATTCATTCATTCAATGAGTTTAAATACATTTAATACTTAATACAACATATTTAAAAAAAAACCACAACATATTTTTTATTCATTCTATTGTATAAATGTATCCTCAAAAAGTCGGGGATATTATGGAATTGCTAGCCCCACTGCGTCTACCACAGATCCTTATGTAATAACTCAAAAACTATTTCATGGATCATTTTCAAATTTTACACCAACTTAGACCTTAGTATGAGGGAGAAGTCCCCAAAAGTTCCCAATTTGGTGTACATGAATTGACCCGGATAGTTCATATTTTACTCACCAGGGGAACCTTTATTAAAAGGTTTTTACTTTTTCGGGGATTTACCTTTGATGTTGTTTATTTTACAAATGACTTTTCGTACTGATGATAATATTCACTTCACATACTCATTCATTAACTGAAGATTCAATAGAACATACTAAAGACAAACGCAGACCAGTAGATGGAGTAAACTGTTTTAGAGTAGTGTTGTAATGGTAATGGGACTGGGTGGCAGTTACTAATGGTTTTCGTGGCTAAAGGCATCAAGTAGGGGAACCAGTGGGCAGAATTTAGCTTAAGGTCTATTTAAACTGAGAAAACAACAAAAGAATGTTCTGTACAGTGGTTATATGTGACAACTTACAGATGTGTCAGACATAACCTTCGGAAAAATACATTTATGTGGAAAGAAAATAAGTTTTACATGGCAGCTGATCACGTTCTCTGCCTCATTGAGCTAACTGCTAGCAGCTACTTTCTGCTTTTCTTCTTCCAGGCACAAACACAAAGTAAATGATCAAAACGTCACGCCCGACCTGCACTTCTGCCTCTTGTACATACAGACACATTTCCTGCTGGCTGGAAATAATAAAAAAAAAAAAGGATCTAAAACTGAATCAGGTTCCTTCGGTGCATTTAAGGACAAATATGGATATTAAAGAAAGTGGACTGATCGGCGCCATCTCTGTCCTTCTATCAAGTTTTTTGGGAATCAATACATCTTTTTTTTGTTTTTAATCCTGCTGTCAAACTGCAGTCAAAGAGTTTTTAATCCCACTAAAGCTGCAACATGCCCTGCGAACACAATGTGTCTTTCTGCTTAATCCATTACAGTTGATTGTAAAAATATGTATATATAATCGGAATCTATAAAAAGATAATAGATAATAAAGGACTTTGGTATTTTATCTTTGTGTCTTGTATTGGGTTATTCAGGAGAAACCCAATAAAAGTATGATGAAAAGAAGTGAGGAAGCCTTGGTGAAGAGAGGGTTGAGTCATCCGCAGCCACGTTCCGACGCTCACCAATGGTCATGAGCTCCGAGCAGAGGCCAAAAAAAGGAGGTCAAGGACACGAGCGGCTGGAATGAGCTTCCTTCAAAGGGGGGCTGAGCTCAGCCTTCAATATAAAGTGAGGTGAGGGAGCTCGGAGCAGATCCGCTGCTCCTTCATGTTGACAGGAGAAAGATGATGGGCATTCCAGGACGCGGCCCCCTGGAGGTTTTACAGGACTATTCAGCTGGGAGGAGACCCAGAACTCACTGGAGGGAGTATGTATCCCATGTGGCCAGGAAGTGCCTCAGGAGGAGCTGGAGAGTGTTGCCGAGGGAGAGGAAATTCTGGAATACCAGTATAGGGCAGCTGCCACTGCAACCTGAGCTCAGATAAACAGAAAAGAATGGACGGATGGAAAAGTTAGAAAAGTAAAACATTGAATATGAGGACAAGACAATATAGCGAAGAGGAATTAAGTCAGAATACGACAATTAGGAAAATGTTAGATTCACAACATACACATATTTTACACATTTACTTCACTTAACTTTATTTATAAAGCACTTTTCAAAACACTGTTTCAAAGTGCTTTATAATATAACATGTCACAAATAAAGTCATGAAACCATTCTTAAAAAATATGGAGATTAAAACAGAAGATTACGGGTAAAATAGTAGGACATAACAGGAAATATAAAAACATGGATTAAACGTTTAAGAAAAATCAGATAACATAAGGTAAAGTAAAGTACAATAAAATAAAAGTACAATGAGGATAAAATAAATAGCTAAAACCTACACAGCTCAAGTCGAATTAGGGAAAGTTCAACTTAAACAACGACACAGACTCAGACAGCTGTATTTCCTCAGGCATACACTCTGCATTATTATTGTATTTATTATTATTATTATCATCATTTGTTTTTGTTGCTCTCACTGTCAATATGTTTTTGATAAAGAAAATATGTTTAAAATTAAATGAATGCCCTGTATAAACATATTATTTACAACTAATTACCCTAGAGGGATGTTTTAGCACTGATTCTGTTCCAAGGTCTGTTTCACATCTAGAGACTCGAGTAAAAGATTAAACTCAGTCTGGTCTGATTCTGCAGGAAATGATTAGCTACACGCCGCAAAGGTCGACCCCTATTAGATGGTGTGAGCCTCCAGTCTCTTCGCTAAGAAGGTGATCTTTCTCTCATATCTGTTCTCATCGCTCAATCCTGAGCCCCGGATCGGAACCTCTCGCCTCTTACTGCTCTTACCAGCCTGCTAAAGCTGCCTTTGTGCCCGACTCTTTGTAATGATGGATGTGACTCAATAAATTTACATCAGAATGGATCGGCCCATCTTTTTTATTTCCCCGCTCTCCTCCTCCCTGCAGAGGATCTATTCAAATTTCCGATATCAGGTCTTTTATTAAAGCTGTCTTTGAGCTTTACCCCTGTGTGTCAGTCCACACTTGTCAGTGAGAGTTCTGAGTTCTGAGTTCTGGTATTTTATTACATTAAAACCAGCTGTAATCCCTGCAGGCATGAAAATGGGCCAAAAGTAAAAATAACAAAATCGCAACTTTCTGATTCTTCAGCTGAAAATGATGGTTATGTGCATTCTTAAGGCGCTGGTGTGAACGTGAAAGCAGATCCCAGGGAGGACGAGTGGGACATTTTGCAGAGGGGTGAGAGTGGAGTGGAGGAAAAGCCAGAGTTGTAAATGAGGTAACTGCAGACAGAATAAGACGAGAATGATCAAAGAGGGGCTGTTCACACCACAACATTTAATTATCGCATGTATCATGTGTTCTTGGTATCTTGAACACATGATGCATTCAATGTGATAAAATAGGAAATCCTTATAGTGCTTCCTGGTCTTAAGGTGAACCCTTCCAAAATATACAGAAAACAAAGCTAGACCAACGGTTTTGCATCAAACAATTACCTTTTGTTCCAGTTATTTCACACAACAACAACGTTTTGGTTGCTGTTCCAGTGTGTAAAGCTCGAAACCACCCCCATTACTGTTTATGTGTGAAGTGGTACGATATAATTCCTGTGAAAACTCTGACAACTTCCTTGTCATTAGGTCTTCAGATACATTTCTATGAAGGTTTTTAGAAAACTTTTTGACCCTTATTGGATTCTTTTGGTTGCATGAAGTTACACAATTCTGTTTAGTAAGTCCTCACATGCTTTCTTTAATATGCCCCCCAAAAAATCTTTCCAGAAGAAGACTTTCTCAAAAGTCTTGGTGAATGCCTCCTCCTCAGTGCCCCCTTTTTACCTGTGGTGTTCCCCAGGGTACCATCCTTGGCCCCTTACCCTTTAACATATACATGCTGCCACTGGGTCACATTATAAACATTTTCAGTCAAAATAGACAATAAAGAATAGTGACTTGAAATGTCAACAAAGCAATTGAGCACGAGATTAAATGGTTAAAAAGATAACACACATAAATCTGCTATCATGCAGGATGTCTGGACAAATCACAACCTCCCGTTTTACATCGCACCATGTATGTCAACGTAGGTGGATCAGCTGTCGGAGGGATCTGTTGAAACGTACAGCTCCAGTCTGACACACCAGTACTCTACCAATAATTCATTTAAAAGGACATCAAAACATGTAGACGTATAACTTTAACATAAAATTTGAGGTCCATTTGTCTAGAAAACGCCATAAAAACATCTCATTCCTCCAGCTCCGTTCTCCTCCCTCTTTCTCTCTCCCCCACTCTTGAGGTTGTTTGTTCCTTCTTTTTCAGCCCTAGTCAGCTTCTGATCAGGTACAAACCACCCCTGTAGCAACAGGAGATGCTGGGATACCGCATTTTTGGGGCGTAATCCTGCTTAGTCAGCAATATGGCAGCAATACGGTTTTGGTGCTCGTACTTCAGGGCAGAGAGGATTGTAGATGACATGCAACAGGTCGGTCAAACACAGTACATCTGATTCCACTTCTGTGACCACATGACATGACATTATATTGCGTGGATCATGCTCTGCATTAAGGAGACCTCACCGCCACCTGTCACTCCTCAGTCCTTTTTCAGTACCCCCCCTCGTTCTCTCTGCCCTCGCTCAGCTCGCTGGGCCCTTTTTTCCCTCGCATTAATTGTGGATTAATCAGAGCAGCAAATTAGAATTGATGTCAGACCCTTGTAGATGACTTTACGAAGTCGGCCTAATGAATGGAAATGAAGTGCTGAGGTTGGGGACAGCTTGATCCGCGTGAGTGAGCGTCCAGCGCCTCGTTGCGGTATTAAAAATGTCACGGTGGTTATCTGAGGCCGGTCTTAGTGCTGATGCCCTGACAAAAATATATTTACTTGAGGATGACACACTATTTCAGTTAGTCTCTCTTTTGCTTAAAGGAGTACTATGTTATATATAGGTTATATATATATATGTTATATGTATATGTTATATATATCTTTGAATAAATGGAATATGATATTCATAACTGCAGTTTTCAGTGTATAATCAGCTGAAAATAAACAATATTAGATTGGAAGAGCCCTTTATATCAACACAGAGGAAACTTCACGTGGTGCTGCCGTATTTATACAGCAGCCTGAATGGGCAAACAGAACACTGGCTCTGGAGAGGGATTTTTGTGCTTTTAGGTTGAATGGAAAGGAACGCTCCATCCCCCCGCCGTTGCATTTCCTCTATGGCGGTGCAACACGGCCAGCGCCAGGTCACACAGCCTCCCTGTTCCCACTCATACCTCGCCGTTCCCTGGGGCTGTAGACTGGCTGCACTCTGGATTTTCCCTCCTTATCTCTATCCGTCGCATGCCGAGTTGAATTCTTCGGGTAGAATACACGGATACGACCACTTCATCTCTCAACGGGTTCACGAGTCGGGTCTTCATGCTAGTATTGTTTGATGGCAAGGTTTCACAATCATTCTTTTTTGCGGTGCAAAATAGTGGTTCTAATAGAACCGCCACAAAACACTACCTCCATGAACTGTGGATCTAAAGGAACCCAATTGGATGACAGAACACAGGATGACATCTTTGGACACTTAAGGTCCAATGTAGATTCTTGGATAGCAGCAGGTGAGTTGATGTATATAAAAAATTGGCAATATGACCACTAGATGCCACTACATTTTAGACACTGCACCTTTAAGATGCTAGTAATAAAACAAAAAATCCTGATAGTAATTATTAATCTTTCAGTGAAACCAGATTATATAAAAATGAGGCAATGAATGAAGCATTTCATGTCTAGAGGTTAGAATATGTCACTTTTCTCTTAGAGTATTCATATCTTGTCTTTCATAAGTAACTGGGCATGTTCTGTCTGTATTTTATGTCCTGATTAATCTTATTCATACGGAAAAGTGCATTCTTGATTAAAGGAAAATCAGCTCAGGAAATCAGAGTACGATTAAAATGAAAGCGGTGTGAATGACTGTCATTTAAGTCCATTCAGAGAGGGGAACTATTTTCATTGCAGTCTTCATCGTTTCACAGATTTAAATGTTTTTCCCGCTGCTGCCAGAGAATCTCTTCATGTAAGTTTGGTCAATAATTTCGACTTAGGTCAGTTTTCCTGCTTCAGGGGCGAGAGGAGCATACATTTCTTCCCGCCACGTTTTCGTTCCGTTCTCTGCACCGACACACGAGTCTATTATTGCGTCGGGCTCAGGTTCAACCTGAGCGGATTTTATGGATGATTTTAGAACGTCGGCGCTGTAAAAATAGAGAACAGCCATGGAGAAGAGGATCACAGGTAATGTGCGGACAGCAGCTCCTCTACGCTCAGTATGCTGGAAATGCGACTGAGAAAAAACACTGAAGGCAAAGCAAATGCAGCAAACAGCAAATACCGTCCTTGTTTCCAGTGGTTTATGGTGCATGTCGTGTAACAACATCGTCCCTGGTTTGATTCCAGGCTGCAAACATGCCTCCTGTTAATTGTAAAATAAATGCAGATGTGTGCAGTATCACACTTTAAGGTAAGGGAAAAAACTGCATTATAAAGATGAAATGCACGTGTGGATGATTTGATGCTCGATTACTGCAGAGACACTTGATGTATTAAATGGCATGAGGAACTTTCTGCGCTCAGGTGTGTGTCTACATTCTATTCTGTGTGTGTGTGTGTGTTTGTGTGTATGTGTGTGTATTTGTGTGCGCGCACTCTTTGGAGAGACTCTAAATTTGCTGCACAAGTCACGCACCATCCTGCCCTGGAGCTCCAGGATGCCACTTAAAGATAACAACTTCAGGGTATTTCAGGGAACACACTCAGTTTATGCCCAGAGTGTGTGTGTGTGTGTGTGTGTGTGTGTGTGTGTGTGTGTGTGTGTGTGTGTGTGTGTGTGTGTGTGTGTGTGTGTGTGTGTGTGTGTGATATGCTTCTTACGACTTCTGGCTCTTTGTGTGATGTTGATATCATTTCATTGCAAAGTTTTCTCAGTAAAGACCTGTCTTTCTCTTTGGGAGCAGCAGTCAGACGAGGGTTTTTACATCTCCAGGAAACCTCAGAGTGAACCCAAGAGTTTCTGAAATAAACCATACCGATGAACTTTCTTAAACTTTGGGATGTCCTCTGTGGGAGTTCTGAATGTAACCATACCTTCATTAATTTACCTTACAAAATACAACTCATTTGTAATTCTCTATTAATGTATTCCATTCTCCAAATATATATAATCTTTAAGTTTTTACTGGTTTCCTGGTTGACCACTAATATTTAAAGGTGCAGGTTGTGAAATGTAGTGACAACTAATGGTGAAGCATCTTTTATCAACACAGCTGTACTATGGTAAGAGTAAGAAAGCTTGTATTATTATTTGTTTAGCATTGTGGTAGTGTTGCAGTGGTGGCTCCATCTATTGTGGATTATTTACCTCATCAAAAGAACAGTGGAGAAATGGGTTCTGTAAAGCCGCCGAAGCAGCAAGCCATCTTCCCGCAAACCTTTCCGAGCTCATCCTGATTGATGTGTTAAATAAATCAGGATGAGCTTTGTATTCCCGACTAGAATACAAAATATAGACTTAAATACAGAGAATAAAGAATATACTTGGAAGAGAACAAGAATAGCAGCAGAGTTATGAAACAGAACACAAAGAATAAAAGTTCTTAGAAAAAAAAAAACCCTTACTAAATTTGCCAAGTTCAACTTAGTGCCATATTTGTTGTGCAAACTGTATCTGTATTCCAACATTGTGCTATGAGGATGAGGAAGACGAGTATGCAGTCCTGTGGGTGTTCCACGGTCTCCTGTCTGTGTATGTGTGTGTGTGTGTGTGTGTGTGTGTGTGTGTGTGTGCAGTTGTTGGGCTCTGTTGTGTGGCTGGACAGGGAGAAGTGATGTGATGGTGTCCAAAGCTCTTGAATAAAAGCTGTTCGATTCTGCTCGTCCTCTTTAGGCTGGATCCTGTGGTTCTGAACCGTTTTCCAGACTGTAGTGGTTCAAATGGTGAGCTCCGGGGTTGTGTTCTGTCCGTGGAGATGCTGCTGGCCCTCCTCTTCAGTCTGCTGGCATGTATGATGTCAAAGTCATGGCTGTTCTCATGTTCACATGAGATCAGTCAAAGTACAGATAGGGTTTTTTTAAGCTATAGGCATGCTTGGACAAGCACATAGCTGATCATAACAGCTGCTGGGGAGGCAATGCAACGTGTGGGGGAGCTTTTATTCTTCACATTCTTCACCATGTGGTCATCTGTTACCTGATGAGTTGACTCCCCCAGGAAACTGCAAGAACCCATCATTTTCCTTGGTTTCTCTAGTCAGCCCTTCGTGTTTCCTTTGATGGCAAAGTTTCAAGCTCTGTTGTGTTTTCTTGAACTATGATCCTGCATTTCATCAACTTATTCCCTGTTGGTTTATATAGGAGAAATGTTTCTTCATCGTCTTTCTGCCATTTCAGCCTAAACATGTAAAAAAAAAGCCCTCTCCAGAATCAGTTGTAATAAACTGTGTATTATATTGTTCAAAGAGATTTTACACACTTTTACACACTGCACTTTTAACATATACAGTAGATTTGTTAATGGTAGTTTATATATAAACCACCATCAGCTCCTGGCCTAACTGTAACATCAACTTAATCTTAAACTCTTAGTTTTATATATATTTTCCAATATAATGAACATGTTAAAATCTAGGGCAGTTTTTCAGATAGTGGATAAATGTAATTTTCATTTGTTTTCCACGTTGGATGAGAGCTTTTCCACTGAATTGCCTCCACTTGTGTGGCTCAAATAACCTGATGTGTTTCAGATTTGCTGCACAAATGGAACATACTGCCCCAGCACAGTTTACCTCGCCTGACACGACCTATTTATTCAGGTTTTCTGCCACGTGGTCCTCAACAAGCAGCAAGACCCACATTCAAACAATACAGGCATGTTTATCATGGGGGCAATTACTCAAAGTACAAAATGAATCTGGAGTCTGAATAGAGACAACGTCTCCAGGACGACCACATCTATACTGCTGTGTGTTCAGAACAGATAGAAGCAGCCGAGGATCTGATGGCAGTACAGCCACAAGTGAAAAGTAGGAATGGGTATCACCATGGTGACAGATCAAAACACACACATCACTTCTCACAACTCAATAAAGCGTCTTTTCGCTGTAAGCCCTTATTTGTCACTTCAAAACACCTCCATAATTCATGAACCGGTGACAGCAGTATTGAATTGAGGACAAAGATGTCTACCCTGTAGTCTACACACACATACACACATGCAGGCAGACACACACACACACACACACACACACACACACACACACACACACACACACAGACACGCACACATACAAACATTCATGAAAGTACTCATGAGCTACAATGTTGGGGGCGACCTTTGGAGAGGTGATGAAGCTCTATTGGTTGGTAGTTTGTGTATGGCTTTGGGTGCATGTGTGTGTGTTTGTGTGTGTGTGTGTGTGTGTGTGTGTGTGTGTGTTTGCATGTTACACTTCTCTTTCCCCTCTCTGTCACTTAGTGTTGCTTCCGTTTTTTTGCATCTTTGTCCTGCCCCTTAGCATGACTAAATACAGTCCGTCTCACATATAATCATGCACCCACAGACACACACACACACACATACATACACACATATGGGCAGACATATTTCAGCCACAAGGATGTCACTTCTGCTACTGGTAATACGTCACCCATACACATTCCATGTCATTAGAATATATATATATATTGATAAATAAAAGAAGAACAGGGACATAAATATATCCTCGTACTGATTTTGACAACATTTTGGTCATCGTAGCCAAGTTGAGACACACACACACACACACACACACACACACACACACATACACACATGTGTCACTGTTTTCCTTTATTAAAATGATTTTTCACTGAGCTGAGTCACGAAATCAAATCTGAACGTGTTTGCTAAGAGCCTTAAAATGACGCCTGGAAAACAAAAGCACAGCCTTGAATAGCACAAATGAAATGGATGACATTTTATTTTATAACTCAAGGACCCTCAGACACAAGGCGACAGTTGAAGTGCCATGCAGGGTAATTGATGGGCGTTCTGTTAGAATGGCCATTATTCAACTTTAGTAGCTGTTGCATAAAGTGCTGATTTACATCTAAAGGAGTAAAACAGCAGAAGGTAAAAATTCATCACACTTTATCTTTCCATTATCATTATCATCCAACACAAAACACACAAACATTGGGACAACTCTGAGTGTATTGCATGCTAGTGATTTTTAGTATATATCTAATGTACCTGTGGCCATTATTATAATATTCTTCAATTATAGGTGCCTTTTAAGGCAGCCAAAGATGACTTGTAGTAAAATCCAAATGAACAGTACAAACAATCAGCAGTGTATCAAATTCGATCATATATCCTGTGGGTACTGTGCATGTTAGGGTCATGATTGTGTTTATTGTTTCTTTAAACAAACAATCGCATTCAGACACTTTTAGAGGCGTCTGAATGCGATGGTTTCGGAGGCTACTTCTACATCAAAAATCCCTGTGTAGGTATTGACTTATAATTTTTAAGTCAACAAGCCCTGTCACGGTGAAGACTCAGTGGCTGGACCCAAAAAGCAGACACCAGTACGGGAGAAGGTTTTAGCTGTGTTAGGGATGGGCTTGGGTTGGGAGGATGTAGACAGCAGGGAGAAAGCTGGGCTCACTCGGATGATTTCTCGGCCGGGTGTGTCGTAGTGTAGCCGGGCAAAGCGGAGCAGGTGGTTGGCAGAAAGGAGTTCACAGGAAACCTGGAGCACAAGAGAAGGCGGGAATCAAAAGCATAGAAATAGCTCAAGCTTGTGCCTAAACATGAACACTACCACTGTGAGGGTTGAAACGGGGGATAATTATTCCAGATCTTGGCTGTAGATGGAATTTAGGTGTGGAACTACCAGCCTGAGCCACCAGGAGGAACAAATGAAGCAGAGAAATCGTTACAAGCCCAACTGTTCCTGTTGACATTTAGCTTCAGGTGTCTGTCTCAACAACTAATCATAGTATGAGTCCTTTGTTCTTCTCTGTAAAATAAAAGTCTTGACGATACATATACAATATGGAAGAATATGTCTTTTAGGTCATTTTACACAGAAATTCACATTATGTCTTTGGTAGTTTTGATTAATATATTGGCTTACATAGGATAAAAAAATTAAGGGCCAATCAGGAGTTTATTACATCAGTATACAACTGATGATGTATCTCAAAATTTAGAATATTTAAGCCACTTAATCCAAACGGGATTGGGTGACATAGAACCAGTCGTTAACCCAATAGGGAGAAAACCAAATGAAAGTAAACCTAGATAAGGGTAGGGAGGTGTGGAAGACAAGGAGCATCGGCCAGTACATGGCCTTTGGATCCCCAGTTTCAACTGCTCAAACGTTGGACGTCGAGGTCCTAGCCTATGGAACATAATTGAAGATGGGGGCCCAGCTGATGACCCCAAAGACGTACCTACTCTACATTTCACCACCCCTAGCAGACTGCTAACATCAAGACTATCACCTTTCCACAGGGATTGACAGACCAAGTCCTATTCCCACTACTTAGAGACTAAACAGACGGATACACATTAGATCATTTCCATAGACTCTCAAACCACATCAGACCATCATGAACAAACACATCATTTTGATTCTGATTGGCCTTTCCAGTGGGCTGTTTGTTTAGTGAGTGATGTATGAAACAACCTTTAGATTGAGGGACCTTTAATTGCCTTTTGGACGGCAGACATCGTTGGGATGAGTCAGAGGAAACTTTCTTACCATACAGGTGACCTTTAACCTTTACATTTGACTGTGCAGTTTTTAAGTCGCACATATAGACTGCTGAGCCAGGCCACATGGCAGTACAGCATGATGCTCTGAATATACTTATCTGTCTTATTAGTATGGAGGTGTGGAAGAGTTTTTTCACTCACTTTTCAATCAGCCAGTCAATATAAGACTGGTACTGAGTAGCACTGAGTACTGGTCCTGATTGCAGAGGAAAGAGGGTTATTTACTCACTAGCATATTGTGTTTGTGAGACAGGATCTGTACCATTAAATGAGGTTTGGATTGAATTGTGACTGAATCATTTCAGACAGGAGTGAACCAGGCGGAACTGTATTTTGAGCAGATGACACATCCATGGAACACAATCTGTTTTACTTCATTGTTGCATATCAATAGATGAAATCGATTTTGACCAAAAGGCATTCTACCCTTAATGACATTGCTTTTGTGATTGTTTTATATGGCATGTCTTCCAAACTAGTGGAATAGTATGAAAGGCAACCGTCCATTGAAAGATAGGGGCCAAATCCATGACAAGATATTTTAAAACAAGAGCACTACCCGAGTCAGGACCAAGGTCTTTCCTTGTGTTGGTAGGCTGAGAGATGCCTGATTTCATCCACACTAAAAGCATTCCTGTCGGCACAGGTGGCTGTAATGATCGTAAGTAGATTTGCACATTTTTCATGCAGACAGAGTAAAAACAAGAGAAGAAGTGATTTAGGTCATTTGCAAACACAAGTTCATCGTCCGTTACATTAGGCGTGTAGATGACATTCCTGTCTCCTTCTTCATCAGGCTGGAGAGTCTCTATGGTTTATTTCCTCTTAATGTTCTGCTCAACTGTTTGGTTGAACATATTTTGAATCACTATTTCTTATTGAAAAATGTGACTGACCTTGTTTACATCTGTAATATGACCCAGTGGCAGGTAACTCCAACAGATGTGATAATTAGTCCATTAGAAAGCCTTCAGTGGTCTGCCTCTTGAAGGACACTGTGATGGAAGGATATCTGCCCTGAGCAGCAGTGGTGTACCCCCCCCGCTTGGAGACTGGATACCGTTGGTGGTGGCTGATGATTCCGCTGAGACTGATGTTTGAGAATCATAATTAAAGAAAAGACAGTAACAAAATGATGAAATTATGAAGGTGTAACACCATTGCTTGGATAGATGTGGCAAAATTGACGCCTGTGACCATAAAGCTGCTGTTTTAGACTGAGCGTGAGTGAAAGGTGAGGATTATATGAGTGGGATGAGCAGAGACCGAGTGGGCAGAGTCTTCTTGACTTAAAATTTAACTAGAGCTTTTATGTAACAACGGAGCACTTTGTTTTATTCTCACATAATTACTACCACGATCGGCCCACCTTCAGCAAGCTGGAAAAACTGATCCGACGAAGAGTCCAGTTAAATTTGTAATCCGCTCGGAATATTTCAACAATTATAGCTGATTACTGTTAGCATTTTCTGCCATACATTGTTTTTGTTTTTGTTCACCTGTTAAAGTTATCCTTGTTATTACAGTCATGTTTTGGAGACAGTAATGGATCATATCAGCTCTGTGACCCAATAGTGAAAAAAAAAAAGAGCCAGATATCAGTCTCTCCAGTTCTACACGGCGGGTAAAGACATCACGTGTACGGGTCAAATACAGGGCTGTAATGGTTATGGTTAAATTGATTCAGTTGCCAAAGGTGATTACTCACAGGGGCATCTGGCCTTTCTGAAAGAGCAGAGTTTGTCTCAGCCAACCACCGCCGAGCAGATTAACATCTTTCCCATGATTGTTTTCATTAGTGTGTAAATGCCAGGGTCGACCCAGTCCTTGTACCCATGGGATACTGCAGTGCAATGAACTGGAGGAGCACACTGCTAGAGCGGGGATGCATGGCAGTATTCATAAAACACTGGTAGGTATCTGTAAACCTAATCCCACATGCAAAGCCATGCACCTACCCTTCCTCTCTGCCCAGTGCCACTAATCTCTGTGGCACTTTTAAATGAGAAAATCCAGAGGGAGGAAATGACTCCCATTCATTTATTCCGCAGATTATTAGCTGCCTCCTCTCATGTTGATTCACTGTGATGGAATTTCAGCAGCAGGAATTGAGGTTAGGCTCGGCTCTCTGTTGCAGAGCTCTTTAAAATCGATGTATTTATATGCACTTTCCACCGAGGTGGGGGAACGATTCATGTGGTGTAAAAATACAGAGCCAGTTGGAACCCAGGAACAATGGCACTCTTAGCATCTTACCTGCTTGGGGAAAGGAACAGAAATCAGCAGGATAGACATTTTTTTGGTGTAATCCCATGATTTTGCAGCTTTAAATACTAAAAACATATTCATATTGAAGACTAATGCATGTTTTAATGACATAATATATGTCCTTTAACTCTATTTTATCCAGTTACCTAACAGCAGTCGGCACGGCGATGACTAACACGTGGATCTCTGAGTGATCCTGCAGGGATATTGGTCCCTGTATGTTTTGGTAGCTCCTTTTTCATTTCAAATATGAATATTGATAAACAAAAAACGATTGGTAACTCGATTTTTCGTTTTGACATTTTTCTTTAAATGAAATGTTGGTCGCAGAAAAGGAAAAATCAAACCCTTATTTAGTTGTTGTCTCCCGATGATTTCATTTTTTATTCTTGTGTCAAAAATTAAAAAAATCTAATTAACTCTCATGTTTTGTTTCTTAAATGGAAAAATGAAATACCCAGACCGATCTGCCTCACCAGATCATCACTGACCCACTGCCACACCGGTCCTGCTGGATGATGTTTCAGGAAGTTTAATGTTTTCCACAGCATCTCCAGACTGTTTCATGTCTGTCACATGAGCCCAGTGTGAAACTTTTGATCTGTGAGGAGAACAGGGCACCAGTGGAGAACCTGCCAAATCCAGTCTTCTGTAGTGAACACCAATCACGCTTGCACGGTGCTGCTCTGTGAGCATAGTGCATGTGAGCATCTGATAGTTTGGTCAGAAATATCACACCAGCAGCTGCTAGAGGTCATTTTTAGACATCTGGCAAAGTCCCTCCTGTTCCTCCTCACATAAAGGAGCAGATACTGGTCCTGCTGCTGGGGTGAGGTCCTTCTACAGCCTTGTCCAGCTTCTACTTGTATCTCCTCCACACTCTTGAGACTGTTCAGGGAGACACAGCAAAACTGGAGGCAGTGGAGGACCTGTGGAACCTCAATGGGCTCCAGGTACAGCATCAAGCCTCCTGCAGAGACAAAGACACCTGCAAAATGGAAATAGAGAAAATTAGTGACTTTTATAATAGTGACAATTAAATAATACAATTATTTTAAACAATAAACAGCACAGCACACAGCACCTCCAACAATAGAGAGAAAATTGAACAATTTAAATACTAATAATTAAGAAAGAAAGGGAAAGGGACAGAAAAATAGTAAAATATATAGATATAAATGAATCAGATTAAGTTGAAAACATCGTTGTTGTTTAATCCCATGATTGGGGCTGTGGGAGGCATCCTCTACTCAGTTGTTTGTTTGTTTTTAACATCAGGCCTGCAGGAATAGAGTCAAGGAAAGGTGACCAAACATTCATGAAGAGCCCATCCTTCCCCTGTGAGACAGACAACCTGTAAAACCTCTGTGCACCACAGGACAACACGGCGGGGTGTCTTTGATCACGTTGAACAAAAAGCCTTTTCGAGCAATTAAAAGGAGCTTGTCAAGAAGTTTTCTACCAAGGTGCAGGGAGATGTGATCTCCTGGAGAGAAGGCCTAAGAGGAAAACATCAGGGACTCTTCTTTTAATTTACATTTTAAATATCTCACTAATTATCTGGGAAATGAATACCCAGGATCCTGAAATTACCTTAAACTCTCAGAAACGATGGGAAACTGTTCCCCCGATCAGAACGGCACCTGATGCATAAAGGAGAGAGCGAACCATTTATTATATATAAGATAACTCCCTCACTCTGTGCCATGTAAACGCAGATCTGATCAGGTTTAAAGCCCCGCCAGACATCTTAAATATATTCAGTGCATACATCTTTTTCTCTTTTACAAGAAATATTTAGCAACTGACACGCGTCATAGAAATCAAGAAGTGAAAAACCGATGATGGAAAGAGTTTTGATGGAAAGCCGTGGAGCAATGTGGGAGGTAACCTGAGATATAAATGTCTCATCAGCATTTACAGTTCTACCCAAAAGTACTTTCATCTACAATATCTAAAGAAATATGGCTTGGGGAGATTTTCTGGAGGACAATAAAGCTTTATGCTAAGGTGAGTCATCTAGTACATGAATCATATTCTTCTTTCCAGAACAGAACGCAGAGTTTGGATTTTGAAAAACAGGAGATTTTTATCTTTTTTATTCAAGGGCAATTAATCATAGTATCCTTCTTATAATGTTATATTGTTTTTGTATTAAATGCTTCGAAATAAATGAATAATTTGTTTATTTCAATCCCCAGAAGACGAAGACCTCCCCCTAGTGAGTAAACATGAACTATAAGAGTGAAATATGAAAATATACAAGCTAGATCTCAACAAGTCCAATCATATGCGCCAAATTTGGACTAAATCGGAGAAAAGGTCGCAAAATTGTGGATCGAGAATGTTCGGAAATTAAGCACCTAGTCTTGGAAATGTGCAACTGCCCTTAATTGATGTGTGTCTGTCCAATGACTTAAGCTTAACATGAATTAAACTAAAAGCCATTTCTATGATTTCACCTTAACTCTGTGTTCATCAGCAGCTAATCTAGGATATTCTTGATGTGATGTTCTGATTTTTAGGTTTCCCTCACTTCTGTTAACTGGTCACAGCTTTTATGACTTTAACAAGTCTTCTGACCAAGATACAGCCGCTTAAGTGGACTTAGGAATAAAATATGTATATTTAGATTGAATATAGGTACATTTATTCAATTCAACGTCTCACAGAGTTCACATTTTTGAGTGCAGGTGACCAGAGTCCGTAGAGGGTGTTGTGGTTATGGGAGAAGTGGCATTACGTCTGTGGACTGATCTTTTCTCATGTAGTTCTGAGAGTGAAACAATGTTTTGTGTATTTCTCCTCAGACCTGTTTCGCTGTAAATGAATCTTTTACTTTGAAAAGCCAAGGTCGTTGTGATTGAGTTTTTACCTCAGGTTTCATTAGCGTCCTCCATTGAGCAGGTGTTTTGTGCTGAAATCAGTGATTGTTTTCTGTGATTCACGATTATTACACACAACAATAGACCACCAAACCAATTAGTTGGCTTCTAAGGGTAACATTGTCTTTCTAATTGAACTGAGCTCTGTCGATGGGATAAGGGTTGAATGCTCAGACAGCATGTTCCATTGTTGGGTCCTACGAAAAATATTTTGCCGGGTAAAACTGAAGGCACTTACTAGTAATTAAAGAAAATCCTCATTTTTTATAAAGTCTCATATGTTGACCATTCAGAAAAAGTATACCATTATCTATTAATTATGCAGTAAAATGAGTGATTTAAATTGGGGGTTGAGGGTGGAATCACCCATGACAGTTTCCAACCCATGTTACCCGCTGCAGGAGCATTTTATCCAATAAGGGCTTCTTTAAATGAATTTAAAATGCATCTGAGACGCTTTGAGGAGTCAAAGAGAAATAATTGTATGGTACCTGCTCCAGATCCTTGATCATGCATAGAGGGGCAGTCTTTATTTCATAATTACAAGCTTTTTCTCTTACTGAGTGACTATGGAGAATTCCCTCAGCTACGTTAACTGTAAAAGTAAATGATACTGTCATTGGCATTAATGGGTGACCACTGTGCTGGAACTCTAATGAGAACAAATGGCAGCAGCAACATTTTGGTGCCCACATAAAGGCAAGGTTTTTAACGGTTTTCACTGGCAGAGTGTCCTCAGAAATGATATCTCCCCCATCCTGTCTTTTCTGTTCCCCTGCTTTCATGTTCCGACTCTTATCACCCATCCATCCTGCTGCAGTTATTCAGAGCAGCAGTTGCATATAGCTGCATCATCCCCTCCCCCCCTTCTCCAAGACTAAGATGACCTTCACAAGCTCGTCACGCTGGAAGATGGGGAAGACAGAGATGGGGTTATTAAAGAGATGGAAGGGATGAGGAAGAGTGAAGGTGGATAAATGAGGGCAATATAAGGCAGAGGAAGGTTTATTGACAAGGAGGGGGATGCAATAGTAAGTGCAGGAACACCAAAACAGAAATAGAGACAACGGGATCAATGCAGGTAAAAAGATGAGTGAGATAGTGCATAAATCCTCATTCTGCAGATCTGCTGAGGGGCTAAGCTGCCCTCTTCATGCGTCTTCAATCAGACACCATCGACCCAAATTTAACCCGACAAATCTTTTCAAGGTAGAAATTCCTCTGATCACATTACCAGTGGATTTTAGCCAGGGATGCAGAAGATGTAGCAATATCTATAAACAAAGGTAATTCAGTCTCTCCAGGAGGATGGCTGTCCTGTTTGCTGTGGCAGGAATCACAGGTGGAAGATTGAGTGAGTCCATGTGTGTTTGACCTTCTCTTTAACCTTGTTTAGCCCAGGTTCACTCCACTGAGGCTGAACGCACACATGTTGGAAAGAGAGAGAGAGAGAGAGGGAAGGAGATGCAGAGAGAGAGAGAGAGGTGGTGGGGGAGATGGAGAACGTTCTCCTGCAGGCTTCATCCACTACATTCTGACACTCTGGTTCTCACCTTCTCTCTGACTAATCGCACTTTCATGAAATAGTAAATCCAGTTTAAAAAAAAAGAAAAGACTATTTAAAAACTTAAACATTCAGCTCCGGCAAAAGGATCCGACGATACAAAGCATCTCTCCCTCTGTCTCGATCTCATTCTTTTGCTTGCTATCTTGCTCTTCCACTTTGTATAATCTTCACCTCATTAGCATTTTCAAAAATCATATCCTTCTGAGTCATGCAACACAGATGCTCTACTGAGTGTGTCACCGCTCGGTTAAGAAAGCGGGGCGACTCAGCCTGCCATGGCTCAGCTCAGGGTTGTCAGAAGGCATTTCACATCCCACAAATTCACAAAACAAACTCAGTCAAAGACATGAAGAGGAATGGATAAAGCAGGATGTGCGCGAGAATATCAAAGATTAGAGGAGAATTTTCTGATCTCTGGAGAGAAACTGGGTCATGGTGGGAGGCAGGAAATGGAGGATTTGGCCCAAAATAAAGAAATTAATAATAGAAGAGAGAATAGATGGGAGGTTTTAAAGTGAGAAGTGACGATACCAACATGTCAAATGATCTGAGTGGGCAAAGTAACAGCAGTTGAGACAAAAGGATTCTGCAGAGTAAGTTCAATGTCAGAACCCTTTTTAAGTCTAACAGAACAATTGCAGTTGTGATGAAGCCCTAAATGTAAAGTGCATTATAAATTAAATGTATTATTATTATTATTAATATATAGATGATAACCAACAGTGAAGGCATATGCCTGAAAGTGCCCAATCCCCTGCATTGCACAAGCAATCCCCTCTGTTTGAACTCCCCCAAGTTAAATGTGAATTGAATTTCTGAAAAAAAGTATGTTTGTCTTAAAAAAACAACAACCCCTAGTTGGTAAAATATATATCATTAGGGTAAAATATGAAAGAGTAAGAATAACAGAATAAGAAGACAGAACTCCTCCAGTGGATTCATATGTACCAGATCTGGACTAGATGGAACCATCTAGTAGGATGTTAATCATAATAGTAATCATTGTTTTATACATCACAAGTTAGACAGTACATACATTAATGCAGATTTATCTCTGCATTGTACCATCCCTGAGGGAGCTGTGGGCGGCCCCTGTGAAGAGCCCAGGGAGCCCAGGTATCATGGTCTTGCTCAAGGACCCACGGCATGTTGCGTCAGGCTCTAACCCTGGTCTCCCGGTTGAGGGACGACTCCTCTACCCACTGAGCTAAAGTCAACAAAAACAGTGTTTTTCATAAATAAACCTCCTTGTGGGTAAAATATGAACTATTAGAATATAATATTACATATACAAGATAGAACTCCTTCCGTCGATTCATATGCACCTAGTTTGGGCTGAATCTGACCAACGGCTGCAAATGAATGTCAAAAAAACTGTTGAAAGATAAAGCTGCCCCAGTGACGGAAATATACAAACGACCGTTCCCAAAATTGATCCAGTTCTTCCTCACACAAATGTCTATGTTTGAATAAAATTTGAAAATGATCTATGAAATGTTTTGAGTTAATGCGTTGACACAAAGGATCTGAGATGCAAGTTCCATAATATCCCAGACTTTCCGAGGATATAATTATTCCTCTTTCTAACCTCAATTTTCAAGTATGTAGAAGAATCACCAGGGACTGAAAAAAATGGAAACGTTATCAGCCTCCTGTAAGGGATCCAGATTTCGACCTATAACCCTGCACAAGCAAACATTGAAATATGAGCGAGTTCAAGCTGTACGGGCTGGATTAACAAGATCAGCATCAGATGCTGGGGGACAAGGACATGCTGATATAACTGGACTAATGGAACAAGACACACACACGGACAAGGACCGGGAGTGCTAATCTAATTGAATTCTTACTATAACAGCAGGCCCAGGGGAGGAGAATCCTGCAACACATGTGGGAGAAATTGACGAGCACAGGACCAACATGCACATTAACCAGGAAACGGCTCTAACAGCATGGAAGGAATCTTCTGTCACAGCTGGAAACAGAGAGACTCCAGGACAAATGGACCATTAGTGAGCAGCAGGTCGAGGCTGAGCTGACACAAGTAGATGAGAGCAGTATCAGAGATGATGCTCCACCATCAGCCATGACAGCAGTCACTGAGCATGGGAGGAAAATAGAGGTCAGCCTGGAGACAGCCAGCTCCTGGGTCACTGGCAACATCCCATCAGGGAGGGATGCTTCTGGTTTTAAAAGTTACACTCCCTGAGGGAAGAAAAATGAACCTTGCATACCAAGTCATTAACCAACAGCCAATGCCACCTGGCTGGTACACCTGAGAACAAGAGGGTGCATACCAAAAAACCGGACCCAGACATCTAACAAGGACCTTAAGGCACAAACTACCGTCCCTCAATCGCATGGAGGCTCCTCTCAGGCATCACAGAACTCAAGTTTAATAAGTTTAATGACTTCATGCACAAATAGTATGGGAACATAAATAGCCTAAATTAATGAATAAATAGCTTTAATATGGTTGACAAAAGCAAACAACCACAAAAACAAGCAAGGTGGAAGAGGAAGGCTGCAGTAAATTTCGACGCAGAATATAGATTTGTTAAGACCATTCAAATGAAAATGACTAAGGAGTCACAGCAAAGCAGAGTAAAATGCAGACAGTAAGAGCCCAGCTCTCTTCGCCCACTACAAGACAGGCTGCACCGCTGCCGTGTTCCTCTCTCTGAAGAGTAAAGTGAGATCTGGGATCTCTGCAGGAAACGCAGCAGTGAAACATACTTCTGTCCTCCGTCCAGAGCATCATTCACAGCGGGAAAAATAAATATAGTTCAAACTTTTTCTTTGGGAGGTTTCTGCTCTATAAAAATGTGATTACTGAAAACCCAAAATGAGAAACTGGCCATGTTTGGGTTAACCCATGTTATAGCCAGTGATTCATTCATTAATACGGGTGTCGCCTACTCTACCTCCTCGTCATCTATGAAGACATTTTCAGGTAATAGGCTGTAGTTATAAGACTGCACTTATAACTGTGAAATAATTGACTGAACGATAACTGCTGAACCTGTAACCATATTATATTGAATGATTATATTGCCCAGGAACGAGTTGACGGGTTTTATCTTACACTCTTCATGCAGGAGCCTCTTAATTTCAGATTTCATGCACTAGGGCCCCAGCCCAGTACATAGTTTGTGAGGATGCTTCAGCTTCACACTGTTTTCTATATGGCTGATTCCATTAATATTTTTCTTTGTTCAGCCTTTCTAGTTATGTTATGAGGATCCTGAAGCAGAATTCCTGGTAAAGCTCATGCCGTCCTCCTAACAACAGCACATGCCCTGGAAACCCCACAGAGACCTCCCTCAGGCCAGATTGGATTTGGTGCTGGTGTCAGAGACATTGAGGCCGGTGGTCGTGCCGGCGCTCATAGCGCCCTGGGAGGAACGAATGGAGGAGGCTAGTGAGAGCAAAAGGGCAAAAATGCAGAACTGGTGGAGTGGTGTAGCAGTTGGCGGTGAAATGCCCACTGAAGTGGGACGAAAGGGTTTTGCTGGAAGACCATTTAGAAAAGATTTACAACCTGCAGGGCAACACTGGTGCATTCAAAAGAAAACCTCCCAGCATGGCTTCAGAGGCAGCAGAAGAAGCATCACGATGGCTGTGGATCAACCGTGGACTAGTGCTTGTTTGACACTGACTGGACCCAACCCCTCCTGGTCGGGATGCTCGGGTGAGGGTGTCTGAAGTTGAAACAACCGAAACACCCGCTGACCCCACGTACAAACACTGAAGATGTGTCCAACTGCATCACCAGATGCTTGTTACAACCTAGACACCAATGAGATGCCAGGTCTAGACTGTATAGAAGTTGTTGGAGGTATAAAATCTCTTAAAACCCTGAATAAAATGCTTCTGTGCTTTTTATGATCATATACACAAATATAAATATTACAACTGCCGTCAGTATGGTCACACCACCCATACTTAGATCCGTTACATTCCCATTTACGTTACATTCCCATTTAAGTTGATATTTCTCACATGACATAAAAGGATCACGTGACTCCCTGGATAACTGTGTTGTGCCTTCTTTGGCAGTAGCTACTTTCCTTTCCGTTTGAGGGAGTTACACGCTCTGATTGGTCGCTAGCAGATTGGGGTTTTAGGATCTTGCTTATTTAACCTACGACTTGTAGACTGCAAGAGATCGAACTGTCGACCGAAAGTTTTCATCAAAAATTACGCTTTTGCTAAACTTCCGTCAGGAAACTCTACGACAGCCAGCCACCACAGTCTAATATATTAGTGGCACACCTTCCTCATCGGCCCAACATCATCACCTGCTGTGTTTTAAACTAGTTATTTTATGCTGCTGTTAAGCGGGCAGCGACTACCTCATTCTCAGTAGAGTCATAAGCCACCGCCACCAGTGTCCAGACTCTAAGGAGCGATTAACCTGCTGTTGCTAAGCTGTCAATCAACATCTTCACAAGAGTTTGAGAACCAAAGACTTTCCTCACAGACAAATAATCAAAATCATCTGTTGCAGTAAACTTTCATCTTCACTTCATCCTCCGGGTGATGGTAGAGGAGGTTGTAATAATGTACCTAATAAATCATCATCAATCATGTCAAAAGCAGAGGCAGTGAAGTATCTGGCGGTGGTCTATATGGTCATTAAACACATGAAAAACGCAAGGACGGGGAGTCTGCCTCAGCAGAAATATCCTTTGTCTTAATATATATTAGCTATATTATTAATACATTATGCATTAAATAGATACACTGCCTGCTATAATTTCTGATTCTATGTTTCATTCTGTTCATTTGTGCAAGCTCTATGAAAACGTGAACAAACACGGATGAACACAGAGTACAGCAGGATGGCAGTACTCACACACACACACACACACACACACACACACACACACACACACACACACACACACACACACACACACACACACAAGGTGTCATTGAGGGTTAAACTGCTCTGCAACCACCTGCATAAATTATGTGGTTAACAACCAACATTCAGGAGATTAGACTCCCAGTGGAGAGCGTAGGCCTACAAGCGCGCACACACCCAGCTTGCCTCAATCACAGAAAAACAAGCACTGCAGGGAAGATGTCGTGCATACACCCATACTCCTCAATTACAGACAGACACACACTCACACACAAACAAAAACAAGAAAAAAAAATACAGATTTTATTTATAGGAGAGTAATTAAGCTTGTTTTTCTCCCACATCTGTCTTTTGTGGAAATGATGCCAATCATCATCGCAGCAGCGTCAACTAAACAAAGATTCGTCATTGTTGTTAACTACAGGAAGCAGAGCGATGAGGCAGACAGAAGACCGCATCAAAAAATTAGAAAAGAAACTTAATTTTTCATTTCTTGGAGGATTGGAACTTCACATGTTTATTCAATCAAGACTTATTAATGAAAATAATAAGCATAGTGTCAGCAGAGCATCAGTGTATGGAAATGAGAAATCTGCATGCTGCTTCTATGCATTTGAGTGTATATACGTATCGTGTGGCAATTTAGTCTCATTCCTGAAACTCCTGTTAGTGCTTCCTGTCTGCCATGCAGGAAAAGCTGTAGCCGTCTAACTTTTTTCTTTTTTTTTTTTTTTACTGATTTAGTGAAATAGTCAGGAAAACCCTTAACAGAAAATCTTTGGACATTATCCTTGACATTTTTGCATAGGCCTTTGTGACCAAACCAAGCCACCTAAGGCTTCTGACAAAACCTCTGAGGAATGTGTCACCATGGCCCAAGTGTATTCAACAGAACTTTGCTTGAATAGCAGGAAAAAAGCTTCAAAAACCTGTGAGAGAATTGAGAAAAGAGAATTGATGATCTGTCCAAGCATGTTTATGACTTCAAGGCGACTCAAAAAGACTTTGACGATATATTTATAAAAAAAAAAAAAAGGAATAACTTAATTTGTTTCATGAACTAGTGAAACCGGAAACGATCTGGACACAATTTGCAAAAGTTCAAAGAAAAAAAGGAAAATTATGGCCCGTCAAGACGCCATAATATTGTTGAAGATGGTGAAAGAGTCTGAGAGAGAAAAGGTCTCAGAAACCTTTTTTGATGAAATGATACATCTGGATCATCTGAAAATATAGTCTGACTCGTTGCATAAGACCGGGAAACCAAGGCTTTATTCAGAAAAGCCCAAATTATTTTTTTACATTTTTGCGCCTCAAGCGCCAACTTGCTGTTCTGAATAAAGCCAAATCCAAAATCTTCAAAGGTTCTGGAATCTTATTCATGAGGTTTTCTCTGAGACCATCGGACAAAGGAGTGAAAGATCTTCTCCCAGCAATGAAGGCGGCTGGAGAGAGAGGTGACATTATTCTTTACCTACCTGCACTGTCACTCTTTTAAATATCTTCTTAGTACATGTTTATTTTATTTTCAATGTTTACATCCTGCTTGGATTTTTATGACTTTATGTTTTGCACCAAGATACCAGTTCAAATTCCTTGTAAGGGTGACTAACTTGGCAATAACCCAATGACCCACTACAACAAAGGAATGTTCAGAATTTGGCCCATCAATGCACATTTTCTAAAGCGCTCATCAAAATCTTGGTCCTCCGGAAACGTTTTGTGACATAAAGTCACATATTTAATTTATTCCTTTATTCCACAAACTTCAAGTTCTTAATATTTATGACTTTAATATTTTTCAAATGTGTGTGTTTGTCTATAAAACATTTTCAAGTGAAGGGAATATGCTGGAGTCCTTCAAGACTTACTTCAAAACAAATTCACAGGTGCATTCATACTCACCTCGTCAATCTTTAAATCTCCTAAACTCACCAAGAGACAAAAAACATTTTTGATCAGGTTGGAGGAACCAAATTATGAAATCCCTCTGCTTAAACGAGAATTTAACTGTTTCCTCTAACTGCCTTTTCACCATCTGTTCTTGTTTTCAATCAAACCTTATTGTTATTATTGTTGTGATTGCTGCTATAATTGTTATTATTATGGCTCAGTCTTTAAATTTAAGTCCTCCTCGCAAGGACACACACATATTCTTACACACAGTATACACACATGTTTTACTCTTACATTTCATGTACCCACACTTCCTGTTTTAACATTCATATGTGATTGATAATTACTATTAGACATTTGATTGTTTTGTCTTACACTAGATACATTTTTATCATTTTGTAATATTACTGTATTTTCTGTATTACGTTTCTTTCATTTCACGTTTTAGTTTTGGTGGAGGCTTATTAAAAGCCCACTAGGCTTTTTGCCTCTTCCTGCACTATATGCCAATAGTATTTTTTCCTGTGTATTTCAGTTTATGCAACAAACTGTCAACCGTCAACTAAATGTATTGTGACACAGATGTATTCCAAATGAAATGGAATACATCAAACTCTTATTTTTTCATAATTTAACACAGCGGTTGGAGGAAAGTGGAACGTCATAGTTTTTCTCCGTGTGCAGCCTCATCGTCCTGATTCTAACTCATGTCACATGACGCGGTTCTCACAGCGTCCTCATTGTGGCAAAATGGATCGGTGCCACATGAATGAACCATGGAGCGAAGCACTGGTGCTATTACATTTCCTAAATAAACAGATTTTTGGATCCAATGAGAATACAGACAGTATTGTCATGATTTTTTGTAAATTTTGATGATTTTGATTTCACTGAAGTCGGCCCAGAATGTATCAAGATTTTTCCGGGGCCAGTGTAAAAACGACCGCTCCTCCATGCCACATGTAAAACACATGTTTGTGATGTTGAGATTATATTGATGTCATTTCTCTGATGCTAATACAGAGTTGGTGAAGAAAGTTAGAATGGAGCGATGCGTGTTTGGCTTTATTATCGCAGACTTTTTATGACTTCATTCTGACCAAAACTATATGAATTGTCTCACTAAAGTCGGATTTCCTTCTCTCCCTTGGTTTAGTTAACCCTTTCAAACTCCATCCATTTCCCTCATGAAGCATCTCTGTCATTTTAGGTCCCAAGGTGAGTCCAAGAAGGATCTCTGAGATAAAAAGTTAAAAGTAAAAGAAAGTTTTTTGGAGTTATAAATCATTCTTAGTTCCTATTAGGCTCTTCAATTTATTTGTTTTCTCACATTGCAGGTACGTTAGAACTTACGAGAACTTGTCACTTGGCTCAGATTCATGATAGAAGTTTTGGTCTGTCAGCACATTAACACACATTGAGTTTCCCATGCAAAGGGCTAATCACACTTTCTGCTTCTATACGTAACTTTCAGTTCATGAACAGCTGATCTGAGTTGGTTCAATCAACTCTGACTTTGTTAACTTTGAGTCAATGTCATGTTAAAAGATTGTAAAAAAAACAGCATCGATGTAGCTACGTTACTATTATTCACCATGACAACCTTGTGAAACCAAATAGTACATCACCTCAATTGAGCTGGGAGTTTGAATGCCCCCTTATAGTGATTAATAGCATATACCTCGGCATATACTGCAAAAAAGAAGATTAACACTGCTTCAGCATTGGTGTTTAAATGCATCTATTCGTTTCGCACTACTTTCTTTTATTATTTTGGAACAGAAAATGCTAAAATTCAATACAAAAATTCTCAATTTCTGAGAAGATAAAATCATACAAACATGCTATGAAATAATTTTGCCATAGTCAGGGCAATATTTCCCTCAACTTACAATGTGTCATGAAGGCAGCATGGCATTACATCACCTGAAATGATTTTCTCTATGAAATATCCACCTAAACAGACGTGATCAAAGTGTAAATATAGATACCCTGAATGATTTGAAATGCCATTTGATGAGATCTGGCGGAGTCTCTTCCTGAGTCTCTTCCTGTCCCTCTCTGCTTCCGTCCTGTTTGCAGCTCATTCATTTCACCTGCTCTGCCTGCTCATCTGCTCTCAATCCACTCATCAACACAGGAGCACTTCAAGCCTCTCTCTGCTCCCACTTCATTAATGGCTTCAACTATTTTGATACTCTTCCAGGCCATCCAAGTTTACATTCTAGCCATTTGCGCTAATGTGTCTTCATGCACGAGCCCTTGTCTCAGAGTCGTCGCCAGTCTTTCAGATGTCCCATGTGCTTCCCTGCCTGTCCCTGACAACAATGCTTTACCTCGTTCCCTCTGCCCATGCCAGAGGGCAGAGGGAACGAGGAGAAGGGAGCCTCTCCATCTCCATCTCCCGTCAATAAATCTTGCTTAGACATTACCTGACCCCCTTGTCCGTGTCCTGCACTCTGGGTGTAATTTATGCCAAATCAAGTTAACCGCCCCATGGCTCTCACTTCACAAAAGAGGGACCTGAAAATCTTATTGATCTTCTTATCCAACCCATGAGAACCCAAATCTTTCATTCATTCATTCTTCTACACTACGAATTATAAAGTAGACTAAATGGACCGTGTTTATGAAATATTCTTTAAATGCGGCATCCAGTGTCAGATATGTGTATTGTTACATCCAAGATATGTTAAATCAGAACTTTGTGGGGAATATGTGTCGGGGCAGATATGGCAGATTAGCCACACCTGGGGTGATTCAATTTGAAGTATGTGATTAAGTTTTCCAGGTTAAAGACATGCCTTATTTTGTCCTTACTGGTGTCAAAAATTGCGAGCTTTTGTGCATACCGGTTTACTTGTGAGATGTTTGGAAGGTGGTAGCTCACGCTCGTTGTACGTGTACGGCGCACGGGTGCAACCGGCCTCATGTGAGGCTGTTTAGACGATTTCATCAAAGTAGGCCTCCCGGCGCCGATCGATCGATCGATGCACCTCTAATTTTCAGGTAATTTAATTTACTCTCGCTTCACGTATCAACCTATTTTTCAGCAGCAGGAAGCCATTGCTTTCATTGAAAAAGGTCTGAAAAGCCCACTGTACAACTTAGGCATGAAACCTGTATCTGCTAGTAAGACAGATAATCTAGAATTGATAGAGAACATATCTCCTGACAGTCTGACACATTACTCCAAATGAATGAATGGTATTGTTGCTTGACAGCTGTGGAATATGTAAATGAGTGACTGTTTGTGATGACAAACTCATTGTCCGATCCAACTTCATCCAACATTACTTATAGAGCACATTTAAAAGTTTCCATTCACTTAACACAAGAAGTACAAAATAAAACTCAGTTAAATACAGTAGCAAGACAACACAATAAATCAGGATAGAAAAAATGAAACACGGTGGCAGAAGAAGCACAGGTGACTCTGAAGCTCGTTCATTAATACACCAGGGAAAATAATTGTTTTTGAGGCAGGATTTAGACACTGGAAGCGTCAGGGCCAGCCTAATATGGGGAGGAAACTTGTTCCAGAGTTTGGGTCCCTCAATGACAAAAACTAGCTGTGTTTGAGCCTAGATTTGGAAACGACGAGGAGTCACGACCTCAGAGACCGTAGTTGTGTGTAAGGGTGGAAAGCAAGGGTGTCAAACTCAATCGCAGAGGAGGCCAAAGTTAAAGATGCAGTTCACAACGAGGGCCGAACAGGACTAAAACTTCTTCATTTTTAATCTGAGGTATTATGACAATTATGACAATAATTGGCAATGAAACACTTTTATTCACTGGCATCAATAACAGCCAGAAAACTATATTTTATAAGTTAAAAATTAGATCTAAAAACCATTGATCAGTTTTTAAACATTACCAATAATTTACTTTAAATGTCCCTCGGTAAATGTCAGGACTAATTCAAATATTTCGGTCTTCTGGCACGATAAGACGTGATAAGACTGTTTTCTACTTTTACTAACAGTGTATTTCACATTAAATGTGAACAACTTCATGTGTTTTCTTGTTTGTAACGCAGCAGCACTAATACATGTTGAACTCTGGGGAAGTGAAGGCACCTCGGCAGTTAATTAAAACTTGCGTGTCATTTACTAACACGCGCGAGCGACTTACTCATACGTTAATTATTCATCAACTATTCCCCCCCCCCGGCCTCCGTAGCATCTCCTCTAAGGATTCTCCTAATGTTTATCAGAGTGACTGATTGTACGTTGATAGAGGTGCAGGGAGAAGCGCTGCACCTCTGCATGCTAGGGTTGTCACCTTTAAGAGGCAGATATATTTGAGAGTCATCTGCGTCAATGTGGAAAAAGATGCCATGTTTTAATAATAGACCCTGGGGAAGCAGATGCAGTGCGAAAAAGGAGCACCCCCAGAATGGAACCCTGGGGTACACCACATGGGAGCGACACAGATGATGACCGAAATTCACCATGACTCACCGAAAAGCTCAGATCAGACAAATATGAACTAAACCATTTTAGAGGAGGACCCTTGATGCCCACTTAATCCTCCAGGCGAGAGATGAGGATGTCACGGTCCACTGTGTTGAAAGCAGCTGGGAGTTCACAAGCACAAGTGTGATGGAGTGACCAGATTCAGGAGCTAATAAAAGGTCATTAAAAACTCTCAGAAGGGCGGACTCCATGCTGTGAAGCGCTTTAAAACCCGACTGGAATACTTCAAGAATGCTGTGTCTATTTAAGACAGACTGCATCTATAAGGCTGACACGGTCTAAAATTTTAGAAATAAAAAAGGAGTTTAGAGATAGGTCTAAAATTAGAGAAGACACGTATCCAGAAAGGCTTTTTAATAGCGGCTGTACCAAACTGCCTGTATAGGCAATGTACCAGTTAGTCTTAAAGTCAGGCTGCTGTTTACTAGTTTTTGAACATAGGGTCCAATATTGTCTCAATCCTCTTAAAAAGACTGAGGGGGAAGAACATCAGGGGGAGAAACTGATTGTTTCATTTGAGCAATAATTTTCTTCAGGCAAGGGAGCGACTCTGACTCAATGGTTAAGAATAGCAGAGCAAGTGGCAGTTATGGTAGGATCATCGGAAGGGGGGGTTAAACACAGAGTTAAGAGAGCAAAATATACACAGGGCTTATGACGATTATTTTCATTACTGTTAGCAAGATATTCAGCATCACATATTTCGACGTTAGAAACAGATAAACCACATGATAAGATGAGATCAAGAGTGTGTCCATGTTCTTGTGTGGGACCAATCACAGACTGCACAAGATTCAAAGCATCAATAGGATTTAAAAAAACAAAAAACTTCACCAGCGGCTTCGTAGGACAACAGATGTGAATGTTCATATCGCCGTGAATTAAAGGTCGTACTTTGGCATTATATCGGCTGGTGGAAGGTAGATCACCGCGCACAGAACGGGTGGAAACGACACAACTCAAACATTTTCTTAATGTGTTGCGGCTTCTGCAGCGCTCTTGTGATGTCTGATTGATTAAAATGTTTTCTTATATTTATCTTTCTTGAGATTTAGTGCCAGATTCTGGCACTGAAGTGAAGTAGGTGTCAAAAGATTATTTTCTTTGAGGCTTCTAAGGCTTAATTTTTATGATAAGATGCTAATAATGGTGTCACCAACTGGATCAGAGGGATGGATGGGGACATAAAGTTTTGTTTTTTCATTCTTCCCAGAGACAAGACTTGATTTATTCCTTTTCATAAAACTGAAGGACACTCAGTAGAATGCATACATCTACTAAGGTCTTACAATCAACTTAATTAAATACAAAGTTTTTGAAAATCCATCTTGTAATTTCTGTAAAATCCTGCTAAAAGGGCCGTGTTTGTGGGAACCTTGCTGCTATGTTTTTGACTAAACTGAACTGTTTTAAGTCAGCCTGGCCGAGCGGTGACTCTCCCACCCGTCCGTCGCTTCGACCATGTAAACCAGGGGTACTCAAATACAAATCTTAAAAGGTCCACAAAAAAATTTGTCAACGAGTCATTCATTAAAGTCGGTCAAGCCACAAGCCATAATACTGTTATATTCAAAGCAAATTGTCCTTTTCATTCAAAACAACAACGAAAATACATACTAAAATAAAATAAAATGCAATTTCTATTTTGACATAAGTTCAAATAAATACTCAAATAAAACAAAACCCTCCATAGAATATTTTGGTAAACAGATAAATCAAGATCTCAGGAATCAAAGTGCAATGAGTTTTTTTTTGTGTCAAATAATGATGCTTAATGAGAGAAGAGGTATCTTATGCTTACCCAACACCCACGCCAATCTGAGTGAGCACTGTGTCACTTTTGGTTGATGCGTCAGTGTAGTGTGTGTGTGTGTGTTTTGGTCGGCGCGTGTAAATGGGCTGTCATCTCCATGCCAACGATACGCTGATAGGCTGTTTCTGGGTTACATGGTGGATTTACATGGGACACTTTTCTCCTTTCCAAATTAAACCTTTCCAAACTGCAATGTGGGTCGCCTGTTTAAATTACTTGTGATCTTTTCCGACCCGGTGTTAACATGCATCAATTCACCTAATCGGAAACGCTTTCACACATGCGCAGACGATCCACATTCCCGTTCATGAGGTGGCAATAATGCTCCGCCACCTTACCTCCGCCAACTTGCACCCAGAAGAAGAATATAACAAAGAAGGGGGTGCCTGGAAAAGACTTTTCGCCCCACTAACCGTCAAAATATGTTAAAGTATTTCAATGTTGCACTGAATAAATGACTCTTCGATGCAGACCGGTACTGTTTTGAAGTCGCCGTATTTAAAATGTGTCGCAGCGCTGAAAGAACTTAGCGGAGCATGACGTCCCTGGGCACGCGCAGATACACCTCAAACAGAACGCTTTCCGATACAGCGTTTACATTCAAAGACTGGCTATAGGAAAGGATTTCCGAAAGGATTTTGACTACCTCCTTGCAAAGAAATGAAATCTAATTGGAAAGGTTCTTTCCATTCGGAAAGGGTTTTTTACATGCAGCATTTTTTTTCCCCATTAGACGTCTTTCCGAATCTAATCGGAATTATGCTGTCCATGAAAACCCACCTGTCACACGTTCAGCTCAGGGTCTGCAGATAGGCGGCCCGCGTTCGCGGATGCTGATGTAAACCCATGCCATTGCCACACAGTTACACCCGATGCTCCCACTACAAATATCCGTTTTGCTCCATCTGTAGGTCTGAGAATAAGGAGACCTACACAGAACTGAATCTGTGAACTTGATGAACATCTCGGAAGACAACTTAGTAGACCAATAGATATCCAATCAGTGAGGATGCCGGTGAGCCTCGTTTGTGACGTACATGGAGACGGACAGTTCCCTCAGCATGAAGTTTACCGTAAACCCACACACAGATGAGCGCCTGCAGTTTGACTCTCCCCCAGTATGGAACCCAATAGGGGAGTAATGAAAGAGGGAAAAAGAAAGCACACACATATTGAGAAAGAGCTGTAAACTTGCGGCTCCCCCAACTAGGTTTTCATCAAGTCTGCAAAGACAGCTCGGAACCACTCATCCATCACAGAGGAATGTAAGGACAGGGCACAAACATAATCACTGAAAATGCTGATATACGAACATCACAGTTCATCGTAACGCTAACGTGGTCCACCTGTGTTGGCGAAGTGTACGTCACTCAAAACCATCAATCGTCAGGATTGGGAGGTTTACAGGACACTGACGTTTCTCAGCAGGCCCATTTTCTGGCTCCTGTCGGAAGCATTTTCTGTCAATTCCCTCAGACAGAGAGGAACCTGCATTCTGACTGACATCTAAAATTGTACTGGTGGCAATGGCAGTGGATGTAGCCAAGCTGAAAAAAAAACTTTATTCCATTACGCATCTCCTTGAGGACCTAATCCACGAGCAAAACGTCCTTTGTTAGCACATAGCCTTTCTCAAGCTGGCATGCAGCAATCAGTGAGCAGTCTCAGATGCGGCGACCACTCCGCCTAATGTCCCTGACCGCTCCTCACATCATTCCCCACTCCTGGACTCCTTTGTTAGAGGTAAGAAATATTCTCTTCCTCTCTACGTCTCCATCAGCAGATATTCATTAACCATCATTTTCTCACCACCGGTGGAGCTTCAGAGCCTGTTTTATTCCGCAATCCACCTCCGCCTCTTGGTGCGAACCGACTACGGAATTCCGTTAGAAAGCGCTTTTCGGCGAGGTTCTTTTTTTTTTTTTTCACACTCAGGCTCCTTTGATGAGAGGTGAAATGTCATCAACTTCAAAGGGAAGTGTTTTTTTTCCTGACTCCTAACGCTTGAGCATATAGGATTTGTTATATACACATAGTAGATGCTCAGCAGCCATGGACAAAAGCTCAAAAATACTAATAATACTATTAGAGGGTAAGCATTGTTATCTGATGCACCATCAACTGACTGTCATTCTGTTTTTTTTAACTCTCCCCAATACCAGACAGAAAGACGCTTCTTCCAGTCATTGATATTGTAACCAGTGACATGTCACACTGACATGGACTCTAAACAACCTGCAAATGTAAAACTCGTAGCCTCATATTAAAAAGTGTTCTAGGGAATAATGCGTCAAAATCTCACCTTTTATAATATTTTCATTCAATATTGTTATTGTCTGCCTTCATTAAATGTCCCTTGTGGCTGGTTTAAACTCCATTACACCATGCATTTACTACATTATCTGTTTATTCTTTCTGGATGGGAGTTTGTTTTCAATCTCTAACATATAACGCTTGATATGTTAATTAATAGATGTGTACTATTTAACGGACAATAGACCACAGTTTTCTTTGGTGTTTGTTTTTTCTGTTTCATCCCTGTACTGTTTCCCTGGATAACTAGAACCTCTAAGGGGTTTAAGTTGTCTTTCATGTGTCCTGTTTTGCTATGATTTAATGTATCATGCCTTTTTCATATGTATATTAAAGCTAGTGAAGCCAACAAGTGAAGGAAACCTTTGATCGTCACACTGGTGGGCTGATGTTCTAAGCATATTTCATAAGTGTGTTGGTCATGAATACCTTGAGGACAAATACATTGTCTTGATATAGCAGTATGCATATATGCGCGTGACCTTTTGTGACCTTGTGCTGAAGGTATGGCTGCAGAGGGCGTCTCCTCAGCCATAACAGAGAGCGGGAACCACGGCCCCTCCAGAAAGTACATGACATTCAGCTCATCTATCATCACGCTAAGCTGGAAAGAGAAGTCTAATCTCCTCATGATGAAGACACTGCATCATTTTTCATTCTTTCAGTGGAATATTATTAGATAAAATCTCACAGGAAATATATCTTATTTGGACTGAAAGTGTCGGGGTTCACATCGGTCATGAAATCTGTGGGATCGTTTGGGAGACAAACAAAGACAAAAGAGTTTTCATTGGTTCAATGTTGACATTGTTAAAATAAAACATCCAGTTTCATCAATAAACCTCAGCGCTCCCTTCTTCTTCTTCTTCTTCTTCTTCTTCTTCTTCTTGTGGATCATTGTTCCTCTTCCTGACAACACCTCAAATGCAGATTAATTTTGACACTGAAGTTTTTAGAATGAAGGACATGACGATGTGATGATGTAATAAAGGAGGCCATCTTTTCTGCTCCTAATGAGACTCTTTGGAGGAAGTAAACAAAACGTCCTTGACTGATGGGGATATCTGTCTGTACAGACCCAATCTGTCATCATTATCTGTCAACAGCTTATTGTGTCTCTCTGTCAGCAGGGGAAGCTGTTTTTTTTTTTAGAAGGAGCCAGGGAGATAACTGACATTTTGTCTCTATTTAAAAATGAAATAAATCAGAGGGACTGAGATAAACAATAGACAAAAGTTTTTTTAGATGGAGAAGGGTAACTTTTTGATCTTCCTCATTAGTAAACTTCAGACATGACATAAGGGACCGTTTAAAAATGGGGGAACTGGGACATAAAACTGCCAACTGATATAAAATTTCACCTCTTATTCAGGCTGACCTTGTCTTCCCAACTTTTTCTTCATTTATACTTGTTTCTTCGATATTCTTATTTTCTCAATGCAAAAAAATAAGCCGATTCCTGCCTTAGTCATGCGTTACACCACTGCGTCTCTTTTTGTAATTTAACTTGGTATCATCCGGCACTTTTGGTTCTAAGCATAAATGAAAATAAGAATTCAAGGTGGACAAACTACCAACACATAAATCTATGTTTACATACATACACATACATACACACACATCAATACATACCTCACATTCTGTGAGGATTCTTATTAGAGGCAAGGTTATCCATGTGATAATCCCAGGGAACCACAGGTCCACTCATTAACATCTTTTATTCTTCAATTCCGTTAGTCCCAATGTCCTGATATAATTCTAGTCGCTTAAATTATTCCCACCAGCAGAACCGAACAAGAACATTTTGTCATCTTTTGTTTTTCTGTTTTAGCAGAAAGCAAAAGAGTTTCGGAAAAATCCAAAGTTGTGCCAAATGGTTTGTCTAAACCAAATGGTTTGACTGCAGGACATTCCCAAATAAGATGCAAAAAGTTGTTTTTTTAACCTTAACAAGTGTTACTGCTTTTTAGTCCTATTTCTAAAAGCCTACATGGGGTCCAATAATATTGTCGTAGAATTATATATTAAACATATTTTTTTCACACAACTGCATCTTGAGAGATTGTGATTGTGTGTGTGATGAAGCCAACTTGACAATCATACAGGATTTGACTGTAATCACACTGTATTTTTGTCTTGGATAATATCAGGGATATGCCGTTTTTCTGGTTATTCATTTTCCTGTATGATTTGAAAGTTTATTAATTTATTCCTAATTTCCTACAGGAACCTTTTTCAATATCAGGTAGACTGTTTGACTAAAGATGAGCAAGAGTGATGTCGCTGTTGAGGATCTGAGAGAAGTCGGCAGGTTGTTCCTATCTGGAACAACCAGACCACATATTAAAATACGGGTTTCTGATTACGGTTTCTTCAGGTGCCTGTGACCCTTACAGTGAGGCGTTCTAATCTAACATTGAATCAGTTGGCCGCTGTCTGTATTAAATTAGTTTGTAGCAGGCGTAGTGCTATTAAATGCCAACATGGTGTTGAGGATATGACTTTTTCACCTTATTCCACATTGCCCAAACTTGATTCAGTTTAGCATTCATCTCTACAATTCATTACAAATGTAAAGTCCCTCACTCACACTGCATTCATGGTTTGGTGGGAACGTCATTGACCACCAACAGACAAGCACTGGTTCATTTTAATCTATAAAGCAACACCGAATAAACTTCCAGCTGATCTCTGACCCTTCTCTGGATCAGCTCTAGTGGCTACCAGTTACACTCTTCAGGCAGCTGCTTTTCAATCCACCCCATGTTTTGACAGATGTGGGAAAAACTGAGGACTTGCAAAAGACCTAAAATTGTTGGATAAGTTCAAAGGGATCATAAAGGATGTGGTCTTGAGAATCCAATATTTATGAATAGTGTTTGTTGTTTTTCTGTGGATGTTTCTGGGGAATATATTTGTTGCATTTTAAAAAGGTATTCACCGTAATTCACCGCCACCTCAGCCTGGTCAAAATTGATGTTTAATCTTAATGCGACTTTCTGGCTATAAAAAAAATACTACAAGCGACAGACAATATTAAACAATGTCATCCACTTTGACAGCTGTCTTGTCAGAAAGTGGGACAAAGGAGCGCTGGATGAAGGTATGGAGACGTGACGGCGGGAGCAGCTCATCCGCTCGGAGTTCTGTGACTCCGAGTGGAGAGTAATTGTCCGTATCAGTAAGGTGTCCTTTTACTGGCTGTGTGAAATATGTGAACCGTTCACGAGTCCATAGGAAACAACAGAACAAGCTCCAGCTCCGTTACACATGGAAGTTAGTGTTGGGTTGAACAGACTGGGTCACTGACGGGACTTCTGCTTGGTTGTTCTCCAGGCTGACGTTCACAAAATCATGACATAAAACTTTGACATACTACATCACTGGATAGTGGGTCGAGCAAGGACCCACTTCTACAACGGTGAGAAAAAAACTTCCTTTTAACAGGGAGAAATCTTGAGCAAATCCGCTCCCGTGGTGGCCAACCTTCTGCCTTGACCGGTTGGGTTGAGATAACGAGAAGGAGGTAACTGTCAGAATTATAGTGTGTATAGTGTATAGTGTATAGTAGTCAGTAGTTTAGCATGTACTGTTTTGTTAAGCTGACCGGCTCTTTGAGGACCTGGTGTGTCGGGTCAGACTCTGCCTTGTGTTGGCCCCATCCTGCTGTGTGCTCTCTGGGCATTCTTCACCACATCCGTCATCACGTACCCTGCTTAAATATAGGTCAGGACGCGCACACATCCAACCGGTCCTAAAACGTAGCTTGAATCCTCCCTGAGCGTTTGTAACACATTTAATGAAACACATTATAGGATGGCGTGAGGATCACAGCGAGGGACAGTTGAACCCATCAAGATGACACGGGAAAGATGCAGCAATGACCTTGGAAGCCCAACTGTCAACACATTTCTCTCACGTCCAATATCTGTGACTGGTTGGGACAGCAGCATCTTATATAATGCCGAATTTATTTTTTCCAATGTGTTCATTTGATGAACAGAGGCGAGTTATTTGCTGCGAACGCCGCCCGCTTTAAAGGTTTAACACAGCCAGCGAAGAGAACACAATCTGGCACATTGGGAGAGACTCTCCCTACTGCTGTCCGCTGTCACCACTCTCTATTTTCTCCACAAACACATGAATGATATAAACACACGCACACACACACACACAAACACACACACACACAGACACAGTGATGTGTGTGAAATATGAAAAGGTTATTCCAGGGAAACCCATCTGATATCTGTTTCAGTCATTACCATAATAATTGGTACTCAACTGTGCAGAGTAAGAGCCTGACGGACTGGGATGGAATAATAACTAGAAAAGGGAAAGGGGGGGGGGGTCACACTGTAAGAAATGTCAATCATAAGGAGTCTCATATAATGTCTGTCTAATACTAGAGACTCTGTCGGTGGGCTGCAGTTTGATCCGTCTCAGGATGATAGTTAAGGCGGATCAAATTGAATTAAACATACTAGTCAAAAACGATATTCCAAACATGAGCGTACCATCACTTATTTAAATATAAATAAAGAAGTGGTGATTAAAGTCTCCCTATTCTTGCAGTGTGACAGAGATGAGCATCTGTTGAGCACAGCCAATGATTCTCAGTTTCACGCTATGTGTGTTCCTGGAGTCTGGCTGACGGCCATGTGAATCTCATCTCCTGTGGGATTCTTCAGCTGCCATGTCTTTTAATACACGTTACTGCAGAGGGTCTTTATGATGTCCTCTCAACACACACAAACACACACCATTAAACACACACACACACACACAACGGCTTTTCTGGGGGTTTTTGTTTGTTGTTTTGTTTCATGATTGATCCTGCTCCAAGCCTGCAGCTCCCACTGATGACGAATGGCTCCATATATTTATAAATGCAGCACACTACGGATTAAGTCGGTCTTAAAACAGCAAAAACAGCGTATTCAGGTCAACATTATGATCAATGAGGTTCCACTGATAGAGTTTCTAACTGGACCTATGCTGTCTTATATATTTGCAGAAGTACTTATGTCGTATGAAGCCCCCCAATCCCCTGTGTTGTGCAAGCAATAACAGGCTTAGAAAAGTTTATAATGTGGAAAAAGGAAGAAATTACAGACATTTCTGAATTAGCAATCCAGAATTTGGAAATTTACCGGGCTTACGGTAATTTTCTACTGAATTGTGCAGCTAAGTCTTTTTTTTTAACATTTTCAGACTAGCAGGCTGAAGTGATTCAAATCTGACTTTCTGCACTAATGTGACAGAAGTCTTTTTTGTGTCTAAAACAAAATGTCAGGCTTACATTTCTTATTGGCAGGTCCATTTTGGTTTGAATGCTATGAGTTATTTGATGTTGGTGAGGCAGATGACTGATCATTGAAAAAGTATCAACGTGTGCCACTCATGCTGTTTCGGAGAGGGACCCGCTGGGCCAGTGGGAGTTAGGTCTGCATTAATCACACAGGTGATTAATGCCTGTTCTCTTGTTCTGCTACCCTTACAAGCACTCAGACAAAGCCTGAACCATCAGAGACTGGTCATTAAGAAACCAGGCAGGTGTAGGACAGCAACTCTATCTGCTATTTTTTAACCCCCTGTATGCAGACTAATGCTAATGTCATGCAGGACAAGTGCAAATTTTCCTAATTTTTCCTAATTTTTGATGCTTGGAGAAATCCTGAGGATGGACTTAGAGTTTCACAGTGAATCAGTGTTGATTTAGATTCAACCTTCAAGGACCTGAATGAATTAGAATCTACACAAACATGTTAAACATGGAGTGTTGGAAGAAATAACTTTCTTCCTATTGAATCAAACCGTTTCAAAGAATCTTTTACTTGTGGTCAGTTCTTGTAGGCATGCATCTAATGTACCGTGGAGATTCAACCTCACTGTGATTTATGGCTCCTGCTTCCTCCATGGAGAAATAAAATGGGAAAAGACAGGTGGGCGGGTTTCTTCATACCGGTCAGTTTCCACCAAGGTCAGGGCTGAAGCTTGTGTGAAATGGAATTAGTTCATAAATCATGCAATGGGTAAGGAGATAAAATGTCAATATCAGGAAGCAAGATTGTTACCACAGAAGGGGGGGGGGAACCATCTACTCGAGTGAAGTTAAAGACGTCTATTTAGTTTACTGGTTGTGTGATGGGCTCTAAGGTTAATGGCTAACCTTTGGGGGAAGGAGGGCAGGTGATGGCGTCCATGTGAGTCACGATGGTGAGTGAATCGATCGTATGTAATGAGTCCATTAAGCTGCTCACCTGCTTCACTGTGCTTCCATGGATACAGGAGAGAAAGAGATGTACCAATAATCAGTTCTTCTTAGCAGCAAGTTCAAAGACATTTATAAGGGGATACATTTGGTGACAATATAGTTGATGTTCAATATTCCCACTTTTTAGGTTGAGATAAATGTGAACCCAGTGGATGTTCAAATGGGGACATGTCTTGATCATCTTGTCACTCTGAATTGTGTTGAAGGCAGAGGTGAAATGAAAAAAATAGACTGAGGCAAAGAGGCCTGCTGGTTTTAGATCTTGGGGGATGGAGTGGAGGAGACATATCACAGCATCCACTGTGTATCTGTGATCCATCTATCATCCTCAAGCTACATACAGCGTAAACAAAAGGAAACAACAATCCGTGTGAAAACAGGACATGCATTAGAAATAGATTTTGAAAAACCTACCAAACTGCATTAATAGCTGGTAGCGACTAGATTAGACGTTTAGGCCTGATCATTACTACTGCAACATAAAGTTAACTTGTAGCGCTCACCATGATTGGAAAACAGGGGTCACATTTTATAACCCAAAAGCCGCATCCTCTTATTTAATGATTCAGTTGAATCTGAAAGCTGAATTACGTTGTTTGTCCACGGGATCGTGTCACATGATTATAACTGCTAAGATGAAAATAAACATGTCTGAGGTGTCGATAAATAAAAGATGACAGAGTTTTTTTTCTACACCTTGTTATTGAGATTCTCCCTCCTGCTCCTCCTCCTCCTCTATACGCTCTCCCTCTTTATTTGTATCTTCTCTCTCCCTCCGATCATCATACGGCTAATATAACCCAGTTTTATCTGAATTGTCAGTAAAGGTTCAGAGTCACTCATGTCACATCTTCCCCTCTTCCTCTCTCAGTTTAGCATGACCTTCCCGAAGCTTTGTCTGGTTAACATGTCTCATTTCTTCACCACAGGGGGCTGGGACACACAACTACACACACACACACACACACACACACACACACACACACACACATGTATCAAATGAGTCAAAATATTGCTTCAAATATCAGAAAAAAACATTTTAAGGGTAAGAGTGGACTGGCTCCTACTGCTTGGCTGACTTTTTTTTCTTAAGAACATCCACAACGTACTTAGTATTATCACGGTTTCAGCACTGGTAGCTACCAATAAATCAAGTTCTTTCCAAAGAACCTTGTGTTTTGACAGATCTGGGATAACGTCAATTTCTGTACTTCAAAAGATCAATTTTTGCAACTTATTTTGGTATTCTCACACATGTGTACCTCATCGAAAATGTGTTTTTTTCGAAAAACATTCAGAAAAACAGAAAAAGCCGTAAAGTATGATGGAAACCATCAGAGCAGAACAGCTGCCAGCATTCAAGCTTCCTTCTTCTCAAGAAAGCTTTCCAGTTGTGTTTTCAGTGGCTGCATGATGGGTAGAGTGGGCTTTGTGCAATCGTCCAATAAGACTTTCAAATCGCTTTGCAACCGCACAAAAATCAGATACTCCTGGGCCGCATTCAACCTGGTGACAAAGACTAGATGCCTTTGCAAAAATTGTTCCGGACAGTATTTGTTTCTCAGTTACCCTTTTCTGTCAGCATTGTGTTGAACTGGTGGCATGTCCAGGGTGTGTCCCGCCTCTCGCCCAATGTCAGCTGGGAGAGACTCTTCATTCAAATAACAGAGTGAAACTACAATTTGCAATTGAACATATCGGCAAAGACTAAGCATTTTGGAAAATTACTCCGGACTATACAATCCCAGTACAATCCCAGTAACTCCTGTAAAGGAGTACTGGACCAATCCGGCGTTGAAAGGAAACTTTGAACGGCGAAAATTTGCCTTCAGTCAGTAAGCGCTATTAAAAATAGGAGATAAAATGCACGTAGTACAAATAAAAAAAGAAGCGTCCATACTCTCAGGCCCCCCGTTAACATACTGTCATAAGAATAAGAAGAGTGAAGCAGCCTGCATTATATTTGAATCATAAAAAACAACAAGAACAGCAGTGACACTGGTCTGGCTTTGGCTGACTTTTTATTGAGGGCTTTGATGGACAGGGGCCAAATGAGTTCTTTCTGCACTTGAGGACTCTAAAGCGTCTGTCTTATGGGGAGGAGCTGGTACTCATGTTGAAAGACATGGTCTGAGATTATTTATCCTGGGCCTGTCTGGTGATTGTTGCTTCAAAGACATTCTGGAGTGAGGGTTGCTGCCGGACTCCCATTTTTTTTCAAAGCTCTTTGTGGGGTAACCCTAGTGACCTGGGCCTTCAGCTGGACAGTCATATCATCAAACCAGGCTGGGATGCAAAACCTACGGATGCTTTCTGATATGACTTTATAAAAGAGGAGCAACACCCTCCTGTCGACACTAAAGAACCTCAGCCTACGGAGGAAATGTGGCCTCTGTTGGACCGTAGCACATAGATTCTACTTGGGCACTTATTTATACTAGGAATTTATTGTTGATTTTTAGTCCCAGGTATCTCAATATTCTGGTTGTGGACCTCCACTGGTGAGAGGTCTCCGTGAATTTCGGTGGAATACCATTTAGACAAGTGTTTGTCATACCACTGGACAAAGCTTGAATCTCCTTGTTATGTGTGATGTGTCGGACATGAAACTCAGGATGGCTGTATCGTCAGGTAATTCTATCATGTCGTTAACAGTGCAGGATCTACATTCATTAGTGTGTGGGGTTGAACAGGACCCCAGTACTGATGGTCAGGGGTTCAGACAGGGTCCTGTTCACCCTGACCTGCTGAGTACAGATGGTGAGGAAGAGTGGAGCCATTATATAGTGAAATAGTAACATTCATCTGCTGCAGTGTGTTCAGGAGAACATGAGGCTGGAATCTGTTAAAGGCTGAAGTGATGTCAACAAGCAGCAGTCTAGCATTCGCTCTAAGGTTCTCCAGGTGTTTTGTCACTAGGTGCACTATGATATCTAAAGTTCCAAAGGGGCTTGCCCCAGTAGAATAAATGTGTGTTTATAATTTAGTGGCCAGGCAAGGAATAGGCCCCAAGGACCTGTTGAATATTTAATTTGCCAGGTTAACCCTTAACCAAGAGTTATGCACACTAGAAAACGACCGTTTTCACTTCCATCAGAGAGTAAAATGGTAAAAATGAAACCTTTACTTTAAATACGGCAGGTCGTTTGGCATAGCAATACAAACAGCAAATGATGCCAAATTAATCACCAAATAAAAACCTTGGTTAGTGATTATTTAAAGTATATAAAGAGTAATAAAAAAAAATTCTACAATTGAGACTTTGGAGAGAAAAAAAAATACATGTTTTGGGTGAGAGAAAGAAAAAAATAAAAATAAAAACAGGACTATACTGGCAACACACCTTGGCGTTTTCAGCTGAAATGTTTCCCTGTCACAAGAGAACACAAACTCCCTATAGGTAGTCTAGACAGTCTACCATTACTCAGAAAGTAGAATAATCCTCCAGTTGCCAATTGTAATCCACAGCCTGAGGGGGAAAATGTCCCCTAGTATCTCTGGACATAGAGTGTGCCCCACAAGGTATTAAGTACTCTGACGTTCCTTATTGTAACAATCAATAACTGCAATCAAACATTTCCTCCCCTTTCTTTCTCTCTCTACTCCAAATTCTAAGATTTCAGATCCTTACCATACAGGTATATATCATTAGATATTTTCATGCACAACAATCATTAACAGTCATTCTGTATCATTTATATTCCAACAATCAACCTCTTAGCGTCCAAGACTTGACCTTTGATGGTCGTGTATTCAAAGTCTGGTAAGCCAAACAAAGTTAACAAGGGCATAACTTTACAATTAAGCAGCAATAGCGTTGATTCAACTAGGCCTCTGCCTTTGTCCCCAACAGCAACCCTGAGGAGCCCCCAATCCTGTGTGTTGTAAAGTAATCCCCCCGATTGAACTCTTCAACTTAAATACAAAATTATGTTCAAAAAGAGTGTTGACTTTTTTTGTTTTTAAAAAGAAAATAAAAGTTCTTCCTAGTGAGTAAAACATGATATATGCAAGTTATATAACTTTGAGTCGATTCAAGTGTACCAAATGTGGACTAGATCGGACCAACCGTCGGGATGTTATGTCCGAGAAACATCATTACATGATTAAAAAGCACCTTCTGGTGACCATCTGACAAAAACAGACTTAAATATAAAGAGTAACGAGGACAATAGGAAACAGGTGAAGGCAGGGGACAGGTGATAACATTCAAAATCAAGGAGGATTTACTAGGAGGCAGGACTCACGCACACACATAGCTAGGAGAGGAGGAAGTGGATCAGAAACTAAAGGAAGGAGACAAAACCCAAGGAAAAAAGACTAAAGTACTAAAGTACTGAATCTTCAAAATAAAAACAGGTAACACAATCAACAATAATTCTACAAAATAAAGAAGAGTACCATAACCTAGTTAAGGATACAATAATGATAAGTCTAGCATGGGTTTTAAAATTATGAATATTGTATATCAATTTAAATAAACTGTTCAACATTTAAATTGAACCTATCAAATAACCTCCACACTTACCACACAGGAGCAGAAAAACGTAGAAAAGAAGTAGAAAGAAGTTTTCCTGTTCCCTCATCTGGGGGTCCACGGTGGAGGAGAATAGCAGTTTATCGTTGGGATTGATGGAAGCCATATTCCGGTAAACCCTCTCAGGGGTCTCCCCGAGACCACTACGATAGGAATGGATGGAGCGTGCGTGACACGAGAGTACAGCTACAGTCACATTTGTGGGCGGCCATCAGTGATGGGGGATGACTAAATCTAAACAGAGTGACTACCTCCGGCTGTAATGTTGGACATTAGCTGATCGGTGACCCAGCTGACCCTGTGCAGTATTGGATTATAAAGCCATTCTTGGACACTAGACGACTTTGATAACACGCCTCTACATTCAGAGAGTGGTGCTCAGGGCTCCGCATGGGGAAATAAGTTATGGGGAAGTTATCAGGACGATGGAGGTGTCTCTTGAAAAGAAAAAGTGAAAGCTGTTTTTTGCTGGTTGAACACAGTGAAGCAGGAAGGTCTCTTAAGAAATTTAACCACCAGCCCGATTTCGTCCAAGTTTGATGCATATGAATATGCAAGGGTATATCCCCGAAATGCCACCCATCCCCTGCATTGTACACGCAAATCACCTGATTGAACTCCTCCAATTAAATGTGAAGTAATTTACAAAGGAGGGAGTTTTTCTTAAAGCTCCCCCTAGTGAGTATATTATGAACTTTTAGAATAAAACATGATGGATGGATGGATCTCCTTGACTTGATTCATATGCATCAAATGAACACTGAATCAGACCAACGGTAAGGAAGTTACGTCCGAAAAACAGTGTGTTTCTTAATAAGACTCCCCCTAGTGCGTAATAAGAACTAAAATATAAATAAAATGTGACATACGCCATAACTCATGGATTCATGTGCGTCGAATTTGCACGAAATAGGACCCATATTTAAGAAATTATGATAAAAAACAGTGTTTGTCAAATGGTGTCATTCATCACAGTGCTGACACATTGAGATAAAAACCATTAACACTCCCAGTCAGACCGACAGCTAATTATACTCACCATTTCACATATAGTGCATGTTTATTGCATGTTTTTTTGGAACATGGGAGGACGCCAGAGCATCCAGCAAACTCAACACAGAAAGGAACCTGTTCTCCAGGCAGAGCCCACAACCTTCTTTCTGCAGAGTCAGCTGATTTAGATCAGGAGGGAAGGAACCAGCTGTAATATAATGCCATGATTAAATCATTTTCTTAACTAGACTGTTTGTCAGTTTCATTTGGTCATGGTGAGGGAAATCTTGCAGTTTGTTGCTCAATCTTGTAAACTTCAGTAGATCCCATCTGATCACAAGACAAGCCAGTATACTTCATGATTCATTCAGTCACACTTGACAGATACGTTTTGTGTCATCAGGCTCACATGGTTATAAGTAGGTTGGACAAAATAAACCCTAGAGGTGATGATAAATTAAAGATGATAGATTGAATTACACAGATGACGACGTGTCTCGTTATTCGGGGTCTCTCTCCCCCTGTGATTGCTGCCTTTTTGTACTCTTCCTCCCCCTCCAGTCATCACAGGATGATACTTGCCAGCAAATTTAGAACGCTTTTATCTGATAACGTCGCCAGAGATTCACTGTCACGCGAGTCACATCTTCCCTTCCTCCTGTCTCAGCTTGGCGTGACCTTCCCTGAGCTCTGTTTGGTAACCCAACTAAATTAAGTTGAACCAACAGTATTGCTCAGGGCTGAAAGAAACCCGTTTGCATTTAATTGAATTACATAATACCTGTTGAGTGTAAACGGTGTCCAGGGTTTAACATGCCTCTTGCCCTATGTCAGCTTGCATAGGCTTCAGCCCCGAGACCCGGAAATGGGTAAGCAGTGACAGAGAATGAATGAATGAATGCATGAATGAATGAATGAATGAATGAATGAATGAATGAACGAATGAATGAATGGTTTCGCTGTTTTTATGTTGGCAGAACTCCATAAAAATGAATTGAAGTGGGATGTTGGGCATAGGATGCCGAGGGATCCCTCCAGTTGATTGTATTTATGTCTTCGTGTCATGTTGATGCTGGATAGAGTTTATCTACATAAATGCTATAAGCCCTAAAACAACAGGTTTTATTGGACCCTTCAGGATGGTGTCAGCTGGTTTGCATTCATTTCAATGGTATAACATGATATTATTACATATTCTACTTGTTAAATAAAATAATTACAACATTTGCAGGTAAATTTAACCTCTTTTTGGTGTCTTCTTTAAATCACACCCCCCGATACCTCAGTCTCCTTTTTTCAGATAACATTCTCAGAACAATGTGGAATGGTGCACATTGAGTTTTATGCGGGGCTAGAGGGAGTGGGCTTAAAAAAAAGAAATGCAAAAAAATCTTCATTTGCATAACAACCTCTATCCTTCTTCTTTTTTTTAAATCATCCTCACACCATATCCATAGAGTACCTCCTCCTTACACAGACATTACATGCAGCAATTAAGACGTATTGACCCGGTGGAAGTCTTTTTTATGCTACAGAGAATCAGCTCAGAGCTGCAGGACACGGCAAACACACTCTGACACATCAGAGGTGGTAGTCTCCGCACAAAGTGTGTATCAGAATGTTTGATCATTGTCCTGCAGCACTGGTCAACTCTGGCTAGGTAAACACAGATAAATAGATTATAACGCTGTAACATGAGAATTTTTTCATTCTAATCCAATTTTCCCTCTAGTTTATTAAGACTGCAGTTCATCCCGTGTCAGAGACTCAGAGCTGAAGATGAAAAATGACCGTGTCTCTTTAAAAGCGTATATGCATTAATGAGAATTTAGTGGGATCTGACGCTCTGAGGTTTGTGTGTGTGTGTGTGTGTGTGTGTGTGTGTGTGCATGCGTGTGTGTCCATTCCCATGAGAGCTGGTGTCCACATCATGACAAACTGTCTCTCGAGTGTCACTCATTTGTCACACACTCTCTGTCGGACACCCTCCCAGTGTTGTTTGTGTGTGTGTATCAGTGACTTTATTGACCCGATGCTCAAGGACACCAGAGCACTCTTGGAGTAAACCAAATGCTTGTTTAATGGAGGACTCTCCTGCTTCTTGTTTCAACCAAAGGCCTCTCCTCAGTTCCCCCCCCCCTACCTCTGATCTTTCCTCCTTTTTTTTTTCTTCCCCACAATCTTTCTTTAATATCGGCTCTTCTGAAAGTCTTACTATATAAATGTGAGCAGGGACGATGGAGCTGCATGACATTTTTAACTTAACGCAGCGCACACACACTCTTCATATATTCTTTTTTAAAGTGAATAATGTGATAGTTTGATGCCGTCCGTCGTTTCTCCGTACACACACAAGTACACACGAATCCATTGTGCATAAAGTGTGTACATGCTTTGTATGCACGGAGAATTTGCATTTCATGGCTTACAGGCGTACGAGTGACAAGGAACATTCTCTCGGTAATGAAACGGCTCGGTGTCGCATGTTGGCATGAACATTAGCATAGATGCATAAAAAGGCTCCCTAGGATTCACCACTCCTGGGCCTCACACCGCCATCAGATGTTTCATCCGTACGTGTAGAGAAATCAAAGCCCACATGCGATCTCAGGCCACTACAACACCACTTAAAGGCTTAAGTGCCGCTCAGAGGAATTTTAAAATAGAGTAGAAAAACCCCCGCAGCTCGCAGCTTTGCTTCAAGATTCCCATGTGGAAACTGCAGCCTCTTTATTCAGGGGTACTAATCACTTTTTTTCTTTGGACATTGCTGTCCAAAACCTCGCACTACCTAATTTATTTTGAGCGTACTGACACAGTAAAGATCATATTACACACCCCACTATGTAAATCATCTACTTTGCTGCACTGGAAGGTAGAAACCTTCATCCCATTAAAGAGGAAAGGGAGATGCGACATCATTGAAATTATATGTACATTTTGTCAGGGATATTATAGAAACATCATCACATTTGGAACTGGATTGATTTTTGGAATGAGCAATAATTCATTCTCTGACTGTAGGAGGAGCTTTATTGCCAAATGTTTTTGGTTTGTAATATTGGAACTGTCGGCCTTGTATACAACATATTTTATGTTGTATTTTCCAATTAGCCTAACTTTGGAGCGTATAAATGGACTCGAAGAGATGTACTGTTTATATTTTCCTATTTTACTCAAATAGTTCATATATTATTCACTAAAGGGTGTGTTTTTTTGTTTTCATTTTTGTAACACAGGGGTTTAGGGGTTTTCAGTGATATACCAAAGGTCTAGTTTAGAACAGCTCTATTTGGAATCGTTGACTGTTGCACTCTGCAGAGCTGACCAATCATGAGGTGCAGTGGGCATTTATATGGGATCGTCAGTTTGGAAAAGTGAGAGGAACGGTTGGACCAGGTGCCATCCTCGACCCTCTGACTTTATTCTGAGTGACAGAAGCGTCACTAACAGCTCTATTATAAAGAGTTCTTAGCAAAATGTTAATTTCAGCATGCTAATAGGCTTTCATTGATGAGATATTTCATGTTCACTGAGTGTAAATAAAAAAGTTAGCATGCTAAATTTGCTTAAATACACCAAATAAAGTACAAGTAAGGATGACTGAGATGTAATTAGATTTTCAGAAAGTTATTCACAAGTTAAATGTTGATAATGTTAGTAGATCTATGCAGAGGTTTCTGTTATGGTATACTGGTATCAACCGGCATGCCGTACAAAGCCGTACGTGTAACTTAAGCGCCACCAAAATTGGCACCTTTTAAAAACTTTCTTAAAACTCAGTAACAATCAGTGGATTCATTTATTTGCAAGCTAACTAACTCACAGTTTAGCATTCGCATTTTAGCATTTAATGATTATAAGCGGTATTCCTGCTGACAGCAGTAGGATATCCTCTCATACTCTTTACACAGTCACTATGGTGAAGCTACTTCAGAGGAAAAAGATACTATTTATTTTACTATATTATTAGTATTTTATTACTATTTTTGTTACATTAAAGCATAAAAATCACTAATATTTAATTTTACAGTTTAATCATAAATTGTTAGGAAAAGATTATAAATAATAAATATGCATAAGCATGTGTAGTTTTTTATTAATATGTAAAGTGAGTGAAAGTCAAACTAACAGATATCAGAGCTTCACAAATTATGGAGAAGTTTTTATGCATAAATATGTGTGTGTGTGTGTGTCTGTGTGTATTTGTGGTCCTCACGAGTTGTTGATTAATTCAAGAATTGGGTGTAATCCTTTAAGTCCATTCTTAAGGTGTCACATTTCTGCAGCTTTGGTTTCACAGACGACAAAGCAGTGTTTACTACATTCTGTGTACCTTCTTAATAAGCAGCAGGAAACAGATCAATGAACTATGAAATTTCAATATGTTTCCAGCCTTGTTCAAAGCGGATTTACTGACTAACAAGAAAAAATAACTCAACTACCATGGAACGTGTTGTTTTTTGTGTGTTTGTGTGATAAATAACCTTCAGGCAAAAACTTGCTTCGTCAAAACAATCACTGGCAAGCAAAAACCGAATTGTTTGAATGGATTTCATTTAGAAGGCTCCCACATGAGCTGATTTAAATCCAGCAACAATTACACCTTGAATAGGAGAGTCTCTTAAACGCTGATTCCTGTCAGCCAGTTTACCAAGAATCATCAGAGCCTCCGCAGATCAGCATGTCATCATCTGCCCCAGTTCATTAACAGTGACGAGGCTCAAACCAACATGGCGGCACTGGAAGCACTGCAGTCCAGAAAGATGACAGTTAGGCAGTAAAGAGGTTCCTGCCAGTAAAGTGGAGTATCATTATTAAATCTGAAAGTGGAGAAAATTGTGCTTTAATCAATGATTTATCATCCACCATTGTCTCCTGTCTGTCTTCTGTCTGTCTGAGTTCAGGGCCACCGGAACTCACGTCTTTTACCAAGGGAAGACTAATGAACAATTATCTACAGGTTTTGGTTTGGCCAGATATTATTGTGTTGACAGTCGCAATGTTGTGGTGCCTGGACTCATGTTCAACTTCTTAAGTTTTGTAGTATTCAACTGCAGCCATATAACGCTTTATTTCACTCCAACATTAGCTTTGTAATTAGAATCCGTGTCTGAATCCACATCCGTATGGAAACCCTTCACTACCAGGTTACAAATGTTTTAACATTTTATTCCTTCAAGAGGACGTTATGCTACTCATCTTTGTTCATAAACAGGATCAAAAAGTTTGGGTTTGTTACAATAATCCCACTATTAGATCCAGCAGTACTTCAGTTCTAATCTGGGCCCAGGGCTAGTTCTTCCAGTGTCTGAAAGAAAAGAACCATTCCAAACCAGACCTATGCTGTCATCCTCGACAGCGAGGGTAAATCACCGGAAATCGCCAATCCCCTATGTTGTACAAGGAATCCCCCTGACTGAACTTTGGGTATATGGGTAAAATATAATATATCGATGATAGATCTTCTCCAGTCCATTCATATGCTCCAAATTTGGACTAAATTCTACCAACGGTTAAGAAATTATGTCCAGAAACCATTTGGAGATAATGGTCCCCTTAATCAGAAATATACAACTGAACTTTCCCAAAATCAATCCAGTTCATCCTCACACTAAAGTCAATCGGGGTATAAAGTGTAAAAATTATGTATGTTTTGATGTATTTCTGAAAAGCATTGTTTATTGTTAAAAACCAGCTCCCCCTAGTGCTTAAAATGTTAACTTTTTCAATGTAATGCGTTATACAGAAGATAGATGTCATTGAGTTGATTCTTCTAGTGAATGAAATATGAACTATTAGATTATATCATAATGCACAGAAGATAGAGCTCCTTGAGTCGAGTCATATGCACCGAGTTTGGACTAAATTGGACCAACGGTGGAGAAATTATGGTCTGACAATTTTGCAGATAAAGCTCCGCCTAGTGTCAGAAATATATCACCAAACTTTCTCTAAAACTCTCCAGTTATTCCTGGCACTGAGCTCTATGTGGGTCTAACATTTGAAAAGTATCCATGATACAGTTTTGAAGTTATCGTATTAACACAAAGTATCTTCGACTGCGGAAGCTGACGCGGCGCCAATGCTGATTCCATAATACTTTTCAGGGGTGTAAATATGACTCTCCATCCATCGAGTTCTCAGTAGAGGTCTGAGTGTTTGATGAATAATCTGGAGATTGACTCCATGGTTACATACGGCAGGGTTTGATTGAGGATTGAAGGAAGGTGTTGTGAAGACGAGCCCACGTAACCAGTACCAGCCACAGAAACGGACTAAGGGAGAAAGAGACGGAAAAGCAGAGAGAGACTGAAGAAGCCCTTCAAGAGGAGGGCACCAGAACCAGAACATCTGCATGGACGGGTGTGTTAGTTAGACAGATAAGCTCTAGGGCTGGTTTAATACACCCTCTACAGGACATTCAATCATAGATATGTCAGATAAGATAAGTCCTAATGCTTACATGTGTCTATCGTTGTGACTTTGATACATTCAGGAGATGGCTTCACTGAAAATAGTTTTGATGATGCGCCTCGTACGAAAAGTGGCTAAAACTGAAGCGACAGTCTAGATGTTGGTGGGCCGTTAAGACGTAGGATGTGGAGTATTTTCCGAAAAGAGGTTTTGTCAGTAGACATCTGTCGTTTCTATCTTGTGTGTGGTCAATGAGTTTGGGTGGCTCAGCTTCATCTGCATCTATAAGCATTGTGGAAACGGCACAAACACTTCTGCATAGATGAGGCTTTACTGGATAGGTCTGATTTTTGGCAACAATTGGCTCACGTTGTAGAGCAGTAGACCACTCATCAGAGGGCTGATCCCTGACCTCTGCTGTTTCCATGTCCAAGTGTCTGTTCTGCTGCCAGTAGTTGTTCTATTGGTGTCTGAGGGATTGTGTTAGCCTCTGCCACCTCTCCATAAATGTGTAAGAGTTCCATGAGTGGTAAGTCACACTAGAATGGTGCTTAATACGTACACTGCATTCACCATCTATCTCACTTTCCAGACTCTCAGTTTATCACATTGCACAGACAAAGGGTTTTAGGAATCAACTAATTTGTCTGCTTCAAGCTTAGGAGAACCAGATGACAGCCAAATGAAATGTCTTACATGACAGAAATCCATCCGACACCTGGTAAAGAGCAGCTTATCAGGCCCTGATCACCCCTCGCTCCCCTCCGTTCTCTAAATGACAAATGATGCTCCACAAAGCTGAAATTAGGACCAACTCTCAAACGACTCATGCATCACATCAAAACTGCAGCACATGGTGCGGTTTGTGACCAACAGTCCCATCTGTGAGGGTATGTGGGTCTATAACAAGTGGTCTCTCTAGCAGGATACTCGACAAACCCCCCTGCTGCAGAGGCCACACAGAGTTAATACCTGATATTCACCCTCAAGCAGTGAAACAGGAGGACACTGATGTGAGAAGTGGAAACAATGGTTGCGCAGTGCAACAGTCCAGCCGGGTCACGCAGCTACAGAATTCCTAATAACAATCCCTCAAAACCCTCCATAGAGGAAGTAATAAAAAATCAGGATCCACAAAAAACAGAGATGGCAGAGCACAGGGAATTAATAGAAAACATTTTTCTTATCCTTCCAGTGCCCCCTTCCTCTTTTCTCTGTGTGTATGGTTAGGAGTAGATATTTGGGGGCGTGGTCCCAAATACCTAGTGATGAGCGGATATCTTAACCCCTGTAGGTGGTTGCTGGGGTGGGGTAGGGCTTTAAAGAGCAGGTAGCCATGCTGATGCCGGGCAGTGGCGGCGTAAGGAGAGCAAAGGGGAAAGATGGGAAACTTCTGCACTTCAAACATACTGCCAAATTGGGAGGGTTTGATTGGTAGATGATTGTGGAGGGCGTGGCGTGTCATGTGAGTATAGCAGTGAAACTCCAGTTGACTGTCTAAACGAGCTCGTACGCGCCGCACCTTATCTGGTACATGTTTCAGCCAAGACAAACTTTGACTAGGTCAACTAGATTTTTCCTGCATGTGCCTCGGTCTTAACATATTGTTTTTTCACGGTGCGCATGACGTCGCAGACACCTTCATCTCTGCAGCTAGCCGCCAGCCATTCCTCCACTCTACTCAGTTAAAACAAATGAAATCTTCATCTATGTATCTATACAGCTTTCAATGACGGCTGACCACAACCCCCTTCTTTCCAGTCTGAAGTCCTATTCACACGGGACTAATATTACCTGAGAACCGTATGTGATTTAGAGATGACACCCACACATCTGTGTTCTGGGTGGTGTATTCCCACGGGCTAAGCAAAGTCTGTATTTTACTTGAGTTTAGTGACATTTAGTGACATGACATCAACAAATATACAAATGACAAATATATATACATACACACATATGTGAAGGACATATCACGATTCCATTTCATATCTATATAACATATTGTTTTTAAGGAGCCTTTTGAATTTTTTCTGAATGAGTTCCACTTGTTTTTGTTTCTCCACTGCAGCTGTTCCATAACTGAACTCCTTTGGCTGACACTGGGTGATACTTGTCATTCGTCTTAAAAGGTTGTTTTTTAAATATGAAAGTTCCGTTCAAAATTATTGTTTTTTAACTCTTTACACGATTTGCACATGCATGTTTTGAAATCTGATGAAGAGTGGGTTAGAGGATTCAACATGTGTGGGATGCATATCAGATTTGTGTTTGAGTGAAATGCAGATTTGCCAAAAAACTAAAATGATCACATGACCTCTGTGTTTGGCAATTTAGTATTGTCATTTGGCAATATTTGCTTCTTAAAAGACAGGTGTGGAACATCTGCACAGGCTTAATATCACAGATGTCCTCCACAATCTTCCCAAACCACCACAGGCCATACTGGTCCCATGTGAGTCGGGCTTTAGCGCTAGTTAAACAGGCTGGGGCTTAATTTATATTGATCTGCTCATCAGTCTGGGTGTTCTCTCAAAATGTCACACAGCTTCTTTCTGGACATCTCAGCAAACATTGAAAATGTTAATGCACATTAAGTAATCAATACAAAATGCTGATCGGATTTGTTTCCTAACAGCCTGTAAAGTCAATCCCACAGTTGTCACCCTTAGGGCCGTAACCTCTTACCCCTCCTTTGATGTTTCTGTTTGTTTGTTCCAGCCCAGCGGTGGCTGATGGTGTTAGATGGGCCTTGACTGTATTCAGTTAACGCTTCACCGTGAGCATCGATTCAGCCGTAATACTTTATCGACTGCAGCTACGTGATATTGGCTCGGCTGTAAGAGCTACTGGAGCTCGCGCCGCCTCGGGAAAGATGGATCGTCAGGTGTGAAGTCACTCTGTGTGGTGAGCGGCGAGATCGTGTGTTTCAAGGGCAACATCGGGAGAGTCACGCAAAGTGTTTTCTTCCCAGAGAAGAAGAACGAGAAGGAAGGATGAGACAGCCGCCTGAGAGAGGAGGGCACATTGTCATTCAGCAGGCGTCTGATGACTGTCAGGCAGTTATCCTCCACCGCAGTTGTGACGCAAACACACCCTCTCTTCTCCTCCACGCCGTTTCATCCTCATCCCTCTCTCCTCCACCATTTATGTCTTTTCCTTGCTTTATCTTCCCACTCTTTGGCCATCACCCCCCCCCCACTTCCTCTTTCACTGACTCAACCTATCGCCATCAAACTTCTTTCTTTCTTCCTGCCTCGGTCCTCTCGGCGGAGATGAGTGGGTGGAGTGAGGCATTGTGCCCTGGACATTGTTGTACAATCCGTGTTATAGCCTGTCTAGACACAGGGTGCGTGTGTGTGTGTGTACATATACTTGTGTGTGTATATTCATCTGCGTGTGTATATTTTCTGAAAGAAAGATGGACATCCCATTTACTTGAGCTTGGATAAGACATCTTTGTTGTTGCCCAACAAACATACAAATCTTATTTAGAAAAATATCATCTTTTTTTCTGTCTCCTGTTCCTTCCCCGGATTTCTTTTTCTCATCATGGGCCATTTCTTCTCCTGCAACGCATCTCTGTCCCTGATGACCCGGCCTCTCCTGCTCTTATTCTTCTCCATGTAAGCTCAGATAGATATATGTCCTCCTCCTCCTCTCTTGATACATTGCCACATATTTCTCATTTACCCTGCCTTTTTCTTCTCCCCTCCTGCTCCTCCTCCTCCTCCTCGGCCATTTTTAGACAGTAAATCCAATCCTCTCCTACGGTACATCTCAAAGTGTTCGAGTGTGTGTTCCAGAGTGTGTATGTGTGTGTGTGTGTGTGTGTGTGTGGGTGCGTATTTTAAGGGATAAGTGAAAAGAAAAGAGAAAGGAAGATAGGGAAACAAATGCTGAGTGTCTGCTCCACTCACCATCTCAGACCTTTCACTGTAAACACAACGACTGTGACCATAATGATGTTTTCACCAATGCTCCGCTGTAAACATACCAAACAATTTTCATTTCTGCAAACCGGAGAAAGAAGTCAAGGACTCCAATCTGAACCAGAATAATTGGTTTCACAGGCATAGAAAAAAAGATGCATCATTCATGACACTGTTTTTATCCAGGTCATCGGATTTGTTTGCTGTGATTGAGAATATTAGCATTCTTTTTTTCTTCCTTCCACTCTCTCCAAGGTGAGCCATAGGGTTGGTGTCGAGCTTCTGGAGGTCACTGAGGGGCAAGTCACGCCATTTTACCTGCGGAAGGTACAAAACAAGCTCAACAATCAAGGAAGTGAACACGGCTGAAGAGACAAAGCATGAGAAACAAAGGAAGAGATAACGGACTGAGATGGTTCGGACACGTGAAGAAGAGGTATAGTGGATACATTGGTAGAAGGGTGTTAGAGATGGAGCTGCCAGGCAGGCGAATAAGCTTAAAGACGAGGTTTCTGGATCTGGTGAGAAAGGACATACAAAAATATCCCAATATATCATGAATAGAACTAAGACTATTAAATATGATGACATTAAGTAAAAGTATCCCAGCCTGCATTTCATTTAAAGCTAAACCCAAACCAAATTAATCTGATTTCACAGAGATTATTTACTAGATAAAGATTAACGGAGATGAATCCAAACAAACCAGGACCACGCTCCTCTTCTCCTGAAGGGTTCCCCCTCCTTTCCTCCTCCTTTCTCCTCCCCTCATCCTTCCCTCTGTTTGTGTGCCTCTGGCTGTGGCTGCACCTGGTGGCGGCCTGATATCTGGTGGCTACATTCACTTGAATGTAGTTTGCAGTTTAAATAAAATGATGTTACGTTTGTACGATAAACGTGATTACATCAAGTAGGACTTCAACAACTTTTACAAGATTCAATCACGTTAAACAAACTGATGATTTGTTTCTCTTGCTTTGCATCCACCCATGGTGGTAGATGTATGGGAGCATGGAATTCAGTTACTGTTCACATGGCTTGTACTCAACACATATTCATTCATTCATTTTCTGTAACCGCTGAGGTCATTAGTTGATCACAGGGCTGACACATAGAAACAGACTGTTGGACAAACTGGAGAACATGCAAACCTCACACCGAAAGGATCCTTGTGGCAGAGCTGGATTTGAATCTGGAACCTTCCTGCCTAGAGGCAACTTCTACCAAAAGTTCTAGGAGTTTAATTGCCACACAAAGTGTTTACAATATAGCAATCGACAAAAAAAACCCCTCAAAATACAAATATAAGCGCAAACACTGATAATTATTGTAAAGTGTGACTGTGGTATTTACAAAAAGGTGAGGTGGGAATAAAGGGAAGCCCTGACTTCAGGGTATACCCAGGCCAAACCAACAAACAAAAGCTGAACTAACTTCTTCGTGTGAAACTAGCTAAACTGTGTCCTGAGTTCCTGATTGAACTTACCATAGATCTCCATTTGGACCAATTCAAAGTAACTAAGTTGAATCAACCCCAATAAGTTGATTTTCAATTAATTCAAATAACTTGTTCAGCTAAAGTTGAATTAGGGCGGCACAGTGGTGCAGTGGGGTAGCACAGTGGTGCAGTGGGGTAGCACAGTGGTGCAGTGGGGTAGCACAGTGGGGCAGTGGGGTAGCACAGTGTTGCAGTGGGGTAGCACAGTGGTGCAGTGGGGTAGCACAGTGTTGCAGTGGGGTAGCACAGTGGTGCAGTGGGGTAGCACAGTGTTGCAGCGGGGTAGCACAGTGGTGCAGTGGGGTAGCACAGTGGGGCAGTGGGGTAGCACAGTGGTGCAGTGGGGTAGCACAGTGTTGCAGTGGGGTAGCACAGTGGTGCAGTGGGGTAGCACAGTGTTGCAGCGGGGTAGCACAGTGTTGCAGTGGGGTAGCACAGTGTTGCAGCGGGGTAGCACAGTGGTGCAGCGGGGTAGCACAGTGGTGCAGTGGGGTAGCACAGTGGTGCAGTGGGGTAGCACAGTGGTGCAGTGGGGTAGCACAGTGGTGCAGTGGGGTAGCACAGTGGTGCAGTGGGGTAGCACAGTGTTGCAGTGGGGTAGCACAGTGTTGCAGTGGGGTAGCAGAGTGGTGCAGTGGGGTAGCACAGTGGTGCAGCGGGGTAGCACAGTGGTGCAGCGGTGTAGCACAGTTGCCTCACAGCATGCAGATTACGGGTTCATATCCTCCTTCCCGATCTTTCTGTGCAGAATCGGCATGCTTCCCCCTGTGTTTGCAAAGGTTCTCTCCAGGTATTCTAGCATCCTCCAACTGTCTGAAAACATACGATTTAGGTTGAATTAGTGACCATGTGCAGAATTGGACACTTGTCTGAGATCTTCCAAGCCTTTGGGCCAATGTCAGCTGTGATAGACTAGACTAGACATTATTAGATTCGGGTGATCCTCACCATGCCTTGGTTGCTTCCTCCACTCTTTGCCAGATTATCCATCGTCTTAGTAGAGCATCATTCTTTGGCCTGCTAATGAGATTCTCCAGTATTTCTATATTCCAACCCTCTTGCCCTGCAGTCACTCATTCTTCCATCAGACAGCGCCTTCAGCCTCGAGCATCCCAACAATCTGTCTTCTGAGATCCTGAAATGAACTGCCTTCAACGCTTCCTGTGTCTCGGCTATCCAGTCCAGCGTGAATGAATTCCTACCAGACCTTAGAGAGTGAAACAGTTAGCGATGAGTTCTCAGTGCTGTAAGGTCAGGGGGGCAGTTTTTATTGGAAAAAACAAAGGGTAGGGAAACATGTTCAGATTCTGAAGTGGATTGTGACCTGGAGCTGGTAGCTGGTAAAAAAGCGTATCGATAAAGGAAGCCTCATTGATTTCGAAGTTGAATCTTCTGCTACTATGAAAATGTTTCAGGTAAAATCTAAAGCCTGCAGTAATCCAACATGTTCTGACTTTCCTAAACCTTAATGTCCAGGTGAGGTGGGTGAGTGTGTGTCCTTCCGTCCTCCCATCCATCCCCCCCATCAGGAGATTAGACAAGGTCCATGTATCACTTAGCCCTGGGCTGTCAGGCTTCTACCATAAACCACTGCTGGAAGATTAATGGGTGTCATAATTCCACACTTAGACTGCTAATAGGTGGATCTGCAGACAGACAGACCTTCCTTTGCTCCCAGCACCCAAATAGATCCTCGTCGTTTTGCAAGGTTTGTCATTTGTTCAGGTATATTTGTAAAATAAAGTTGATTTTGGACCCTGTCGGACTGAATACAAGGTGGGTCACCAGGGCACATAGAGTAGTTGCTTTTATGGTCATCTTTTCATTCATTTTCTCGTTTCCTCTGTTTTCTCACTGCAAGGTGAAGCTTATCATTACAGAAGCCGTCGTGTAATTTGTGCTAGTTATAGAGTTGCTTTCACAAGAGGCATTGCATTCATTGCTTCCACAGGCACAATAATGTTAATGAAACTGTGTAGTGTGTGGTGACCCATTATTATTATTTTATTTTTCAAATCCTGCAGTGTGTATGAATTTTTTGGAATTAGAGGGTTCATAATGAGGTCTAATCAAAGTCATAATCTCATTATGTGTGATGAAACCTGATGTTGGATTGTAAAATTCCTTTAGTGTTAGCCCTGACTTTATTTGTTAAGGTTTCATCCCCTGTTTAATAATATTTCCCGGGACTTTGCTTAATGTCCCCCAAAAGTTGGGGATGTTATTGAATCATCATAGCTGCCGGCGAGTCCGTTGAGATCCTTCTTGCGAATGCAATAACCCAGAAACCAATACATGGATCATTTAAAAATGTTGGAACCACATAGACCTTAGAGCCGGGAAGAACAGGAGTCATTTTGCGAAAGGTCGGTTGTGTATTTCAGACTAGTGGGAACTTTATCTCCAAAATTGTCACGGAATAATTTCTCAATCGTTGGTCCAATTAAGTTTGATGGTGGTGCATGTGAATCGACCTGAGGAGATCTTTTCAGATGTTATACCCACATAATGCGAGGAAGAACTACAGCAATTTTGGGAAACCTCAGTTTTACATTTCAGACACTAGGGGAGCATTAGCTTCTAAAGTTTTTGGTCCTTAATTTCGCAACCTTTTGATTTAGTCCACATTTGGTGCAAATGAATGGCCTTGCAAGCTCTATGAATAACACGGTTTTTCAGCCAAAACTTCTTAACTGTTGGTTTCATTACTCCAACTTTGGTGACCATGAATCGACTTAAGGGGATCTATCACATTTTACTCTAAAAATTCATATTTTACTCACAAGGGGGAGCTTTCATTACAAGAAATGCCGTTTTTCGGACATAACTTCACATATAATTTAAGGATTTCATATCAGGGTTTTTTTTTTTGTACAACACAGGAGATTTGGGACTTTTCGGGGATTTACACTTGCTGTCAGGGATGATAGCTTGTCGAGTTTTATCATTTAACTCAGATTCCTGCTTGCTCCATGTCAGATTTGTTTGCCTCTCTGGACTTCCTGTTTTTGATTATGATCCTCGCCTGCTTCACTCTCCTTTGACTTTGAATATTATCTGTACCTCTACCTATCTATCTCCACCTCTGGGCCTACAACTGACAATTAAGCAAATGCCTGGAATTCCTAGTCTTATTATTGCACTAATGTGACATCTTGATGAGATGCAGAGTGGCGGTGGTTCTGACAAACTGGGATGACAACATGTTGGTGAAACAATGGAGCATCAAATTCTATTAGATATTAAGATTTAATGTGTAACTCTGTAATTGAAGAAAACAAATTCATAGTCCCAAACAGATAGTATCGAAAGATTTACCATTAACTGCAACATTTTTCCACCACTGGCAGTGAACCTCAGGGGTTAAGGTTCAAGAACTTCCCATAAGGTTTAGTCTGTTTATTCATACATTGCCAACAGTGTAAAAAAAAAGAAGACCCGTTTTGCCCCATATCACCCATACCCATTTTTCCCATTATTAAGTCCCCATATTAAGTTGATTATTAAGTCTGGGTTAGGCTGACTCGAAGCTATGCTGCTATAGGTTGGGACTGCCAGGCGATTTCCCATGAAGCACTCTCTGAACCTCTCTCTCTCCTTCCCTATGCATTCATCTCCCATTAATGCATGTTACTAACGGTATTCTTCCCTGGAGTCTTTGTGCTTTTTTCCTCCAGAAGGGGTCAAATGGATCAAGGCTGGATGTGCTATCGTGGATCTGGCCACGATGACATCATAAATAATAGCGAGAGTATTATTCCAGAAGTTTTTATAACTATTGCTTCATTCACTCATCCTATTATTAGATCCATTATTTATTATTGTCACTGTATGTGTCGGTGTCTCCCCCACTAAGCCGTTTTTCATCTCATGTGGATATTGTTAGGTCTCTATAGGTTGAAGAGTCACACTAGACCCCCCATTTTTGGAAAAATACCTTGAGGTTATATTTGATGAGATTTGGCACTAAATAAATACATTGACTTGACATAAGAGTACAGTAGTTGCGTAAATATACTTACATACATTTCCCAATAATGTAGTTATTTCATTGGATTTCTGATACCTTTATATCTAAGAGGTATCAGTGGTGGAAAAACTTCACCGAACCAAATCTGTTCTTTATATTTAAGTGTAATCCTAGGAACCGGATTGTAGTTGTGTGTGTGTGTGTGTGTGATCAGTTTGAGTTTCCCTGATACGTCTGAGAAGCTCTGCAAAGTTCAGCCTGCGCTTGAGGCTCAGTTTCTTGCGCTGCTCGTCATCAGAATGACAGTCTCTAAATCACGCGGCGTAAAGGACAGAGAAGCAAAGTGGCACAATGATATGTTTATTGAGAAGCTTTGGATAATAGAAAAGGTGGTGGCTGCTGCTGGAATGTCACAACCACTGACAGAAAACATGGACATGAACCTCCTTATCCAGACACACACACACACACACACACACACACACACACGCAAACACACTCCTCACCACCATTCCAAAAGAGAGAAAGAACTTACAGCAATGCACAGGACTAGACGGTAATCACAGTTTCTACGAGCTCATCACTACATGGAAAATTCACAGTTACAAGTATATGAAGGAGATTTGCTTCATAGGCACAGCAAAAGCAATAAAAGGCCCAACATCAAAATTATGACAAAAATAAAACATTTTGCACATTTCATTAACCCTCAGCGGCCCAGGTGAACCGAAGGCTTACACTGGAGTTCAAGGGACATTCTTAATTTTCAACTCTTAAAGGGACTTGAGCGAAAGGTCGCACTAGCGCCAAAAGAGGAAGTCTCTACCTCCACCAGAGTAAGGACTGGGTTCATCTTACTGCCCCGTCTATACAGCTCTATAATATTTTTCTTTCTATACATATACAGATTTAGGATTTGCAGAACTTGGGACCGGAACATTTAATATAAATGTAATCCCAGGTCAGACATAAAAATGGCTAAAAGAACTCAGTCCGTCTACGTACTTCTCCACGTGTCAGCGTCCGTTTTAAATTAACCTTATACGAGTAAATCACACACAGACGATATCACAGACACTTACTTGTTGCTGTTTTTGCTCTTTTTCTATTGTTTGCATTTCAAGTTCAGACGGTTCAGCGTGTCGTCCTGTCTCGGTACAACACCTCAGAAGTAAATCATCATTTAGCAGCCCTCCTCTGTACGCCAAGGCAGAGTACCACTCCTCCTCCTCCTTTTTAGAAAACCCTGTACTAAGAATGGAGAGACAGCCTGTGACGTTCTCTCTTGCTCATCCTCGGGTTCTATTACGTGTGCTACAGCAGCCGTACCGTTCAAACCCAAGAGCTCTTTGACAGAATATAGCAGCGTGCTTTCTAGATGAGCGCTGCTGAGGAGTAAGCTGGTGTTAGAACTCGTCTGAAGCCAGACGAGCACATTGGTATCCATGGGACCAGTTTGCTGTTCTGTTATTGTAGTGAGAACCTTACAGTAGCCTCTCGGAACCACGCCGTCAAACAAGGAAGCACTGAGGCGATAAACATTTGATCTCCACGCAGGTAGACAACAGGTACTGGAGGAAAAGATTTCAAGCACTGAGGAATATTGCTGGCTTTTAGAGTCAGTTCCCACATAGAAAGAAAACACCAAACATCTCAAGGTGGTTGAATTAAATTACAATTGAACTTCCCTCTATTTATACACTATGTCTCTGGTGTCTGATAAAGGTGAGAAAGCTGAAATTAACTGAATCAAACTCCGTAAAACACCAAACATTGATTGACTGGCTGGAATCAGCCGCTCTCATGCAAATGAGGTAAACCTGACAGAAATCTGTCCTGATTGGAATGACTGAAGCAATCAGGTGGTTTCCAGGAGTAATACTATGTTCACGTCAAGTCTGAGTTCATGTGATTCGCTATGCTTCCACAGGTTTGGCACTAAATAAATCACAAGTGCCTGAAATTTAAACGGAGATGCATAAGTTCGGCAAAAGTCTGTCTAAACCCAAATGGTCCCAGTTCTAGTTTTATATTACAGGATCATGTCATGAGTTTTTAGCCGAGGTGACTGAGTTAAATGTCCATGTCTTACATTCCTCACATATGGCATGAACGTAGCATTTGTCTAGAGTAGAAAGCCTCAGAAATAATGCAGATTTTTACATCTAGCTGGTCAAAATGACGATTTTTGGTTTCCTGATATGTGGGGATCTTGACGCTGGTGTACTTTTTGTCTGTGTACTTCTGCCCTGCATGTCTGGCTCGGTGCTATAGGTTGAATTCGTTACGACGGTGATACTATTGCTTCATCTGGCATTGAATGATCAACGCTGGATTGTGATCAGCCGAGGGTCATTCGCCAAAACATGTTAAATTGAGATAGAATTTTTCATCTTCACAGCCAAAATGGTTTGTCACAGTGGAGATGGCATCATGGGGCAGTGTGTGTGTGTGTGGGAGCGTGTGTGTGTGTTCCTGGATGACTGATGATGTTTGTTTGTTGTGTGCTTGTTTAGATAAGCCTGTGCCTGGATGTACTGCTTCCCCTGTTTCTGAGTGAATCTGTGTGTCAGCTCAGCAGATGGAGTTTTATTCTCACCACTGGGAAATCTCAATCCCACAATGCACTGGGAGCTCTGCCAAATGGAGGAACGACAGCGGTGCAGATCACAGCATAAATGCAATAACGATGTACATTTCCGCCACATCTCATTCCTGTTAGTCTTCCACCAGGACCGAGCTTTTGTTGTGCTATCAATCAGAATGGGTACTGGGTCGATTAAATGAGTTCATTTTTAACTCAAAACAGGAAAATCAATTAACACAGATCACAGAGGTAAATGGGAACAAATTGAGTTCTTCCCCATCCCTTTGCTATTTGATTAGACAAAAGCAAACATCCTGGATTTGGGGGGGGGGACAAACAAATGCCTCATGACCTCAGGTGCATGGTGGGAAGGATTCCAAATTAAGGCCAACTTCTACACAGAATGTCTTCAAAAATATCTTCTGATTAGTCAGAAGGAATGTTTCTGTTGGATTGATGGGTGGTTGAGAGAGGCAAGTGGAGCTCATAATATCTTCTCAGGATCTTCATCAGAACAGCAGGAGAAACACAACGTATGGAACAACCACCAAACTCATAGTACTTATAGTGATAAGTCACTGTAACACAAGCGACTGTCGGCCCACCGGTGAAAGTGTTGACTCCCCTAGGCCTAAGCATCGGCAATTTCTAGAAAATCTGTTTTCCAAAGGTTAATTTGATTATGGCGGGTATGTAGTATGCAGCGTGGTGCAAACGTGGTTTATTTTACCCATTCTCTGTAACTGCCGCTCCTGAGCAAGATGGCGGGATATTGGAGCCTATCATAGCTGACATTGGGTGAGCTGGAAAGTACATCATCCAGAAACCAACCAGCATCACAAGACCAACATACATTATGATGAGAGGAAGTACGTCTTGGCACTGAGCCTAATTTTGCTGGGAACACTCTGGTGAGACTAAACTGACAGATTTGTTGAAGTCAATATACTACACAAAAATTTACCAAAAATCATTTAAATATTTGGATTGACTTTCATATTTAACATGTAAACCCTCGGTTCGCGGAGGGACAGCGACCAGTCTTCACCAAGTAGCCTGACTAATGGCATTAAGGCAGAGTGGAGTGGGTGTCACTGCAGGATTTGGACATGCAGCTGTGGTACAACATCTGGAGTTAACTACAATAAGGGATTAAACTTCAACATATCAGAGTGTATGATGTCAGCGACGGCCAAAGATCTATGAGAACAAAAAACCATAAATGTGACCTTGTGAACTTTGTAGGTACGAGTCTGTAGGCGTTTGCTCGCACATAGCGGTTAACAAAAAAAAATAGTCTATTCTGCATAGACCATTCCTTGATGCGTCTGGAACTATAAATAGGAATTCAATGCCCTAATTAAAAAAGAAAAAATCAAATGAAAGTCCGGTGGTGGGTTGTGGAAATGTCAATTTAAGTCACTGTTCTAATTTGAGGTATGAAAAGGAGAAAAGGGGAGGAGATGTCTGGTGGGCTGGAGCGTCAGTCATTAGCCTTTCTCCTGTCCCGTGCTACTGGAGGCCCAGCAGCTGGAGGCTGGTGTTCCAAAGGCCCAGCTGCAGCTGGGGATCAAATGTTGGTGGTGTTGTCATCTCCCTGTGCCCATTGGCCCAGTAACCTCCTCCACATTCCCCCTCCAGTACAGGTGACATAGCAGCGTAGAGCACAGTGGCAGCGCCCCCTTCAGGAGTCTGGAGAAAATGCAGAACATGTATAATTAGGCATAAATACTGTGTGTTTATATATGTATGAATATACAAATATCCAATTGCATACCAATAATAAATCAGTGGAGTTTGCTGTCAGTGTGCAGTAAACAAATAACGTGGCTCAGTTTGTGTGTGTGTGTGTGTGTGTGTATGTATACATGTGTTAGCCAGAGGAGGCCTTTTGTCACTTTAAGTTAGCGTCAGTGAACAGAATGCTCAGAGTGTGTGTGTCTGTGTGTGTCTGTGTGTCTGTGTGTGTGTGTGTGCGTCCAGACGCCTGCTTGAGTGTTGATGCATTTTAACTATGATCTGAGTGTCAGCTGTGAGAACAGGAGCAGCCTCCTGAGCAGAGACGCTGTGAGTAGAAGCAGCGAGTTTGTGTCGTAGTGCTCCAGAATATTTGCTTACATGATTTTTCTGTGCTTCTGAGGATGAAGTATTATTTTTCATGGAGGGCTTCTGGGTTTCGTTTAGAGCAGCGATACTGGGAAAACCCAATTATGATATATAATAACATATATAACAACTCCATTATTCAAGGTCTGTTCACACAGAAGGGGGTTAGCGCTGCCGAGAAGACTTTGAGAAGATGTTGACCAGTCTGAAACTACACAGCCCCATTTTAATGAGCCTTCGGTACCAAAGTTCCTGTCACAGGTTTACCTATTTCTATTGCTCAGACCACTTTCGGGGGTTCAAACCAAAAGTACAAAGTACAAACCGAAAGGTAAAAGCAAACTGGGAAACCCCACAAAACCTTCAGGTTTGGTGATGCTTTGAGTCAGTCATCGAACAATGACACTTTGCCTGCTCAGATTCTTACGCCTGCTCTTTTTTACTGCTTGCAACACGTCAAATTTGAGAACACACTGTTCAGTTGCTGTCTATTACATCCCACCTACTGACAGGTACCGTTGTAACGAGACAATTAATGTGATTCACTTCACCCATCATTTTAGGGCTGATAGAAATTCAACATCTGGATCCAACTGCTTTTCTGTGAATTCGCTCAGTTTACTGCTGAGGTTGTCCTGCCCACTGGAGACTTTAATCGGTGCACTAATCTCCTTCCTCATTTAACTCCATAATGATCGGACAGTTAATGGAGCATGTGATTTCTCTGCAGACCGTTTGAAGATGATTCATTCATTGATTCAACCAAGTTCTGAGGTTGAGGGCAGACAACATCAGTGCAGCGATTAAGAAAAGCAAGTGTCAGCAAGCTTCCTACATTCCAATCACCTTCATCGGAGCTGGGGAGAAAGCTCAGCATCAGTCCAGCTCCAAGTTTCCGGAGAACATGGCGGCCACCTCATTTTGCTCGGACGTGGAGCTCGTAAAGCAAAGGGGTTGTTCAGGAACTGACTTTCCCCTGGGAAGACCATATTGAAGAAGCCAATGAGTGAAAAATACTCAGAACTGGTCACTGAATGCAAGATGAAGAGCCCAGTGAGAGCCAGTTTAGATCGGGTGCCAGGGCTTTGCTGGCTGGCCATTGGTGCAGACACTCAGACTCCTCGGTGCATAAGGAATGCAGAGCATAAGAAACAACATAAACATCCTGGAGGCTGCTGAAAAAGCTTCACTGCAGCTGTGGATCTGAAGCAGGGATCCATCGAGGAAGGACTCTTCCATATGTAGACTGCTGGGGCCGGGGATCGAAACGCCGCCCTTCAGATAATATGGCCGATGGCTCTACCTCCTGAGGTGCAGCATGTGGCATCAAAAAGTGCTCTTTAAGTGAGGAGCATGTCTTTACACTGAGTTAAACAAACTGCTTTGACCTCCAGATCTGCTTTTAAGATAATCTGGGATTGTTATCAAAGGAACAATCAGCAGATCCCAGCAACAGAAAAGCACTCTCAAAGCGTCAAAAGCAGGCCGTGTTCAGAATGCGTTCCCTCATGTTCCTCTACAGCTGTTGTGTAGGAGCCTTGTTGTTATGTTCTGATGTGAACTGTATTACTCTACACTAGCTGACCTGTTGTGAGAGTGCCAGGCGGCAGGATCGATCTAGTGCTGTCTCCTCCTTGCCACCCCGATGTCTCCTGTATATCTGTGCGGGTCAGTTACTGTTCTGCCTTCAAAAATTAAAAGAGAAAAAACTTATTTCAGCTCACCTGCTGCTCCATCGTGTGTGATTACGCACATTTTACACATGTATTATACAATATGTTTACTTACAGCACTGCCACATACATTATATTGAAAATATGAACCGTATTTTGAAAAACTTTATCACTAGAGATGAAGCTTTTTCATCATAATGACATAATTCTCGCCACCTTCCCTTGGTCTACTTCATTTCCTATGTAATTAATGGTTAATAAGGCATTCTCTGTATCTCCTCCTTCCATCTGTCTTCCCTCCTTTGTCAGTGCATGCACCTAATGTTACGGCTCTTGTTAAATAGATGTTGTCACAAGGGGAGAATCCCAGCTTGTTTTAGTTTGAGCTTGTGTTGATGATTGCATGCATGAGTTTGTGCAATTTATATGTTTGTGCACGAGGGGCGGAACCACCCCAAAGGTTATGCTTGGAGGCAAGCGCCTGTGACAACTGTAGTTTTGGGCAGAAACATGAACACACGTCTCCTTCCATTTAGTCCCAGGGACATAAACTCCAGCAAGCAGCAAGCGCTTCATGCAATGCGGGTAGTGCTCCCAAAAATAATGCACAGTGAACCCCCTGCCTTGCTTTGTAGGAAACACTGTTTTTTAGTGATGAAGATGGAACAAGTGGATGCGTGTGTGGATGCATCTGTCTTTCATCCGTCTTACTTTAATCATGACCAATTATCTCCCTGTGGCTACGTTCACACTGCTGCTGAAAGTGACGTATCTTCAATTTGACCTTTTTCGGCTTCATCTTCATCTCTGCATTTGACGTCAGTATTCAAAGATCCGTACCACTATTACAACAAGCTGCCCTGCAGATGCTGATGATGAGCAGAGTCATCAATACGCCAATTTAATATCAAAATGATAGAGGAAGTGATGCAGGAACACATTCCATGCGTTATTTGCCGTAGTGGCTGAAGTGTGATGACGGTTCATCAGGTTTTGAAGCTTAGGGCAGGATTTGATTGGAGCCTTAATTTTTCCAATCAATCCATCAAATTTAAAACCTCAAGCCTCCCAGTTGCTGCTGTGATCCTCCATAGTTGACTTTGCCGCCTGCTGCTGACAAAACACTGATGCCAGCGCGAGCGCTCGCAGAGAGAAAAGCCACATGAATTCTGATTTGTCTGTTGACACAGCTGTTACATCAGCAAGAATCCGACATGCATCTGATGTACACATATTAATGTCGCCCAAATTAGAGTGATGAGATAGGAATTTGTGTCGTTCACACTGTCCTGGGGGGGTTCGTGAGATTTTTAGGAAATTATCGTTTCCTGGTTCCTAAAATAATTTCACTACATTCACTTTAATTAGAAAACTGCACCCATAAATCCAATAAACCACATTTTATATTCGGTATTCCCATTTCAAATGTATGGAAGAGGAACGGTTATATTTTTAAACTCTGAGAACACAGTCATAAGTCTGACTGAAATCTAAGAAATCTAAAAAGAAATTCTAACAAAAAAAAAAAAAAAAGTAAAAATGTATTTTAAATATACTGAAGACGATGGCGTTTCACCTTGAAAAGCAGGCGAGCGATGGTACTCTGTGCCATGTAGAGGGGCAACCAGAGGTGGCGATAGAGATTGGTGTCCACCATGCCAGGATCCACAGCCACAGAGCTCACAGGGAAACCTCCACGCTGCAGCTCCTGGTGGAGGTGAGAGCTGAACAGCAGCTGGGCCAGTTTACTTCCACCATAAGCAGCGTGAGCTGAATAATTCTGGCTGAAGAGGGGGAAAAGACAGACACTGTTTCACTTTGATTCTTACATGGAAGAGGAAACTAGAAAATATGATTATGATTAAAAGCGGGTGAAGAACTCTTTTGTTTTGCTCAGTCCGATCAACTGCTGCCACAGCAGCTAAAAATATACCACTTCAGAAAGAATTGACCTGGTGATTAAAGGTGACTTTCTCCTACTGTGAACACTTGACAAGACCTCTTGTCCACCAGTAAGCCTAATGGGTACATTTAACACGTAATAATTACACTGTCAGGCAATTAAACAATAAAATGTTTATTTTATACATGGCTCGGAATTGATTAAACACATTTATGAATATCTTTTTGAACATTTAAAATCTTTAATTTAAAATACATTTTCATGTATAAGAAAATCAATGAATACATACACTTTTTTGATGGACAGACAATGTACATCTACCGTACATTCAGAACATTTGTTTTCACTGTTCATGTGCTGTGTTCGTGTTCGAGGGCTAATAACTGGGGTATTCACTCCCTGGCATCCGTACCTCACTCTGAGCACACAGTGGGACTATCTGTGTAGACAATTATTATTTGCAAGAACATAAATTCTATTTTAAACATAACATATTCTCAAGTAAAGAATAACGTGACCTTCTCTGTGCGGTCACACATTTGTCTGTGCGTGGGAAATCGTGTCTCTCTTGTTCACCTTTGTCGGCACTCTCTCCAAACCTGGCACAGAGATGCAATGCGCAGGTATGTGTCAGAGCACGGAGATTTAAAAGAGAACTAATGACCCGCTGTAAGAAGGCTCTGTCATCTACATCCATGATGTGGAAGCTATTGTGGACGTAACACGTTCAGTGACATACGAGGCCACGAAGAATTTAATCAGCGCCTCATCTTTTGTTACAATCATTTTTCTATACTAATTAATTGAAAACATTGTGTAATTTTGAAAACTCCAATAATCATTGAGGCTGACACATCTGGAACCAGGCAAACATCATTTATTATCAGAGCTACAGTGGTAGGTTTTATAAAGATCTGAGTATCTGCAAACAGAGATGATGACATAATGTTTATCCCCCTTACATCACTCCAAGAAATTGGACAAGAAACCCTTCAGTAAAAGTAATCATCCATTCCTTTGATGATGGTAAGAGCAAATTGTTTTGGTATCTGCAATGGAGAGGAAGGCCAACCTTCAGTCAGCGTAGAATCGTAGGTAATGTCATATGATGAGGAAGATACTCAGGCTGCTAATGATTCTGGACAGAGATGCTGCTACATGGTGAGAAACTGAGCCGACAGAAGGAGACAGTGGGCCGCCTCATGCCAAAAGAAAATGAGATGAAACACAGATGAGTGTAAGTGTGTCTAGACTGTGTGTTTGTGTTCCTACCTTCTATTTAGGTCATCTAGTCTGATCTCCCCGACGCTGTGGGAGGAAGAGGAGATGTTGACAACGCGGGAGAAGTGACCACAGTTAGCTGAATCCTTCAGTACGTCCAGGAGCAACCAGGTTAACAGGAAGTGGCCCAGGTAGTTCACTCCAAAGTGTCGCTCAAATCCATCCTCAGTGCGGCCCTCAGGAACCAGCATGACACCCGCTTGGCACGCCAAAACACAAACACACAAAACTCACTCGCAGTCCAACATCGCTGAGGTCAATAATGCAGAAACAATAGCAAATACTCTCAGCAATAATAGCAGCAAAACCTTTGAAAGTAGACTATGTAGTACGTTATAAATGAAATGTACTATTATTAGTATTATTACTATGTGGACAACTTAATGTCAATTCTGAAAGCATTATATCATGCAGCGTCGTATCACCACGCTTGACGACAGGATGCCAGAAATACTAATCCCTACAAGACTGGAGAAGTTAGTGGGGTCAGAAGAAATGACAAACTAGTTTGTTTTTAAATAGTAGTTGGCTACATGTGCAGCATACTATCATATAAATTCCATCCAGAACCTATCCCAGTTGAAACTGAGCTTTGCACATGGGTGCTCATATAAAAGATGCTTCAAAGGGGGGGGTTGAAAGTAGCCTTTTCAAAAGTAGCCTTTTGGGTTTAATGTGAAACAGCGTGAGTTCCAGTGAGTTATTTAAACACTGTCTTGGGTGTTCAGGTTACATCTCCATCACTCACCATTATTGACCAGGATGTTGAGCGGTAGGTTTCTCCCCTTGAAGCTGTGGACAAACTGGCGAACTGATTGCAGAGAGGCTAGGTCCAGCTTCATGAAACTCACTGGAATGGATACACACATCACATCACAGCCGTTGTAAAGGGATTATTTCTGCCAGCAGTAAGACATCAAAGAGTGTATTAATCACCTCTTACAGCAGGCTCAGTGGCGTCTTACTGTACAATACTGCCAGCGCCACGCTTCCGTTGCTACGGCACATTATATCAAACCTAATGTTTCTTCCTGAGCAGCATCAAAGCTTTGCACATCCTTATTTCAGGTCTCATTTACGATAAGACACAGGTGAGAGAACGTAATACCCAGGAGCTTCAACCACCAGAACCTGAAAGTGATTCTTTGTGTCCTAAATGTAAGTCTGTGTTTATGCGGAGAAATTACTTTGGGAACCATTTAGTATGCATAAGGCTGATTCAAATGTCTAGTGAGGACGTCTATTTACAATTCAAGCAGAACGTTTGTGTTTCTAAGAAAGTTAGTGCATATTTATCTACGTGCTCATCCTCAGCTTGTCCTTGGTCTATAGGTCTATAGTGGTCTAACAGTGCACTTCTATTCCTTTTCATCTGTTCTACATTATTTTCTCAACTCAAAATGTAGTTACACATCCAACCTCAAGAGTGATTGGGAATTTCCGTCACAGAACAACTTGATGAGCAAAACCTAGCAAATGAATGAATGAAGGCTGGCTAAGGTGAGAGCCATCGTCAGGATTCCATTCCGCCGCCTCTATGACACGTAACAGAGACGGAGAAGCTGCTCCTGTCCAACAGGAAGTAACAGTCTTTTCTCGCTGCAGCAATTAAACTGCACAACTCTGGACTGTCATCCATCTCCACCAGCACTAATGTCACTCTGGACACTATTACATCAGTGTCATACTGTCCTGCACAGCACAGCATGTGCTGCAGTGTGTCCTCGGACCCGACCATGAACACACTTTACTACAACGTATTTATACATAAACACGTTCTGCCGAATCTCTTCTACACACAATTACATATGCAGGCTATTTTATTTTTTAAAAAATAAAAAATTCCCCCTTTTAGTATTCTTATTATTCTCGGGTTTTCTATTTTGTCCCGTTGTGCATTTTATGGATTTACCCTACCTGTACTTTACTGTAACATGATAATTGACCTTTGGGATTAATAAAGTATTATTCTCTTTTACAGAATGCACACATTATCCCCCGGAATTGAAGTTTTATGAACGTTGATACGTCTAATCCCGTCAGGGATCTCAACAAATACAGTAGTGTTGATAGGGACATTTTTCTAATTATATTTTGTCTAGCTATTTAATTAAACATTTTCTGTACAGCTCTGAAAACCAAGAACTGGATTGTTATTGTTGCATAAAATATAATTCATGGTTCCTCTCTCTTTTCTCCACAGGCTCTCTGTCAATGGATTGACCTTGATAACGTGCTGGAGCTTCAAAATCCTACGATGACTGACTCACAATCAGCAGCACCCTGCTTTTGCTATAAATGGTGGTGTATTATTTATAAATTGTTGGATTTCCTCCATTCTGCATTTATATCTTATGTTTATACAATTAGGAAAACAACGACACTGAATGTAAAGCCTGGGATGTAGCAATGTTTCTAATTATAAGATGTTTGGAAGTGGATAAGATAAATTCAAATAATCAACCAAAAACATCTATGTCTGCACCTTTTTTTAAGTAAACAGGTTGTACGTAAGATAACTGCCTTACTTTCACCTTTCAATATCCACACCTGAGGAATGAACATTATTTAATGTGATGTATAAAGGAAAAGTCAAAAGAATTCACTAAAATATAAAATGACTGTATAGGGCTAGGCTGTCATTCTCACACTTCAAGAAATGCTTCAAATTGTAGCTCCTCCCAACTTCCTCCATAAGAATGTCAGATTGTAATTGTATTGCAGACATACCATATCTTCAACACAGTAAAGGTCTAGAGAAATGTGAGGAAAAAAAGGGAAAGAAAACACCTGAGCTCAAGTATATCTGATAATCTATCTAAAAAAGGACAAAAACCTCCACCAAGGCCCAAAGCCTACCCCTTAATGGAATGTCATGCATTTACGAGGCTATATCTCCGGTTTAATTCATTTAGAGGGTTTTTTTTAAATTAATTTATAGTAACCACCACAATTGACCCAAATTACAGGAAGCGAATAAAAAGTCTCTCTAATCTCCGCTATTATTGCCATAATCTTCATTTCACAACCTAAATAACTGGCGAACAATTAACGTTACCTTAAAACAGCTAAAGACCACATAGTTCCTTAAATTATGATTTAATGGCCAAAAGGCCAAAACCAAATTTGGCAGGAGATACTTGCCAATTTTGATACTACATGCAGAGATGTCTCAACTTCTAGTTCATGTATTTCTGTAGCTACTTTGTGCACAATTTGAAATTTAATTATATATATATATATAACATATATATGTAAAAAGAAAAAGCAGACAATGATAAGTCAGTGCTATTTCCATTTGTTTGTATCTGCAACAGTTTCAGGTGTTCTTTTTGATGTGTCTCCTCAGAAGGGCAGGAATATACTTTCCTTTCAAACACACTCTGAATGTGCAGCAGGAAGGAGAAATATTATCAGAGAGCAGCGAGTCTGTGAGTCTGCCATCGCTGAGAATGTAAAATGATGAATCCAGGAGGACATCCAGCTTCCCCTTTCATGCTCTGTCCACCCCAAACTCTAAAATATATGGCAAAATTAAGGGTTGGAGCCAATTTAATATCCACATCTTCTTTGGACAAACAGGCGCTGTGGTGGTTCAAATACAAAAAAAGTGCTGTAAGTCCTCACAGACTCATCCAGAGAAATAACACATTTTCTGCTTAAAGTCCACAAGAGTCAGTCTTTTGGTTTCTGTTTGTCCTTACCTGCTTTATTTGTGAGTTAATCCCATCGTGTTGGTTTTGGTTTAGGTTTAGTTTGTTTCTCTATTTCACTTTTGGAGCTTTCTCCCTCTCTCCCGGTTGACTCATTGTTTGTCTTCTCTTGAAACATCATATTGTCACAAACCTGTCTCACCTTCAGGCGTCCCATGTGTCTCCTCCTTTGAGGTTTCATCCACATTTTCCACTCCATTGGAATTGATTACTGGTTTACGTCTTGTCAAAATGTTCCTTTCGTCTGAGTGATCCTGTCTTCTGTTAACAATTTGTGATCTTCCCTCGTGATAAACTGTTCCAGTTTCATTAATTGTTTTGGCCATAACACTGAGACCACTGACAGGTGGAACAGAGTTAACATTGATTATCTCCACCCGTCAGTGAGTCGGACATATTAGACCGTAAGGATAGATTTTGTCCTCGAAGTTGATGTGGTTGAAGTACAAAAATGGGCAAGCGTGAGGATCTGAGCGACTTTGACAAGGGACAATGGGGTCAGTACATCCACTGAGAACAGGTCTTGGTCGGCGTTCATGGTCTGCAGTGGGTATTACCTGCCAAAGTGGTGTGAGGTAGAACAGCAGGGTCATGGGTGTTCAAGGCTCATTGATGCACGTTGAGAGTGAAGTCTAGGCCAAGCTGTCTGACCCCGCAGAGCAGCTACTGTAGCGGATTGATGATAGATTGGTTGCACATTCTGGAAGGAAGGGGTCGGAGCACACACACTCATTGCAGAGCTGCTTTGGCAGCAATGACGCACCTACACAATATAAAGCAGGCGGTGTTAATGTTATGGCTAATCGGTGTACGTTCGAAGATGATTATAAATTAAATGTATTATTATTATTATTATTATTTCCTGTCACCAAACCCGTTTGCCTGTTCATTGAATTTTGCTGTGTGTATCATTTTTGGATTGTTTGCTTTTGGATTACTGATAGAGTCTGTCAAGGGTCAAACATACTAAACAACGGCAGGAAGAGGAGAAGGCAGGAGCAGAGCTGATGGTGCTGATACGAGAGAAAGACCGCGTGAGAGAAGAGTGTGCAGCTCTGACAGTCTGATAGGAACCAAGGCACGCCACTCACTACCTGCTTAATGTGTGTGTGTGTGTGTGTGTGTGTGTGTGTGTGTGTGTGTGTGTGTGTGTGTGTGTGTGTGTGTGTGTGTGTGTGCGAGGGAATGAAAGGCAGAAATAAAAAAGATAGGAGCAGAGAGGCAGAGAGTTGTTGTTTTTTTTCATTTCAGTGAGCGTAGGCACAAGTCTGCATTTGGTTTAAAAGGCAGCAGACAAGTGTGTACTTCAATGTGTGTGTGTGTGTGTGTGTGTCCTGCATGTCAATCCTGTCCTCTTGAACAAGCTTCCCCAAGGATGGCCTCTTTCAGAGAGGCCGGTCATATCAAGACAGTCCACTGGGAGCGAGACACCATCGATCGGGCTCTGGTCGCCTGCTGCCAGCTCTCAATTAATACCCCTTAAGACCCCGGGATCTTTGATACCCCCCTCCACTCAGAAGCCAAATACTCTCAAACAGAGGAATTATTTGAAATAGAAGGAGGCGCCATTGAAGACAAAAAAAATGTTATTTAAAACCCACTGGAGCCATTCAGAAGCAATTTCTAATTCATCATTATCGTCATTTAAGCTGCAAGTTAACTTATTGATAATAAAAATAATAAAGTGCAATTATTTGATTAACTAACAATAGGGATTTTTGTCCAATTTTAGAATGAGTTTTTCTGAATATATCGTCTTTAAGCTGCAGTTGAACTTATTAATAATAAAAACAATCATCTGCAAACATTTGATTAACTAAAAATAGGGATTTATTTTATATTTTATAATTTTTTTTTTCTTAATAAATGGATTAATTTTGAGTAAATAACTAAATAAAACACAGTTTTCATATTCTAACTCTTAGCTGTCACATTAACCTCATATATGTAATTTGTCAGTTCGTAACTGCGGAGCAACGTTCCACAGCCTCGTGAACAGCTTCCAGGCAAAGCAATTACAACATGGCCACATTATGACTCAGGATAAAAGAACTACCTTGAGGGTATTTTTGCATTAATTTCAGGATACTTGTCAGTGTCTGTCTGCGCTACATCTGTCCCCGATCCGGTCATGTTCAAACACGTGCGTCAGTCGACCTCATTCTGGTTGAAACAGTAAAATCTCTGTTGATGTGGCCAAAATAAATCGGTGTAATTGAGATGGGTCAGCTTGTACGAGAATGTTCTACGTATTCATCAATTCCAATTCCTAATCCAACGTTGGAAAAGTGTGTTTTGGTTCAGCAAACATGTATATTGGCACGGCGCGTCCTTGCCGAAGATCTGGGTAATAAGTATTAAATCTTCTCCTCCAATTTGTGAAAATGGGAGCAAACATTTAGCAGGTATGCTTTTGTCAGGTGTCGTTAATATTACTCATTCCATAATACCAGGATTGATAATTATGACGTTTTCAATTTAACAAGGCTTTATTAAATGAACTGACAAACGTACTTATGAATTAAACGATCAAGAGTGACATTTTCCATAATTAAAATTAAAGTATTGGGATCGGTCTTAATAAGTTAGAATAAAGTGAAACTCGCAGTCATGAAAAGTTTAAATGCCATGATATATATTCGGTTGCACCTCAACAAACAAGGGAAGTTATAACACAGAATAGTGTTGCAAAGTTTCTAAGTGAATATAAATCTTATCAAATGAATCCCACACTCATTCCAGGGCTTGGCAATTAATCTGAATAAAATCACCTTTTCAATTCATGTGTTATCGCTGCTACTTTTTGTAGCACGACGATTCTGCAGGATCTCATCAAAACATCAACTGCATGAAAAACGGACGCTCAGTCATTTTTAATTTTCTGAACAAATGAGAATGTGGTGTTAGGACCAAGTGATGCAAAGCAGCAAGAACGGAAAGTAACAGCGAGAGCAAGAGAGATGCCAGAGGAATTGCGAGAGGAAGACTGTCTGCCAGTGTGAGAAAAGTACAAATATAAACCACAGAATGTTCCAGGAGAAAACCCTCGCTGATGCAGGTGGGACACAGACGAATCCATTGAAGTACATTGTTCTGCTACGGAAAACAAGGTTCAAACTCTGAGGTGTGGAAGTTCCGGGATACAGAGGATAATGATATTCGGAAAAAAAAGTTTGTTGCATGAAATATATTTTTGCTACAGTAGCAGCAATGCATTGCAGCACCACACATATGTACGCTGACCTTAAATGTCACCACAAAGGATGGAGCCCTCCCAGCTTCTCATGAGGACAATGCATACATTTATAAATCTATGCCCTCAGTTTACTAAACCCTGCACATAGATTTCTGAATTATGATTATATCCCTGCGATGTTCATGACTAGAACTCAAATTTGGTTGATAAGAAGGAGGAGGAAGGAGGAGATCTCTCTTGAATGTGCAGTACTCTACTCTAATAGTCCATAATGTGTTCTAACTACGGGGAGGTCATTTAATTATTTTTTTCAAAACTTTGTTTTTCGGACAAACCATCTGTCTGATTTAGTCCAAATTTGGTGCGTATGAATTGACGAGAGGACGTCTTGTGTGTGTGTCATATTTTACTCACCGGGGGGAGTAAAATGTAAAACTTCTTTATTCTTTATTCATGTTTATCTGACATAACACATGTCATTTATAGAGTTCCATAAAGCAATGCGTATTGCTTGTAAAACGCAGCGGAATAGGGACTTTTCGGGGATATACCCTTGCTGTCAGGATCAACCGTGTAGCCCTGGTCGTTAGATTTTATTCACGTAATACAAATCCATTTATTAATTTGTGCGCAATGATTTTCTACTCCTGGAGAAGAAATGATAAATCTGCATGTTCAGTTTCTTTTTAAAACAACTCTGCATACAGTTTCTTAATTAAATATATGGATTCATGCAAGCCTCTTCTAAATGTCTCAAGTGGCAGCGGGCCTCTGACAGAACTTTTATCTATTGAATTTCATGGCATACATATATATATATTTAGTTTATTTTGCTGAACCGGCTAAAGTGTGATCGTGAACTCAAGCGTCAATTTAAGCCCGATTGATATTCCATTAATTTATTGAGTTCTAATTTGGAACAAGTGAAAAAGATACACAGGAGTTGTTTTTTTTTCAGTCAGTGTTCAGTTTTCAACACTATAGATCAATGAAAATGTTATGTTCAGATCTTTTTTCCAAGTCCTCATACAGACGAGGTATTTCTAGCCTTCATCTTTGTCTGCTTCATTTTATATTTTAATACAAATTGAATAACTTCATGAAAAAAAGGTAATACAATAAAAATGATGAGGGGGACTGGGGACTGTTTGCCTCTCCTACCATAAATCCCTTCTTTCCCCCTGGCTTTAAATACACCATGTGTCCTGATTGTGCCGACAATAGATATGATTAAGCTGGATTACACCTAAATCTGATATTAAAATGCGCCGCCGGTAAACACATCAAATTTCTCCTTTGCTTACAAAAACGCCAAATTCCATCGCTGACTGATTTTATACTGGCAGTACACACAATATTTTTTGACAAAAGCTTTCATGTCAAAGATCACGCGTCTGCATGGACTGAGCATCATGTTCTGTGACTTCAGTTCATGAACAGAAATCATTCTTTTCATAAACACAATGTAATAGAAGATGGTTGTCAGCTCACTAATTCACCGCAACCTTGAATCCCATGTTGGAACAAGTCCTGCTGCACCTTCTAATACCGCATGTTAGCAGGTGACAGAAAAATAAAAATACTCCCACTTCCACTCACAGCACATCAATACGTAAAGATATTAGGTCTGGGCATAGAGCCAGGGTGTTCCTCCAGACATCCAGCGGCAGGTTTTAATGTAATAGGGACGATGTGCTCCGAGTTGGAACAGTTATAAATATGGAAGTCATCTGTGTTTACTGAAGGCACAAAAGCAAATGAACACATCCATGTCTTGTTTAGAAGACAATCACAAATACATTTGATTTGTGTAGAGTTGCTCCATTAGGGCTGTTGCAGTAGGGATTTTTCATGCCATGTTGAAATTAAACTACACACTACAAAACTCCAAAGGAAATCAAGCAACTGTCAGGAAGATAAACATGGCAAGGGTCTATCCCTGAAAATCCCCCAATCCCCTGCGTTTTACAGATAATCCCCATCAATGAACTCCTTAAATTAAATGAGACTCATCAATAATCTCAAACACTCCATATTGACTCAACTCAAATATTTCTATGAAGTCAGCAATATGATCTAAGATCAAATCCCATAGTGACCTGATAATTAGTATAAATACGATTAACTATTTTCTCTGACCTCAGTAATGAAAAGAGACTTCAACAGGTTTTCTCCCATCTATTCATATGAGCTAAATTTACACACAATTGGAATTATGATCTGGAAGTTACAGATGAGGAACTATGTTTTCCACCAAAAGCTCCCCTAATGAGTAAAATATGCACTATTATAGTGGAATAATATACATACATACAAGATAGATCTCCTTGTGCAGATTAATATGAGCCAAATTGGACTAAAGTGAAATACGTACCATTAATACCAAATTAAATTAAATAAGTTAAAGCTTCCCCTTGGGACCGTTCCCAAAAATAAATACAGTCTTTCCTCACACTAAGATCTATGGTAGTATTCATTCATTCATTCATTATTCGTGATCGCATATCCTGTTCGTGTTGCGGGTGCTGGGGCCTATCTTAGCTGACATTGAAGGAGCCGCGGGGTAAACCCATGATGGGTCGCCGGTTCATCTCAGGGCAGAGAGAGAAAAACATTCATTCCTACTGTCAAATTAGATGCAACAATTTTTCTATACTGCATATTTATGGACAGTGGGAGGAAGCCGGAGAGCCCTGACAGAATAGTCCGATCCAACGTGCCACCGTGCCGCCCCTAGGGGGTATATAATTACAAAATGCATTCAATCATTTTTGAGTCATTGAGTTGACACAAAGGATCTGCGGCGCAAGCGAACGCGGCAATGACTATTCCATAATATCCCAGAGTTTTGGGGTATAAACTAGAGTTAAGACGTATTGGTAGGATAGGAGAGGGACTAAACTACACATGCTTCAACAAAGATAAAATTTCAATTAATCAGTCATTCAAATGTGGTTGTTAATCGTCTCTGCAAAGGTTTACACTTGCAGGTATGATAAATACTGGTTGGACGACCAATTATTTCAGCGGTGCAGGTGTAGTTTGAGGGAAAATTTTCTTTAGATTTAATGAAAATGTAAATTGTCGGTGATTTTCTATTAATTGAATCATAAGCAACTGGGCTTCTTTTTTAATCTGAAGATGTTCACCCTGTCATCCAATAGTCTTCCTCAGCTGTAACTTGCTGGATGAGCGTCGGATGTTTAACCTCCAGAGAGGCGTTTGAGAGACTGAGTCATTGGGTCACAAGCATCACTTATGAGGTAAGGATGAGAGGTGAAACGTCTTCACACTTCAACACAAATTAGTCCAGGTGCTTCGGATTCAACCCTAGAGGATTACCGTGACCTGGGTGAATGAGAATCTGGGCAAAAAAAAATCCTTGCAGACACAAACATCCAATCATCCAGGCTAAAATGACTTCCCCGTGTGCAAATAACACCCTAAATGAACTCCTGTAACTTTTAACAGCAAAACAGAAATGCACACAAAACACTAGAGTTGTGACAGTAATGAGCTCAACCCTGCGGCAGGTGTGATATGACCACAGTAATGTGTTTTTGGTTACAGCCCGGGCTCCCATTATCAACACATAAAGTCTGTTCATGTAAAAGCACCAAGAGTTTTTTCTAGTTTAATCGTTTTTATGACTGACCTGAACACATAAAAACAAAGGTGACTAAAAAATGATGCTATTAGAAGAGAAAGAGTTTAAGAAAAACGACAGCAGCTTTTTTGGGAAGGGAGAAGCTGCTCAACACACACACACACACGCACACTTCTCACACCGTTAATCTAGGCCTATTGCTTTTGAGGCACTATGTGTTACTTTTAAGTGCACCGTGACAAAAGTTATTGGACAGACAGCACTGCCTCAGGCAAGAATACAGAAATACTCTTTGTCATCATGTCTGTCTGCGTTTATAATTATTAAAAAGTAAAACGCTCGGAGTCTCATCATTTAGAGTCCACATGCTGTCTAAAGCCATTAGAATATTTCTGCTGGAGGTTCAGTCGGGACAGCCACCTTGCTAGACCAGGTGATACAGTTAAATAGAGATTGTTCAAATGGAAAATACTCAAGGGCAGTCCAGCCTTGTATACATGTTACAAAATGTTGTCCCTCACGTGTAACAAATGGACTATTGTACGGCAGGTTTCCGTCATTGATCCAATATGATGTTTTAGTATGATTATTTCATATTTAAAAAAACATTTTAATAGTTTGTGGTCAGATTGGTTCTCCAACTAATTCATATTACAAAGATTTGAATTATTTACCCTCTGAAGTCTAAGATATTACTACTACTGAAATAAATAGGAACATCACACAAGCACCTGAACATTCGTAATGTATGGTGGCGGCTCTCTTGAGCACGGGTGAGCACAAAAGAGCTGAAAAAATATATATTCTGTGTGTGTCGGGGGCCGGTAGTTGTACAAATCTGGCAGCCCATACAAATTTGGCAAAACCGTCTCCATCTGAGGAACTCTCCCTCAGATGGAGATCTTTCCTTTCGTTCCAGGTGTTTTTACTTATTATAAGTTGTATAATAGTGTCACTGCTCCAAGATTTAAGCTCATCATGTACTTGAAATCAGATTAAAAAGCGTTATTTAAGTGTTTTAAGATAGAACATGTCTTTATGTTAGATGGATATACTCTTATTATTTGACAGATTCATTAATAAAGCAAGTTGTCTCTGAAAACATGCTCCTGTATCTCACTGAAATGTAACATGTTAAGTGATTGTTTCTTATATCTATTCCAATACACTAGGATCTGGTTGATTAAATACTTAGTTCAAAAAAGGAAATAAATAGTGCAATATGAACTCATTTTGAAAGTAGAAATGAATTCCAGCGGAAAACTCAAAAACTAAGTACAATTACAGAATGTCGGATGTTAATCATGCGCAGGTGTGTAAACCAGGTACGGAGGGATCTGAGTTTGAGTCTGCTCGCCGTGATAACACACTGCCTCTCTTAGTATAAGCAAAGTCTGTGTGCGTCGACACACATCCATCAAAAGTGTGTACAGCTGTTAAAACTGATTTAGAGCCGATCCACCTGTGATCAGCTGCAATTATAATCACAACTATCATTTCCCATGATGCTTCAGGAGAGAAGATACTTTACCAACCCCATTCTGATTTGGTTGTGACATTTTGATCAAAGGACGTGTGCAGAGATTGTGTGGTTCTGTATCCTGTTTAATGTAATGTACATTCATTTGCGCAGACTTTAGTGAGTTGTCCAAAATGAAAGTTAATTCCATTTTTCACGCAGCACATACAAAGTTGCAATAAAATGCAAATTCGCACCAGGCATTGCGAATGTCGGAAAAGTATTATGACGCAAAGAAAGCAAAGACATAAATTATTTTCTTATACTTTGAAGATCCCCTTGATGTTGGATGTCAGTAGAGCATTGATGCAGAAAAAGAGTACAAACGCATCATGACTGGATGTGGAGCTGTGCAACTCAATTTTGTTGACTTGCCAAGACTAGGTGAAAAGGTGGGCGCTTGGAAAAAGGTCAGTGTGGACTATCTGATAAATTTCGAAAATGTTATTTCCACCTATCAGCTATTTGTGGATTTTCCTTATTTGCAGAGTTATGTCTTCAACAAAATTTTTCTCCTCTTAAGAAATGACGGTGCATCTTCATCTCTCTTGACTTCAATTATTTGGAGAAATAGCCACAATCCTGTTATCAAACTAGGATCAAATGAACACCCTCTTGTTAGCCTAACCTACAGCTTTAAAAAAATGCATGAAGATTTGGGAGCAACTGACATCTTAGAATCGGGCTCATCTCATTGGTTTGTTGGAGCTGGGTTGTCCACCAGAAGAAGTTACCATGGGTGGTGAATTCTCACTATTCCACTGCAGTGTGTCTATGTCTGTTTCATGTAGCCCAAAGAACAAAGACAGTCCACCCATGCCCTTGACGACCGGTTTAACAACCTAAAATCTTGACCAATACATCAGATGCTTGCACCTTAAGTACAGGTAAACAGCCACAGCTACAGGCAGACACCATGGGTGGCCATAATGGGCAAATGCCAGAACAACAACAATCTAGGGTGAAACATGATGGACTCTGAGCCTGATGACTTCATCCTGGTGTGTTTGCTGACAGGATCCACTGGGGTTGTGTGTTTGCTCAATTTCTGGAGCAGTTGACATCACAGTTAGAGGCTGGCCGTTAATGAGGTCCAATGTAAACCACATTGGAGACCTTCTTTGGTGGGCTGCCTGAACATCGACCACAGACTGCGGGTAGCTCTGAACAAAGACTGGACCCTCGGAGCCCCCCTTTAGCCGTTTATGTGGCTGAAGGCGGAAACAATAATTACTGATTAAGTAGAATGTGACATATTCCAAGTGAGTCACTTGAATAGTTTGTTATTTAATATCTTTATTTCTGTTACGATTAAACTGATAGAATTTGAAAACTTAATGTAGATGAAACACAAACTGTTATGTCATATATTATGTTAACCAGCCGTTATTTGTTTGTATATTGTATATAAGTGTATAATTATGTATGGATTGTGTGTGTAAAAGTAATGTATGAGTGAGACCTCCTGTTGCTCCTTTGGATCCACATTACTTGACTAGGTACCAACTCATGAGAGGATTGGCTTGCCACCTATGATGCTGCCGCCATCCACTGGCCAATTCAGCGGTTTGGCATGAGGTGTGTTCTGTAAAGTCCCTGCCCAACCAGCAAGTCCCTCTCTCTTATTAGACAGCCCAGCTTGACAGCTACAGTTTCCTTGGAATTGTAGTCAGTCAGGGGTGTGTTAGCCTTGTGCTAGCTACAAGCTGCATATGTATTAGCCTATTGCTATTTCTTTTTGTAAACTTGTGTAGACACAACACTGTAAATATTTGCACTTAGCATGAAGCATAGGTGAAGTTTTGTTTGTTTGGTACATTTCTTTTGGTTTTAATTCTTATTAATTGATTAATTTAAGTATTCTTTTTAATGTGTTTTATTGAAAATTTGCTGCAAGTTTCTATATAGAAGTATAAATATAAAACATCAGCAGGATTCTTATATTTGAAAGTTTATTGTTTGCAGAGCCTAAATTCTAATTACCCAAAATGGCCAGAGTATAATACCCAGAGTTCCTTAGTGTCCAACGTGTCTCTAATGGACACTTTTCATGTTATATTTATGAAATTTCAGTTGCATTTATATTCTTTCCTCGGAATCCCCGGATTGACTGTCAACAGATTACTCGACTTGAGAACCACTTCTGCAGCACACAAGTATATTATGAGCTGTCTCCCTTTTCTCACAACAGACAAATCTGCAAACACTAGGCTAGATGCCAAAGGGCGTGCGGAAAGTGATGTTTAAATCTCCTGCCTCACATGCTAATGAGAATTCATTACCGTCTCATTCGAGCACACACATACATAAACACATTCTCATTCAGAGCACAAGCATCTGGCAACAGACAAGCCTCTTGTCCCTCATGCCTCAGTGCCTGCCAATTACAATAGACGTAATCAATTCCACCATGGCCCCATCCAGGGAAATCGACTTCAATGACACCAGCTACATGGCCGCTGTCCCTGTACCTGACAGCCACTTACACACAAGCAGGGATCCAGTCAGCTCTCTGCTGCTCTCCACTGCAACACACAACACAGCCCAGCTCCCAGCAGACAGCACTTCATTCACTTACCTCCTGCATAACCCGTCGCTGGCTCCACCATTCAGAACTTATGAATCACTAACCCACGCAGTTATCGCAGGTTTGCAGCGATCAAAGTAGTTTTACTTCACTTGAATTTTAATGTATTATATGTATTCAGGTAAAGGTAAGTATAGGCTCCAATCCCCCTTTACAGGGTAAGCGGTTACAGAGATGGATGGAAATTTCCGACTAGATGGATTCTATATATATGTAAATACTTGATATATAGCTAATCCCTGCATTTAAGCATCTCTGCCAAGAAGAGTGGTCCAAAATTCCACTGCATTGATGTCACAGAATTCCAGTTATTGGTTCCAGTTGTTGGTGGTAAAGGTGTCACAACTAGTTCAAGGGGCCCAAATAAACATACAGATGATTCAGATACTGAATAATATTTCAATTAATAATTGAATAATCAAACCATGACGAAAACCAGTCCAACTTGTTCATCTATCTTAGCAGACATCATCGCTGTGTGCAGGTCAATGTGACTCGCTCACATTATATCCCTACCAAAGAAACGTGAACCTTCAGCAAACGATAATAATATAACTCGAGAAATAAAACCAACTGAAGTCAGTCAATTAATGTATCCTGAAACTGAAAAGACAGAAAATCAGGCATGTTATACAGGTTTTTCTGAGGTAAACAGATAGACTTGTATCTCTGATGTTAGACACTTAAACACAGAATGTGTTTTTAGAATGTGAAAACAACCTTTTGCTATGGGCATGGCTTCCATTGTGTTTTGCGTGATTTAACAATCTAACTATACTGGATTGGTTTGGTACACTGAAAACATTTGCTATAAAAAGACGGGAAGATCATGATCATAAAAAAAAAAAAATTCTTCTCCCCAATGGTGCTAACATATAGAAGTTATTTAACATCTCATAGTTATATGACAGTTTCTCCTATTTAAAGAGATAGACATTTTGATTGATTGATTTGTAGAGAGCCATTGTATCTATATTTTTGGAGATATGGTCATTCCTCCTAGAGGATGCAGTGCTTATTTATCGAATTTGTTTATAAAAGGGGGATTTTTTTTTCATGCTTTTACTTAAAAAAAAATTGTATGACTCCACTACAATGAAGCCTTTTTTCCATTCCTGCATGTTTTTTTGTAAATGGTACTAATAACAGCAGTATTAATAATAACACTAATAATAGAGAGTAGGTCATGAGAGAACAGGAGCAGGGCTCACCCTTACGCTTCAAAGCATCCACTTCTAGAGCGCTTTACTCCCTAAGAGCACTGAGACAAGACGTCTGCACCAAAAAAAATTAAATAAATGAATAATAATAATCATAAAAAGCCAGAAATGAAACTCCTCTGTGTTATTAAATTAGTCTCTGAACCCATGCGTGATACCAACACACAGAGCTCTATCTGCAAACACTCCGGCTTGTCCTGTACAAAAGCAGCCCAGTGAGGCAGAGACACACACTGATGTCTCCTGCCTTGTGTCTCTTCCTTTACAATCCACTGAAGCCATTATGTGGTAATATCATTGCACTTTAACCAAATTCTTTTAATAAATAACTCTTCTGTCTGAATATGTCTCTGTTGCAGGTATAGGCCCTCTATCAGCAGCCAAAAAATAATTGGCTGGGCTTTTTTTAATTTCAGATGTTAATAATGTTTATCTTCTGTTTACATTTTCCAACTCGTGCCGCTAAACAGAAATAAGTGATAACATTCGCCGGAAGGCAACAGACGTATGTCTGTAAATATACCATTTTTTTCATTTTCAGCTTCTAAAACTTTATCATTCCCACAACAGCTGATTTCCTTGTTACCGTTTGTATGTATGAAAAACAGCTCACACATGTACGTGGCTCTTTTATTATCTTTATTGAGAACAATACCTCCATTAGTTTAAAAGCTTACCTCTATTTATTGATGGATAAATATGATTTATATATGGATTGACTGGCAGGATTATTATATCTCTGAAATGAGAGAAACCGACTTTTTGAGAGAGAGAGAGAGAGAGAGAGAGAGAGAGAGAGAGAGAGAGAGAGAGAGAGAGAGAGAGAGAGAGAGAGAGAGAGAGAGAGAGAGAGAGAGAGAGAGAGAGAGAGAGAGAGAGAGAGAGAGAGAGAGAGAGAGAGAGAGGCTGCGCTGTCGTTCCTCAGTCTGACAGATAGACAAGTCAAGCAGAAAATATTCAACTCAATAGGATTATTATTATTATTATGATTATAACTCTTGATACAGACATGATAGAGAGGTACTTTCCAATGTTGGTCATGTTCTCCTCCTCCTCTTCTTCTTCTCTCACTGTAAGTTTGACTTATCTACAACCGTCTTTTTCTCAGTCCTATCCCTCATGTCCTCTTCTTCCTCAGAGTCCTTCGAGAACACGCCTGACCTTGAAAAGCTATCATGGAAGCTCTGTGTGTGTCTTTGTGAGTGTGTAACCTACAAGTGGGCCATTATGTGTGTGAGCCTGGAAAAAGACCGTAAAAACAAGCCTGAGGGAAACATATGCTGTAGATCTGCCCTTTATCTTCCAACACTGGCATATGGAAGCAACATCAACACGTGTGTGTGTGTGTGTGCGTGTGTGTGTGCTTGAGAGTGTGTATTGTCAAAATTGTTCTCAACTTTACCTTTGGCCTCGCTATACTCTTCACAGATCCGTCTGACGGCTGCTAGACCCTCCTGCTCATTCCTCCCACCTGAAAGAAGAAGCACACACAAATTAAGTCATTGACTGACAAGCTCTCAGAGACCTTTAATAAAATAATACTCATTTTTCCTGAATTCTTTTATGTCGTAAAAGACTTGCAAGCGAGTTTCTTTCAATGAAAAAGAGACTTTCAAAGATACTGAAAATTGGAATTCATTATACAAACAAACCCAACATATAAAACATTTAGAACTAAGTCTGGCTTAATGGCATTAAAGCAAAATTGACAAGAAATAGAAACATGTATGACATCTGGGCAAACGTCTCTGTTTGGGTCAGATATAAACTTGTCACTGAATAAAATGTTAGTGTTAGGGTTGAATGAGTCTGAGGAAAAAGTTGACATTGCTATATATTTTTTGTGCAATATAATTTGTGATAAGAGATGTGATATGCACAGTGTGTTGTACAAAGGAGCTTAACATCAAATCAGCCATAACATTAAAACCAAATGCCTCTCAGACAATGTCGGCTACCATTCCCTCCCTTGGACACCCCTGACCTTGTCACCAGTTCACCACTCATCCTTCGTTAGACCACTTTGGTAGGTAAGAACCAATGCAGACTGGGACCACCCAACATAACCTTCAGTTTTGGAGATGCTCTGACTTAATTGTCTATCCATTACAATTTGTCTATTCTCTGTTTGAATCCTTAAAATTTAGAAGCTTGTTAAATTTAGAAGGTTTAGAAGAGAGCCGGAGGAAAAACTTTTACTTTTTAGTATTTTACTCCCTGGGCCCACAGACAATCTTCAATGTTGCGTTATGAACACTAAATAAAAGGTTACACCTCAGGACTTTTACTGTAGTATAGTAACATGAGTTACATGAGCATAGATCTGCTTTTATACATGATGTATGTTCTTAACAGGCATGCCAAAAAATAGGTCATTGTCCTGGAATCAACGTAAAATGTGTATTGCTTGAACATAAATTACAGCATAAGCAGTTACGTAAAAAGCAACAATTTCAAGGTGTGAAAATGTTAGCCCTCATTCAGGACTTCATCAGTTTTAGAGGACTGATGGGGAGATTGACATGTTTACCACCTGTGAGGTCTTAACCACCCTAGTTGTTAACGTCACATGCTGTCGCCTCGCTGGTAAACTAGGTCATGGTTTCCTATGTCATACCTGAGTCTTTAAATTAATCCGTCTCATCTTTTATGCCCTGACTCACATACTTCTCTCAGATCCCCCACTCCTCCCGTGTTGTCGCACCTGATTGTTCCGGGCGTCTTCAGCTCTGTCCTGTTAACCCCACCTACTTATTTATTTAGTCCGTCTCCCCAGTCTCGTTTTTGCCAGCTTGTGATGTTCACACTGCGATGTGTCCTAGTGCTTTTCAGTAAATACCGATCTGTTTTTGACCCTGCCTGTTGTGAAAGAAGTTTAACAGATTGCTCCTTTATCCATTTTGGGTTGTTAAACTCTGTATGCTGTTTGTGGTTTGAACCAAGGAGCAGAATGTTGGTTTATAACTCACGAGCCGTTGACAGGAAGACAATTAGTCAACATACATACATACCGGCATAAGGTTAAAGAATTAATTTACAGAATAGTTAGAATAGTAGCTATTGTCCGCACCATGTTAGTGATAAAATATAGTTCAAAGAAGAAAAACCCATGTTATGACCTTTTAAATGATGTTTGTCTATAAAAGACTGCCAATCACTTCCAGGTTCCTTGTCTTGAGACAATATGTAAAATACCATCTGAATTGCTCCTCTCTTTGTGAGCCACTTTCCTTTGATGTGATAAGAAGTGTGTGTCTCCTATATTGTAATGATATCCCAAAAAAGTCACAGATCTTAGAAACTGTTTTTGCCTTACGTATGGAAATTTGTTTGCCTCATTGGACTGTTTGGTGAATCGACAATGTCAACCACAGACCACCCTTTGACCTAAGCACCTGTCTCTAGAGTTGTGCTTTTGGGTCCATAGTCCTTGGTTTCAGTTTAAACTGAAGTATAAAACCGAGGATTGACTGGATGGAGCGGGCAGATGGATATCGCACCAATTCTAAGACAGAAAATGCTGAAAATCTCAGCAACAATATTTGCCATATTTAACTCCACACAATGTTAAAAAAAAAAAAAAAGATTAGTGTTTGTGAGTGAATGTCACTTAATAAATAATCCCTTTTACAGAAATAATTATAAACTAAAAAGGTAAAGAAATATGTTTTTTTTAAATGTCTAAATAAGAAATGCAAAATTTGATATCTAAACGTTAAATCTAAGGAGAACAGGGTGAGGCAAAGGCCGAATACTCAAAGGATGCAAATATTGACTGTGGATAGAAATAAGGCTCTTTGGTCCAATGCCCCTGGGGGATGCCTGCGTGCCCTTCTATCGCTGGTAAGGGCGCTTTCTCAGCCCAGGGCCTTTTTGCGGTGCTTTGGCCCCTGTGGCGCTTTTGGCTTTGCGTCCCGTCCAGTCTTTGTTTGACTCTGCAGTGCCTTTTTGCACTAGTGGGATTGGGCAGCATAATCCTGGCCAAAACACGGGAATGTACTACGACCTGATCTCCAGTGTTGATTTGAGCCACCAGTAGCTGCTGAACCAGTGTTAGAGGTCAAGATCACTGCTCGTGTTCGGTTCTCAGGACTCATTAACCTCTTGACTGCAAGAGAGTGTATGAAACACAAATCACTACACAGCGCGTTGGCATTAGCTGCATGTCCTTCTGCAAAAACCACGTAATCGACTCATTGTTCCACTCCGTGCATCCATGTTTGTATCGTCTCATCTCTGTGTCTCGCGTAAGCTGTATTTGGCCCACTTCGATGAGAAAAATTTATCGAAATAAAACGCAATAGGCTAGTCTCTCGAAGAGGGCTGGTGAAGGTCGCGAGCACAAACCCCCAGAAAATACCAATTTTAGCACTAACCATAAATATATGTGCAGAGGTAGAAGAAAGGAAAGAAAAAAAGACGTTACACTTTTCACCAAGCTTTTATTTTGCTACAAACACTAGAAGGTAGAGTAATCTTGCATAATGGCTAGATATTTAGTTTTTTAAAATACGTTTAGATGTAAAAAATTTTAAATATTAATGAACATACCAGCTAAATGTGGCGAAATGTTGCTGTTAAAATCAGAATGTGCTACTTACCAGTAGGCGCCCCAAAGGAGTCGTCTGAAATTCTGTATTATATTTATTGTGAGTCTGTATTGTACTGTACGTATTGTACTGATAGCCATATTATATGTATTAGGATGAAGCCATTACACCAACAAAAGAAGTGGAGAGCCTAATACAGGCCAGCAGAAAAGAGTACAAAGTCACAATACGTGCAACATCCTACATGCCCGCTCCCACACTGGTGAGTTTCAGGACAACAACCAGCTCTTTTCACAATTGGGCTGGATCGGACATTACACAGATTTAGTCTAAGGAGCTGGCAGGTTATGTCTGTTTCATTTCAAGACTGGCATACACAGAAACAGCTGATCTGGAACAATTTTAATGTGAATGTGTGAAAGGGGCTTCAGATGGCCTGTTGAAAGGATCCAGTAATTGAATCAGGACAAACGCTGTGTTTACAGAGGAGGCCTGCATACAAATGAACCCTTCTGCTGTGAAAGAGATTAAAGATGGGAAAATGTAACCAAGACAAACTGCAGAAAAAAGAGCTTGTCTGTAAGCATTCAGAGGGCACCAACAAACACAGACAGACACGGATAAACTTATATTCTCTCTGCCTACAAATCAGCTGCGACAATTAGTCGATTAAGTGAATTGTCACTCGATAAAACATTGACTGGCAGAATATTAACTGGTTCCCACCTCTGCTGATTTGAAGCATTTTGATATATCCTGAAAAAAACACTATCTTATTACACACACACAAACAAAGTAATTTCGGCGCCGGCCTTTTGCAATGGCAACGCATCATTTACCCTGACGCACTGTGGCAGTGTGGGAAACTGCTTTTGTGGGAAGCAGGAATTCACTTGATTTTCCTTGAACATTCTGTGAATTCAGTCCAAGACCATTGAGAGGTCATGGATAGACTCAACACTCCTGCATATAAAGTGTACAGACAAACAAGGTTACCCTACATTCCCACTTTAGCGCGCGGCACGAAAATTAACTATTGATGTATAATTGAGAGCTTCAAATGAGAGGCAATGAGAGGCTGCAATAATAAAAGCTTTAGGGTCACAAAAATGAGGGTACAAATGTAATTAATGGCACATAAAAGCATATAAAGAACATCCTAATCACTTGACAATAACTAGTGCCTTGACTCGTGGCATTTCAGTCAGATTAGTTTGACAGTAGAAATTCAAGATTTACTTGGTTGGTTTTGCTCAGAGGAAGATTAATTAGAGAAGAGTTGATTTAAGATATTTTATCTGTATACTTGGTGTCATAAGCAGAGCAAACGCTAGAGTCAAAAGTCTTGTTTCTGTGACTGGCTTTTACCTGATACATTCTACAATTACAATTGTTTCCATGTTTATCCAGAAGGAAAATTGTCTTTAGTTTTAATTTTACATTACTCAAGGGGAAAGCCACTAATAATGCAAATTTATCATTTGTGTAAAATATTCATGTTAGGTGTATTCTTTCTCTTGGTCAGGTCTGTTCCCTGGCTGTTGTTGTGTTACATTCTATAATTCATACTTTGAGTCAGATATTTCATACTTTTACATTCCTGTAGTCAACGCAGCCTTGTCCTATTTTGTATATTTTAATGATTTATTATATTTTGCCACAACAAGGACTGTATTTTCCACATTCATTATGTTTAGTGTTATGGTGTGATCATAGAAATTCTCAGAAAAGCATCTGTTTGACACAGAACCTACTCAAGAACACTTCCAAGTGCAGAAGCTTCTGGTCAACATCCAACACTCTCATTTTAATGCAGAGGATCTCTCCTCACACTCCACCTGAAATATGCATCCACTCCTTCGCCGTAGTGGGATCCACTTTACCGTAAATATTCTCACTTCATCAATTATCTCAGGTAGTGTGGATGTTTGAAATTGATATACACTCAGAGTCCCGCGGGATCATCTTCCGCTCATGTGATTGTCTGGGACAGCAGACACTTCAGCAAATTCTTAATGTATTCATTTTCGGGGTGTTATCACATGTAGGGCTCAAGTAGCATTTGTGTTCTGCACAGAGCTTCTCCAAGGATACTTTGACTTTGCTGTAAGCACACTGAATGAATAAAGCAGAGTTTTCTGAAAGCTGTGAGCTTATTGGCGCAAGCCGATCACATAAGAACAGTGTGCTGTTCTGTGGATGGCTTCTTTAGGTTTTTCACAATGTAACCAGTTTTTATGATTGTTTTTTTAGAATATACAAACATTTACTCCATCTAATGTACAACCCAATATCCCCTTCTTTTTATTTTGCAGGATTTTCTTTACATTTGTCGAAATCAATTTAACAAACGTCAGTAAAATTGCAACGTTGGTCAAATTAAATAAATCAAACTATATCACCCAAACAAACGCAAGAAATAGCCTGAACAAAATTCACAAACAAGACGGATATCACACAATTTAGACTAAAACATTCTTACAAAAACACGTGCTTAACATCTTCATTTCCTTGAACATATCAATCAAAAAGAAGCACATGGTTCATGTTAAATAAAAGAAATGCCTAAAACTTCTTCAACTAATCTCCTTTAAATTCTCAACAGAAATATTCCTCAATAATATTATCTAATATTTAAAACAACAGATCACATGTTAAAACTGAGAAATATCATAGTTTGAAAGTTAAATGACTTTGAATTTTATTCCAGTAATTGCAAAAATAAAAATAAAATAGGTGAAAAGTGAAAAATGTTAAAGAAACACCTGGTGGAACATGTTAATCCCGTTAATTAGGTTAACTGGTAGCAGGTTAGAAACATTACTGGTTATAAAAGCAACATCCCAGAGGCTGTGTCTCAGGTAGAGAAGAGGAGCGGTTCACCACTTTGTGAAAGACTCTGCTGGCAACTTAGGAATATTGTTTCTCATTGCAAAATGGCAAAAATAGTCTAAGAATGTGAAGACATTTCTCTACTCAAAGGACGAGACCAATAATGAATGACCACAACCTCCCTGCCCTCAGACAGCACTGCGTTAAGAACAGACAGGATTCTGTAGTGGACTTTTGTGAATACACTCAGGAGAAGTTCTGAAGAATGCAAAATTAAACTCAACTGTGTAAAGAGGAAACTTTAGATAAATCCGATCCAAAAATGCTGCTGCCTTCCATCTTTGGGTCGGAGCTCATTAAAAACCTACTGAGCTGGAGTGGAGAACTGTCCTGTGCACGAGTCCGACTCTGAAAATCTGTTTGAAAAACTTTGACACTGCGTCCTCTGGGCTCAAGAGGAGAGAAACCCTTCAGCGCACAGATCAAACACCAGTATCTGTGATTGTATGGGGGTGCATTAATGGCTTAGTAGTTGGCAATCTTGTCAAGTAGACAAGATTGGACAGACAAGACTACAAGAATGCCAAGTAGTCTTGTCTACTTTAAGCTAAAAACCAATCCCCATTTCAACATGTATAACAGCAGCACGGCTCTGCAGTTAAAGGATTCAGTTTCTAAAATGACCCGACCATTCATTATAAAAAAGTAAAAGTAGACACAAGAGACCCTGATATGTGCAGCGGCTAAAATTCTATTTCATGCAAGAGGGGGATAATATTCCACTTCAGCTGTAAAACGCTATCAGAGTGTTGGTAAAAGAAGAGATGATGCAACCGACTGGTAAACTTGACTCTTTTCTGACACCTGTTGCTACCATCAAAGTAAAAAATGTGGATATAGCTGAACAAAAGCATCTACATTATTCTGTTCCAAACTTTGAAATGTTATCTTTTTCAATTAAATGTGAGGTTTCAATGATTTGCAAGTCAATGGATTCTGCCTACGTTTATAGTTCACACAGTTCCCCAACATTTGTGGAATGGAGGTTGTAGGTCATATTCTCCTGGCCTATTCTTAAGTGTCAGCTTTTATTACAGAACATTTATTGTTTCAAACAACTTATTCAAAGACATGTCAATAATAAGAAGAAATAGTTATTGACTAGTATTGTACTCTGTGGGTTAAGTTTTCTACTTATTTGAGGTGAAACAAGGGTTTTCTCTGTGGCACCCCTCCACTGCTTTTGCATTACGTTGAATTGAAGTTAATGCATGATTATGATTATAATTAAATGTTCTTGACTATTCCTCTGTGTAGTTTATGATTTAAATTGGTACTCTTTGGGGAAAAATGACAAAGATAGGCAAAAGAAAACGATTTCTAAAATGTATTAATTCATGCAAAAAATGTTGGCAATTAAAAATATAACTTTGACCCCCATTTTATTTTTTGCGATTACAGCAAATGTAAATCATGCCCGTTTCACCGGGGCTTCTTTCCCTACAACCTAATCAGGCTGATTTAGTTTTCTGTTTACTCTGCATGGTGCACGGACAATCCAGTTAATTAGCCCTTGCAGTCCCTGGACAGGAATTACGTCTCTGTGCTGTGTGTAATTTAAACGGCATTTATAAAAAATATCAAATAATTTACTCGGCTGTAACAAATGACACGCTTTCCTCACAACCTCAGGTCAAGTCTTTGGCTTTCCTCGGATTTTCAGATAACTCGGTAAAGCCGAGACTTAATCGGATAACTGTAATTTACAAACAGAGAGTAAGATAAAGAGGTAATCATACGACTTTAATTCGAGCAGCAGCTCTGACATGAAGCTCCACTGGAGGCTACACTCAAAGACATGCTGTAGGCTGATGGAGTTAAAAACGAGATGAAAGTGAGAATACACTGATTTTACAGCATAATGACTTCATATATATGTATGTATATACAAATAATTACATATGTATATATAGATTTATATACTTGTATTGATGTGGCGGGGGTGAAAGGTGCAAGTGTAAGTCGGCCCTTGTGTTCTGACATCTCTATCATAAGCATATACTACGAAAAAAGGAATAAGGATACACCTAAGACTCAGAAATGTTAATTATCAAGACATTTTATTATTCGTAAAATTGTCTCTTAAGCATCTGGAAGAGCAGACTAGGGGGCCAGGTTATACCTTTCCATACTTTATGAGTTGGTAATGACTCCGAGCTCTGAGGGTCCTTCAGGACTCTTGTGTGGATGTCCGTCCACCCCTCCTGATTTAAAACACTTGGACTGTAAGCTCTAACAAGTGGAGCAACTGTCTGGTGTGTGTATACAGAATACCTAAGCAGTATGAGTCACATGGGCACCCACTGCGGAGAGATCCTGCTGTCTGTGTTCCTAATAGTCAGTCGGGTTATTATTGCAGTCAGAACTGTAGCCTTCCAAGATTACAAAAAACGTTTCACAGAAAGACGCTCATCGTGCACCAGCCCTTAAAGTATAAAGAAAATCACATCAAATTGTCCGTGTGTGATTAACAACAAGAACCTTAATCAATGTCTGACAGAGAAACATGTTCCTTACTCCATCATTTTGGTTATTAGTAACTTTCTTTTTATTAATTTGAAAGAAATACATCACTGCAATGCTACAAGGATCCAGTTCCCTTTCATTCATCTGCAAGGCATTAATATTAAAAAATAATGACTGGAACAATACCAAGACCTTGTTCTTTGCAAAACAACATCTCATGAATCTGAATTTGTCTTCAACACTTGGCTGGATGACAGCTTTTTAATCCCAGCAGAGCTCCAAAAGTAATTTTACATCATGTGGAGTGGAGCATCGGCCACATTTTCTAATGAAGCAAACAAACTGTTTGATGTCATCCCAAGCGTTAAGATGGTTCAACGCAGTGTCAAGAGGCGTCTGAACATGCTGTTGTCCGTCTAATGTGATGTAAGGCTCCCAGACGACGAAGCGCTTTTAAGTATGAGCACACAGAATGTCTTACATATGAATGGCTCCGCTGAGCCCCGGTTCTGTTCACTGAATTTAATAAGATCCGTAGCTGCCCTATTCAGCCGCACTGAAAAGGAACTATTGAGTCGGACCTTATGGAATTTAGTCATTCGTGCATGCACTTTAATTGTCCAGAGTCTGACATGTGCACCTTTGAGAAACAATTTATTAGACAAGTGGTTTAAGTGTATGAAAATCATAAATTCTTAATAGAAACTATTTTTGTCTAGATGTATCATTTGGGTTTCACATGTAAAACAGTTAACCTAAAAGAACCCAGACCCGTTTATATACTGCTTTGTTAGAGATTGGTCATTCATACTTCACTAAATCAGGGTTTTATGGACTTTGGACTCTGCAATTCCACATGAAATGTTTATCAGAATTCTGCTTACACAAATATACCAATATGTTCCTTACAGTTCAGTTTATTCAAAGTGTAGGGTCAAAAATTATTATTGTTTCTTACCCATTGTTGCCAAAAACAGACTGAAAAATTAGCATTTAGGGAATTTTTGAGCAAAAAAATGTCACTATGGCATGAGACTTAAAAGCTCAAAAACAAATGATTAATACCACAATAAGGCAATTAAAAGTCAAAAGATTTGAGATGAGTCTTTTTTTATGTAATCAGGGCTGCCCCTAGACAAAATTGGTGCCCTAACTAAAGACTGAGTGAGAAAGTAAATGAGACTTTAGATTTTCGATTTAGACCTTAAAGAAAAAATACAATTCATCAGATGAAAAGAAAGGATCCTGCATATTCACCTGGCATCACTCAACAAGATATAGTATAAATGTAATGTACTCATTATAATGTTCATTTGATTCTGTTTGAAAAAAAATAAAGTAAAGTAAACGGAAATGTGTCGTCCGGGACGCTCCACGACACCTGTTTGGACAATTTACCATGCCAGATATTTTTCACTCTGTCCTTGACCTGTTCTGAAATTGACCAATAGAATGACCGTGTGAAAGGAAATAATAATAAATAATAATAATACATTTAATTTATAATGCACTTTATAATAAAGTATAATATATAATAAAATATAATAAAGTAAAATATGCAGAGAGTCGACTGTTGCCAATAGGTGTTGGATGTAACAGCGATAAAGAAAACAGGCTGGTTAGATGTGGCAACGATAGATTTTCAATGTTTCATTGAAGGAATGCCACGACAGAGTAATTAAAGAGTGTTGTTGGTGAGGGCGTCAGTAGCCATGATTAATCCCCCTCCTCATCAAAGTCACATCTCGTCTTATGAATTCATAGTCGGTGTCGAACTTGTAAAGTTGCCAGCCTTCAGACCAAGACACAAGGTGATTACTTGATCTGAAAGGGTGAATTTTGAAATACCATCATTGAGGACAAAACTATCACGTAGTCCGGACCTGGCATTACGAAGCCTACATAGTCCGTTAATCCCCCTCTATTACATCTGTGCATCAGAATCTCTGTTTGGCTGTGATCGTGGCCTTCCTCCCTTTATCTGAGATGAGACGAGGCTCAAGTCTGCCCCCAGTTTTATATCTGCATGAATGCGCTCTGACAGATTGCTTAGTGAAGTTTTTTAGCTATGGGCAAGTGTTTCTTACCAGTATAGTAATAGCTTAATTTTAATGAATTGGGTTTAGCATAAATGTTCTCTTCTGCACCCATGCATTCTCTGACATGCTCTGACATGCTCTCTAAATTTCTGACTAAACCTGTGACTCAATGAAGTTAGCCAATTATTATCCTCTAAAACTCAAAATTCATTCAAATATTCTTTCTTCTTATACCCTTCATTATTTTGTTGTTAGTTTTTTTAACTGGTGTTTTTATTTTAATAGCTTTATAATTCAAATAACTCTTGGTTTCATGCTTGCTGCAGTAAATTTGAGAGAAAACTGATCCAAGCCAACCTCCCTACATCTCACATGTTCTGATAGCATGTCAGCGATGTAGTGTTTGATACTATACCTATGATAACATGCACGCCCAGTCTGGCCATGTGGCGGACTACCTCACGGCCGATTCCCGTGACTCCTCCTGTCACTATGGCAACCTTTCCATCTTGTCTGGGCATCGCTGGCGGAGGTAGAACAGGAAACATGAATATCAGGGAGAATATCTTTTGATAATGAAGCTGCTTCAAGACAGGCTGCTATTTCAAGTCGTGACACGTCCTTCTATATAGACGTGCCGATCCTCTGTGAAACCCTGATAAAAATTTATATAGGTTTTACATTCTTAATGGCACTAAATAATACATTTCTTCCACTTTCTGAAAGAGCGCTTCAGCTTGCTATTTCTGGGTGACATTTAAAGTGTCTTTTATATGGATTACAGGACTTTGAAGAATGTTATTCTTCCCATAGGATATGATGTCTTGCCTGAAAAACTATTTAAAAAATGGGTTTGCTCAATTCAGGAAGGAAAACGGCAAAAATAAATAGATATCTAAACTGATATGTAGCAAATACATCCTCAGTATCAAAGCAACTGAAGAAAATGTCAAATACCATCTGCTAGTAATGTATACTTCAATGGTGCTCCAATTGTAGCTGCCATTTAAAATGAATGTATTCCATGTTATATTAACATATTCATCTATTTCCTGAATCTAAAAGAGGCATTATTTTCAAAAGACTATTTTCCTGAGCCTGTTGTTGAACATGAAGATTGTTCAGATATTATATCAGGAAAAAAGTGTCCCAATTAAAATCCATTAAAACTGATTTTTTTTTTTTTTTTAATTGCTATGGCATCAGTGTGAAAAAAAAAATCATACATTCCATGTCGTATGGCTAGGATTCTGGAATCTAAGCTTGAACATTGTGGTTTTTAAATTTTCTATTTCACGCTGCCAGGAAATACATTCTATTGGTCTTATTGCCTGTAAATGGCTTTACTGCTGTAAGGAATAACCAAGAAAGACAATGGTTGTAACTGGAATAATGTGTGTGTTCATATGGATGTCAGAGGACGGTATGTGTAAAATAAAATCTAATTGTGTGTTAGTATGGATATATACGTGTGTGAGTATATATATCCAGCCATCAGAGTATCCAGAGCTCAAGTCTACAGTGCAGCGGTTATAATTCCTTCTTCTGAATGTCGTCCTCTCTCACGGACACAACATAACCGGATTTTGTAGGTTTCAAATCAAGAAAGTAAATCGATCTTTGACTGTAAGATCTGGACAAATGTTAATTGAAAGTAGAGGGCCAGTTAAGTGAACATTAATATAATACTTCATGGTAGTTTCAGGAAGGGGACATTCATGTCCTCTTACGTTGTGGGAGGCATTTGTTTAATCTCATATTGAACAGAATGTAGTGATGTATCAAAATCAATATTAATGCTTATCATTGGCATATCCCAAAAACACATCATTACTAGAAATCCACTTGGCATTTAGTCAATAGAAAATTCTAATCTTTATATTTTTTGTTATTTAATTTTAAAAAAAACTAAAAAAAACATCATTAACATAGATTCATATTTGATAGTAGGCTTGATGTTAATTAAAAGCATTAAATCAATTAACGTGTAGAATAATATTTCCAGATAATTTCGTATGTCAGTGTCAGGAAGAGGACATTATACGTCCTCAAAGAGCATGTGAGTAGAACCTGATAAAGTGAAGCACAAGGGTAACATTATTAATTATAATTATTATGGATTAATGCCCTGTATCCCTCTACTCGTGTTACTCTGTTTATGTAGCCCACGCATGCGCAGTTCTTTCTTGTTTGGCTACAACAGACTGTTAGAAAGAAAGGGAAATTCAAAGCCACATTGCTTTGCAACTTAAATAGACGCTCTAAACAACTAATTTCCACTTAAAGCGATTATGAATATCTTCCGTGGAATTCGGCGGTAATAAACCAAAGATGGGACTTAATTTCATTCATTTTTCGACTTTTTTAGGTCTGAACAGACGTTAGCACAACGTAACTAACGTTATCACTAATTGAATGCAGCACGCGCTCAGAAGGAGATAACAAACAAGCTAAATGTTCTGATGGACGGAAACATGTTTCCTATTAAACTACACGTACTGGCTATTAAATGTTCATGACTACAGCGCAATGCCCCTTCAGCAAATGAGGTGCGTAGCTGAACTTGAAGTAGAACTGACCTGGCAACCTAAAACCTGCGCTGAACACCTGACGCAGCAGAACCTTCAGACCCAGCAGGTAGAGCCGCAGAGCCGGTAAGAGACCGGACAGAACGGCGGACAGCATTTCTGTCACGGAGTTAGCGCAGCAGATAAGGAGGTTTTTGAATTTTCTTTTTCTTTTTTTTTTTATTCTGTTTTTTTTTTTTTTAATTCTTTATTGAGGAACATCGTTGACAACAACAGTAAGACACCAGCAGTGAGTAACAGAAGAATTACTAAAAGTTTCAAATGAATATAAATTACATACATGGAGCAAAAATAAGTATTAGTATACCAAATTCAAAAAATACAAAAAGAAATAAGGGGAGGATTTCAAAACAGCTTTAGTTGACCCAATGTGATATTGAAAATTTTGCATTATTTTTTTTTTTTTGTTACGTGTTTAAATTTAATAGTGTTTGAAAATAAATTATGTTTTAATGTAAAATAAGACGGGTTTTGTTTTCAATTATTTAATTGTATGTTTATAAAATAATAGACAGTATTTGTCTTGAAGCGTTTTTGTGTGGAGAATTTTGGGATTGTTGAATATTAATTGTTGATGAACATAGTTCTACTTGTAGAATTGTTTTTCAAAAAATATAGTTTTTCTGAATTTTGTTTGTGTCCGTAGTCCAGCTTCCTCCCTCTGGCCACAAAACTGCAGTATAGGATAATAGGTGACTTTTAATGTTTGTACTCTGGTGTACCCTGTCTTTGGCCCACTGCCAACTGGGATAGGCTCCACCCCCTCCAAATGAATGAATAAATGAATGATTGGAAACTACAACTTTCTGTGTGGCGCTTAAATGTTCTCCCTATGTTTACCCGAGTACTTCTAAATCGCATAGAGGTGTGAATGTGCGTGTGAATGGTTGCATGTCTCTATGTGTTGTCCTAGTTTTCTAATATATATTAGGAATATATGTGTAGGAGTTCAGAGGATAATATATGTGTTTAATTTTAAATAACATATTTAAACACATATTTGCACCAGAGAGTAAATAGAGCATTCCACACTCTGCCATCAAGAGGCTGGATTGTCCTATTACAGTGTATTTAACTGGAATTGTTGGTGTAGTTGGCTAAAACGAAAGTCTAATTTATTTTTGAAAAGTATTGTAATAAACAAATATTGCCACTGGGCAGTGCTTTGAATACAGAACACAGACTACAGAATACAGAATACAGAAGTGATGGGAGAGAGGGGTATGGTGGATGAGATGATACAGGGGGAAAGTTCCATGTTCCAATATGAAGTCCTCCATCCTCACATATCCATCATCGTACCAATGAGTGACCAAACAACACATGTCCTACACCACCCTACATTTATTTTAAAACCTACTCACAGTTAATCCTGTTTTAATAGGTTTGAAATACTGAGAATCCCTGGCACTTATCTGATTGAGGAGCGACTACAAGATAGAGGTCATTCAAATTCACCTGAATTGAAACTCCTTTTTAATAGCATATCTGAAGGAAGGGAATAAATTGTTGAAAATATCAAAAGGCGACTCACCAGTACATGAGATATTATGTACAAAACTTGATTCCATTTAGAGAAATAACTAAAAACCCATCAGACTGAAAAAAAAATAAAAAATACAGAAGATTAAAGTTCCGAAATAGCAGGATTTTGAAAAGTGAGCTAATTTAAAAACTAACATGGCTCAGTTAAAAAAAAAAACGTCTTTTCTGTCATGATTGTGACATTGTGTAATTTGAAAGCATCAGATTTCAGGGAGTTGTCTGTTCTCCAACAGAGAGAAAATTGATTCAAAAGAATGATTCTGACTGTGGTAAATGAAAAGAAATAAAATTGTAGGCCAATCCAACATCTGTTATTATTTAACATCCTGCTCAAATGTTTGGTTGAGCACATTTGGATACACTGTTTTTTATTGAGAAATGTGTGCCACTTAACCTGTTTATAAAATCATCTAGTGGTAGCCTGAATATGCTAAAGAGTAAGGGGCCAAGTATAGGGCCATGGGGGACACCACGGGTCAAAAGGGATACTGAGGATAAACAGAATAATCCTGTTCAATACTATTCAGCCAATCTTATTAACATTAACTATTTTCCATGAAATGCAAAAATTCATAATTAAAATGAAATATTTTAATTTAAAAAATGAATGAATAAAAAAGATTAAATGTTAATAGTCCGATTTTTTTTTCTTTTACTGTTTAAAAACATACTTGTTCAAATCGCTTTTCATTTTATGGCTAATTTAGATTGTCAAAGATATTAAATAAGTAATTGTCCCAAAGAAATTAGATACCTAAAGAATATTTTTTTCATATTATTTATGTATTTATTTATTTGGTGAGGACATTTAATGGTTTAACACATCTTACAACAAAATCATATCGACATAGAATGTCATTAACTTGTCTTCATGCTTATGGCATGATGTTAATTAATCTTTAATTTGGTTGCTTACACTTGAAAACGTTATACATTTTTGATTATTATTATACATACGGCTTGCAGCTTGACTAAACTCTGTACTCTAAAGTAGATGAAGGGAAGCGTTTTTTTTCTGGCAAAAGTAGATCTTAGATCTTAGTAGACCTTAAAACATAATTCTTCATAAAAAGCTCCAGTCTGGAATCTTAACAGTTTCTGACAGGTTAAAGGAATGTACTATATTAAAATACAATGTTTCCTCTGGTTGTGGTACGTCTCACCTTTTCTTGAAGGATTCTTTTCCTTTTAGTACTTGGTTTGGTCGTGTGGATATTTCATGAAAAACATTAGCATTTCAGTTCTACTGCGTAAAAAATAAAAACTTCAAGACTGAGCCAAAGTACAATTTGTAACCATGGAAAAATAAAACAATTACAACATAAATAACAAAGGCTCCATTTAGAACTGGATTGATGTGCATAGAAGTTTTAGAATTATTTTTTAAATAAAACAGTTTTTCAGTCCTTCTACAGATATGAAACATGATGGACAGACGGACACAGGACAGAAGAAAGTCAGTACTATATCCCCCTGCTCGCTTTAGTCTTGGCGGGGGGGTTGAAAATGGGCTTTCTTAAGATTGCCTATTTAACTAATTGTTCTGACAGCTCAATGACGAGTTGAACTTGAAATAAATGGATTTCCTGCAGCTATCCATCACTTATCTATAGAGGTGGAAGAGTGTATGATGGAGGGTACTCGTCGCTGCTGCTTGGCTGCTTGATGTGCCGTATGATCCTTCTTTGCAGATCCAGCATACTGCTCCCTTCAGCTCACTGACTATCTTATTAACTGCTGCCAGAGAGGTCACGCACGACAGAAGCCGTAGAGGCATGACACTAGTTTGATCCATAATTTCTCAGCATACACAGGCTTTAAGAGCACATTTCAGGAGCCTGTCTATAGCTCTTCATCTGCTGGATGTTATAGGTTTTCCTCCCCTGGGGCCATGGCACCATTTTGCTCTTTTTACAGGATACAACTGCTGCTGTTATGACTTTTTTTTATAGGACCCCAGCAGAGAAAAAATCCTGACTTAACCTGCTATATGGCAAAAATCTGATATTTGAAATAATATCTCGTACATGGATTTGACCTATACGAGTTTATTGCAAAATATGTCATGCACTTACATATGAATATATATATATAGAAAAAACAAATGATTGGCATCATTCCACCTCTGTGACAGACAACCTACTGTCACATCTTGTTACACACCATAACCTACAGTTAGTGCACACTGTATCCGCTTGATCCTGAAAATCTCAGGACAATTCACTGAATTAAAGAATCAAATATCAAGATGGCATTTTGAATTATTCAGTAGTTTTACCTTTTGAGGTTTTCCCCATTTTCTGCAGCAAGTTTTGTCTCTTCCACCTCAGTGCCTTGATGCTTTTGAGAAAAGTTATTCTCAGTTCTCTCAGCAATGCAGGGATTACATTTGTGCCATGATACTACAAATGTTACAAAGCTGTGCAAACAAATATCCCTTCCTAGCAAATATAAGCTCATTGGTAGGTTGGTTGATTCTTTTTAACAAAATTAATGAAATTCATTAACTACCCGCTTTGAACAAGGGGAACCCTTCAACAACAGCTCAGCTGGAAGTGGCTTGCTGAAAGAAACCCCATGAATGCTCAAATGATGATTGTGGCGCTATCAGGGAATGATTAAAACAGTTAAGTAGTCATTCAACCTTTTCAACTTGTATAATGAACGTTTATTCAAGGCTCTAAAGCAAGAAAGGACACATATACGTTGCTGAGACACCTGCTCATACAACATGTTACAATACTAATGGCCATTACAAAGTCAATTTGAGCTGTTTGAGAGTGGAAAGTGATTAACGGTCATTACTGAATCCATTTCTCATTGCTGTTTTAAAGAGATCATCAGGTGTAAGTCGCCTTGCTTTCTGAAGCAGGCCATTCAGTTTTAATTATGCACATGGTGTTTAGCAGCAGAGGGCACATTGACAGAGACGCTACATTATACCCAATGTCAGAACATTTACTCCCAATTTTACTTAAGTACGATATTGTGGTGTTTTTAACTTACATACTTTCAACTGATATTCCACATCCAACAAAAAAATATAATGGAGATAGAAAAAGTACGACCAGAAAAGTTCCGCTCAGAAAACTGAAATAGGAGAAAAGAACAATAACTATCAGTAATTTGAATTGCAGAATTTTGGTTTATTTTTTTTGTTTTTTGACCGGAGCTAAGGAACCGTGACTAAATACCAGCTGTACATTCAGTAACACGGTAAACTATTTTTTTTGTAAATAGTCCCTCAATCATAAGCTATAGCTTCAAAATGCTATAGGTCCATTGATGCATCATAATGTGATATAAATCCTCCAAAATGTACCATAATGTGATATACATACATAATCATTTATAATAATCGGATATAAATACACATGGATGTATCACAAAGTGATATAAATACACACTAATGTATCTTAAAGTAATATGAATACACATTGTTGATTCATAATGTGATACAAAAGCTCAATTATGTATCATAATAAGGTATGTATACACAATTGTCTGTCATGATGCGACATAAAAGCACAATGATGTATTAAAATATGATATAAATACACAATGATGTGTCATAATGTGATATAAAAGTATAATAATATATTGAGGAGCTTGAGCCACAGTGGCTGAAGAAGCAAATATAGAAAGAAAGCAATTACATCAGAACATCAATGTTAAAACCATAAAGATTTTAAGCCATATATAAGAGCTGTTTTTGGTCAAATGTGAGCAGACAAACCTCTGCTGTCATGGCGTACATTTAACCAGCTGAATTGTCACTCACAAACCAAGTAGGCGAACTGTCAGTCCTTCAGTACAACTAAATTATAATCATCCATGTTAATGGCAGGTCTGGAGCCTTCCAGTCACCGCCCTTTTTCCCTCTTTTGCAGGAAAATCATTAGCATTAGTGTCGGTTTTGTCCGCTATCCAACAGTTAAGGTCAGGCTCTCAGAGCAGGGCTGACAAGAAGTTGGACCCAGTTATTGCCGTCTGCTAAGAAGACGGCAAAATGTGCAGCAACATATAAAAGAACTGTGACATCACTGCTGCTCTGATGGAAGGCTGAACTCTGTGTGTGTATTTAATATGGACGTATTGCCATTAGTGCGAGCTAAGAGGACGTGTGCGTTTGTGTGTGTTTGTTCTAGGGTCGGCGAGGCGAGCCAGTCTGCTATTGTTAAAGGAAATCGCATCTCACGCATGACTATGGGATGATTATTTGGGATGATGGGACATCAGGTTGACAGGGCTTTACACACACAAGTGAAAACATATGTACACACACACGCACACACGCACACACGCACAGGGAACATGCTGAGAGCAGGACATGACAGGGGTGTGTGTGATGTAAATAACATGTGAGCAGCATCAGAATAGCTCCAAACAACAGGGACCTAGTAATCTATGACAACCACTGGCCGGCCTAACAGCCCAACTTGTCTTCTTTGGTAAAAGGTCTGCATGATGTGTGTGGGTGTGTGTGTGTGTGTGGCTGAGTGCGTGTGTGGTACCCACTTCAAATGTGAGCTTTATCTCACTTTTCATATACATTTATTCCTGGCGAGAAGAGCAGGTAGATTATGTTGGATATTTTAAGCAGAAAAGGTCTTTTTAAAATGGGGAAGTTTTGACATGCTTTTCCTTTCACTCTTCACCCCACATTTGTTTGGGTTACTGATCCAGGATCACCGCAGGGAGTAGGCAGCTGACGTGTCATATTGTGAGGAGAGGGGAGATTCCGGTTGTGTCACAGGCAATTTGAGCTCCAAAGTCAAACAGCTTGCATGAATTGGTACTGTCTTTTTTTGAGTCTCCCCTTCCGGAGCCTTCTGCAGTGGCTGACTCCATCTGAGCAGACAATCAAGGATGGACTCAGAGCTCTGAGAGTCAGCCAGAGCTGCAGGAAACACCGTGTCCAGTACTTAATGAGACAGCATATGCTCTATGTACAATGGAGGAAGGGAAAAAACCCATGGGGCTTCCCTGATGGAAAAAGTTCTGTGAGCGCTGAATGAAACTGAATATATATTTAAATGGCTGCAGGTGTGTTTGCAGTATGTGCGTGTGTTGGTAAATGTGACGGAGACAAAGTATTGATTTTAAAGAGTATTTGAAATAAGCCCACAATCCCTCGTGTTGTAAGCAATCCCCCTGATTGAACTCCTCGTCTTAAATGTTAAGTTATGGTTGAAAGACTGTGTTTTTTTCCTAAATAAAGCTCCTTCTAGTGAGTAAAATATGAACTATTAGAGAGAAAAAAATAAATAAATAAATATATATATATATATATATATATATATATATATATATATATATATATATATATATATATGTATAAGAGAGATCCCCTTGAGTCGATCCAAAAGCACCACATCTAAAACAGATAAGTTTTTTTGTTGCTGCTCTTGCTGCTATGGTAACGCTGACATTTCCTGTTGATTTTTGATTCTCATTCAATATCCAAACTTCCCGCTCACACCTAAATGTTTTATGTTTTACGCTTGTTTTATGTGTATTGGACTTTTTTTTTAACTTATTTTATTTAACTTCTGTCCCTCCTCTCTGCAGCGTGTACCTCCATCTCTCCATGTTGTCAAAACAAGACAACAAGAAAACAAGAAGGGACTCAGAGCGGAACCTTGATGCAGTCCCGCCTCCACCTGCGTGGAGCAAAGTGTTCCAATTAATGCAATTGACTTTTCAGTAATGTCCACCTCACATAGCTTATAACTCACACATATTGACTTACTTCTACATGACCACTTGAACACACCATTTCTCGAACTGTAAAGATCTCAAAACACAAACTACAGAAAAAAAATAGGTCTTAGTATTTGATAGTATTCACTTAAAACAGTTCTAACTTATATACAAACAACCACTAGCTAAACAGGAGTCTTGTCTTGGAAGGATGCTTGCATAATAGAATCCATTACTGCAGAAAAGCAGCTGCAGAAAAAAAAACATTTTCCAATGTTTTTATGTGTCTGTAGATGCAGGAGAAAAAAAAACTGCGATATGATAAAATAGAAGAAGCATTGTGCATACAAGTTAAGTGTGCTGTTATCTCAAGTTGTCTGTCTTTACTGCCTCGGTGGAGTGAATGTCTTACCATAAGGAGATGCAGACACAGGAGCAATGGGAGGGAGATTTGCTTGCGCCAATTAAGTCTGTAACTTATGTGCTAAACACTGACAGTGTTTCTCACATTGAGCAGCCTGGCAGTAAGTGAGTCAGCGTGTGTGAGCCTCAGAGTCTGTCTGAAACCTGGGGTGACACAGACAGGACTAAGAAGAGACTCTGATTTTGTGTGTCTGCTTCTCTCTCTTTCTGTCTCTCAGTCCAGAGAGAGACCTTAAGGTGGTGTGTGTCTGAGTGTGTATATGTGTGGGGGATTGTTTCCTTTCTTAGATTCAAAGCTTTTTTACCCTTCAGTTTGACCAAAGTGCACCTCAACTCAGTCTTTAGTCACGTAGACCGGCTGCCACATTATATTCTCGGTGTGTGATTGTATAAACAAAAGCTAAATCGAACTGTATCTAAAGCTGCCTTTGATTATTCTTGGTACGATGGCAATATCATTACAGCTTTTAAAGTGACAGTTAACCCCCAAATCAAATGTATGTGTTTGGTTGGTTGGTTGGTTGAATGGATGGTTGGTTGGTTGACTGGTTGGTTGGTTAACTCGTTGCTGAGTTGGTTGGTTGACTTGGTGGTTGGTTGATTGACTGGTTAGTTGGTTAACTTGTTGGTTGGTTGACTTGGTGGCTGGTTGGTTGGTTAGTTGGTTGGTTAGTTGGTTGGTTAACTGGTTGGTTGGATGGTTGGTTTGTTGGTTGACTTGGTGGCTGGTTAGTTGGTTGGTTGGTTAACTGGTTGGTTGGATGGATGGTTGGTTGGTTGACTTGGTGGCTGGTTGACTGGTTGGTTGGTTAACTCGTTGGTGAGTTGGTTATTTGACTTGGTTGGTTGGTTAACTGGTTGGTTGGATGGATGGATGGATGGTTAGTTGGTTGTCCATGTGGGTTGAGTCCAAAGCAACTGGACTTCTGCTGAGGCTTCAAGATGTTTCACCTCTCATCCAAGAGGCTTCTTCAGTTCTAACTGATTGGTGGGGAGTCAGAGATTTTATACCTCCAGTAGGTGTTGGTACATAGAGAGTCGTTGGCAGTTGGTTGTGCATAACTAATGTGGGTGAGTATGAGTCATCATGAGTTGTTAGGGACAGACTGATCTTGATTGTCTGCTGGAGGATCAAGTGAGTCGTTAGCATGATGGGACTCCAAGTGTGGACGATGGCGAAACAGTCTGGGGAGAGATGTTAAAGCTGCATTGTACGTACGTTGGTGACAGGTGATGTCGTAGAGCCTCACCCCAGTTTGACTTAGAAGTACTTCCTTAATTCCTCTCTCAAACCATCTATCCTCTCTGTCCAAATCACAAATTTTGTTGTCCTTTGTCCTTGAGATGCAAGTGAACTGCTAAGTCCTGTCCTGATGAGCTGGCTCTCCTGTGCTGGGCCGTGCGCCTGTAGAAAGGTTGTTTGGTCTCATGAATATACAGAGCTTTGACTCCTCGCTGCATTGAACTGTATAAACCACATTGTTCTGTTTGTGTCTGGGTGTTCTGTCATTGGGGTGAACAATTTTTTTTTTGTCTGAGGGTGTTTGCGGGGTCTGAAATGAACAGGGATTCTATGTTTGGGGTGTCCCAGCTTTTCAGCGGAACAGTTTCTACAATTGTAAATACATAAGAATAAGAATACATTCCTAATTTCATGAGAATTAAGTTGTTGTCTTGAAACAAAGTAGAGACGTTTCCCTCCAAGTGTGTCTGCTTCTATCTTAGAGACAGACCAAGTTTCTTATGCAACCTTTTCAAGTCCAACACTTAACATAATGTGGTGTTGAAGTGCCAAAGGGTGGGAATTTGGTCATTTATCAATGTATATAGCCTAAAAAGATGCTCCATATCCTTATATATATAGTTACAAGAAACTTGATATTTCCTCTCTTACATGTAATTAAAACTGAAGTTTCATTCATAATATTAGGGCTAATATTCTCCATAAATTATTACTTTTATCTGATAATATTACAATTATATTCTCATAATATTATTTCACATATATATATATATATATATATATATATATATTGTTTATGGATATAATCTTTTTTTTTTTAATCTCCACAGAGCAGGTCCATATTTACGTATGGAGGCCACTATGGGGGCGATCATAAAGTGAGGAAACGAGGATCATACTTTTTTTTAAAACAAGAAAAAGCGACAGAGCGCCGACCTTCTCCGTCACAGCAAACAGGAAGACTCATGAATCATTTAGATGTGGCATCCTCTGGGAGTGCAGAGGATTCGCCTCAGATCGGCCGCCAGCCGATCGGCCCCCAAGTTCAATCCTCCAAGTTGCTGGATGATCCAACTCGGCTGAGACGATGGCCTGCAGTTACCCCCCCCCCCCGGACAAATTTTACAGACTGGATCTTTAATAACTTCCAAGATTTTTCCCGTAATCATTGTAAATAGGGTACTAATACTCAATACTATTTAAATCAGGGCTGGCCCACTGTCAGACACTGGGTGGCAAAAAACACTTATGGATATATTTATGTGACCATTTTTGAATTAAAATTAATCTAAAAAATAATCCGTACTTTTATTCCCCCTGAAAGTCATACTTGAGAATTGGAAATACCTCTTAACCAGCATTAGGGTCGCCATGGGACGATAACCATGTTTATTCAATAGCCGAGTTAATAAGGGAAGAAATATATTTTGCATGAAAGATCATTAAGATGTCTCACTATAATTAATGCAGGTTAACGTTTTCCCATAGGAGAAATGTGCAGATGATGAATATCCAATCAGGCAGCCAGCTTTAATCTTTGTTTCATGAGAGGAAGACAGCAGCAAAGTGTGGAGCATCACTCAGGATTCAGGTCCTGCTTTGCTCATGTTTACCACTATTGATTGAACTGTCCACCCAGCCAGAGGGATTGAGGATATGATTCATGTCTAACGTCGTGTTTCCCTCCCGGTCTGCAATGAAATGCTAATAATTTACGCTGTTTTGGCTAGGGGGAGTCCATTATGCTGACGGTAACGCATCTCTGCCGATCGGGGGACGCACACTGGGGGGCGCGTACTTTAGAGGAAGAAAAAGGAAGGAAGAGTGAAAGGAAGGGAGGCTGGCATGCAATATTCTGGGAATAGATTGTCTGTGTGAATGTGTGTGAGCAGGGATGGAGGCCCGGACACAGAAGACACGTGTCACCTCAGCTCCGGTGCTGTCAAGCTAAACTGATATAAACAGCCCCAGGCGACCCTATCGGAGATGGACTTTACATAACGACTGAGTCACTCACAATCTATTTTTATGGCTTTGAGGTGTGTGTGTGTCCCAGTGCTTCAGTCTCTCTGAGAACCGGTCCAGAGTTTCAGAGGAGGTGTGTGTGACGTTAGGGCATTCTGACCACGTCTGGTCCTGCTTAAGAGCCTGAGCTCGGTTTAAGATTAGAAAAGCGATTGTGTTAACCCATCAGGAACCATGAGAAGACATGTCTCACAAAAGGATTGAATGTTAAAATACTAATAATAACTTCAATTTATACAGCGCCTTCCAGGAGACCCTTTATGGAAGGTTTCTTGTGCGGCTCATATCCTTGACTTTTAAGTCATGAAAAGCTAAGCAGATTGTTTTTTTGTTGCTAAATATACATTTCAGCCCTTAAGACAATTCTCATGGTTTAATAAGATGTCCAATTAAACTGTCCTGATGAAGTATTTTGAACAATTTCATAGAAAAGTGTCAGGCTGGGTAGAGTGTATGGCATTAAAGACGCTATATCTACTTTTTTAGGTCACGTATGGAAGTTTTTCTGATTTTTTATTAGTTTATTATAACTGTCACAAAAATAGAAGTGAAGTCATTTTAATCTCCGGTGTTGTTGTTAGAATCTTCATTTGACCACCTGACTAACTTCAGGTAAACTAACGTTACTTTAGTTCAGGTGAAGTCATCATAGTTTGCTTGTTCTAGGTGCAAATAGGAAGTTTGGACGAGCTTAAGAACCGGTTTAAAACTTGTTCTAGGTCAGACACTTGTGCTTCGCCACAATGTGACGACACCAGGGTTTTTAATTCCATTTTTATTTTATTGTTTATTTTTTAATTTAATTTAATTTCTATTTTTTTTCTTTTTAATTATAAATTCTTGGGGGGAAATTTTGTGGAACTTAAATTCCCTAAAATGTAATAACTTCTTGGATATGCGTATACATTTTCATGCAGATCGATTGTGTAGTTATTCTTAAATCTTGCTGACAAACAAACAGACAGGTGAAAACCAAACCTTCTCCCTTAGCGGAGGTAAAAACTCAGTTTTATTGAAATTGCTCTATTGTTGTCTCAGAAAACCTAAACAGCAGAGTTACGATTTAGATTTAGGTGGCAGAATTGCGAATAGAAAGAGGAGATCTGTTTTCCTAAATGAAGAAAGATTAATTAATTAAAATAGCTGCCAGGCTGATTTATTCTGCCATACTTTTATTTATTCTAACATTGCTTATCTCTGACAAGCAGCGAAAAATAATGATGATGATAATAAACAATAATTTAATGAATTTGTTCCATTTGGTCTATTTTCTATTCCCATCTAATTTTCATTTAACGAGAACCGTGGGTCAGCATGGCCATTTAAAAAAGCAGGGTAAGTAGCACAGTTGCCTCACAGCAAGGAGGTTCCAGGTTCAAATCCTACTTTTACCACCCCTGGGCCCTTTTTTGTGTGGAATTTAGATTTTCTCTACGTTGGCTTAAATCCCCTCCCACAAATATAGGTCAACTGTGGGAGGTGTGACTGGGAGGGGGAACCATGTAAACCATGTATGTGTCGGGTGTGATGAACTGCAGAAAAGTGCAACCCGCCTCTCGCTCAGTGTCAGTTGGGATAGGCTCTAGCCCCACTCTGATGATCTACAGGATCAAAGTCAAAGCATTTATTGTCATATGCACAGATAAAACAAGTTTCCCTGAAAAAATACAATTCTTGTTTTACCTTCTACTCTGAATGCTGGGCAGCAATAAGCAAACATGTGAAACAGAAGAAAAGAAAAATATAAGGTATTTTAAAAAACTATATATATATATATATGGTGTGTGTGTGTGTGTGTGTGTGTGTGTGTGTGTGTGTGTGTGTGTAATGAACATAAATAGGTATAATATGTACAAGCAGCAGCAGCATTAGTGCATAAGTGATAAAGGGTCTTACGGGTTCAGCGAGGTTAAGCTTGTAGCTCTCTTGTAGTATTTTGAGAAGAATGGTTTGGCATCATGAGGATGCAGGAGAGAATACTGCAGCTAGGAAAGGAGAGGTGAGAGAAAAGAGGGATGCGGTGCTCTGTGAAGCTCCGGGCTTTGGTTCTGATGGCGGTGAATGAGTAACGTCAGAGAGGACGAGTGCACATTTAAAGAGAGAAAAACAAGTATGCATTAGTAAATAACTCCAGTCAGAGTAAGAAGTCTCTTCCCTGTTGGTTTACTTTCCATGTGTTATGGTGAGTAAATATCATTAAGTATGTCAAATGAAAATGATGATACGCTGGCCATTTAAACTGCAAATTTAAACTTTCTTATTATTGAATACTGTGCAGGACTGGCGTGTGTGTGTAAAATAAACTTATTAGTGCTCTCTTGTGGACAAACTATGAAATGATAAGAGTGTTTGTAAACAAATCTAAAATCAGGTGTAGGATGAAATGGACTTCAGAAGGTTGAGAGCTCTAGAGTGCAATAAGTAATTATGGGAAATGTTAAGAGATTTTAGTCTGCTACTCGATATACAGCATACAAACAACCATGTGTGTACAATTTAACCTGTTAAAAGGTTCAAATGCCGAAAAACTATTTCTGTGGACATAGAAATAAGGCCTGCACAAAGTTAAAAGAGGTTTAAGCATATAAATGTAAATTCTAATGATTAAATACGGTTGACAGCTATGAGGTTAGGGTCAAAGAGAGTGAATATAGTCACGGCAGGGTATTTGAAATAGACAAACGCATCGTTATAATACAGTATAACTTCAATTCAAATGACCCACAGAGACTTTTTTCTATTTGCAATAATTTACAATACTAAAATAAATATTAATGATTTATGCATTATATTACTTTTTGTGTTGAATGCACTAAAAACATGCATCTCTGAAGATAAAAACAAGGGGGTTTAATTCCATTAGTGTCATGGTTAAATGCTTTTGTGATTGCAGAATTGTTTTTAGTACATGAAGAGGGATTGTGTTCAGTAAATGAAACCTAACTTAATAAATTAACGTCATCATTACTACATTCTGTAGCAATTTTTGACATTTGTACAAAAGCATTTAGTAATTGTCAGTTTTATGATCTTTTTTTCACATTTATTTAATGTAGTTTTGTGGAACTGGTTGACAATGGTACGTTTTATTCATTAGATCCATTCTGGATTTTTTGAAACCACATCATTCTCAATTTATTTTCCTTATTCACATATTCACCCACACTATTTAAATAACCCCTACCCCCATTCATAATTCCAGATTTCATCAAAAAAAAAAGAGAAGCTGCTCAAAAGTTAATACAAACTGGATTTTTCACCACTAGGGTCTATTACAGTGACCCCTGAAAACAGCCACTTTAAATATTTAGTTTAATGCAAAAGATATCATCTGCTCATTTTTGTAAAACTAATGTTTACGGCTGTAAAATGCTAAGATATCCATTAAACTATACAAATGATACAAAGCAAAGTTTCCTTAATATCCCCTTGAACAACTTCAAATGTGAGAATGTATTTGATCCTGATTATGTGGGTTATTGGATGAAATGCAGATTTTCTTTCAGGGAAATACACTGTAAAAAGCGTAATGGAAATATAACAGTAATCTACCAGCACTAAGTCAGCAGTTAGTGACTGTAAAAAATTAACCCCAGTAATTTAATAGGCACAAACTAATTTACGGTAATATTACAAAATGATAACTTCATTAATGTTATCCACTATTGAATGAAATATTCACTGTGATATATCACAGTTAAGGGACAAGTGCTGTGATTCAATACAGTACAAAATATTTACTTTACTTCACAATTGTGACTTTATCACAGTTATTTACTACTGTTTAAAAATATCTACTGTAACATTTTACAATTGTGACTACATTATTGTTATTTACTACTGTTTAAAAATATCTACTGTAACATTTTACAATTGTGACTACATTATTGTTATTTACTATAGCACAAAAATATTTAGAGTGACATTTCACAACTGTGGATTTATTACTGTTATTCCCTTACAGTACAAAAAATTTTACTGTGACATTTCACAACTGTGTATTAATTACTGTTATTTACTACTGAACAAAAATATCAACTGAAACATTTCCAGTGATGTGAGGGATTTTATTACTTTTATGTTCACAGTAATACTGTACCTTCAATACTGTAATTATTGTGTTATACATGTTTAATTACTGGGCATTTCACAGCAATTCTGATTTTACAGAATTGTTTTTACAGTGCACTGTTTAAATAGCCCTTAAATATTACATACAGTTGATTGTTTATTATTTTCAGCATCATCCCAATCTGAATTGACTATTAAAAAAAAAGACTCTCTAGCTCCAGTGGTCTTTTTCTGTCTTTGACCTTAACCTCTGACATTCGTCCAAGAGAAAAGCATCTGTAACTCTGAGCGGCTGCTCTACATGTTCCTTGTTGTAGGTTCCATTCCCTTATCTTTTTGGAAATTGTACAGGGAAAGGCTATTTGTCTTTTGGCATGTATTTAATGATGGAGTCGCTGCAGATATCAGCAGTCTGCATTGATGGAGCTCTGGAAAATTTGAATTTAAATGAATCTGCAGTATGCTAAACATTACCGCTGCTCAACACTTGAGGGAGAAAAACACCAAAATATGAACTCTTCAAAGCAACTGCCAACAATAGATTTATTATGCGAGTTTCTCTTCCCATCTGCTGTTGATGCGGTTTCTGCTCCGTGCCGTATCGCGCCACATTTCAGCAACTCTAATAGAAAATTCTTACCTGAGCGTCCCATGATGGCACAATGCTGCGCCATCTCTCTGATTATATTCTATATTTCTGAAGGCTGAAGCGCACGTTTAGTTTATCAGCATGGGCGTCAAACTGTTCTGTCCACTATGAGCTATTGTTGAGTGCATGAATAAATATAATGTCTTCACACATACACACTAAAGAAAATGCTGCAAAAGATTCACTGTCATTTATTTTATGATATCACAGTAGATATTCTAGTACTGTAGGAAATAAAGTAACATCTGGGAAATATTACACACAGGAAATAACAGTAATATGATTCAACTGGACGATACTACTTTAAGTTCTGTGGTAAATCAGATTGACGAAGTCTTAACTGTGAGATATTACAGTAAATATGTTTGTACCATAGTAAATAACAGTAATGAAGTCGCAAGTATGAGATTTTACAGTAAATATCAGTCGGATGTATGTTTTAAATGCTAGGGGCAGCTTCATCCTCAATGATTTTCAGCCATAATTTCTCAATCGTTGATGCATTTTTGTGGAAATTTGGTGCCCATAAATTGACTCTAGGAGATTTGTCTTGTAGGCATTGTGTTTGGCTTTAATAGTTCATATTTTACGCAACACAGGAAGCTTTTTAAAAAAAACAACCCAGTGTTTAGAACGTAACTTCCGACCGTTGGTCCGGTTTAGTCCTAATTCAGTGCATAGGTGTCGACATGATGAGCAAATATCCTATTTTACTCTAGTAGTCCACATTTTACCCCCTTAGGGGAGTCTTCTTTTCATAAATAACTCAAACGTTTTTGATGAATGAATTTCAAAATGTATTCCAACATAGAGGAGTGCGAGGAAGAACTGGATTGATTTTGGGAGATATCGATTGTATATCTCTGACACTACGGGGGCTTTATCAACGTGTAACGTTTTAGGACAATCATTTCTCAAGCATTTGTCCTGATTAGAGAAGGTCTATCTTCTTAACATCTTTTTTACTTCAACAGTTCACATTTTACTAACTAGGAGGGGTGTTTAACGGAAAACATTTAATAATTATACATAACTTCCTAACCGTCTGTCCAATTTAGTCCAAATTGAGTGCGTACGCCTTGACTCAAGGAGACCTACCTCTACATAGTTCAACTTTACTCTGAAATTTCACATTACACTCACTAAGGGGAGTTCCTTTTTTTTTCTTTTTCTTTTTTGCCAGTTACTTAATGTGAATAATATGGTAACCGACTTGCTACTTGCTTGAGTTAATCACTGATTCACTTATTTTAACAGTTAGTTCTTGACAGGTATTTACACAACTGTTATGTTATAAAGTATATTAGGTTAACCGATCTTCTTTACGCTGCATTGAGCTTCTTGGATCTCAAGGTTTATGAAAATTCAAAAAGTCCTTCCATCGGTGCCTGTCTGTCTATTAGAACGTGGCATAAATACATTTTGTGTGTGTATGTGTGATAAATGATTTGTCTCACGTATGATTTATGAAATAACGCAAACAGGAAAATGACGGTAACATGTGAGATTAGAAGGGCTAGTAAATTAGCTTTTGAGGTCACAGACACACTATTTAGGTGATTGCATGACAGTTTCTACACCGCAAAATTTAAATTTACACATGTATTTAATGATAGAACACAGTTTCAACAGACTTTGGTTATGCATGTGTAGCCACACACACACACAAACACACACACTCCCACACAGACCTGTCTCCTGTGCTGGGTCCCACTGAGCCTTCCTTGCTCCACATTTTCTTCATCTGTCATTCTGGCGCATGTGAAGTGTTAAAAGGCCTCCTACGCTAGCACGCACACACAATCTCTCAAAAATTGTTCAAACACTTGCCTCCAACTCCTTTCTTAACACCTCAACACACACACTTCAATGAACTCACAGATAATCCAGAGCACCTGCATAAACAGACACCAACGGCTGAAGAAGATGTCACATCCTTTTTACTCTCTCTTTGTCATTCGTGTGTGTTTGGGTGTGTGTGTGTGTGGGGGGGGGGGGGGGGGTGTGGGTGTGTGTGTGTTTGTGTGTGGGTGTGTGTTTAGGGGTGACATATTCTGGTTACATATCCACTCATGGCTGACAGAAATCATTTTGTCGTCCGGTCATAGAGGGAATCAGCCCTCACACCGGAGTCTCTCCTCTCTCTGCAGGAGAGTTCACGCAACACTTTAAGGAAGCCGCAGGGTTTCTTCCCCGTCGCTGCATCCGAAGTTTAGGCTGCTTATGATTCTTAAATACAAGAGTGGGGCGTAGTTGGATCAAAGTAAGAGGGTTTAACATTTTGAAGCTAAAACTTGCACTTTCTGGATGAATTGGATGAGCTGCTTGGCCCCTTTCAGATCCTCTGGGATGTTTATCTGAGTGAAGCGTGTAGAGATGTGATATACCGCATCCAGATGTGTGAAATAAAATCATACCGTAAAGAAGTAAACCAGACGTAAACTGTAGAAATAGTCAGTGGAAGTGGAAATGACGTTCAAACTGTTTTTTGAATGGAAACAGTAAAAGGCTGTAAAATTCAAAACTCTATATCCATACAGCAGATACGGTGAATTATATTAAAACAGTAAAGAGTATAGAGCTTCATTTTTTTACAGTTAGAATATGAAGAAAATACAGAATTTTACATTGGAAATATAAACTTTTGGAAAAATTGACATAAAAATACCATAATGTCAGGAGCAAGCCCTTACTGTAAAATGTTATTCTATTTAAATTATAGATAATATAGTTTTGTACATTCAAATTTAAAATACAAAAAACTTCAACCAGTTAGCAAGAACATATCCTTGGTTCGACAGTAACATGTGCAAAAAAACTATGGTATGTGGCGTTTATGATTTCAACGTTTATGAAATCATTTTTAAATCGAGGTAAAATAAAGAGTCCAAATTTAATGTAATTCCCTACCATTACATGTAACGTACTGTCTTGTAAACAGCTTGACATTAAATCTTGGTTGCCCTACTCAAATATTGTACAGTGTAGAAATAAAAATACTATAATTTACTGTAAAATACCTGTAGCTGTGGTTGCCGGAATTTTGATACAAAAAAATAAAGTGACCATGTACACAGGATTAATGTACATTATCATAAGAAACAGTTATAATGTCAACCTGTTTACAGTTACATAGTTAATTACAGAAAATAACAGTAATCTGCAATGTATTCATAATTTCCCCAACCAAGAAATCAACATTATTTCAAAAATATCTGACATATTAAGCATCTTGTAATTGTAGAAACGATAGTATGTTCTAGCTAAGTGGTTTAAGTTTGTTTTGTTTTTTTACTGTAGGTTTAAATGTACAGAAAGCAAAGTCTAGAATTAAGACTGAATAATAATTTTACAGTAGTGACTTACTAGTGAAATTATGGTATTTTTCTATTTGCTTGAATAAAATGTTATATGTTTTTCCCACATATTCAGACTATAAAATATCAAGTTATTCACTATTTCTTAATGTAGGATAATTCACTAGGGTTAAATGACTTATTAAGTCAATCAAACTTTATTTATAAAGCACTTTTCAGACATGAAAACATAGCATAAGGTGTTTTACATGATAAAATTTTCCCTTTCCCTGCCACAACCCACCAGTTTCGTTCACGCCACAACATGAAAAGGGACCACAAAAAAAGAATGGAGCTATGCAAAAACTAAAAAACAGACTAAAAAACAGAATAATGAAATGTGAAATCATAGAATATCAGTATTGGGGTATTTTACTGTCGTCATTTAACAGGTTTTCACCCTCATTTCTGCTGACATTTTTTACAGTGTAATGTCTTATAGATTGTCACTGAGTTTTTTTACAGCAACATTCTGGCACAACTGTTTATTTTACGGTAAGTTATACAGGTGTTTTTTTTTCTCACTGGATTGGATTGGTTAACATTCTCTCAACACTCTTGCTTGAATTTCCTAAAAGCCTCAAAAGGCAACATGTCCTTGGTGTGCCCTTCATGATAGCCACTTAAAAAACCTGCTCTGCTTCTTCATTTCTCTGGGTTTCGGATTGGCTGGGGAGGAAAACTAAATGCTTCGGCTCTAGATGAAAAATGCCAATCACACCTCACATGTTTAACAGCTTTACGGGCCATGTGACAGCATGAAGACACTGGGGACCAACATGCCTGAAATATCGAAAAGTACTTCATTAATCCTGGCCAATACATTCAGTGTGCGCGTGTGTGCGCGTGTGGAAGCCAGTGAAAGCGCGTTTTCCTAAACTAATGTTGGACAAAGCATGTTGAAAGGGCTCAGTGGTGTCGGGGGGGATCTGAATGCCCCGTGCGTAAAAGTATTAGCGGGGTTTTCTTGATAAGGAGTCCAAAACAAGGCACCAAACAGATTAGGACTAAAACGCGCAGGAGCCGGTTCCGATAATCCCGTTATCTCTTTCAGTGTAAAATGCCAACGCGGATGCCTCCTCAGAGCTCCACGAACTAATGCTGCAGATAAAAGGAGGGAAGGAGATGGTTGGACCGAACCGGCAGACAGATGTGATCACTCGACCTTTAGGGACACCCACGCCGTTTACCGCAATGTCACTGACGGTCCTCGTTCTCCAGTTGAGCCCCTGCGCGCGCGCCCACGCTGTTTTTGTTTGACACCGGTTCGATATCCTCCTAACGACATTACATCACCTTTGGGAATTCACTGTCAGTCCGCAAAACAATATCCCTCACAGACGGATGATGGAGTTGTTGAAGTGCCGGTGGATCGTCACCTTCTCTCCAGAGCGCCGTGAACATTACGCACGGCAGGAACACGGACTGTAGATAACCCGGGAACACGATAACCTCGGAACACGCGCACACACAGCAGGAAAGAAGAGCAAACATGCAGACGGCAGACTTACGGGTTGACTCCGGGCTCCTCTGCGCCCCATTCTCAGATTAGTCCCGTTTTAACGGAATCCTCAAATACCGTGATCGCAATCCACGTCTCTGCAGATGTACCAAAGGATCACGTAGAGGATGAGGAGTATGGCGAAGATGAAGAGCGCTACTAGAATGGCCTTGGTCACCGGAGAGATGAACGACTGCATGTCAGGAGCAGAGCCGGGCGGAGCGGCGTGGGGCTCCGCGTCCGTCCGTCCTCAGTCTGCTGTCTCTCTCCACCTCTCCTCTCCGGGGCTCCGGTAGCAACTGTTGAGGACGGAGTCCGGGGCTTTGTCGTGCCCCCACACACACATGAAGAGCCTGACGCACGTGCACACGCACTTCACGACGCGAGTGTATCCAGGCGCGCAACGCGTGGGGGCTTCCCTTTGCTAGAAGCGGCGCGCGAGTGGGCTGTCTGTCGCCGGGTCCTCTCCCTGCTGCTGCCTGTAGCACATCAGACACACAGGGGTGAGAGGAGTGAGCGGAGTGAGAGAAGGGTTCAGAGGAGTGTGCTACTCAAACTTGATGTCATTCAGCAGGTGGGGCTTGGATTGAACCCAAAAAGAGAGACGGGTGGAGAGATGCGAAGTTGCGCACCGAGCTGCTGCACTTGTGGGCAAACAAGTTGATTAGTATTCCTAACAGCGGGTCGTGTGTGCGCGCGTGTGCGCGTGCGAGTGTGTGATGTCTCAGCATGACAGGCTATCGTCTCATCTGGACCCTCAGCATCATTTATCTCAGCTCTTAATCACAGGACTGACAAACACCAAACCTTCTCCGACCTTCACTTCTATTTTATTCCTGTTATAAGCCGCTATAAGCCGGTATAACATTACTTTGTTGGGTTTTTATGTCAAGAACTACACAGCCGCATCCTAAACAATTTAAACGAGCGAGTTTCATTGCAATGAACTGTTTAAAGAGTTTATATTATTATAATTTAATTTTTAGTTTGGTACATGAAACCTTATTGTTTCAGAAGATGAAACCTGAATGTTGTTTGCATTACATGACTTTTATTTGGAAGGAACAATATGCATTAACTAGACCTATGACAGCAAGGGTATAATCCGGAAAACCCCCAAATCCCCTGCGTTCTACAAGCAATTCTCCTCAAATTAAATGTGACTCATTATATCACCGAAAAGTTTGGGATATTATGGACTCATCATTCTATGCCCACCCAGACCACAGTGCGAGGAAGAACTGGATTGATTTTGGGAAAGGTCGGTTGTCCGTCTCCAAAAGTTTTCAAGCCATAATTACTTCAACCTTCGGTCCGATTTAGTACAAATTTGGTGAATATGAACCGAATCAAGGAGATCTATCGACTATGCAACGTGTTTTACTTTAATATTTCATATTATACTCACTAAGGGGAGCTTATAATGAAAAGGGACTTTACCTGGTCAAATTAAGGATATAAATATACATTTATTTAATTATTTTATAAATACATTTTGTTTTTATTATTTTATTTATAGAGCTTTTCCGACATCACTTCCTAACCCTTGGTTCAATTTACTCTCAATTTGGTGCATATGAATACACTCAGGAAAATCTATCTTGTAGATATCTCTAGTGGTTCATATTTTACTCACAAAGGGAGTTTTTTTTTATGAAAACACTGTTTTCCGGACATAACTTCTTAACCGTCTCTCCAATTTAGTCCAAATTCAATGCCTATGATTTATTCATTTTGTGGATCCATTTCAAAGTTTATACCCCCTAGATGTCAGTGTGAGAAAGAGCTGGATTGATTTTGGGGTAGGGCAGTTACATGGTCGTTACATACATTTGGTCGTCGCTCATTTTCAGATTTGTTTTAGGGACGACCAGAACAAAACTGGTCAGCTGACCTCAGTGACCTCGAAGGAGTGTAGGTCTTTAAGACCTAAGAAATGTCTATGTGGGTGCTGCCCCTCTTAAAGATTTAAAAACTAACAATAAAACATTCAAATGAATCCTAAAACGTACCGGTAGTCAGTGCAGGGGGTCCAGAATGGGGGGGAGGTGTGCTCTCTCTCTGTTTGAGCCTGCTAAGAACCAAGAGGCGGCATTTTGAGCCAACTACAAACATGAGAGGGACGTCTGGCTGACGCCGAAATAAAGAGCATCCCAGTAGTCCAAGCGGGTTGTAATAAAAGCATGATTAAGCTTTTCAAAATCATTAAAGGTTAAAAAGGTCAACTGATTAAAAAAATAAATGGATATAACCACAGAGTTTATCCGTTTATTAAGTTTAAAAATGACAGTCCATTTTGACGCCAAGGTTTGAAACAGTGGATTTTAAAAATGGCTGCAGGGAGCCCAGGTCCATAGCAGAGGTATCAATGATACCTCTAGGTCCAAACACCATCGGTTTTGCTATCATTAAAACGTAAAAAGTTAAGGGCCACCCAGGCTTTGATGTCCCTTCGGACACTCCGGCAAAGAATACAAAGAATTCAATTTCAGTGGCAGGTAAATTTTTCAGTCATCTGCATAAAAACGATAGGAGATGCAGTGTTTCCTTCAAATCAACCCGAAGGGGAGCAGAAACAAAGAAAAAAGGATCGGCAAAAGAATGGAACCTTGGGGGACTCCAAATGGAAGAGGGGCAATGGACGAGACACAGTCACCCGGGCTAACAGAAAAGTTCTGCTGGGGTTTAGATGCAGCAGTGAAATCACATCAGGCTGAATCTGACGTCATTGTCACTGATGGGATGGAAGTTTCTCTCTGAAAGAGCCTGACAACTTCTTTAAAAGACATATTCACACATAATAGTAATATGACTGAACTGAAAAGAGTCTGTGTTGTTGTAGAATTTATTTCATTTTAATATGTCATCATGTCCCACAAAATAATCTATTATTCAAGTTTATCCCAGCGCGACTTTAAAAAATCTGTAATGACATGAATTTATTAGTCTAGTATACATGGTAAGAATAAAATAATTGAGAGAACCATTTTTTCTGCTGTTAAGTGATGTTTGTTTATCAGTGCTGTCGGGGGGGGGGGGGGGGATATTTTAAGGTTAAGGTATTCGTCCAGGGGGAACGCAGATGAAAGTCAGCCTGAGGCAGATCCAATAAGAAAACATCAAATGGTAACATTTATGATCAATGTTGTCCCTCACTAATAAAGCAATACATGAAATAAAGCAAAAATGAAAGTCTGACACCAAAATATGTGTTAAAATATATATCATAGCAACAATCAATAAAAACATGAATGCAAAAATAAAAACTTTGAGTATATAAAATGAACATGAATACGTGGTTTTTCATGTTTCACTCAAAAAAACAATTCTTTGTGAGAACTGAACTTGATTCAATGGGTGTATTTCAGCATAAAGCAAGTATAATAATAATAATAATAATAATAATAATAATAGATTGGACTTATATAGCGGCTTTCTATGAACCCAGGGACTTTTTACATAGAGGGTAGTCAAAACATACTAATGAATAAACATTAAAAGGAGGGATGTGTGGAGGGGACATTGAGATCGTAGACCTTTAAGAACTGGTGGTTTTTGAGGAGTTTTTTGAAAATGTCCAGGGTTGCAGAATTCCTTATTTCAGTGGGGACAGAGTTCCAGAGGGGCTGTGACGCTGAAGGCTCTGTCGCCGAATGTTCGCAGACTGGTGTGGGGGGTGGAGAGAAGACCGGTGTCTGAGGAGTGAAGCCTCAGAGAAGGAGTGAAGGGGTGGAGAAGGTCGGTGAGGTGCTGGGGGTCAAGGGCATGGAGGGATTTGTAGTTGATGCGTGATTTGATAGGAAGCCAGTGAAGGTGGATGAGGGTGGGGGTGATGTGCTGCCAGGGCCTGGTGCGGGTGAGAACCCTGGCTGCTGAGTTTTGGACATACTGGAGCCGGTCCGGGGTTTTGCTGGGTACCCCAGGCAGGACTCCACTACAGTAGTCCAGACGGGGGGTGATGAAGGATGAGGATGAGGGAATCTGGAACAGAGTCAGAGAGTGATGGCCGGAGATGAGAGATGTCCTTGAGGTGGTAGAAGGCGGGTTTTGTGATGGATTTGATGTCTGATTGAAATGAAAGGGTCCAGGATGACACCTAGGTTACGGACCTCGGAGGATGGGCAGATGGAGCAACCGGCCAGGTCCAGGAGGAGATCTCCAACCTCCCGGAGAAGTGTCTTAGGGGCCACAACCATGAACTCTGTTTTGCTGCGGTTTAGTTTGAGGAGGTTAGGTGACATGCATGTTTTTATTTCCTGTAGGCATTTGACTAGGGGCTGGGGAGGGGGGTTGGTGGGTGGCTTGGTGCTGATGTAGAACTGTGTGTTGTCGGCGTAGGAGTGGAAACTGAGACCGTGATGGCGGATAATCTGACCAAGGAGGAGCATGTAGATGGTGAAGAGGAGGGGTCCGAGCACAGAACCTTGAGGGACCTCTTGGTTGACTGGGGCTGGGGGGGAGCTGGAGGCATTTATGTTGATGAATAGTTTTCTGTTGGAAAGATAAGATCTAAATCAGCAGAGGGCTGTTCCGGTGAGTCCTAAGTGGTCCGTTAGACGGTTAGGGAGGATGGAGAGGGAGACTGTATCAAAAGCTGCTGAGATGTCAAGGAGGATGAGGATGAAGACGTGACCGGAATCTGCTGCTATGAAGAGGTCGTTGGTGATTTTGATGAGGGCAGTCTCTGTGCTGTGGTGAGGTCTGAATCCAGAGTGTAGGGGTTCATAGGTCATGGTTGGACATATGCTGATGGGGTTGGGCAGCAACTACTCTTTCCAGGATAAGGAAGGAGCTCTCTGCTTTATGCAAATAATGCAACAGTCCTGAGTGAGATTAAGGTGCACTCTGGAATAAATGTGTTAGCATATACTCCACGTCCCCTCAGTAGAGGGACATTCATTTACAGATCCTGAGCATTAATAATAGTAACAATGATAATATTGATAATACATGAAATAAATAAATAAAAACATTAATGTATAGGCAGCAATAGATGGTCAAAGGCATTTAAAAGTCACTTTTAATAATAATATAACTATTAATACATTTAATTTATTTAAATTTTCATTTAATTTATAATTTATAAGCGCTAAACTTTTGTATCTTACATGTGACACAGACAAACTAGGAGATCAGCGCCTTCATAGTTTTGCTTTGATATTGACAAAAGTACGGCCCACTTTAACACCCCCATCTAATTTAAACACACGAGAACATGATGGAACTGATTTCAGCTGCACACATAGAAATGAAACATTGATTTGGTTTGCAGTGCATGATTTTTTTAAATAATCATCAGTTAAACATCATCCCCCTGTAGGCTCTGATAAAGGGAGTCCAGTATTTTACTGAGAGTTTTTAGAATATGAGTTTGAGGTCAGAGTCTAGACATCAAACTCCAACTATGTTTTACTGCTATAACAATATTAACATGCATTTATTACGCGGGTGGTCTGACGGAACTGTGATTAATACATACAACATAACTGTGTAGGAAATTAAACTCGTCTTTCCTTATTAAAGTCAACATAACAACGTTTATTACATGCAGAATAATTGGGTTCAGTAAATGAGACATAACTTTGTTTATTAAAGTCCTCATTATTGGATGATGAAGCCTATAAGACATTTGCGAAATATCGTTCAGCGGTAGATCATTTTTGATTATCCATTCATGATCATTGATTCAACCGTATTCTGCGGGTCAGGCTGACATTATTCAGTAAATGTGATGTTCTATTTCTCAGAGCGTTGCCTCTACTAACTGGGATGTGCTGACTCTCCACATGGATTCTATCAGCCGACCAACAATCATATATACAAACACTACATATGCTACATCTGTCCTATATTATTATATCTGTTGATGATTTAAACGCCTAATATAATGGCTGATGGCAGCACTTTGAGATTTGACTCAAATGTAAAGTGCATTATAAATGAAATGTATTATTATTATTATTATTATTATTATTATTATGATCAGATCACTGATGGCTGTATATCAGCAGAGAGAGCAGCGACCTGGAGTCAGTGATGGAGGTTTGCCACTAGATGGCGCCAGATAAATCCGCTGTGCCTCCATCAGACGTGATGGTGTGTCGGATTATTCCGCACACCATCGTTGCGCTGTAGTCTTGCATAACAATGACAGCTATACGGCTTTAAGACGCGTAGCAGGTAAGAAATAACTGCACCAGCTCAAACCGTCACACGGCCGCTGCTGAGATGGATGTTCCGATCCGTCTGAGCAGCGACCTAGTGAGCTGTCTTCTGTACCAGCAGGCGTTTGTGGGTCAGAGGCTGGGAGGAAACTGGCGGCGCTAGCGCCACAGCCAAGCAGCCCTGCTAACAAGTTTGCTGAAATCTGCAAACGAAAGTAGCGGTTTGCCCCGTTTATGTTGTTTACTGCTGGGAATTGATTCAGAACTGTACTTTTGAGCAGACACCTGCAATCCTATGAGGAAGAGGTGGTGACAATCAGTTTACCGACCTGTGTTTACAGTAACTTGCTAACAGATAGCTGTCTAGCCTCAAACAGGCCGTAGACGCTTGTCAAAAAGTTCATTTGTCTTTAAATTAAATACCACTTCCGGTACCATTTTTCAGAATAAAGCATGCAGCGACGCAACCGATTTAAAGCGGAAGGGTTACCGTTAATTTAGGTCGTAATATTATTGATACAATTTGGATAATTGTTTTGTTTGCAATGATGGAAATAGTGAGTAATCATGTATGCAGTTGTGCTTCTCTTATAGTAGTTGCTGGGAATATGTTTCTATTTTTTATTATAACTAAATAGAGTACATAAAAAGAATAATCAAGAGACCATTGGAAGTACAAAACTCAGCTGGCAGAATTTTAGCCTGAACTAAGAGATGTGAAAGCATCACACCTGTTTTAGCCTCCTTACACCGTCACCCAGTATGTTTTAGGATAGATATTAATATTTTTCTGATGGGTTTGAGCAGCTTTGAAGAGAACGAAGAATGGAAAGCGGTCGGTCCTGATGACATATCGGTGGAGGTATGGAGGAGAGCAGTGGATTATTTATCTAGATTATTTAACTAACTTGGAGAGCAAGAGGATGCTTGTGAATAGAGAAAAAGTGTACTTGTGCCGATTTTCAAGAACAAGGGTGACGTGCAGAGTTGTAGCAGCTACAGGGGGATAAAGAGTAGTGGAAGTTAGGATAATAGAAGAGGTAATAATTTGTGAGCATTTGTATGGTTTTGTGCAAAGAAAGAGAACTACAGATGCAATGTTTTTTTGAGAGAGCCAGAAAGAGTTGCGTTGTGTCTTTGCGGATTTAGGGAAAGTGTAAGACTGAGAGCCGAGGGAGGAATTATGGTATTACATGAGGAAGTGTAAAGTGTCAGAGAAGTATGTTAGTGACACTGGTGAGGTGTGCAGTAGTTGCTATGGCGATGGAGAGGCTGACAGATGATGTCAGACAGGAGTCTATATGGGCTGTGATGATCGAGGGTCAAATGGTGGACTTCAGCGAGAGCAGGGAACAGGTGGATAAAAACCTGGAGAGTTGGAGGTACGCACAGCAAGACAGAATATAAATGTGTAAATGAAAGGGAGGCAGGTGGAACGCTGAGGATGTAAGAACTTTTAAGTTCTTGGGGTCAACTGTTCCAAGCAACTGGGAGTCTAGAAATGAGGCAAAGAATCAAGTGCAGGCAGGGTGGAGTGGGTGGAGAAGAGTGTCCGTGGTTATATCTGACAGAAGAGTAGCAGCAGGAGTGAAGGGAAAGGTTTACGAGACGTCAGTGAGAGAAGCTCTGCTGTGTGGTTTAGAGACGGCGGCTCTGACGTCTGTTGGTCGAAGGATGCTGCAGATGAAGCTGCCAGGCAGGAGAAAAAAGGGGAAGACCAAAGAGGAGGTTTCTGGATGTGGTGAGAGAGGACATGCAATTGGTGGGTGTAAAAGAGAAAAATGCTGAGGACGGGGCAAGATGGAAACAGTTGGTCCGCTGTGGCGACCCCTAAAGGGAACAGCTGAAAGAAGAAGAAGAAGAATTATCTGTTTTGTTTTTAGGGTTGTTTTTTTGCATAATGTAGAAAGCAAATAATCTGGCTTTAATTTGTGTAGGGAGTTTTTTGTATGTTGATTTCCACTATCATCCCATAGCATAAGTAAAAACAACAATGAATCATTCATGAATTATGGAAAGTATGAACGGTACAATTTAAAAAGAAATATAACATACAGTTAAGATCAAGAATGAAGGATAAATGAAGAAAATGTTTGCTGATTAATCACAGTCAGTGAACATTTTATGTTTGCAGAAGCTTAAACAATTGATGCAGATGATAAGGGCAACTAAATAGGGTCATTAGCTCTACGTAGTACTTAATACCCGGTGTACATTTTGCTAATAAGGTCTTAAATTAGATTTCTACTAGCCTTATAAAAAGTCTTAAAAATGTTTGCCTGTTTTTATTTTGTCTTGGATTTTATTTTATTTGTTTGTTTTGATTCCCCTGCGAAGCACCTTGTAACAATGTTAAGAAAAATACTCTATTAATTAAGATTATTATAATGATTATAATAATACACCGTGAACTAGGTTTTATTTTGAAGGCACATTCAGCCCACTTTCTATGCTGCTTCCGTTGTTGTAAGTGTGACTTGACAAGCCAGTCTAGCCTGCTAGCTGGCTAGCAGCGACTTAACCCAGTTAACCTCAGTGACACAGTGAGTTTGTTTACATGTTGGAATAAGTGGACGTTGTTTGTGTTTTAATCGTTATGGCTACCCAATCGTCCGCCGTGGGTCAGGACGTATGAACTCGTTACAGTTACCAAACGGCCCACAAGTGCTTGGTTAGCCATTTTTACCGTTTTAGTATCAAGTGATGCTAGTCAGCTAATTAACGCAAGGTGTTGTTGAAGTGTAACGGCAGGTAATGACAATACCTGAGTAATGCTACAGCTAAAATAATGTACGACTCCAGGTGTTTTTCTAACGGTTCTTCATTTGTGTCATCGTATACTAACTGTCAACGTTGGGCTTAATCTCTGGAAGGAATGTGTTGGTTAAACAAAACAATCTGTTGGCTCCTGAGTCAAATAAGGCCATCTGTGGATTCTGTGACCTTAAACTGCATAAAAATGACTTCAAAAAAGTCACTTTATTCTCTTTAAAATGACACCTTGTGTCTTAGTAGATTGTTAACTTTCCCACGCATTTATTCTCTATCAAATATTAATGTAGGTATGTATGTGTGTTTTAATGAATGTAGATATATATATATATATATATATATATATATATATATATGTTTCTGTATTTATATATATATATTGTCTATGCTATTGCCTATTCTAAGTTCTCATCTGTCTTTTATAATTATATGTATGTTTATGTGCATAGCCTTAGTTTCAGTTTCTAAGATTACAGAATCATCTGTGTATCCTGTTGCAAAAGTTGAAACAATATTTACAAAAGCCTTGGTTTTGGCAATAGATGTGGACTCAGAAGGGTTTTTTGTAGGATAGCTGATATATCCTAAGAGCTAGTTAGCACTTTGAGATTTGATCCCAATGCAAAGTGCGTTATAAAGTCAATGTGTTATTATTATTATTAGTGAACTGATGAATGTAACTTATTGGCGCTTGTCAAAACATTTATGAAGACAGAGCAAAAAGACCACGTTTATAGGGTGGAGGAACCAGACAAGAGGCAGCCTTGCGGATCCCATGGCTTACAGCTTTGAATTAAAAGTGACCTTTATACATGTGAATAATAACCAACCATAATTTACAGAGCTCATGAGAAACCTGGAAGTGTACGCTCACCTTGTTAGTTACTTATTAGGCACTTTAACAGAAGTATCTGTGCGGTCTTAACATCAGGATTCACAATGGAAATGTACTTTGAACGTCTTTCCTTCTTCGAGGTTTTTGCTCATGTGCGTTATTTCACACTTCACACATATAGACAAACATAACATTCAGCACTGAAACTCAAACACAAGGAGATACACATACGTTCAGATTAGAAATAAACAGAATCTAATGGAAAAAGACATTTTCTAGCTATTCTCTCCATTATTTTATGTTTGCAGCTTCATCCAGGAAACTGTTATAATTTTCAATGCGATTAAAAGCAGAATTCTCCACTGATGAATACATTTCATAAAGCCATTTGTATCTGGGAGTCTACCCATTGTGTCAAGTCTCCGATCCAGATCGCACTTTTAACCCAAAATCTTTTTCATCTCTCTTTGAACACACTTCCAGAAGTCCATGGTTCTTGTCCAAACCAAAAACATGTACACAACACTATTGCGTAGTGTGTAGCCCCTCACCGACCCACATCCCTTTCAACACAACTCAGATTTGTTGCTGTGTTTTGAGATGACAGAGAGAGTTTTGAAAAAACAGAACATGCAGCCTCACCTTCCAATGGCATTCCCGCCATCCAGGGTTATTGGTTAGCTTGGGATCTGCTTTCCTGTATTCACATGTGCTTTTTGAAATGTAACTTGACAACCTCAGCCATCTCTCTCTCTTTCTTTTTTTCTAGATTCAGGAACTACTCTATGTAAAATGAACACTGAGGACAAGCTGGAGGGCATGCTGCTGAAGTGCAGCAGCGGAGGGGTAGACGGAGGAGGGCGAGTCGGGATGGTCGGTGGCGGAGGACTGGTGGTGATGACCCTGGGTGAACGATCGCTTGCACACCACCCTCTGTTGGCCGAGGATGACGACGATGAAGATGAAGATGAGGACTTGACCGGGAGCTCGCTGGTGACACATGACCTGGTCCCTCCGGAGCAGCTTATGATGCAGGAGGAGATGACAAAGAATGGTGAAGGAGGAGAAGAGGAGGGAGGAGGCGAGGTGGGAGTGCATTTCCCCCTAAAACTCACCAATAAGTTGCCCTGCTTGCTTCATGTGCCAGTGAGTTCATGCTGGTTAAGAAGAAGTCCATGTATTGTTGAGATTATCTGTGTGGATACTGTTCCTACAAGCTCCACCTTCCGATAGGGAGTCAGTCACATCCCCACCTGCGGTCCAGCTGACTCTGTATACACCTGAACCGTCTCCTGAATAAGTAATGTTGATTACTTTTTGCTCTGAAATAATCTGAGATTGAAGAACATATTTAACATTTTATTCAATAATAGTGTGTCGCATACCTTTTAAAAGCAGGAGTCCTTTCAGTGCGCAGGGAATGGTTGAATAGTTTTCTCTTGATAAATATATTGCAGTGAGGGATGACCTCATTCTCCGTCAGAGCTAAAAGGTCTATAGCCTCTTCATTTAGAAGGCCGAACAGAGCTTTGTCTTCACCGGAGCAGTTTGTGTTACAGATAAGAGATTAAAACAAACAAAAATGATTCAAATTAATTACATTAATTACACAAACGTTTATCTCGCAGTTCATTTGCCGTTTTGTACATAAAAAACAACACTAGAGGAAACAAAGTCTCTCTGTGTCAATCTTTTGGTCATAAATCTATTCTCGGCGCGTCGACACAAATGTGAACACCGTCTCTGTCCCTCACTCGATCACTACAGTAGACATTAGAGGAAGTATAGAACACAAATGCATAAAAATAAGACACAGAACTGTTGATTCTTTGTGTTTACATCGTAAACATACAACACGCCAGAGGGTGTAAGTGATAGTTCAGCCTGGTGTGGTCACAATGCACAGAGAATAAATATTTAAGAGAACGTCATTAATCAATGTTCAATTATAATTCATTTTGAAAATAAAGAGTAATTTCATTGTGATTTGTTCTAACAATATTCCCCTACTTGAAACAACTTTCAGTCATGCAGTTGTTTTACTTCAGATATAAAAGTATTGCGTTGATTTAGCCATTGTTTTTATATTTTGTTTCATGTTTTGATATCAAACCCACACCCCAAGAATGCAGATATGGAAAATGTTATTCAAGGGTAATATACAAATATAATTATACACAGATCTACTATATACTCCAATGAACGGGCAGCGAGATTATTATCTGCCACAATAAAGCAGTAAAAGTAGTCAGTTGCTACTCATATCTATTCCTGCAGTCAGGAGCAGCTGCTCCTCAGAAAACTTCATTTGTTTTCTTGTTTTTAACACAGCACTGATACTTGTTGAACGGCTGGAAGAGGAGAATCGCACCTCGCCGGTTAATTAAAACTTGCGGTCTATTTACTAATAATGCACGTTAGTCTTACTAATACGTTTGTTATTTAGTGTTTCCATTTTTTTCATATCTCTATACCCTCCCGGGCTGATTAACACTGATATCTGAAAACCGAGGAGCAGCGAGAAGCGCTGACTCCCTCCATTTGTTTGCAGGACATTCTTGGATTTGCAGTATATGTGGTGGTTGTGTCGTATACCGAAGGAGCCAGTTTTTATAAAGATTAGATATCATCTCCCTGGCCGGATATACTTGCTGTGCTGGCCGGATGTGGCCTGAGGGCCTTGAGTTTGACAAATCTGACATAGACTTTTATTCGTCACATGCAGGTGCCCTCTGAATAAAATAAAGTACACAGGTATTTACTTATATGACAATTTCATTTAAAACGTGTCAGATTCAGCAGATGCTCAAAAAAGCTGAAAGATGTGCTATTTTTTCCCATTTCCCCGGCTCTCTGGGACCTACCAATTCTGTGCTTATGGGGCCAACCTCAGAAGATGTCTGAACCACACCAGGTGGTTCGTAATATGGACAAGCAGCGGCTCTATAGTGAGGTCCCCTCGTATAGATGGAGCCTCCTGCTCTGCTGCCCCTCGCTTACCCTGAAAAGCTGCTGGATGATGGGTTTGTACTTTGTGCGCCCTGCTAATGTTTTGTTGATATGTCCCACTTTTCCAGTTAAGCATCAAGCAGGAGCTGAAGCTGTCGGAGCCACAGAGCCAGATCAAGAAGGACAAAAGGGGAGTGAAGGACCCTCTGGTCTGTCCCAAGAAGAAGAAAAGGAAGCAGCACTCACCAGCAAAGGTGCCACCTTTATCCTAGACATTTCATTTCTCAAATGACCCGGCTGACACGTGGTGTGTGTGAGAATGATTTTTTTTTTATAGGGAGATGTTTGCAACACTACTGCATGTCTTTGTTTCCTTTTGCTTTTGTAGATTCTAAGCATTAATGACGACGGGTCATTGGGCATACAGAACCCCAAGTGTCACGTCTGTGTTCACTGTAACGCTGCATTCAGAACCAACTATCATCTCCAGAGGCACGTCTTCATTCACACGGGTAAGATTCCCTCAGCCGCCGTTCCTGCTTTTCAATTAAACATATTGACAGCAGACAACATTTTAAAGAAATTGCGTTTCGAATTTTATTTGTATATTATTCGAACTCCAGGTGAGAAGCCCTTTCAGTGCAGCCAGTGTGATATGCGCTTCATTCAGAAATATCTCCTCCAGAGACATGAGAAAATCCACACCGGTGAGTAAAGGAGGAGTGCAGTCAGCAGTCATTTCACTCTCAGGGGAGTCATCTTATCTTTCTCTTTTCTTACATTGTACTCAGGAGAGAAACCCTTTCGCTGTGATGAGTGTGGGATGAGGTTCATTCAGAAGTACCACATGGAGAGACATAAGAGGACTCACAGCGGAGAGAAGCCTTACCAGTGTGACTACTGTCACCAGGTGAGAGGAGTCTCTGCTAGCTGATTAGGGTTTCAGGAAGCAACAAGACAACTGGATATGTTCCAAGGACAGATACTTGATGCAAGATCAAATGAAAAAGAACCGGTAGTCATATTAATTGTCTTTAGCACAAATCACACGGGACAATTATTACCTGGGGACCTGAGGTCATTTGTAATTACTGCAGAAGACATCTGTGACATTAATCCCGTGTGGATGTGCCATGCCTATTATCTGTAGGGTAAAACTTCCGCCATAAATTACCTACCATATTTCCCCAAAAACAGAGGTCATGTGACAATTCTAGCCCTGTGCAAATCGGCAACTCAGTGATTTGGAAGTGGAATGAATTTTTTTCCCCTCTGTTCACTTTTTCTGCCTCTCTTCCCGCTGGAACTATGGCGGTTGTGGACATATTGAAATACTGTTTTCACAGTTGAGGTGCCGATAATCAATGCGTCCTGCAATTCACAGCAGCTCTCGCAGCTAGCTGCGCGCTTCATCGACACCTGAGCCGAGTAATACACGGCTTAGAGTTGCCACAGAACTGGTATTTGACCCAGGAGGCACGTATAGGGGACATTGGAGGGTTTGGTATCCGGGGAGTGCGGCAGCAGTGGTCGGCTTCGGACTCGTACCCGGTGAAACGGTCCAAACTTTAACCGGGTAGTGTTAAAGGTCGGGTTGCGGTCCACCCTCTGGATACCAGGTGAGGGTTCCAGAGGGTGGGCTACTGTCCGGTTTAGGGACAGGTTTGGCCTGGGCAAAGGGGTGAAGAGGCGATTCCCGCGCTGCTGGAGACCTTTGTCTGCCCAGCCGTCAATCCGACCTGCCGAACCCCCGACTGACACATCCCTCGGAGCTGACAGCTGACCTCGTTGCAGCAGCTGATGTTACAGAGAGCCTTGACATCATCATATGTCCCATGCGAATGCACGGCACACCACGACACAGACGTGGGGGGGTCATTTTTAAATCAAATGAGGTCCTCAGGTAAAATGAATCTCGTGCGAATAGGGCTTCAAAATACTGTGCTTTCTGAAAGATTTCAGGCCCCTTAACTTTTTTTCACATTCTATGTGTTACAGTTGCAGCAAGAGTGAAGGGAAAGGTTTAGAAGATGGTAGTGAGAGCAGCTCTGCTGTGTGGGTTAGAGACGCTGGCTCTGACCAGGAGGCAGAGCTGGAGGAGGCAGAGTTGAAGATGTTAAGTTTATTTTCTTTGGAGTGGTGAGGATGGACAGGATTAAAAACGAACACATCAGAAGGACAGCCCAGGTTTGACACATTGAAGACAAAGTAAGAGAGGCCAAAAAGAGATGGTTTGGACACGTATAGAGGAGGGATAGTTGATCTACTGGTAGAAGGATGCCGGAGATGAAGCTGCCAGGTAATGCATTGGGCTTCTAATGCTGCATTTAAACAATTTTTTCCCTCATCAATCAAGATTCCATACACCATAATAACAAAGTCAAAAGTCTTCAGTTAAATTCTTGCAAATCTTCTTAAAAAGAAAACTGAAATATTGTTGTCTAGAGGCTTTTATTTAGTACCTCCGGAAGTTTTGGTGTCTTTGTGACTCGTTGACTCGTTTCTATAGCCTCACCTGAGGTTCATGACTGCATAAGATGTGATCTACTGCTACATTAAAATCATGTATTCTGTCCTCCATCCGCAGTACTTCTCCAGAACAGACCGGGTTCTAAAGCACAGACGGATGTGTCACGAAAACCGAGAGAGGAAGACCAACAGGATGGCTGCTAAAGTCGGGCCCATGCGTGACACAGACTCTGTAGGCCTCCCTTTTCTCACCAAGGAGTGCTCACTCCCTAAGAAGAAACGGCAAAAGTGTACAGACAAAAGTTCAGACGCTTCCGCCCAGATGGACGGGCACCCTGCAGTCATTACAGAAACGGAGGACAAGGAGGAGCAGAGACAGAGTAAAGTGGAGGGTCTACCCCTCTATGCCATGTGCTCCAAAGTCAAACACGAGTACGTGATCGCAGACTACTCCGTGGAGCTCAGCGAAGAAACGGCTGTTCAACACCAGGAGGGAGACGTGTCATCAGAAGACGCGACTCCACCCAAATTAGTCCTGAAGAAAATCCCCAAGAGGAGTCTGAAACAGCTGAGTGAGCAAACTCCTTCCTGCCTGTCCTCGCTGGCTTCCTTTGAGGAGAATCCTAAAGTCACCCAGTACACTTTTGAGATCGTTGACAAGCAAGGATTATTAGACGTAGAGAGCAACACTGAGCTGGAGTCGGTCGAGACTCTTCAAGGGGGACCGGTGAAGCCAGCCGCCAACAGCACAAACTACGATGACGCCATGCAGTTTCTCAAGAAGAAGCGTTACCTCCAGGCCGCCATGACCAACAACAGTCGGGATTACAGCCTCAACACAAGCAGCGTTTCTTCACAGCCGCCTGTTACACAAACTGTTGTGTCAACCGTTATCGACGAGACTGTGCCTGCCACCATTCTGGAACCCCAGCCCATCAACGCAGAGATTAAGGTGACGCACGACAAGAATGTGTTGCCGGATGAAGTTTTGCAGACGCTGTTGGACCATTACTCTAACAAAGCCAACGGGCAGTCAGACATTTCCTTCAGCGTGGCGGACACAGAGGTTACGTCCAGTATTTCCATCAATTCCTCCGATGTGTCAGACAGCAGCCCCATGGAGAGCCTTGGAGCCTCCAGTGCTCAGACTCAGCCGGCTACTGAGAAGGTGAGCCTCCTCCAAGAATACTCCAAGTTTCTCCAGCAAGCGCTGGAGAGGACCAGCCAGAATGACAGCTACCTGACAAGCCAGAGCCTCAGTTTGGTCTCTGAGAATCCCACCTTAGCAGGACAGCCTCTGTTCTCCACTGAGAAACAGTTCCCTTCCCCCAGTAGGTTCAAATCAGGGATGAGCTCCCCGCTCAGGTCCACTTTAGAGAAACCTCACTTCGGATTACTCGTCGGTGACTCGCAGCACTCGTTCTCATTTTCAGGAGATGAAACCACCCCTCCCTCTGAGGTGTCTCCAGCCGATGAGGACTTCCTGGAACAGGTGTCGCCCTCCAAAAAGACAGACCCCTCGCAAGGCATCCTGCAAACGTTTCAAATAAGCTCCTTCGATCAGAACTTCAAATCTCATTTCCAGGCATCGAGATCTGGATCCTCCTCACAGTTTACTGTTGCCAACGGACAATTAAGTCTTCGAGGACACAGCACAGACTTTTCAGAATTCCCCTTAGTAAGAGTGACGGAGACCAGATCTCAGCTGAACTGCTCTCCGGATGTTACATCCAGTGAAACCTTTGGCTGAAGGGAGAGAGGGTTTAGTGTGGGGCAGGGGGTAACATTTGTTTATAATTTTAGCAGCACTTTATCACATCTCCTGTTTTGCCAAACAAGCTCCACTGCAACCTTTTGCTCCTTCTCTAAATATTTTTGCTTTATATCAAACCAATGATTTTGATTTTAAGTTTAACCTCGTAATAAAATAATGGAAATCGATGATTAATAATGAATAATTTACCCTTTAGAGAAGGATTGTAATCCTGCAGGGTATTATTTCTTGCTCCAGAATGTACTTTGAGAGATCAAGTGACCAAAGTGTAACGCAAGAAAACCATTGTTGTAGAATTTACCTTTAATGATTGTTTAATCAGTTTCTTATCAGAATGATCACTTAATTAGAATTTTCACTCTTAAGCCGGGCTCAAGCTAAAGGAGAATCAGGCCTTTCATACCTTAATTCACCCCTGCTGACAATCTAGGTACTTAGTTGGTCCTCTTTGTCCACAGTAGGGCTTAATACATAGATGGTCGGACTCCATCTGGACCGGTCTTGCCCAGTCCCGACGTTCAGCCCAGAATATCCGCTAGTGTGAGGCGTTTCACAATCCAGTTGCTCGCTGCTTTCACTCAAATGTGAAAATGTGGGTGATTATGTCTGTGCTTTCATCCCGTAGCAGGGGATAGTGTTGCCAAGCAACAGTAAACACTTTAGCCTTTTAGGCTAACGTCAGCTAGCAGACAGATTTTTAAACCAACACACTCATCCCTTAGTTCTCGCGGAACCTTCTTTACAACAATTTGCTCGTCCAATCTTCTGTTTTTCTCTTCTACCAGTGTAAGGTTAGCCGAACGCTACTGCAGCATTGTCATGCAATGTTGCATTTCATTGCGTGACGCAATTCATTGCCGTTCCAGGGCTTCTGCAGAGTTAACACAAGGCTCTGGAGAAGCTGAGGGAACTAGGCAAGAATCATAATGAAATCATGGAGTTTTAGATGCCCCACTATTCTCAAACTTATAGCAGGTGCATATTTGAAGAAGATAGAGAGAAAATACTCGGTCATGAAGGTCAAACCCCATTTCACAATTGTTAACTCCTGTGGTTTGAGCCCGGCCTATGGCACTCTCGCTGCTGAATGCAACATTTCCACTGATTAAAGGCCCCCTATTTATAGCGCCACTTTGCTCTTAAGCATCTACCTCCCCTTTTATTCCAGCTGTGTAACTCCTGTTAAATTGCCTACTGAGACCACACCTTGATTAGATCATGATTTATTATTTACCTCGTCACTTTACTCCCACCTGAGACGGGTGTTTCCAGAAAATCTGTGTAAGACTGAACTATGGATCTAGTTTTGTTTTCCATCGGCAGATTAGACCTACTTTGATCGGTGCCATAGCCAAAAAAGAAAATTGCAGCTATTATTCTTAAATTGTTTAACATTATGTGAATTAAAGTATACCCTTGCACTGCTTTTTATGAATTTGACTTCAGTGCAGGACAGGCTGCATAATAAAAAAGGTTGGGCTTTATTGGATTTAATAGATATTTAGCTGCAAACATAAAATGCTTGCAGGATAATTGTTGTATTTTCCCTCAATAATAGGCAAGTTTTAGTGAAATTACTTAAGAAGAATTTGTACATATTACACTTCAGGGAATTTGGCATGAACTTTCACAGTGGAGCAATTTTTATTATACCTGTGCTTAAAAGTAAACTTTTCGATCAGTGAGATTTTCTGAAACTGACCAATCAGCGAAGGATTTGGGTTAAAAAGAAACTAAAGACGACTCTTTGCTTTTGTCACAGTGTCCTTGGACATTTGATTGTTTTTCTTCTTGGAAGATGCACACAGTTTGGATAAACAACGGTATGAGACCCCTTTGAAATATCTTTTTATTAAGGATATATTTTGAAAGATAGAAAATGAGGTTTTCCAGGTTTTTAGTTTTGCATCTGTGCCTTTTTTATATTCCAGGTGTTTCTTTGCTCCTTGTTGTTTATGCATTTCTCTTTAGTCCATAGTCTAATTCTAATTCAACTTAACACATAAGCAATATGCCTCTTCATATTCTGTAAATCTGCAAGCTATTTCATTTTTCCCATCACGTTCAGACTATTATCACGAAAATAGCCCCGAGTTTGCTGTCAAGCCTTTACCTGTAGTTTGAAGGAAACGTTATTTTCATCGTGCTGCAGTGTGTGTATATGAGTGCAGAATCATGTTTGGAGGGTTTTTATTCTAGGACTCAGTCATAAGCTACATCTGCCCAGGGCTTGTTGAAGAAAACGCAGTTGAGTAAAGTCTCTTCTGTTTTTTTTTTCCTCGTGTACATGAATGTGTGACGTCTTATATGCTATTGTGGAACACACTGTTTTATATCAAATTGTGATGTTTAGCTCCCTCTCCTTACGAGTCTACTGACTATCAGGGACACAGCAGCCGCGTCAATCATCAAACAATACATTTTTGTCCCTCGTCGATCATTCCCATGAGCATCCATAGAGAAGATTCTGCTGTAAATACTTTGTATATTTTTTATGTTCTGAAATGTATTGTTGGATCTTGGTGTCAATAGAGTGACAAGTCTTGTGCAAGAGACACTTTTTGTCAATATTTGGGCACGTTAATCAGTTTTCCAGCATTAATTACATTTATTACATTGTTATTACAGCAATGAGTCAATTCACTCGCTTAAGAGATGTGTGTGTGTGTGTGTATATATCCCGTCACTCACAATCAGGAGAAAGTTCACCCTTATGGACACATTGTTTTGGGAGGTTAAAGCTGTTTCCTCTGCGTTATGGTGGGATTAACTTTTACGCTTCTGTTGTTAATGAAAAGCCCCACACCCTTAGAAAATGTTCATTTGGCTTCTTCTATGTAAACCTCGGCTTCAGTGGATGTCAATCAAATAGATTATGGATGGATATGACTCAAAATTTAACATTTTACTGTAAGCACTTGTTGAAAGCACAGCACCGATGAGTAATTCTGCTCTGGCAAATCTTATCCCATGAGTAACATCAGCAGCACTATGATGTTTTTTTTCCTTTGTAATTATTGTCAGTAACCTGGCCTTAAGTGTCCTTGTATAAGCTAGAGAAAAAAATATTTGTTTTATGTAAAAAAAACAAAAAAAAGACAAAAACTTTTTGATAAGAACTATTTTTGAAACATGACATTTATGGCACTGAAGTGTATAGTATATCATATGCAGTCACTATCACTACCCTCATTTATCTCTGCATACCAACGGGGGTCTCCTCAACTCTCGGCTCATCACGTTTTCAGAGAACTTGGCGAAGAAGCTTCGTCGTGAGGTTTATTTCAAGTTAGACATTAAGGTTTCTTTGCATGGTTTCTAACTTGTCAGGTCGAGTGAACTCGTTTGATGGATTATGTGGCGCTTTAATTGTGGCTGATTAATTTCGGTCAAGTAACCCATGATTAGATTTTTTGCAATATATCATGATTTGTAAACAATCAGATTAAATTGTTGTGTGTCTTGTCCTTATAAATAAAATAATTCAGTTTTCGACCTTGAATGTTCATTAAGAATTGACACTTATTGGGTCATGTAGGGGGTCATACTCTGGGCACTCCGTTTTCATAAACCATATGTAACCGGTTTGATAGGGAGTACAGTTGATCTTTGACCCCCCCGAAAAAAATCACAGGATATGTTTTTATGAGTTATCACACATGCTTTGTAGGGGCCCCAAGGTGTCTAATCTTGTTCCTTTCATTTTCTTATTTTTACATATCTAATTATTTTTTGTGTTATTATATCTCCAAAAGGTATATAATGGAATCCTTGACATTATAAACTGCCGCAGATCCTTTGTTATCGCAGTAACTCAAACACTATTTCATCTATAATTTTCATATGTGGTGTAGCACTTAGTACAAGGAAGAACTGGAATAATTTTGGGAAAGATTGGTTGCATACTTCTGTCACTAGGGGCAGCCTACTCCGAAGTAATTTTCAAATCATAATTTCTCAACCAATTGCTCGATTTCATCCAAATTTAGAGCACAGGATTCAATTCGAAGAGTTCTATCCAGTATATATTATTTTTTAATCAAAATGTTGAAATTGTACCCACTATGGGAGTTCTACTTTCAATTCACAACAATTTCAGACTTAACTTCTGATTAATAATTTTGGTCTTATTTAGCCAAATTGTATCTCAAGGTACTACCTTTAACTTATATTGCTATATTTTATTTTAATTCTTCACATTTCACTCCTTAGGGGACCTTTTGTTTATGCAAAAAAAAAAAACACAATTTATTCTTTAAGAACAGTGTTTTATACTGTTATAACCCATCCATTGTCCAATTTTGTCCAAATCTAACTTGTGAATTGACACAATTCTGATTCGTATGGCCCCATCACAGTTATAGGTTACCAGGAATAACCACATTTCCGCAAAAACCACTGGACAGAAAGTGTGTATCTCAGAAATGGTTTCTTCAATTATCTAAAATTTTGCATTGTTAGGCACATTTGAACTTAATCGGTTTTCGTAACAGATGCATATAATACAGGTCATATTCCATCACTATTATTATAGATTGAGTATTATAGATTGAGGAACAGGTCATATTCCATCACTATTATTATAGATTGAGTATTATAGATTGAGGAACAGGTCATATTCCATCACTATTATTATAGATTGAGTTTTTCCAGCTTTGGTGCATCCATATCCTTGCATTGAAATTTTCCTCTTTTTTTCTCCTAAAGACGATTAGAAAATATTCATTTCAATTTTCAAGAATGAGACAGTAATTTAAATGTAGTGTTTTAATTTATATAAATGTTTTTGACATTTACCCGTTGAATCCCACCGGATATAATGTGTGTTTTCTTTTTTCAACCTATGACGTACTTTATGTAATCAGGGCCTCCAGCAGAAAAACATCTGATTGCACCTGTAGGTGGAATGGAATTAGCAGCAAAACCTCAACGCAACAGAAGAGGGGAGGAATCAGCTGAATATTGTGTGCCACTTTTCAAATTGATAATTCTCAGACTTATTTTTGTCATTATTATTATTATTATTATTATTTTGACTCCATAAATTTTGCTTTTTATTTGCATTTCAAATTGTGGACGAAGTGGATACACCAAAATTACATATGAGGTACAGGCTGGGGCATCTACATAACAAAAAAGAACAAATATCCCCCCCCGGTATTTTCTATTTATTCGATTATTTGTTCTGTTTTAACAACCTTTTTGTCCCTTACTGGTACAATTTCTAAAAGTTCTGATATCTACTGGTTAACTTCCAGATTGCAACCGGTATGACGCAGCAGTGCAACTCTGCCAATTTAAGAGCTGCTATATCCTTCAAGTGTCACCAAAGACGACCACATCAAGTATACTGTCATGGTACGAGGCTCTTTTGTATAAAGAATATTTAGGGACTGCATTTTGTTATTTATTCTTCAAAAGCATTGCTAAAGTCTTACATGGAAGAAAATGTAAAATATCGAATAACATTATTTGTTCCACGTTGTAATAGTGTTATGTTGCTAATGGAAGCTAGCTCTTTAGCAGGCTAATAAAGCTAACGGCTTACAACGCTAACGATGGTTGATGCTAAAGATTAATTTTATTCCCGATATTTTGTCTGATAGAGGGCTACAGAACTGTTATAAATGAACCACAGAGTAACACATAAATAAATACACTTTCTGTAGCAGTAGCTGCAGAATCTTTTCTGTTGTACTAGATGTCCATTGGCACATCCATCCAGTCTTGCATGGTAGATACGTCATCCACCTGTTGATCTTTTTATCTTCATCTTTTTAAATGATTAATATTCTGATGTGATCATTTCAAAACTTTATCCAGGTCCAGGATAGATTTTTTAATTAAATATGACAGCGGTCAAGTGGTACATTTACTCAATGACTGTACTTCGAATATGGAAATATTGTACTATCTACTCCACCGCGTTTGTCAAATATCTTTGGTTACAAGAGTTAAGTGTTTTTTATATCGTGGGTTGAGAATATTTTCCTACGTCTTTAGATAAATAAACCTTTTAGAAGACACCTTGGATTATCTATGAAATGTCACACAGATGAAAACAAAAGGAATTTATGATGAGCTGACTTTTTAGAGATATATACTTCTCTCACGACGGAGATGCCATGAACATGATTTGATAGTGACATTGCGTAAACTACTGCCCAGCATAAACTATTTAGATTACCTCATCCTTCAATGGTAATATAGTTCTATGCATTAGTCCAGCAGTAAGATAAATCCAAAAACATAAAGTAAAACAGTTAAAGGGACAATGTCACTGAAAAAATTCTACTTTTGATACTTAAAAGTACATTCTGCCAATAAAACTTAAATACTTCTACTTAAGTAATGTAATCAACCCAGTACTTTTACTGAGTATTTTTACGTTGTGGTTGTAGTGCTTTTACCCAAATAAAGGATCTGAATACTTCAACTAATGCTGTGGACTGATCTTTACCAGTCTACTTTCGCATGAGGTTCTTAAAAACAACCTCATGGTCCTAAAATTACCTTCTTTCATAAAGCCTAATTTTACTTTCCCAGATAAGGACCCAGAAGTGCGTGTGTTTGTGGGCTGCAATCATCAGTCAGAGCTGCCAAATACAGAGTTAACTAATGTAGGGATTGCCAAAACCAACACAGGATCCTGGTGCGAAGCAGTTACACACCCTGGAAGGTAACCAGAGACGGCATATCTGTTAAAAGTTCCCTGTTGACGTTTGTCTAAGCGTTCGTGTTAACAGAATGAGGAGCTGGGAGTCCTGCTCATTTGGCTGGATCGTGCATCATCGAGCCACCATGGATCAATAGACTCATTTTACCGGCGGGTTTTTCCTCTCATCTCTGAGAACTGAATGGTATGGGACTCTGGGAAAGGTAAGTTTAGCTCCTGCTAAATGTTAAACCTTCTTGAATCTAGTTGTTGTTATGTAATGAGCCATTTAAGCATTTTGTAATATCAATTTTACCTAAAACCACTTGTTTTTTTGTATTATTCTACAATAAACGTTACTTTCTTTGTTAACTATTTTAGAATTCAGAGAAGGTTTTTGCAGTAAGGAAAGACAGACTCTGCCTCAGTGGTCTGAGGAAACAGCTATTCTTGCTTGCTTGATTCCATACCATCAATGATGATTTATGTCACAACCAAAGATATTGAAGTGCTTCCTGTACTCAAAATGAGTCACTTTTTTGGATGTTCTCTTAGAATGGGGATATAAGTGGACATGAAAATCAAAAGTATATTCCACTGCACTCCAAGCTAAAATGTCTTTACAGCGAGTCATTAGGACCCATAAAGCACAAACGCTAATGCTCAAACCTTGACTTCCAGATGAAGCCTACAAATAATCAATCTGTCAATTTTTTCTGTGTCCAGGTCGGTTTTAAGTCACCCTTAAGTCAAATTGAGCCCGGGTCCACTCCTGCTGGTCCCCTTGTGACAATTCCATGATAGGTTTTAGTTTTGCAGCTATGTAACCCAAAGACTTTGGTTTTCTTTATGCTAAAAGTTTGACACCTTGATGCGTCAGAGTTTGTGTTTCACAGGTCCAAGTGACCATTCCGTGATGGCGACGGTGACAGTTTGACTCCGCTCTGAAGGCTTAAAGCCGAAACGGGTTAGAGTTTATGTTATATGAGTCCAAATGACCATGATGTGACCATGAAGGTCAAAGTTTGAATCAAAGTATGACACCCTGATGAAGGCTTGATACTTAATCGGAACTTAAATAGTTCCAAATAACCATGCCGTTCCAGTTAAGATTTCAATTTGACCAAAAGTTTGACCCTGATGAGAACTCGAGGTTGAAATACGTTTGAGTTTATGTTTTATAGGTCAGAATGAACATGCCGTGACAATAACGGCATCTAAGCTGTTGGAGAGGAGGGCGTCTGGGAGTTTCCTTGTGATTTTCATGTAAAAACAGTGGATTAACATTAAAACTAGTGTAAAGATTGTAGGAGTCTGGTTTAGTGTGGCCTGTGACTGTCGAGATAGATTTATGTAAATGGCGGCCTTCAGTCCGCCGTGGAATCATCCTGCTGTATCCGGGTGTCCTCGCACGGCACCTGTCTTTAAACCGGATAGTCAGTTATGTAGACAAAGCCAGCGCGCAGAGCAAACACCTGTGGTCACTGATTGACGGATTGATCTTTATAATGTTGTGTGTCTTCCCTTTTCAACCTATGACATACTTTGAGTAAACACAGCCTCCAGCAGAAACACATCTGATTGCACCTGTAGGTGAAATGGAAACCATGCTGATAGGCTGGACTGGACAGAACTGTGAGCAGCAGAGGGACGAAACAGGACTGCTGAAAGAAGCCAAAAAAACCTCACATGTCCATGATCTGTTTTATGAAGATGCACAGGTAGGCTTTTTGCATCAAATCCAGTTATTATCTGTTTGTTGGAACTCCTTTCCCTTCACTGTTCTTCACTAAGAGGGTTTCTGTATACACGTTTTATAATATCCCATCAACCATTCCAGTCCTTCCATTATTTGATACCATCCTATTTATTGCCCTGCCAAAGAGACCATGTTGGGTTTCCTTTTCCTCAGTCCTATATCTTCTTAAAATTCACTAGATAGAATATTATGAATTTACTCGCTCCTATTATTAGTTTCATTAATTTGATTATTTCTACCTTTTTAGGCACATTTGAACGTGCACTCTTAGAAATGAAACGTGGATGTTGTTTGTAGTACATGACTTTTATGTTGACAGAATGAAATAGTTGCATCTTTGACAATTAAAACATGTGATTTTAATTGTACTAATGTAATACTAAAACATTTTGGGATTAAGTAATTGTAATGATTAAATGTTACAATTGTGTTCAATGTATGAAAGATATTTGTGTTCATTGTAAGAAACATAATTGTTTTTAGTCAACCTAATTTCCTGGGACTGGTTGACATAATTTAGTTAAGTAAATGTGAGGTTTGTTTTCATGTCAGTTCATTCTCAATACCCCTGATATAGGGGTTTCAGTCGATCCCATTCAGCCCATACTGAGTTTTTCAGGTTGCAGTGTTGGAAGGATTGTAGTGTAGTTGTTAGCACTGTCTTACAACAATAATGTTCTGGGTTTAGGAGCTAGCTTTGTGTGGATTACATGTTTTCACTTCCTCCCAGAGTCCAGAAACATTTACTATGGGGGGGAATGGTTTATACTACCATTGCCTGTGGGTGAAGGAGTGGTTGTCTGTCCAGCTGTGTTAGCGTCTAGCTGTGCCTGTCACCAAGTGTCAGCTGGGATATGATCCAATAAAGGATAAAAAGTCACTGAAACTGGATGGATTGATATTAGTGGGGTCATTTGTTTCCTATATCTCCTAACTCATTACCTGGTTGTAATCTGAGGTTCTCAGCCAGCCGTTCCTCAATCCAGTTTAAGTACCATGGTTGACTGCACCTTTTCGGTCAGGACCCCTCCTCTCTGGAGCATTCATCCTCAGGAGGTCAGACAGTGTAGCTTCTTTTCCTCTCCTAAAAAGTATTTTTTCTAGTTCTGCCTTAGCTGGGTTTCTGGTCTGATTTGTATGTGTCAGGTCTATTCTTAAGTCTTTAAATGCATTCTGGGTGGTGGTTTTTGTCAATAATTTCATATTTATTTTACTGTTTTTCACATTGCCGTATACTTTATTTATGCAGCGCTTTTCAATATATAAAGTATTTCTTTTCTCTTTTTAAAAATCAATAGCCCCATTATAGTTTGACCCTCTTAATAATACCCATTGAACTGGAAACCCCTCACGAATAGTTAAGAATTCTATTGGTATCATTATCAGATTCATTGACATGCTAGAGCTGTAATGGCAGTTATATTCAGGACAGAGCTCAGTAACTGTCAAACATAGATCAAATGTGACGCGTGACTGAATCAACACAGTTTTCAGATACAGTTTGATCTTAGTTGAAAAAGATCAGCCTCCCTGAACGTCTGCAGCATCACTGTTTGTCACCTTACATTTACACATTTTCTGTGAGCCTTATAATTTAAATCAGTTAACATCAATATATCTAGTACTTTTATATTTTTTGTCACACTGTCCTGGAAACATCCGGCAACAGGATTGATTAAAATGTTTTGTCAACAACATTCACTGGCACTAGATGTCGTATAACCTGTCTCCTAATGATGAAAGAATCATAAAAAGTGATCCAGAATCCACATACCTGGATCTACTCAACATTTAATTAACCCTTCCTTCCTGGATCTAATCAATATCCACTCTAAATATTTGAGCAGGTCTGCTAACAGTCAAATCAATATAAATAAAAACAAATTCTTTGGTGGAGAGAGTAAACAGAACTTCTGATCTGTAAAGACCGTAAACTGCCGTGCAGAGGCCATGGTTTCCGTGTCTCAAAACTAAGAAACTGGCTTCTGGAATCTTTAGACCTCTCAATATTATAACTGTCGATCAGGGTTTCCAGCAGTCCAGCCAGCCGTGGTGGAAGATTAATCTGTTTGTGTGGGAGCCGGTCCTCTTCGGTACCTGGGATGGAGTTTTCACCACCTGCATGATCAACATTTTCGGCGTTGTCTTGTTCCTACGTACCGGATTCCTAGTGGTAAGTATACAGACACTGCAGAGAAACAGTAATTTCTTTATATGCATTAATAAATCTGTTTACTGGAAAGACAAAAAGATTAAAATCTCAAAGACATGAATAATTTATATTTATATTTGTGAACTGGATTTTTCCCATTGGCATCTACTCACTCACAAAAAGTCAATGACTGTTGTCATTGTACTGCTGACCAATTGCTGCTGCTAGTCTATGATTTGAATAACACTGATAGGGAACCATGTGCAGACTGTTTTTGTTTCTTTAGATAATGGAAATGTAAAAAATCCCATTATATTCTATTGAGTAACTGAGCCCGAGGCTGCGACACACAGAGGACAGAACAACAATGTCTGAGAGCGACTGTCCTTTGCCCGTTTGTGCACAGCTTGAAGCTTTTGATTTTTATTTTTAGCTGCAGCTTTCATTTAGTATGTATCATCCTGTCAGTTGATGCCAAACACTTTCATGTGCATATGTCGTCACAGGACACGGCTACACAAACACTATGCTCTTAAATGCAGCATCCGTCTGGGCTGAACTTGACATCTTAATCATTGTTTGTCAAAAAGGGCTGACAGGATATCTTCTCCAGATATAGCTGCTTCCTTATTACTCACTTTACAAAACTGATAAGTTTATGTGGTCCCTCCTTTATTGGGCCTGATTTCACCACAATATCTTTCAACCATATCGATGATTTCAAATGGTAGAGAAAGAAGAAATAATTAATTGGAAGGGTGCATACCCAAATTAAACTCTATCAGGTATACTGTATGTTCATACCCTTGGTAACTATGTTCAGGTAAGACTTAAAAATTAGGTATTTTCAGTGTCACTGACAGTGTTCCGGTTACTATATGGGATTACATGCAAAAAATACCAGTATTTCTATCCTTGCCTGATATTTTTAGATGAAAAAAAAACATTATATAACAGTAACACCATGATACAAAACATTCAATGAATTTGCTCAGAAAGTCTTTGATAACTACTGCATCAAAAACAAAGTTCATGTTATTCTACACAGAGTTTGTGGGATAGGACTGGGAGCACAATCCATTTGGCACAGATGGATAGCCAATGTAAAACAAATGTGCTTAATATAAACCCCAGAGAAAAATTCCATCTATATCCACTATGGGGTGTTATATGCACATTCTTATGTCTCAGCGAAAGGTTTGACCTTTCGCTGAGACATAAATCCATGTATATATTAAAATCAAGCATTATGCACTGGAAAAGAAAAGGCCATAAGCCTTGAATACATGATGAACCAAAGGAGCATTCAATTATATATAAAACATCTAAACACACTCAACTCCAGTGTGTGGATATGATACTACTAGCACATCAATAGAATGTATACTGCATGTTCAGCTGTAGATCGGTAACATGATGCAGATGTGTTCTGGGTCTCTTCGTCTCTCATCACCATCAGGGGAACACAGGCGTGCTGCTCGGGACGGCGCTGGTTTCCTTGGTCGTCGTGTTCGCTCTAGTGACGGTAATGTCTGGCATCGGAGTGAGTGAACACTGTGGTATCGGTGGTGGAGGTGTCTACTCCATGATATCCACTGCCCTGGGTGGTCGGGTGGGAGGCACTGTGGGCCTCCTCTATGTGTTTGGACAAGTGAGTGGAAAATCTGGACCGATGTAACTAAAGGGTCTAATAAAGATCCACTCATGTCTGATGTTCTCCTACTCCTGGCAGTGTGTAGCTGGAGCGATGTACATCACAGGTTTCTCTGAGTCTGTGGCGGAGGTGTTTGGTCTACAGAGTCAATGGGCGGTGCGTGGCATGTCGGCCGTGGTTTTGCTGGCGCTGGTCGGGATCAATCTGGCAGGTGTTAAGTGGATTGTCCGACTCCAACTGCTGCTACTCGCTGTTCTGGCGGTCTCCACCCTAGACTTCGTCATCGGCACCTTCACACACCTCGATCCAGGTAGGCAAGAGGATCATGAATATGTAAAAAGGAGGGTGAAGTGAAAAAAGTATTATTATTCTTGTTGTTGGTGGCGTTTTTATGTTTTAAATGGTCTTATATTCTCTACTTGTATTTTCATGTTAAAATAAGCCTACAATTTATCAGTCCCATTTTTGTTTAAAGCCACTGAAGAGGCATTTTTGCAGATAACAGTTACTCGGTTACATTAGCATTTAGTAACTTGTTATACTCAACAGGCCCGTAATTAGTCTTCTACCTATTTTTTGCTAATTTTCATAAGTAATATAACCCCCTCTAGTGGACATACACGGTATTCTTGGCACATTTCGTTTGCATTGTACCAAATGAAGAATCATCTTTTTTTCTGATGTTCTGTACTTTGTGGTATAGCTATCAAATTTGATGTAGCAGTTATCAGAGAGTCTCTGAACAAATTCACTGATTGTTTTTTTTAATTGTGCTGATGTAATATATTGATGATAAAGGCTTTTTTTAATCAAAAAAAATGCAATGATATAAATACTGGTATTTTTTGTATTTTGATCACAAGTTACTGGATCAGGTATAATGTCACTGACACTGAACATAAATTATTATAGGTCTTACCTGTCCCTAGACACCAAGGTTATGCAAATACACCTGACAGCTGTTCCTCCATTTTTGTTTATTTTGGGTATGTAATGCCTAACTTAAACAAATAACCAATGACTCACCCAATTAATAATAATAACAATAATACATTTAATTTATAATGCGCTGCCTTATTCAGAAATTTTAACTCAAGAAAATAGTTTACACACAAATCACTTAGACCAGAAAAGTCAACAAAGCAAATCTCTCTTTTAATACAATAGCAATAAAAATCCTATTAAATCAAAAATAATGCCTCATGGGGTGTCAAGCATGTGTCCTCCACCAGAGCTGTTCCTAGGGCTGCACTCCTCTGCGCTGAAACTTCAGATATTTTACCGAGCCACACCTTCCGTTACCGATCCATTCGTTCCTCCAGCATCTGGTTCTTCTAAATCACTTGATCGTGACTTGATCTCTGGCTTTGAATGGCTTTGTCTTGTGTGTGTTTTTTTTTTTTTTTTCTATAAATACACATTGAGTTCTTTGTAAAAGTTATCAGTGCACTGCTTTATAGAGCCGGAAAGTCTAGCATCCATGCATGACTTTCTTGTGATGGTAATGGCGTACATGTTGGTCTACCTTGTCTAAGATTACTTGGACTATTACCGCATCAACCAGTAGGTGGTGCTTTGACCTCTTACCTGAGCTTAGCCAAATCCAAAGGTTGCCTATGTTTTATCCCCAGCTCAGTGAATGCAGATGCAGTTGATGCCCAAAAATATTTGTTGATAGCACATATCATATAACAATGTCAGTTAACTCATCAGAAACTTGTGTATATCAATACAAGGCTCATATTCAGGTTGGCTTCTCAGGAGGACAGAAAAAATTGGAGAACAACTGAGCTGGAATGTTGAGTAAAATGTTAATTACCTGTTTGGCCAGTAGGTGTCGCTGTAGTTTCACATAATTATGTCAGTGTGTTCCCACACTAGTTCAAAAAGACTGCTGTTTGTAAAGCAAACTTTCTCAGGCATACTTTACAAATGTTAGTAATATCAGTTTTCTTATCAAACAGTTCTGCTCCAGGGAGTATATTATTTGCCTTTTTTTTAATGAAATTAAAAAGAGTTTTTGATTTTCCCCTTATGGCTCAAACAAATGCAAAACTGGCTTTGTGTTAAATGAAAAGAATTGTTTTCTTTTGTGGTGAGGAAATGTTCCCTTTTTGAATAGATTGTCTTCTTTTTGCTGCCCTTCAGGAAGTCCTTCCCCACGTTTCCTGTTCTCTCTGATTATCAACATCCTGTCCAGTGGGAAGAGAAAAGTGCTGCAGAAATAAAGCCATCTGTAATCTATCTGAATAGAAAGTTCTAGGCACATATTTTCAATTTATTTTAATCCCTTATTTTTTTAAAATGTAATAACTCCATGTTTTTGTGCTGTTGTGATGGACAAGCAACTCGTCCTGTGTAACCTGTGTCTCGCACAATGTCAGCTGGGATCGGCTCCTGCCACCAGAACCCCGTACGGGATAAGCTGTTACGCATAATGAATCAATGAATAACACTTACACATAACATATAACACATTACATATGTATAGACAGTACACAGATATATGTCACAAACCAATCACCATGAGTTGGTAAAATCTCCACCCCCTCCATATCTCCAGGCTTCTTCATAATGTCATTTGCCAGAGTGCAGTCCTAAAAATGGATCAGAACCAGCCTAAAAGGGCTTTTTTAGGTAGTTACGGACTGAATGATGGGGCACCCCCTTAGGGAAAAGGGACCCTGTGCCAAAAATCTATGTTCGATTGGTCACCGTTGTATGGATTTCATTGGCATGTCAAACACACCAGGGTGTCCATACACAGGGTGGCCCCTGGGTATGGAGCCTCTGCTAGCTGACATTGTAGTGAGGTGGAGTGTTTAAACTATATAGATTGTTTTTTACAGGATTTAGAGGAGCTATCATACATGTAAACTCAGTTGGCAGACCACCCTAGCGTCCTCAGTTCCCAAACCACAAAGATATGTTAGGAGACTGATTATGAGTCCATTCTGCAGCACCAAGTAGTTGTAGAGTTTAAAATTCACTGGTTGCAACATCTTAGAGAGCTCAGATTAGGACTATACTGTATGAAATGATGGTCATTGAGTGTAGGAATTGTTTTAGTTGTCTTGGCATCAGAAAGAATACAAAACATCAAGAGTGTGGTGCACGAAGGTAATAAATTCTGACATGCCAGGCCCTCACTTGAAGCCTATTCCCCACAGTACAGGAAACATTAATGTGCGCAGTGGGTCCGGGGTTTAGGGTGTGGACCAGACTCACCCACATTTTTGGAAAATGACAAAGAGCGAAGGACAGATCTGAGATTTGAGGCCTGCTGTTATCCAAGAGACAGCTTCATCATCACTCCCTGTGATCCACACTATAATATATAGTCCTCAATCACCCCAGTGGGACCCGAACCCATCTCTGTTGCATCAAAGCTTGACCCGTCCTCCGTTCTTAACTCTTTAAGTCTAACTTTTTTTCCTTTATTCAGAAGGAAGGCATTTTTGAACTTCTTGTTTGTGAGCATCTTACATTTATATGAGCGATAAACAAAATTAAGTAAACAAAAAGAAGTCAAACGGTGATCATTTGCTGATCCGTAAACCCCGGCTGGTTAGCCTGGTTGGAATGAATAATAACTTTGAAGGCTCTGTCTCATTAGCAAAATAAACACGTGATTTTTTTTCCCACAATATTTTTCTCCAGATTCTTTTGGAGCCTTATAGAATAATTATGTTGTTTCTAGGAGATGTAAGTCTTTTAAAAAATTGCTAAACGACACCAGCAGTGGGGCAGTTTGGGAAATGCCTTTTTACTTGCTGCCTGCATAGGTGCCCGTTTTCTATAATCCGTTAAAGGTAGTGGGATGTGATTGACATACTGATACCAAAACCCAAGGTTTTTTGGGATGACTTTTGTTTGTTCTTTCCAGAAAGTCTGTATAAAATAAAGCCAGAAGACGTCAGACATAATTTCCCCGCATTCCCTCTAGCAGCAAAACATAGTACCAGTTTGTTTGGACTTCTGTTTGGTGGTAATCAAAAAGTGAATCAATCATTTCCAGCAAAAGGCTCTCCAGGTCAGAGAGTTTCGGGAAATATGACTGTTTTCCCGGGCTTTCGGCCACATATCTTCAATTATTTTTCTTCCTCCCATCATTGTTTCACGAAGTTTGTGGTGTCCGTGTTCAGAGATGTGATACCGTGGTCTAACTTGCTTTTGGAACTCTATTGTTTTCTGTGTTATAAGCATCTATAAATATTTTAATGACAGTGGGTGGGTCTCTTGGTTAGGGCCTTTTATCGTTTGACAAAAATAATTACGGAGCTGTAAACCTGCCCCAGCAAATCCTTTGTCTTACATAGATTATTAGAACTTCCCTTGTTTTTTAAAAATCTTACAGAGTGTGGTGAATAAACCCATTGATTAGATCTCCAACCTTGTGAGGCCGGTCCAGATTCAGGGTCAGGGTTCTATCTGTTTTAGACATCGGAGATGTTTTTTAATGGGTGGGCAGCCAGTTTCACCCTCAACTTCTTAGATGCAATTTTTTCTATACCAAAAAAAGCGAGGAGGGACATTCTGCATTCTACCTCCGCCAAGGAGAATGTTTTTAATTTTGTTTGTTTGGCTGTTTGTTTGTTTGTTATCAAGATGACGGAAAAACTAACGTCGGATTTTCATTTCACTTTAACCAGTGGTATGTTTTGGCAAAACCTAGAGATGATTTAATTTTCGGTTACGTTATGTAATGACCTCACGACAAAGATGACCTCATAATAACCTTAAAAAGAATACGATTAATTGGCCTCTTTTCCCTTTTTTTTTAATCAATAGCCCTTTCAATACTTAACCGATTTTATGGGCTGATGTATCTTGGTACCCAACACCAACACACGGAAAGTGAACCGGAAGTGGATTTCTCTGATGGATTTTGTTGGGTTTTTTAAAAAATCGATCTGAAATTCTCTGCAAAGTCAGTCCCTTTATAAAAGATTTTATCTTCCCAAGTAATAATATAAAGGGGTTTAACAAACTCATATCAGGCCTACCGCTCATCCAGAGCTAACCTGTAGACTGGGATCAAGAAGGACAAGTTTAGGATTGAAGAGCACTTCAGGCACAGCTCTGACCCCCAACGCATGTTGCAAGGCATCCAGGCCATCACCCATTATAAATCATCCAATACCAACCCCCAATCCAGCGACGCCTCCTTCCCTGAAGAACTCAACAGCTTTTATGCATGTTTTGAGTGTGAAAATTAGGAGGTTGCCACTAAAGCTGTTCTCCCGGTAGACCATCAGCCCCTCAAACTCTCTTCCACTGAGGTGTTCACGCTACTGAACAGAATCAATGCACGTAAGGATGCTGGTCCTGATGCCATCCCCGGACGTGTTATCAGGGCCTGTGCTGTGCAGCTGACTGAGGTCTGGACTAACATCTCCAACCTGTCACTAGCACAAACAGCTGTCCCCAAGTGCTTCAAATCGACCCCCCTTGTCTCGGTGCCTAAACAGTCAACTGCAGCGAGCCTTAACGACTTACGCCCTGTTGCACTCAGGCCAACCATCACTAAGTGCTCCGAGAGGCTGGTCTTGGTTCACCTCAAAACCTGTCTTCCTCCCACACTAGACCCCCTCCAATTCTTCCACCGCCAGAACAGATGTACGGAGGATGCCATCTCCATAGCATTCCACTCTGCCTTCTCACACCCCGACAATAGTAACACCTACCTGAGAATGCTGTTCATCGACTTCAGCTCACCATTCAACAACGTCATCCCCCCCAAACTGATCACCAATTTCAGTGACCTGGGCATCAACACCTTCCACTGCAACTGGATAGTGGGCTTCCTAACCGAAAGACCCCAGTTTGTCTGGTTAGACAAACACACCTCCTCTAGCCTCACTCTGAACACTGGCGTCCCACAGGGTTGTGTGCTGAATCCTCTAATCTACTCCCTTTTCTCCAACAAATGCACACCTATACATGATTGTAATACCATTATTAAGTTTGTAGGTGACACTTAGGTGGTTAACCTCATCACCAACAAAGATGAGTCGTCGGACAGGGAGGAGGTCCAGCACCTAGCGGAGTTGAGCGCCAACAACAATGTGACCCAAAAACGTAGGCAGGCAGTATTGTTGAGGACTGTTCTCATTCCAGACACAGACTGTTTTCCCTGCTCCCCTCTGGGAGACGCTACCGGTCCCACCGTTCCCGGACTAGGGTAACCGGAAAGAGCTTCTTCCCTAAGGCTGTCACTGTTGAACACTATTCATATTTGTCACTACACATGTACATACTTTACTGCTTCTTATTTGCACTTCAGGTTAAGATACTAACTGCATTTCATTGTTTCATTAAACTTGTGCTCTGTGCAATGACAATAAAGTTGAATCTGAATCTGATTTGATCATATCACATAATAATAAATTATATCTTCAATAACACAATAACTATTTTATATAAGGATATCATTTTCAAATCCAGAGCAAATGTTATCATCTAGATAGGTTCAGTAATTACAAAGTATTTAATTTAGTTAATAAAGTGATCTGATTCATTCTGATCACAGTAATGTCTACCTTATGTTCTATTTCTAGTTATTATGTTGCCTAACAAATTTGGAATTTGATCAAACAAAACTTCAAATTTACCTTATTAATACACTGAGACGGCTCCAGCTTTTATTTCTAATAGTTTATTTTACGTTGAATTGGTTTTAAGACTTTTAAGTCTTTCGTCATTTCGACTAATGCACTTTATTTTAGGCATTTTTTAATTTTCTACCTAAGTGAAGTTCTTTTATGTGTCTTCTTTTAGTGCTGTGTCCTACTAGATATGTTTGCATTCGAGTACGGCTCGCTTTCTGTTTTTGTTGCTGTCTCTCTCTCTGTTCTCGGATGTTTCCGGTGAACAAATTCATGAATACCGGTCAGTATGGAAGAGTAATCGGTCGGTCAAATGGAGGGAGAGGCCTCAGATGCTCATGTTGCTGCACATTCCAGTCCACATTCCAATCTCTCTTGGGGTCATACATAATATATATAAATAGATGAATAAAATGGAGGAAAATCCTGCATTAGTTAATTTTTGGAATGCCTTCAAATTTTAAAAAGTACTTCACTGCCACCTGCTCGACCCCCCCCCCCCCCCCCCCCCCCCAAAGAATTTCCATGAAAAGCCACATAGGGAAATGTGCTCTCCTTGGAACTGGGGGCGAGCAGCATTTTTTGTTTTTATTCTGAGGCTTCTTAGGGAGGTGAGAATGTACCAGATAATTAAAGACATGGACAACATTTCTGCCTCTTACACCCACTTATCTGGAGTCTTTGTCCACAGCTGTTGAGATCAAATACTCACATACACGTATCAAATACATGCTTTTGGACAATTAGTTGTGTTCATAAATAGTTTTGCCTCATAAACATGTGAACGCCCTGCACTGAATAGAGTCAGGCATGGTTGGATGTTGACGTGTGATGTTGTAATATGGGTGGGGAACCTATGGTGCAGACATGGACACTGGATTTGTTAGATTCGGATTGTTTGGACAGAGGGCGGACTCATCAGGTCACACAGTGAGCAAGAGTTTGGCCTCCTGATCACTTATGATCAAAGTTTTTAGATTTTAAAACCTGTACTAGGAATAAATTGTGTATCCCTTTTTATTTTTGCATTTATTTCTAAAGCATTCAAAAGTGAGCATTGTGACTCCCTCTCTTCTCTTTCTCTCTGTCTCCCGCTCTCCCTCGCTCTCATTCTTTCTCTCAAACTTGGAAGCTGTCGAGCTTCTGAAAAGGGTGGTGACTTCCTTTTGGATAAACATGTCATTAATCTGAGAGAACACATTCTTTCCCATCACAAGATAACCAAAGGGGAAATGTCCGGTGTTGCAGCCGAGGCAAGCCCTCCATATTGTGTGGTTCATGGCCCCCGCCGATCCAGAACAATCCCTCTCCCTGGATATTCATCAAATAGAACCAATCTAAAGATTGTTCTTACTTTAGACTCCAGATATTTGAAAGGTCAGGCCGCCCATTGTTGTCACTTACTGTATTTTGATTAAGAAAAGGCACACACTGGCAGGAGATCCCAGTTTAGGTGGGGCAGTAATACATCAAGTATAAATGTTTCTAAGAAATGCTAGCGTGCACAAAGTGTCTTCTGACTTGTGTATTGCTTCATCAATAGCTGCATACCAGACCTGTCATTGTCGTGGGAAGGACATAAAAAATGAGAGATTTATTCATGCACAATGTTCAATTCATGATGCAATGCATTATTATGTTCCTGAAAGGTGGGGGATATTATGGAATGGTCAGCAACAAGATGATAAAATCAATGACAGATGTGGTTGGGAACAGTTGTTATGTCCATAAAAATGACAGTAGAAAATGAATACTTAGCAATGGGGAGAGCAGGTGTGCAAAGAAATAGTTTTCCTTATTCAATGTTCACCAGAACTATTTTAGATGATTTCCTACAGACGATGCTTCTCACTGTCTCTTTGCTTAGTGAAAACATGCTGGGGGTCCTGGTTCAGAGCTGATATGTTGTCTATGTTGTTGTCTTCTTTTTCAGAGCATGGCTTCATTGGATATTCAGACAGGCTGCTCCGAAGTAACATAATGCCCGATTACAGCCCAGGAGAAACCTTCTTCACAGTCTTTGGGGTCTTCTTCCCCACTGCTACAGGTGAGGCCCTGGTGTTTATTGATTGTATGGTAACACTGTGTGCAGTATGCATCACCCACATGCCAACTGTTAACACTCCAATCCTCCTTTCATTTCTTGCTGCTAAATATACAATGTGAAAATACACTATATTTGAATTTTTCAGTCTATTGTTGACATTTTTGTTTTTGCGTGAGTTTAGGTGTTATGGCAGGTTTCAACATGAGCTCAGACCTTCAGCGGCCTGAACACAACATCCCTGTGGGAACTCTGGCAGCTGTCTTTACCTCGTATGATCACACACTCAAACACAAACTCAAACACACATGTGCGGGGAGACAAAATAAAATACACAAGGCTAAAGCTACAGTGAAAGTTTACAAACTGTTACAGTTAAAGTAACAATACAGAACAAAAACAAAAACCTATGTAAGAGAGGCTGTGAGGAATCATACACGCAATAAAAGGAACCTTGCTGGCTGTTACATTCACTTCAATGTAACATGTATTTTGTATAAATACTTAAGATTGCCAGACGATTGCATCATGTAGGACTAGGAAGAAATTCAACAACTTAAGATTTATAATATTCAATCAAGTTGACATGAACTGAAAACATCAAGTTTCCATGTTTGTTTTCCTTATTTTTGAGTCCAACTGATGCCAACAGTTTGTTTGCTCTCCGCAAGCATTCATGAATTAATTTAGTTAAATCATGGAAAGTATTTCCACACGATTAAATGGGTTTCTCTCAGCGCAAAGCAATTCTATTTAGAGTAAATAAACCACATTTACTAGGGCGATTTGATTACTGCAAAATTTGCTGGACCAACCCTATAGTGTAGTTGGATCTATTCCAAGTAACTAATTTGATTCAACTTAGTGAGGCCACTATATTAAGTTAAGCCACCATCATTTCTTAATATTGACAGAAACCAATTCAATCATGTGGAATTGCTTTTTTTCTTTAACTCATTCAAAGAGTTATGTTTTGAGTTTGTAGACTGAGCTACAGTGAGACTGTTTTATCTTGATTTAATCAAATACTTGACTGTTTTATTTGACTTTTGTGTTGCACTTAAAAGTGAAACCTTTTCCACCTTTACGGAGAGAACAAACGGGCCCACATACCCGCTGTGGTCCAGTCTGACTGTGTTGCTGGCAGGTGACGCCACTCTGCTATAAATCGTCAGGACGCAGCAGATGTTAATGAGTCTGTGTGGTGGTGTGGTGCTGCTGACCCACAGGTGGTTCCTGTATCTGGTCTTTGTCTTACTCCTGGGGGGCATCTGCACCAGAGAAGCTCTACACTCTGACTTCTTGATAGCAGAAAAGGTAAACTCCTCCCTCCCTCCCCTCTGTTTCCATCCTGCCGTGTTCCGAGAGGCCCTCTCAGCAGAGACGAAGGATTCCCCCCATGACTCACTTCGCTGATGTGATTAGTTCAGGTTCTCAGCCTTGACATGCAGAATTCTTTCAAGAAGACAGATCATTTATACCTGGTTCTGTCCCATGACCCACACTTACAGTGTCAAGCACACGCATTAACCTTCATGCACATGCAGAGCCAATTGTGTCCCGTGTCAGAAAAATGACATACAGTCCACTTAACCTTTGTCCTCAAACTATTTCAAAGCGGTATTCATATCAAAGTTTATCGCATAATTCATTTTTCATTTTCAGTACTTTTTTAATCAGACACCAAATTAATGTCATTTTAGGTTTCTTTCACATTAAAAACTAGATAATTCATTCCAATGTTTTATTTTTCCTTTTAATTCTCTTAGCTCCTGCTGTTTTAAGTTAATTATGATACTGCATGATTAATCATACTTATTTATGCCAACCAACCATCCAACCTAGATTGTATGACGTACTCTATTCATATTCATCTCAGTGAGCTCCCATGATTTTTGGAAATCTTCAGCTTTAGATCATTTTAGTGTGAGATACTTGATTTGGTTGTTCCTGGGGAGGTAATAACTGTAAACAAGTAAAACACTAGACCATAGGGTTAAGGACGAGCACGTATTAAAATAATTAGTAACAAAATCAATTTTGAAAGATTCAAATATTTTAACTATAAATTTCAAAGCCAAGGCCAGAATGAAATGCAAATCAGAAGAAAGTATGTGAAAAATGTTAACACACTCACTCTGTACAAGGTGGTCTTTGAAGCATTTCACCTTTTACACAGAATCATGCTTCCCACCCCAGTTTCCCAGACTGTGTATATTATACTATATTATACATGTCTGGTGGATGAAGGTGTGACATTGAGTCTGGGTTTTGGCTCCACATGGAACACTGATGCTGGATGGGCTGTCTGACTGGGTTAGATTGACTTATATACAGTAACACAGACTGTTTATATAGTTTGTACGGTGCCATAAAACAGTGATTGATAAAATCAGCATAGTGTTAATTCACAATGCTGTAATTATGGTTTAGAGCATTGTGCTTTCAATGCTGTAACACACCACAGACGTTAACTTGACTTCTCCATCAGTGGTCTGTTCTATTGTTTTCATAAGGGCTGCTGGCTGCAGCGGAACTGAAGTGGGTGTATCTGTTGTGAGCTCAACCACACCCCTTCCTCTTCCATCTTCTGTTTGTTTTCCTTCTTCCTCCAGGTCTCCTTGGTGGGTTTCCTTTTTCTGTTGGGCCTCTACATCTCCTCCCTGGCTTCCTGCATGGGCGGCTTGTATGGTGCACCCAGGATCCTGCAGTGCATCGCCCAGGAGAGGGTCATCCCCATTCTGGCATTCTTGGGAAAAGGGGTGGGTGGATGGATGGATGGAAGAATGGATGGAAGAATGGATGGATGGATTGGTGAATTAAAATACAGAAAATAATTTACATTGATGTTTAGCTTTTAAGGTGTTGTGGACAATTTATAACATTGTTAGTTTCACTTATAAAATAGGAATTTATGATTTTAAGTTCCAAACGTTTCCTTTTTGCTTGTGTAAACAATTATAATATGATATACTGAGGAGGACTACTCGGGCGTTACCTCTCCCAGGATGAATACACAAACAGGCATGTATACTAGGAAAGGAAAATATTCCCTTAATCCATACTATCTGAACTTAAGCATGCTTATTTAATTCATCAAGCTGGTAGGACTAGAGAGGGTAATAAAACGGATGAGTGACAGGCCATTGTGGAGAAAAAAGTTTTTTTGTATACTTGTAAAAGTGAAAACCCAGACCCCTTTCTCCTCAAAGGTGATTAATGATTATGGGACACATTGAGCCCATTTCTTTTGAAATGCTGGCCTTTTTCATAGATCTGCATCGGCCATTATGTAAATATATGACTAAACCTACACAGATCTTTGAACACCTTATGATTAAATCCAGCAGAGTAGTAAACAGCTCTGATAGAAGAAAAGATCACACATGTATTGAGATCATAGTTTTCTGCCTGTTTTCTATTTGATTGAAAATAAGTGAGACGTAACCTCATACTTGAATGTTGACAAAGTCTTGGATATGTCTTAAGTCACAAGAATGATGTGATGAGTTTTAATGTTTGGCTGCCTGATGATAATCAGTACTGTTACATCTTTTTATGACTTTAATAGTTTAAATTCGTCTTGATAACAGGCACAATTTCCCTTTTCTATTTGCATTCCACCCATCAAAATTGTAACTTTGCTTATAAGGATTTGCAATATGAAAATCTGAATAGGTTAAATGTAATAAAGGACATGTTTCTACTTTCCTTTAGTGACAGAAAATACAAATGAAATACCAACACCTACGGTCGTCGTGAGTTAAGAATTAAAGATATAGCTTTTTAGGGACCAATCATAGCATTGAAACAGTTTCTTGTGTGTTAACAGATTTATCTCTGCCCCTTTAAGATCAGAGGAGTTAGACTTAGAAAAGTCTACCTTAAAGTTACAATTTCATTAACTAATAGATCAATTATTTTTACCAGTCCATAAAAAATTCTTAATTGAAAAGTTGCCTCTGATCATCTGTAGTAACTTTTTCATATTGTAACCTAATATGTTTGAGTAGTGGGATGTCTGGGGGGTGTGGTGGGTGGACCCGACAGGAAGCGGTGACAGAACTGCCTAACTATAGACTACAGACTCCAGTCCATAGACGTGACCGTCTGACAGCATTTCACCAATGACTTACGACCCACTGCTGCTACACAGTCTCTCACACAGACACACACACACACACACCGTCACATTGATGTCCTGACCCTGTCCACCTCCACTTTCTCTGGATGGCAGGAGCGTCTGACCTCGCTCAGCAGGCTGGAATGAGGCCCTAGACATCTTGGCCCAAATCAAAGCCTCATAACAAACGCAGGAAGGAGGGTGACGGGCCGGGCCGGGCCCTGCTCTCTGTGCTGTGTGCCCTGGAGGCCTGCCAAACGCTGAGCAGTGCTCCTTGAACTATTATAAAAGCGTGAGACATGAAACAAGCTGTCGAACAAACCACACGTTAAAACACTTCATCCTTTTTGAGAGTAGGATTACTGTCCAGACATTGGTTTTATCCAGATTTCACAGACACTGTTTCACCATATATGCTATGGTTTTCGGACGCTCGGATTCACCTCAGGAATGGAAGGGGTTTATGTCCAATTACTCAGCATTAACTTTGCTAAGCAGATCATACATTTTAACACATTAAATCAAATGGAATCCCGCCGATGCTTAATGAAGAAAATAGCGTCACACTAAGAGTGACGCTTTACATACAGTCAGTTAGATATTGTGGTAAATAAGAAAGTTACAATTGTCTGTTTGGTAAATGCTGCTAAATCCAGATGTTGTCAAACAATCGCTCCAAAGAATTTAAAAACAAAATACCTTACAGAAGCAAAATGTCTTGCTTTAAGTATAAATTAATTTCATCCCTCCTCAAGATTTGCTGTTTCTCTGTTTAGTTTCTGCTTATGATGCAGCAAATTGACTAAATAGATTAATTCATAAAATAAATAGGTGAGATCACATCCCAAGACTTGGCAAGAAGAAGAAAAATAAGAGAATACAATACAGAAAGTAAACAATGAAATTGCAATCACGACATAAAAGCAATAATTCTAGGGAGTAAAACATAGAAGTGGCATCCCACAGGGCGACTAAAAGCAACAGAAAAGGATAAACCAACTCAAAAGGATGACATCACATGAAAGTAAGTCAGTAAAATTGTGTTTTAAGGAATGATTTCAAAGACGTCAGAACTGATTCATGGAGCATTTAGACTCTAACCTTGACTTTGACACAGACAGAAGGACCCAACTTGAGGATCTTCCTCATAAGAAGTTATACATTCTGTTCAATTGCTTGAGCCTGATCCAGAGGAGCTTTAAAAGTGATTGCATAAAACCCTAAAATCAATTCTAAAACAGACAAGGAGCTGATGTGATAAAACTAGGACAGGGCTGATGTGCTGCCATCTGTTAAAACCAAAAAAAGACTTGCTGTTGTCTTTTCAAGCTGTTGGAGTAGAGACAGGGATTCCTGATTTATACCATAACAAAGGGATCTGCAGTGATCCAGTTGGGGGAAGATGAAGGCATGAATGGCTTTTTTCTAGATCAGAGTCTGATAGCATGGGATTGATTCAGGAAATGTTTCATAAGTGAAGGTCGCAGGACTGGGCAATTTTTCTTATGCGAGGAACAGAGGAGAGATCTGAGTTTACGATAACTCCCTGGGTTCTGTCGGTTGATAGGGTGGTTAGCAGTTGGACTTTTACAGCGTGTCAACTAGAAGAATTGTCCTTTTTTTGTCCCATCTGCATGTTTACGTAGTGTGACTGACCTGTGAAGCTCTTTAAACTAAACATTAACAAAGTATGTCTTCATATTTATTATATATATATATATATATATATATATATATATATATAATAAAAAATATATAATTTCTGTCTCTCCCTCTCAAACAGAAAGGCCCAAACAAGACGCCAGTGGCAGGGATCTGTCTGACCAGCCTGCTGACCATGGCCTTCATTTTCATCGGCCAGGTCAACGTTCTGGCCCCCATCGTCAGCATCAACTTCATGCTCACCTACTGCTTCATTGATTACTCTTACTTCAGTGTAGCCATGAGCTACCAGCTGCAGACTAAAGAGAAGAAGGGCCATCTTGCATCAGCCAACGCAGTCCACCGTAGGTCAGCCACACAGCGCTCCAGGTCTCTGATCGCAGCTATACTTCCAAACTATGGCAGTGGAGGGGGGAGCTTACAGGGTAAAGGCACTCTGTTGGAGTTCACCAAGGACATGGACCGGATATTTCTCGCCATAGCAAATGCTGGTGCCGGGTCAGAGAAGACCTCCTCCATGCAGGAACGGAGAAATGGATTCAAGGGCAGTAAAGCTGCAGTCACCACTAAGCAGAAGCTGATGGACAGCTATGGCATTGACCTCAACAGCAGTAGCTCCTCTGAGGAGAAAGGAGAAGAGTTGGATTGTCCTCCTCCACCCTATGAGGCTGCTGAGGTGCAGTCTGGAGTCGGGGAGCCCAGGGCTGCAGAGCTACCGCAAGTCAAATGCTGTCCAAAAATACAGCACAGTGAGAAGAATCCACCGACGGGGCCCCAAAAAAGCAGCACAGGTGCTCCGCTCTAGCGGCCAATGTCTTGAACGACTTTACAAAACGAGATTGGAATGGAGATTATTATTGCTGTTTGAGAAAACTTACCCCTTTAATTTTAAACTTTCAGGTGCTGGAAATCAGGCAGAGCACCAGAGCTTTGAAATCAGACCCATTCAGCATCCGTTCTATGCGTTGTTTTGCAACCACTGGATCGCTCTAATTGGGGTAGGCTGCACATCTCAAGCTACACATTACTTTTTCCTAAGACTCTGAACTTAAGAATTGCATGTTGTTTTCTTGCAGGCACTGAGCTCCATCTTGATCATGTTTGTTATTCAGTGGGTTTATGCCTTAGCAAACATAGTCATCGCCGTGCTGCTCTTCCTCTACATTGGGAAAACAAGTCCAGGACTACCTACAGGTAATTCCCATGGTTGGGGGGTTGTTGGGTGGGTGGGCAGGGAGGTAGGAAAGGTAGGTAGGTAGGTAGGTAGGTGGGTAGAGTAAGTGGGTAAGGTATGTAGATAGGTGGGTGGGTTGGTATCTAGGTAGGTAGGTAACAACAACAATAATAAAGTATATTCTTTATTATCACTTTGTTAGTCTTTCACAGTGAAATAGTGAAATTACTTCTCTGCATTTGAATCATCTCTGAGGAGGGGATCAAACGGCAAACTATCCATTTTTGGGGACGACCACTCTAGCTCCTGAGCTAAACACAATGAAGTGTGATAGTGCAAAGTCACCATTACAATATCAGTACAGGTAGTTTATACAGTATATATTATCTACCGTACAATTGTCATCCAACTTGTAGCTGTCAGTGCAGGTTATAGTAGTTCAATTCAAATCCAAGAGGGATCTGACATCAGGGATGAAACCTAAATTGACCTCGTGATGCTGTACACACTCTTCATCCAGTCGTTGGAGTTTTAACACTGGTGAAATATGATTTTTTTTCATGACGGTGAAAATATTATTTATAACTGCAACTTAGGGTTTTTTTTTTGTATAGAAATGAACATTAGCTTTGTTCATGGATTTATTGACAACACGATTTTAGACTAAGAAGTCCAGTTCTTCCAAAACGTTTAATTTAACAGAGGTAATCTGATTTTCTTCTAATACAACACGCATATTTGTGGTAATAAATATTTATGGTTGGAGGAAGCTGGATATGTTTTCCATTACGAAAACAATCCATTAATACTTTATACTGATTTCTCTCTGAACAAATTTATTATTTTATGAAGTGTTTGATTAACTGTGATTCACTATTTTGTGTTTTAGTTACTTGTAAAGATGTTTAAGAAAATAGTTTACAATTCAGGAAATCATGTTATTAAGTTAAAATAAATACATAAAATCTCACTGGTTCTGTTAGAACCAGCAGAGTACCAGCAGTAACTAGCGATGGAAACAGATGATCCGCTTCCAGCGACCTGAAAAGGGGAACAGCCAAAATATGAAGAAGATACCCATGTTATTACAGGAACTAGGCTTCTATTGTTCCTTGCTATGAAATGCATAGAGGCCTTTAACAAATTTGATGTCTAACTGACTAGTTTTACAATAATTTCTGTTAAAAATGTATTACCAAATACTCTATTTAAATAATAGAAGTGCAACGATTGATAGGAGCTGTCAATTATGACACTTTCAAGGAGAAAAAAATCTGAATCAACCAAAATGGGTTAGACAGATTAGACTTTATAAAAATCAGTAATCGGAATCAGACAAGGAAATTGCAATCGGTGCACTTCTAAAAAAAACACTGCATCGTATATTATATATTCTGATTTATGCTGATTCATAGTGATATTTTGTTAGTCTGGTTGCTGAAATGATAAAAATGCTTTTTTATGCCTTAATGGCCATTTTTGAAGCATGTTTAAGAGGTCATTCCATAAACCAGTGTGATTTTATGCCCTTTATAACTATGGGATGGGTAGGAAGACCATGTCTAAAATAACATGAACCGTGAGTGCTGTATTCCTTTCATTAGATAGCTTCAATTATGCGATAGGTTTACAGTTTATGGATCATTATTATTTACACTACAAACTTTGGTATTGGACTTTTGCACATTTCTGATAGTTTTGCCTGCAGGCTTATTACTGATCAGGCTGGCAGCTGTTGTGGCTTTGGGTATGTAGAATAGTTGGATAGAGTTCTTCTAAGGTACAAAGGGTTGTAGTGGGAGATCTTAACTCTATTCCATTGTGGCTTGTTATGCTAATTTAATATGGCTATAATTTAAATAATACATTATAGCAGTAACAGTTTTTATTCACTTGCAGGTGTTGCAGCACAATTCAATTTTTTCAAATGGCTCAGATCAACACTGAATCACATTTTCAGGTATTTTTATTTTTTATTGTTCTTGTTAAATTACCAGTCAGGAAATAGTTTATGAGACGAAATGGGCGATTTACATGTCATCCATCATGGAAATGTCTTAAAATATTGGTCCAGCAAACAATAATTTGAGAATAAATGTTCACAATGCCTTAATGTAATGGTTCCTGTATTCAAAATCTGTCTATTAATAGTTATTCCAGTTATGCATGTCATCTGAAACCATTTTCTCCACACTGCTACCCTCTCTTTAAGAAGCAATGACTCTCCGCGGGATGAATTCGTGGTCACACCCGCTCTGCCCGGCGTTGGGCTGAGAACCAAGCAGCTGACAGAGGAAAATGCTGACTTTGCCTCTCGTCACCGCCATCATCAATCCTCATTCATCAGTGCTGATGAGATGGTTCAACCCCCGCTCCACTGAGTGAACTAAACCCTGTTCCTGTTACATGTCATAGCTTTACAATGTACCTCATATTGCCACATTCTGCACAAACCTTTCATTGAACAGAGGCTCAGACGGTTTACCGCGGGGTTTGGAGGGAATCAGATTTTTTTTCTAATATTGCACAAAGTATGTTAGTTTCTGTCTGAGAGAATGAGATAAATATTTATGGACTGGATGATTTTGTCTTGTGTTAAAGCTTATCTTTTGGAGAAATGTTGCTATCATTTAAAATGTCATTTTAAATGTTTTTATGATTTGATTTCTGTTCCGTGGGGTCACTCCTGAGAAGTCCAGCCACTGTGCTGCTGATGTGACTGGTATGTCCAGGGTGCATGTGACCTTCATGTTCTCCTCTGCATGTAGGAATGCACTTTATTGAAAAATGGGTCTCCGGTTTGTAGTTTATTGCCTTTGCAAAATATTCACATTTCAGACAGTTATGTTGAATGTAAGAAACAAAGTTATATTACATTTAATGAACACTAATGAATTATAAAATATGTAACTATCTAGATCTTTCAACATAATAAAAAGAAATGCGCTGCAAACAACATCAGTCTTTCATTTCTAAGAGGGCATCAGACCCCTCCGCAAATAGTTCAATGGATTTCCAAATATGCATTCTTCAAATGCAATCATATTCAGGACCAGTGGTGTCAGATCACGGCGACAAAGGAATGCACTTCCTCATGTGTTTAGCGCAGTGTGTGAAAGAGTCAGACATTGAAGATGTATATGTGAATTTAAATCATTCTCCTGAAACAGGAGACTGATTTAAATTATATAAATAAATATAAAATATACAGTGTAATGAATGCAGTATAAGTGAAGAGGAAAATCAGAACAGCTAATAATGCTCAGTAACACACAAAATAAATAAGAGGTGAAATTCAAGATTAATCATGCTCAATGTTACAGCTTATATAACATAAGGCCCTGGGATCACAAGGTTCAAAAGTGTTATTGTTTAATCAGCTCAACAAGTATTTCCTCCTGCCATTTTGTTATCAGAGCGGCAAAAACAGGCACATGATCATCTGCGACGAGGCGTCTGGGGGCCCACTCCCTCCCTAGTCGGGTTCTAGGTGATTCAGTTTGTGAGGCAGCAGATGGTTCTCTATAGTCATTGGTGTACTGTAACTAAGTACTGCACTGCAACGTTGAGGTACTTTAACCTTGCCTCATTCTTTCCATTTTATGCTATTCAATACTTTAACTCCACTTAATCTCAGACGGGCCACAATTTATTTTCTACTCCGCCATATTTGTCTGACAGTTTTAGTTAAGAGTTACTTCTGAGTTTACCATTTTTCATACCCCTCGCATCCAGTAAAAACCATAAACTCCAAATCTGTGGATTTAAAATACTTTCGATGAACGGAATGTGTATTTCTTTAAAAAAATTTAAAAAACTTAGAATATGAATGTTTTACTCTTGATAAAATTCTGATACTTTCTAATCTGATTAAACAATTTTAAAAAAAGACCTGGAAAATGTCACAAAGCTGACACCAGGCTGATCCTTTCCAAAGTAACCTTTTTGGAGATAATAAATATAATTCCTTCTTTATTCATCACGTTGTGCCTAACAACGTGCGAACCAATTAATTCTTCGCATATGACCCATCCCTGGAGGAGCTGGGTTCAGTCCCTGTGAAGCGCCCGGGTAGCAAGTTGGGTTTCACTGCCTTGCTCAAGGGATATGTAGCACTAAGGGCTGGGATTGAACCCCCAATCCTCGATTGAGGGTAAACCAATCAACCCACATTACAGCCTGACGATCTGAGAGACTGAACTAAAACAACAACATATAAAGTGATTAAAATGACCAACATCTACAGCAGTAGAATGCCCCTTATAATAATAAAACACAATGAGATACTTTAAACATAGTTTACTGGTAATACATTATTATGATATTAGCACTCATGTAAAGGATGTGAATACTGCCACTGTCATTGGATATATTCACAACTGTAAGAAATGAATGAGACAGACTTCCCTGTATAACTTTTAAAATCTTATTTCAAAGATGATACCTTGAAATAAACTATCAAAGTACACTTTTCACTCAGGCCTGACTAGCAAATGCCTGTTTTCACATAGATGTTTGTGCTTTTTGCAGTAAATAGTATTTAAATCTTATACATAAATAGAAAATTGATAATCTGAATCAACTTGAAGAAAAATGAGTCACATTTATACACAACAACTATTATTATGGAACCCAGAACCTCCATGCTGTGAGGAAACAGTAAAACCCCAGTAGTAACAGCAAAAATTTGCCAGAAAGCGAAATCAATCCATTCGATATTGTGTGGTCATGTGACTTGAAATCCAGCCATGACGGCGTCATAAGTCAGTTTACTTCTAGGGCTGGTCCCAAACCCGGTTAAATGGGGGAAAGTTGTTTCAGGAAGGGCATCTGAAAAACGGATAAAAGCTCTGCCAAATAAAATAAAATGAGGATTTTGATGAATGATCGCTGTGATTGATGAAGCCTCATGTCCCATGAGTGAAGTGAACAGTGAAATACCTGCTGTACCGTCACAACTGACACGGCGCAACTGCTCTGACAGTGATGCCAAGAGTAATTTATCGATAAGAATCTCAAAAGCCAAAGAAAGAAGTATAGAAAGCAAGCAGTAAAAAAGATATGGTTACAGAGAAGAACACACTGCCTTAAGTTCAAATGAATAAAATCCAAAATGTTTCCTGAACATAGAATAATTCAACAAGCAGTCTCTAAAATACTCAAACTAAAGGCGTGAATTTCAGCCGGATTTTGTGTGTGTGTGTGTGAGTGTTAGTGTCTGTGTGTGTCTTTCTGCGGTGTGTTTGTGTGTGTGTGCGTGTGTTTGTGCGGTGTTTGTGTGCGCGTGTGTGTTTGTCAGCCAGTGTGTGTGTGTTTGTGTGTTTGTGCGGTGTGTGTGTGTGCACATAAAACACTATTGCACAAGAAACAAGACTTTTCACCCAAGGGATTTTGAATCTCCGTCCTGAGCAAGAGTTACAAACTCGGCTTGCAGCGGATGGTCTCTGCATTCCAATATTGACCGGGCTTTCCAGAGGACACACAGGTCCAAAATAGATATCAGAGGGATCTACGGGTGAGGGAGGTAACGATATTCATCCTGCAAGGATTTTTAACAGGATGGGTGTTTCCTCTCCCCCTTTCAAACCAAATAATTTCTGTATATATAGAAACATAATTTAAATATGCTTTTATACATGCATAACATGCACATTACAGTAGTTAGAGTATTTACACAAGCACTGTTGATGTGCACTGAATATATGTTCCCTTTGTCCTATTTGCTGTAGACTACTCTGTTGATGCAGTTGCTGCCTCCTTCAGTTCTAATAAACATGTAAAAGTCCCAATTTCCAATTTTAAGTCTGAGCATGTGCGAAATTCAACCACTGGATCAATAATTTTCTGTTAGCTCAATCAGGCTTTAGGTCATTGCTAAAACATAACATGCAGAGTTAAATCAATTGTTTGTTAATTGGTGAGAGCAGTGACTGTAAGGCTTACTGCTAGCACTTTGGGATTTGATCCAAATGTAATGTGCACTATAAATGAAATGTATTATTATTATTATTATTATTATTATTATTACTGCTCACATGGAGTTTGAAGGTCTGTGTCGTATCCTCATTAGGATTATGAGAACATATATGAAAATATAATAAAATGATGAGTTGTAGGCATGTTTTCCATGCCTAGAAACACTCTAATTCTCAAATTGGAGTGTTTTTAAAAAAAATGACCGTTCCACCAGTGACTCACTGTGGTATCTCTGCAGCGCCCTCTGCCTCTATGGGCATCTTAACAATCTTCTTCTTCTGGCTGTTCCCTTTAGGGGTCGCCCCAGCGGATCATCGGTTTCTATCATTCCTTGTCCTCTGCATCTTCCTCTGTCACATCAACCAACTGCATGTCCTCCTTCACCACATCCAGAAATCTCATCTTTGGTTTTTCCCTTTTTCTCCTGCCTGACAGTTCAATCTCCAGCATCTTTCCACCAATATAATCACTATTCCTCCTCTTCACATGTCCAAACCATCTCAATCCATCTCAATCCGGCCTCTCTTACCTTGTCTCCAATACATTTAATCTGGACTGTCCCTCTGATCTGCTCATTTCCAATCCTGTCTATCCTCGTCACTCCCAAAGAAAATCTAAACATTTTCAATTCTGCCACCTCCAGCTCTGCCTCCTGTCTTTTGGTCAGAGCCGCCGTCTCTAAACCACACAGCAGAGCTGCTCCCACTACCATGTTGTAAACCCTTCCCTTCACTCCTGCTGCTACTCTTCTGTCACAGATAACTCCTGACACTTCTCCACCCTCTCGACCCTGACTGCACTCACTTCTTCACATGTTTTCCACACTCCCCTGTTCTGAACAGTTGACCCCAAGAACTTAAACTCCCACACCTTCTTCACTTCTACTCCTTGCCTCCTCACCGTTCCACTTGCCTCCCTTTCATTCACACACATTTATTCTGTCTTGCTGCGACTGACCTTCATTCCTCTTCTCTCCGGCGCAAACCTCCACCTCTACAGGTTTTCTTCCAACTGCTCCCTGCCCTCACTACAGATCACAATGTCATCCGTTAACATCATACTCCACAGAGACTCCTCTCTGACGTCATTCTGTCAGCCTGTCCATCACCACAGCAAACAAGAAGGGGCTCATAGCGGATCCTTGATTCAGTTCCAGCTCCACTTAAAACCCATCGGTGAATCCTACTTCACACCTCACTGCTGTCATGCTGCTCTCAAACATATCCTGTATGACGTCTGAACAATGATTTTAAATAAAAGCAGTACGAGAATTATTACAAATAAGGACACCAAATGTAATGAATTAAAAACTGTATTTATATTAACCAGTAATAAAATGTACTTGTCAACATCAACACCACCGAAGAAGTCTATGCGCCTGCGTACTTGATAAATGAAACTGAATTTCTTTCATGGTTATTCATTGTTTTATTTATTTTAGAATTTTAAAAATCAAAGATGCAGGCAGCATGGATCAGGCCCTCGTGGCTGGGCACCAGCCCTTAGATGATGATGTCACAGGAGGGGGGTGAGTGCGCCCCTACTGCGCTCTAGGGAACAAAGTATATGCAACCATCAAAGGAACACCTTGATCTCAGACGATGCCACAGTGTGCCATGTGTACTAAGTTTCAGTCTCCCAGGAGAAAATAAGTCGAATAGTGAGGATCTTTTGAAACTTTCTAGGGGGCGACGTGGAGCCATTACCTTAGCCTCAAGCACGGCCCTTAAAATGCGGAATAATTTGCCTCGACCGATATGTGGGCAAAGTTTCATGACTTTTTTGAGCAGAGGGAGAGGGCAAAGGTGTATTAATGATAATAATAGTAATGTAGTTAACACTCTGCCCTAGCTAGGAAGCTTGTATTGAAAATTCTTTCAATTTAAATTCATTTTTTTGCCCCTGCCGATGGGGGGGCCTTTAGGATTCTCATTCGTCAACTCGTCCCCCCTCCATAAAGGGAGGGATTGATCCATATCTCTAACTTAAGTGTGTGATTGAATTTGTAAATCAAATCTCCAATTCTGTGTTTATATTTCCCAGTTTATTGAAAGCTGATCAGACATGCAGTAAGGCGTCACTGCTGAGCTCAGACAGTGGAGGCTCTGCAGCTGGAATCTTGGTGACATTATCTTTTAGTGCCCAAGATGCAATTCTCAGCACGCTATCATCTATGAGATACTCAAGTGCAGTCCTTCAGGGGGTTCTCATCTCAAGCATACGAAGAAAAAAAAGTCTGCTTTATCCATTCTCCGCTTTATCCACTCCAACCATTAAAAAGTAGGGAAATATTTCCGTGGGTGGATGCTGGAGGAGTCCTGCCATAGGTCGGCAATGGTGCGTCCAAAGAAGATGTAAATCAGTGTGTCCAAAATAATCACAGATGTAAGTGCACCCGATAGAACTCTGCCAATACTCACGACACCTTTCAGCACACTATTGGTGCATCCACAAAACCCTATGGTCTGACCTTGAGAGGGTGGAGGCTCAGCAGCTGGAATTTGACCCTCCAGCTTTTGTATTGGCTCATATTTTGTAGAGTTGAGTTCCTTGACCTCCTGAAGTTTGAGCTGAAGCTCTTGCACAGTCATCACCAGCTTATTGTTTTCATAGATTTGTTTTTCTGTCAGGGATTTGCATTGAGCCAGTTCATTGACCATGCTCTTATTTTGTTCATACAGAGAGTCATCTATTTCCTGCTGAACTTGCACTTTTGCTCTCAGACTTTCGATATCTGTTTGTTTTTTGTCCGTCAGACATACGAGATGGGCCACCTGGGCAGAAAAGCTACGATTTTTCTCGGTTATTATTTTGTTAGTATCTTGCAGACAATGAACTTCTGTCAAAAGCTTTGCATTCTCTTTCTGCTTTGAATTCATCTCAGATTCAAGCAAGGCCATTTTACCACTTATATTTTCATTCTGCTTGTTCACAGAATCCTTCATTTTCTGCAGATCGTGGACCTCTAACATCAGGTTTTTTTTCTCTATATCGATCGTCTTATTCAGACTTCTAAGATTGGCTATCTCATCGATGAGATGATCGATTTTCACACGCAGAATCTTCTCTTCCTCTTGGCGGTTGACCAGTGCGGTATTCAGACCTTTAATCTCGTCTTGTTTTTTGTCTTTCAGACATTCGAGTTGGGCCGCCTGAGCAGTTAAACGCTGGTTAATCTCACTTATTATTTTGTCATTTGTTTGCAGAGAATGAACTTCTGCCAGAAGCTTTGCGTTGCCTTCCAGCTTTTTATGCATCTCATTTTCAAGCAGGGTCATTTTACCATTCATGTTTCCATTCTGCTTGTTCAGAGAGTTCTTGATTTCCTGCAGGTCACGCACTGTTGCCAACAGGATTTTCTTCTCTGTTTCGAATGTTTCATTCAAACATCTCAGATGGGCCACCTCAGCAGTGAGGTTATTGATGGACATGTCTGTAATCTTTGCTTCGTCCTTATAACACTGCAATGCTGCCCTTAGATTTTCAGCCTCCATGTCATTTTTGTCTCTCAGCAATTTTTGTTGGTCATGTTTGTCAAAGATCAAGTGCTGTTTTTCCCGAAGGTGGACCAGCTCAGCAGTCATCTTTTTATTCTCCTCTTCTAGTTTTCTCGTGTAAGGGTACATTTTCATCCTTTGACTTTCCTCTTTGGTGAGGAGCTCCCACGTCTTGTCCAGTTTTTCCCGAATCCCAGTGTTTTCAATCAGCTTTGAAGATTTGAAAATCAATTGTTGTTGAAGGTGGTGTTGAGAATTAGTGTTAATGATATAAACGTTTTCATGCAAACACTTTGGTTCATCCGTCTCCGCAAATCCACAAAGGCGTCTTGTTTCCTCTGAATCATGCAATGTGAAGTTCAAGTTGCTTTGGGACATACTTTTTTTTTTTTAAATTAAGCCTCAAAAATAAAACAATTGATCTGCTAATATGAGGCGACAGCTGAAATAAATTCTTGTGGCTTATAAAGGTTGGTCCTGATTAAAGCTTTTCCAGTATCAAAGGTATTTATTACTACCTTTGATAACTCAACCATCGTTGACTCAATGGTGTCAACATTCTATGGCATGTGTTCCGTCAAATAGCTCTCTATGGATGTTATATATAAAAATATATACATATATATTTGTTGTTGTAAAAACAATTTCCCTGATTAACTCTTCAAATTAAATGTGATGTTATATCCAAAATAGTATTTCTTGTAAAAAGAAAAAAGAAAAGCCCCTCCAGTGAGTCATTTATGAACTATTACAGTAAAATACAATGTAAATTAGATATAGCTTCTCCAGTTGTTTCAAATGAACTAATATTGAACAAAATTGGAACCAACGGTTAAGAAATTATGGCCCGAAAACCTTTGGGTATAAAGTGCTGTCAGAATTGTACAAGTGACCTTTATGAAAGAAAAAAAAAATCCAGTTCTTCCTCTTACTAGAGTCTATGTTGGTATAAAATTTGAAAATGAAATACAGTTTAGTTTTTTATACAGTGTTTGAGTTATCAAATCAACACAAAGCATCTGTGGCGGCGGGCGACAACGTTTCCATAATATCTGTGACTTTTCGTCACTGGATCTCAGTTTGAGAGTTTGAATTCCTGTCAGAACCATACCCCAGATCACCAATTATATATGGAAACCCTAAAATACACACGAAATATAAACGACACATACAATCCCCCACTAAGACCCACCTTATCAGGCATCCAATCCACCACAGAACCACTATCCAAGTTTGACCCTGATATCTGAAAGATCTGGTGACATCCATACAATCCTACATAACTACTGGACCTTACCTTCAAATGTTTTCTCTGAACAGACTTCAAGTTATTGGAACGTATATTCTGAATCTTGGCAAGACCCACAGGCCAGAGGTCATGGTGGCACAAGGACACACCGACTTGTACAAGTCTCATAGCACTTCCCGTTTACCAGTTGCCTGATCTCCCTTTGCTTTTATCTCTCTACTCTTATGACCTCACAGGCCAATTGCATTGTACTTCCTGTTCATCTATTGCCCCCATCTCAAGAGTTGGAATAAAGACCTAACATATTGGTGAAACCGTTATCAATCTACTTGCAGATTGTTTTTTGTTAATGCCAACATTTTTCTTTTTCTTTTTTTTCAGATCCATGAAACATTTTTTGAAATATCACATCAACATGATGGAATCTCTGAATTTTATTCATTTTGTTGATTGGCGCAACTTGTAAGATAATTGCGAAGTGCTTTAGTCTACATATAATTTGCTCTACATGGACTCGTCCCTGTACCGGTGGTGTCTTCTTCAGACAGCTGTGCCTCTCTTTTAATAAAGGCAGGTATGATGAATTTCACCTTCCGCTCCAGATCATGGATGGTGAAGCCTTCTAGGACCTTTAGGAACCCTGAGTTGGATGTCATAAAATTGTCTATAAACATTCCTCTATAAGGGAAGATGAATAGTATAAGGCCACAAGGTTAAACTGCCAGCAGGTACTTGACAGTGGTCTGGACATAGTTGTTTCTAAAAGAATCTGTCTGGGAATCCAGGTCCCTGGCCAATTGGTAGGGGGTCTTGCAGCAGTCTATGATGCATGTTGTGTCTGGGTGGTGTTCCTTAAACGCTGGGGCATTGTAACACGGATAGTTCCCCGCCGAAGCCAAGGAATCTATTCCCTCTTCTTTTCTTCCATGAGGTCAATTCAGCAGCTCAGCACCCTGCTACCAATGCCCTGGGATTCACTGAACCGTTCAGCCAAGTCATCCTGGAACAGATTAAACCTCAACAGAAGCTGGTCTAGTGGGTGGAGCTGGAAGCAACCTTTGGAGACATGTAGAAGTTGTTCGCCCACCGATTAAAAGGCAGCAGGCGGCGAACTAAAGCAGAACAAAGAGAGAGCTTCTGTCCTTAATATACTCTTGAGGAGAAGTTCTGCCCACTGTGTTCCCTGTTTTAAACTATAGCTATGGTTGCTAAGTGTGCAGGCCTCTCATTGGGTCCCAGTGTCTCACTGGGTGTTTGGCTTCTAGAGGTCCTCTTCCCACCAAGGTGGTTCCTGGGCAAGTTCTGGCATCAGTTCTTAGCTTTTCGACTGCTGATAACTGGCCCTGGCCCCTGGCCCTTGAGTTTCAGCACTATAACCTCTTACTCCCTACTCTTCCTCCTCACACACTTCCTGTATTCTGCTTCATCTACTTCTTCTTTACTTCTTAAACTTCTTACACATCTTCTTAAGACATTCTTCTTCTAATACTGCTACTACAGGCACTACTGTACTATTACTACTATTATCACTGCATTTGAGCAGACAGCATCCATACAGCATTTCCTCCAGGAAATGAAAATGTTGTATTATTATATTTCATATTTGTTACTATGAAATGCACAGACATTCTTTTTACAGACATTGCTTCTTAGAGTTTACATGCTGATTGTCATGAATATTTATTTTATTGTTAAATTATTGATATTTGATTTATATAACACTTTAGTGTCCTTCGCAACTGTAAGGTAGAGCAAATTTTGAGTTTCTATTTCTTATTGAAAAATGTGAGAGAACCTGTTTATAATATGATCTAGTGGCTGCATGTATATGTTAAAGAGTAAGGGGCCAATGATAGAGCCCTGAGGAACACCGCATGTCAAACAGGTGAAAGGGGAAACCAAGGAGGGGGTATTAACCATGGCTTTTGAGAAAGTAATATTTAAAAAGTAGGATTTTCTATTTCGCACATTCAAGCATGTGAGGAATTACTGAACAGAACTATTTAACTTGATACACCCCGGGTTTTCTTTTATTGTTTAAAAGAAAACTTTGACCAAGCATTCTGTCATTCTACGGAAAGATTCTAGTGTGTATGATGTTAAATTAATAAACATCTTACACACTTAACTCTTTGATGTCCTTATTGATGACATCAAAGCGTTAATCTGGCTGCTGAAATAAATAAAAGAAACAATTCTGCGTAATCTGTCATTTTTGTTGCATGTTTAAAGGGTAATTCTATACACTTTAGTGATTTAAGCCCCTCAATAACTATAGGGTAATTTGGAATTATTCTATAACCAGAAGCATTGTATCTTCTTCTTTTTTCTGATATACCATAATGTTCAACAAAAGTGAGATGCAACATGCTCCCCCCCTCTCCGGTAGAGCTGTAACAATATATGTTGATACATTTGATATTACTACCATTTTAGCTTGTTATCCAATCTCTGTCATTGAACATCCAGCATGAGCGCTTACAGAAAATGATTGATTGAATGAATGAATGTCTACAACAAGTTTGGACCCTCCTCCTCTCTCTGCTGTGATGGAGTTTGAGGTGAATTATGTACATAATTCTGACTTTTATGGGGGTTTTTTTAACGTACCTGCAGGTGAAGCCTGTATCTCTTTATAATCACACGCTCATAATAAATCTCAGAAAATCATGTTTCTCACAGTTGAGAGACCTTCAGATGACTTCCTGTTTCTTTCACAGAGGAGAGCTTTCCATGACGCCATGAAGGCCAGATTGGTGGAGTGTTGACCTTCTTCATGTTTCTCCCACCTCCACACAGGATCTCCAGAGCTTAGCCAGAGTCACCATTAGGTTCTTGGTCACATCCCACTTCTCTCCTGATTGCCCAGTTTGGCTCGGTGGCCGACTCTAGGAAGGTTTGTGGTTGTTCCAAACTTCTTCCATTTAAGAATTCTGGAGGTCACTGGGCTCTTCGGAACCTTAAGTACAACTGAATTTTTTTCCCGGCCTTCCCCAGATCCGTACCTCGACTTAATCCTGTATACGAGCTCTGCTCATTATCGACTTCTGAGAGAAGTGCGATGAAAATAAGACTCTAAAATAAAATGCAAACGTTTTAGAAGAGAATGTAAAAACAAAAATCCCGAGTTAACTAAATAAAGAATCCAAAGATAAACAGTTGATGATGCTTTGGCCAGAAAACTTACATGCTTTTCCCAGCAAAGGCAGAGTAAACTCAATGCTATTTTCAAATAAAAATGTTGGCACACCAGTGCGACCACTCTGCAATCAGTTAAATGGATTTCCAAATACGCATTCTTCGAATGTGATCATAATCAGACCAGCGGTGTCAGATCACCGCGACAAAGGAAACTATGTGGTTTCTGAAAACCAAAATGTGCTTCTGCGTTTGTTTAGTGTGAATGAGTCAAACACTGAGGATTTACATGTGGATGTAAAGAACAGGAGAGGGGAAAGAAGTCTTACATAAGGTCATGGGATTATTATTTTTTTGTCTGGTAGGGGGGATCGCAGGGTTCAAAACAGTCATTGTTCTATCGGTTCAACCACCGCACTGTAAAAAAAATACGCTTCCTCCCAGCATTTTGTTATCAGAGTCGCAACAACAGGCACATGATAATCTGTGAGTATACGACTGATAACCTGTTTCCTCATCAGTAGGGTTCTAGATGGATACACAGTTTGTGAGGCATCAGATGGTTGACAGTAACTACTGAAGCGCATTTAAGTACAAAGTTGATGATCTTGTACTTCGCTTCATAATTTCTATTTTAGTTTACGTAATGCTTCTTCCCCGCTACATCTCAGAGGGGAAATAATTTACTTTCCACTCCACTACATTTATTCTAACAATCATAAGTAACTTTTCAACTTACAATTTTGCAATGTTTGTGATAAACTCAATGAGTATTTCTTCTCGCTTTGAGAAAAATGAAATAATTTCTAACTTAGATAAACTATTTAAAACCTGTCCCTGAAAAAATCCCAAATTCGGAACAGGCTGATCCTTTCAAAGATTGCCTTTTTGGCGATACACGATTTGATTTGATTTATTTATGTCATATTTACATTTCTTCCATTTTCATATACGCACACAAGCATATTTACATATGTACAACAAACCAAACTTCACATACACATATATACATAGAAATACAATTCATATGGTATTCTTTTTTTTTTGGACCGAAAAGGTGTAAGCTCTAGCTTAGTATGCTTACCCTTTTTACATATCAAATCTTGTTTTATTTAAATCTCCCAGACTAACAAAAGTAAAGGCTGTCCGAAATTAGTCAGAAAACATAAAGAAATTGGCAAACACACAAAAAAAATGCAAAAAACACAAAAACAATGACAAAACCTTTGTCTTACTCTTCATATATATATATATATATATATATATATATATATATATATATATATATAAACTCCATGTATGTGGGTGGTTGCACACATACATACATACATACACTTAGACCCGCACATAATGAAGAGGTTTTATATTTTTCATCGTATACAATACTATGCTATTTTACAGTTCTATATTAATTAACCATCTTATTTTTTTTAACATTTTTTTAAAAATTCGTATTTCTCTATTAAAGCTTTTCCTTGAGGTTCACACCTTTAACTGATATAAATTATATATATTTTATATTTGTTCTAACATTCTTTTTTTCCCCCGAGTTCATAGAGACTCTGAATACAGCCAGGAAGTGATGGTGGGGCGATCTGTGAGGATCTTTGATGATCTTATGGATTGAACTACTCAGAAGTATATAAAACATACAAAAATAGTTAGAATTACTTCAACTTTTAACATGTTCTGCAGTGAAATGTAACATAGGCTTTTAATACAGCAGACATATTGATAAAAAAAACAACTTGTGTATCAGTAAAACACTGAGAGGGGGCATATTAAAGTTATTATTTTATTTTTTATTGATGCTTTTATCTGCTTTTACTTTGTAGCACTTTGAGATTTGATCCAAATGTAAAGTGCATTATAAATTAAATGTATTATTATTATTATTATTATATTACAGCATTGAGTAATTCTACTTCTAAGTACATTTTGCTGGTAATACTTACAAACCTTCACTTAAGTTGGGTTTAGAAAGCAGGACTTTTACTTTTAGTGGAGTTTTTCTGCATTGTGGTACGAGTACTTCTAGTTAACTAAAAGAAGTGAATAGTACCACTGTCTATAGAGGAGCTGTCTGTTTGTTACTGAAATAATTAATGAAACAAACCTCTTGATTGATCGGCTAAAGCATTGGGGTGAGGAACATTTAAAATCTTATGACAAAAGTGATGCCTTGAAAAATCCATTTTAATTATAAAATGGTAATAAGATAAACTTTTGGATTATGCCTGATGGAAAAATTCTCACAAAATGCGCTCATATAGTTGGAAATAAAAAAAATCATCACATTTTATGGTAATCGACTATTGAATAAATTCATAATTACAAAATTTGTAAGCTAATATTATAAGATTTTGATTTGTTTTTGTTTTTCAAATTTTGCAAGGTTACAGAAAAACTATTAGACCCTACTCACAGATTTTCATAAAAATCAAAGTGAGGTGTTTTTTACTTTCTTTAGAATTGCAAGATAAGGATTTTTTTAAATTTCAATATATTAGATATAAACGTCCAGATAGAGTTTGATGAAACTTGTTATACTTACATAAAGGTTTGACAAATGACAAATCTTTGACACATTGATAAGTACAAGGACTTTGAGAAGGTGAGCCCTAGGTCACAGCCAGAGAGATTGGGAGGAAATTGTCTCTTTTGAGGAGCAGATGTCATGTTTGTTAACATGAGTTTTATGACTTCATTCCTGTAATATCAGGACTTTTTTTCTCATAATATTATGACTTTATTTCTGTAAGATTATAACTTTTTTCTCATGATGTTATGGCTTTATTCTTGCATATTGTAAGGCTTTATTCACATATTTTTATGACTTTATACCTGTAAAATCATGACTTTTTTTCATTATAATATGAATATATTCTGGAAAAATGTAGACTTTATTCCCATAAAATTATTAATCTATTCTTGTAATATTAAGATTTTATTCTCGTAAATTATATGACTTTGTTTTTATAATTCTATGACTTTATTCCTGTAAAATTATGACCATGCTGACCAATGCTCATACACAACAAGTTCTATTGCCGTCTCCATGGTTACAAATTGAATATAGGGCCATTCTGTGGGTAGGATTTATCGCAGATGAAGGGAACCTAACTACAAAACTCTCCATATTGTTGTTAAAAACATCAGATTAGCATATTCCATGTGTAGTGGAGAGGTGCTTTTGATATTTGGATACTTATGAAAAATAAAATCTTTTTTTTGAAAGTCAAATCTCTTTCTTTGACTTTCCTTGTTTGTCTCACTGAGTAACAGCCGTGGTTGGTATTTTGAGTATTTAATCTTTATTTGTATACGTTGCATACTTTATTTTGTAGCCAGATGACTTGGCAGTGATGGGAAAGAAATGTCTCAACATTTTATACGTGATAAAGAGCATTTCTACTTTCATGATTGCGTGACTTCCGACAACACCTGAAGGCAACAAGGGCAGCTACTGGGTTGAATAACAGTGCGCGCGAGCGTGTGTGCGTGCGCCTACGAGCGTATGTGTGTGCGCAGAAGGAGGAGCCCGGGCTCCTCCACTCTGATAACAGTCTTTAGCCCGTGGCCCATTATCTTCCGTTCCCCGCCGTCCGAGCAGACCCACAGACCTCCTTCGGACCTGAACCAGGACTTATTTCAATCCATGGACTTCACTCTGACCTGAGGCCCCCCTCCCCTCTCATGCTGTCCTCGGCGGGACTCTACTCGACTTCACGGAAACTATCGGCGACCGTTCGGGGGTCTTGGAAATCATGGAAACGTGGTTTTTGAATCACGCCTTCGGTCTGTCTCTGTCGGTCCTCCTGCTGGGTTTACCGGGGCCCCTCGGGGCAGGGACCCCCTCTAACAACAGCACGGATTCGGTAACGGCAGGAATGTATTATTCCTCCGCCACACATGAACTCAACGACTTGGAAAACTATTCAACTTCTCTCTCCAGCGAGAGTCCATCAGCATCACAGAGGAACATCCTACACACACACACTGCCGGAACACACACTGCTGAAATACACACTCCTGGAACACACAATGATCAGACACACACTGGTGGAACACACACTGCTGAAATACACACTCCTGGAACACACAATGATCAGACACACACTGCTGAAATACACACTGCTCAGACACACACGGCTGGAAAACACACTGCTCAGACACACTCTGCAAGAACACACACTGCTGAAATACTCACTGCTCAGACACACACTGCTGGAACACACAATGATCAGACACACACTGCTGGAACACACACTGCAAGAAGACACACTGCTGAAATACACACTGCTCAGACACACACTGCAAGAATACACACTGCTCAGACACACACTACAAGAATAGACACTGCTCAGACACACACTGGTGGAACACAAACAACTCAGACACACACTGCCCCCACACACACAGGTGGAAGACACATTGCAAGAACACAATCTGCTGGATTAGACACTGTTCCTGGTGGAGGTAAGATTAGAATACTTTTTCTTGTTAAACAAATAGTTACATGTGTATTATATTATATGTTATACGTGTGTTTTGAAAATTCAACATGATTGTGTTCAGTAAATGAAGCATTGATGGTGGCATTACATGGCATTTTTATGTTCAAATAACTAAATTGTTCCATATTTTACAATTAAAACAAGGGATTTTAATTAAATGTATGTATTTGGTAAAGGTTTTGAGATAACACAATTGTGCTGAGTACATGAAACATAACTTTGTTTATTAAATGCGACATACTTTTGTTTCATTAAGTGAAATATAACATCATTAAATTCAACACAACTGTGTGTAATATATTCAATATAATAATTGTAAAAGATTTTGGTACTACATAATAGTTATTAATAAACTCAACATAACTTTAGTAAGTGTAACATAATTGTGTTCAGTAAATATAACATAACTGTGGATATTAAGGTCAAATATAATTTTATGATGAAGCACTTCATTAATAAATATCCCACATCTACCCTAGTTTTGTGGGACCAGTTGACATAACTAAGTTGAGTAAATGTGATGTTTTATTTCTTGGACTAAACTCAGCCTTTCAATAGCAACTTTTTCTGAAATAATGTTAAGTTATTCCTTTTTTAACCCATGATTCTGTCCTCTCCTTGAATAGTAAAGGCATGGCATCATTAAAGTAAACTTAAGCTGGAGGTCAGTGTAGAAATCCAGATGCATTTTGATAATCTCTTAATTACATCGTTACAGGCTATAAAAACGACTTATTATAAGCAGAAATTTGATTTCTTTTTCAAACTGGTAGATCTTTGTCATCAAAAAAGAGACTAGATTGGGGACTTAGATCTAATAAACATTCCCAATGATCGACCGCTCCTTTAATGATCTAAATATATAATAATAATAATAATACATTTCATTTATAATGCACTTTACATTTGGATCAAATCTCAAAGTGCTAAAATGTGATAAGTATCTTCCCGTCTTTGGAGTCTCTGGTTAAAAATAAAGTCGGCATGTAGTGAAAAACACATTTGCTAATACAGGTGTTGATATAGAAAGAGTAGAGTTTAAAAAAAGCCGTTGATGACCCATGTAGAGAACATTGTTTCAGATATTTTCCACTCATAAAGCAGAATAAAAGGACAAAGAGAAGCTAGCCAGGGGATTGTGATTGTGGGTCAAAGGAGACCGTGACCCCGAACAACTTATCACTTAACTTCACGCAGCACAGCTGAGGTTTGAATGGAAGAGTCTGATTTCAGGCCCAAATACCTGTTCACATGGCCCAGAAGCCACCATCCCACCACAGTCAAGAACCCAAACCATTTAAGGTAGTAACCTACGTCATTGCTGTATTAGCCCAACGCATTTAAAGATGAATATTGGTAGATAAATATTGTAAATATTATATATGTCTAGTATATATTACTAGAGCCAGTAAAGGTGTAATTATTGATTTAATTTTTCAAAAAGGGTTATTGTATAAAACCCTCTATTTTTTCAGTTCTGACAACTTAAATCTCTTCTTTTATCATGCAACCATAAGCAAAAAAAAAACAAAAAAAAAACAGGTAGTTCACATTTAATATACTTTAGCCTCTCAAGTCTACACAACTCCCTCTCTAATAAACAGAAGTTAAAATCCAAATGCAGGCATATTTCACTCAATTTTAATAATATTACTATTATTGATATGGCACTGCTATTTTCCCAAATTTTTTGCTATGCTTTTGCGATTGGTCACAGTACCTTATATCATGTAGCTGATAGACAACCTTAAACTACTTAAATTAGAATACCATCATAATGTAATGTTGTCCTAAAAAGTGCTAAAATTGACAATGGGCCATCTTTTAAAGGGGGCAAACCCCCATGGCTGATTAATTTACCTATGTGGTCATTGCCCTTAAAAGCAATAGTATCATCATAGTTGACCCTCATTATATGACTCTGATCCTGATACCCTATCCCTAGAATATGAAATCACAGTAGTTATTTGTTTAAAGCGATAATCCAACAGTGACACTTTCCTTCTGCATGTAGTAACAAAATCTGATGTTTTCCTCCACGGCACATTCTCGATCCTTACACAAGGTTATACTGTGTGTTAAGTAGTTTACGTGTAACTGACCCAGAACAGCACAAAAATCCTGATCTACAATGTTACAATAAATTAAAGAATGTATCCTGAAGCGTTTTTTTTTCCGTTTATGTTCAGAGTTGGGCCGATACAGATCGGGAACCGTGTTCTGGCACCTTTGATAAACAGATAGTTAGTTGATTAATTTAAAAAGATATTCTGACCTTTAAGCTTCCCAGTTCAATAACTTATTAAAGGAACATTGTCAAAACAAATTTCTTTCTTTCTTTCTGTTGTAAGTAATACAACAAACCACGATCTCATTTCATCGAGAGGAGCGCTTTGAAGGATTAGCATTGGCGACTATGTGCAGCCGGCTGTGGTTTGAGTGTGCTGGGACCGTTTGCAATGTACAGAACACAACTGTGGGTTATGTACAGAACACTACTGTGGGTTATGTACAGAACACGACTGTGGGTTATGTACAGAACACGATTGTGGGTTAAGTACAGAACACGACTGTGGGTTATGTACAGAACACAACTGTGGGTTATGTACAGAACACGACTGTGGGTTATGTACAGAACACGACTGTGGGTTATGTACAGAACACTACTGTGGGTTATGTACAGAACACAACTGTGGGTTATGCTACAGCAATGTTTTAGGGCAAATGTGTTTTTCTTTAATTTATGGTGAACTTTCTTTGGGAAAAATGACCACTAACTTCACTCTCATGCAGTTCACTCTTCACTCTTAATGTAGCATCATCAAATTCAGAAGTGGTTTTATCATACAAAAAACAATCGGAAGAATTTAAAAAAAGGTCGGAAAATTGGGTTCAGTCGTATCAATCTTGATAAGTTTAAAAAGCATCATAAAGAATGCCGTGATGGAGACATGTACTTGTTGTTCTGGAGAGACCCTTGCCATCGAATAGCTCTTGTTATTTTACTGTGGATTTTTGTATAAAATGTCGTATATGTAACATTTATTAGGTGTGATTGAACGCTACTGTGACAAGATCTCTCTTGTAAGGTAGATTTTTAATCTCAGCGAGACTTCCTGGTTAAAAAAAAAGCTTGAATAAATGAATAACCATTAGTGGGTACATCATTTGACAGCACATTTGTCCTAACTAGTTGCTGTAATACAACCATCAGGAGGTGGTGACATGCGGGTTTCAATGTCACTCTTTTACTCTTACGTGGGCAGAAGGTTACGTGGGCAGCGGTATGATCACTTTAAACGTACGGACTACACGGAACTTAAATCCATATGTATTGTTTGATTTACACATCTTTGATTTGTAGAACTACTCAACATTCCGTCATCTTAGCACCATATAGTCACAGGACTTTAGCGGAAATAATAGAATGGGATTGCACATATTTACCTACTCCTATCTCCTATACTTTTTGTTTGTTTGTGTGTTTGTAAGAAGGATAACTCAGAATTTTATGAACGGATTGAAACTCGATTTATGGAAAAGTGGGCCCTCGGTGGGCGAACAGGTTATTCAGAAGATGGTTTCTCATTAGTTGAAGTTCTTTCAGTGAGGTGAGAAATGTCGTCACGCCATGCCAATCTGAGGCACCGTGGAAAGGGTCATGGTGTCGCCATGGTAGAATTTGTAATTTTTCTCTACAGAGGCACTTACTCTCAGTGTGCCCACCAATCTAAGCATATGCTAAAATATAAATTACTTAAATGACATGTGTTCTGTGGATCTAGTCCACAGAACACTTCATTAGAATCATTAGAATTTAGGGTTCAGCCACCTGCCAAAGCAGTTTCAAAGATGCTTGCCTCATTCATACTGTTTAAATCTACTGAAATGATGTCAGGGCCAGATGCTCTGCTCTTTGGCGAAGAGTGGTTATCATAAGGTGGAAATGATGCTCTTCCCCTCGCCCTGATTTCACACAGATTTCACCTTTCCTGTCCTGTAGCAGTCATCTGGCAGCGAGCCACAAATTGAATGTTAAAACATTTGGGCTCTGAGTGATCTCCCTGGAACAAATGACCTATTTGATCTGTTGACAATAAAACACCACCCGTTACATTCACATTACCGCTGCATCCTACGATTGTCCACGTTAATTAATATGCTATACGAGGTCGCCTAGGTTATTATGCAGGTCACAGAGTTTCTAAAGTCTAGCACATATGACAAGATGAATATCACCACCATGTTTGACTGTTCAGAGCTGAGAGATAAACAGCAGACGATCTGGGAGTATCCGACATTTGTTGCCAACACCACACTCCAGTCTGAGTTTTGTGCCCAGACTGGATCCAGATACACAAAGTCAAATAATAAGAGAGAAACATGCAGAGGAAGTGGGAGAGAGAAATAGTTGAGTGGCCCAGTTCTCCCCACAGACTCTGAGTGGACGCGCTCTTCTGCAGCGGAACTCTCCCCCGCGCTTGTTTTGGATGGTGGCTTTTGGTCGCTGATGTTTGTTTGCTGTAAGGGAGTTGTCTTGCTCTGAAGCTTATTCTCCTGGGCATCTGGAGACCAGCTCAGTGTCTGTTAGACAGCACAGCATCAGTGATAAGCAGGGAACAAACCTTTGGCTCAAGCCAAACACCTCAGTTTTTGTATTTCTCACATGGGTGTCACTGGTGCCTCATAATGATGAACCCAAACACCAAACACAATTCATATCAGCACTGTGGTTCACTTTAGCAACCATGAGATCCTTGTTTTGAATTTAGGGGCAGCTTTGGCTCAAGAAGTTGAGTGGCTGTCCACATAAGGATGAGCAGTGGTTAGATATCCTGCGGTCTACATGTAGGAAGAGATCTTGGGTAAAGCACTGAACCAGTGCCTCTACTGATGAGAGGGTGGATTCTTGCATGTTGACCGCTACCACTGCTCTATTAACGTTTGTCCAAATAAGAAAGTATTGGCTTTGAGGGACTAGAAACTACAGACTACAAGGTGCTACATGAGTACAGGCCATTTACCATTTATGATCTCAATCTCTAAATATATGAGCGTGCACATGGCATCCTTTCCAAACTTTGAAAGGTTCTTCCTTGCCCTATGCTGAACCCCCCCACGTTTCATGAAAATCTGTCAAGTCGTATTAATGTAGTCCTGCTTATACAAAGAGATGAAAATACCACCTCTCGGTCAGAGGTAACTCATTCATTGTCATGACATTGATGATGAGTACAGCTTTATTATTTCTTGATGGAGGCCATTTGACAAGATTGGGGGTGTTCCAGGGGCCAAGTTGTCTAAAGTTATTGTAACATCTCTAGTTTGTTCTCTTAATATTCCATCCAAAACCAGTGGTAAATCAATCCCAGCCATATTTTTATTTGACCCTTAACCTCTGGTTGTATTTGTTTTTTTAATGACTTCACAACAGCTTTTTGTCATGCAATCAAAGAGTCTCCATAGACTCTTAACACGAAGACACACCCAAATCCATGGTGAGAGTTTCCTGCCAGTGCGCCTTGTGCTCACTCAGCTTTAGGAAGGAAGTAGCTGATTCCCGACAGAGACAGTCACCGCCATATTTAGGGCCTCTTTCCTTTGTTGGAGTAGACAAGCCCAGATACCGATTGTTCTCCACCCAAATTCATTGCTTCTGAAACGAAAAACAGCACTTCTGACACTATCTTCACCCCAAGGCCATGAAGAGCCTGGTGAACTCTGCCTCAGCTGAGATTTGAGAGGTAAAATAGAGCGATGGATGCCATCGTACTCAATCAGTCAAATAACTTTTACAATGAAACTGATAAGAGTACATAGCTACTGAAGTAATTGAATATTTAACAGCAGGTTAAAACACTTTATATCCTTTGTTTCGTGGCAGAGTGCTTGGAACGACTGTGAGGAGGGATGTCTTCGGAACTCTGAGTGTAGAAGGATCAATGTCAACATTGTAGTTACTCTATGCTGTGGATTGCTTTAAACAAACAATTGTTTAATATGATAGAAAAGGGTTCTAATTCAGCGAGAATCCGTTGTTTAAAAACTTTAAACAACGGATTTGCCCCATTATTGGTTTGTCTGTGAAGTGTTAAACAGTGAAAATTGCCAATTTTCTTTAACAAACTACAAAAAATCAAAGTGATTCCATAATTGAATCATATGAAAAAAACAAGGTTGCATTTGAGTAGCTTTCTTGGTATGTTTGCTAAAAACCTAAAAGTTTCTTGCCAATAAACTTCTATAGTAAGATGCTAAGCTTTGGTTTTATGTTTGAAAACTAAGCTTATAATATTATCCTGCTTTTGTTCGGTATAACAACAAAATATTTCATAATGTGAAAATACTTTGGAACGAAATGGGCTTCAGAAAGTTTACAGTGTCTTGTTCTTAGTTAGCAATCAGAAATACATAATAATATCATGTTTTTATTTGTCCGCAGATACACACTCAAAGCAGACACAAGCCTTCACAGAAACAAGCAGCAGCTCGCTAGAGGCTGTAAGTCCATTTACTGAGTCTCTCAGCTTCACCCGTGTCGCAGTCACCATTGAGGCCAGCAGCATCCGTGGTATTAGTTTCAGAAGCACCAGCAGCAGTGGCAGTACAAGCAGCAATGGTGATAGGACAAGCAGCAGTGGGAGTACCGATGGCATCTTACGCAGTGGCAGCACCAGCAATGGTGGCATCCTGGGCAGATATGGTGGCAGTACAAGTAGCAGTGGCAGCACTAGCGGCATCAGCAGCAGTGGCAGCACAAGCATAGATGGCAGCAGTGGCGGCAGTACACAAAGCAATGGTGGCAGTACAGGCAGCAGTAGCGGCACTAGCGGCACCAGCAGCAGTGGAAGCAGTACGAGCAGGAGTAGTGGCAACTCCAGCAGGAATGGTGGCAGTACTGACAGCGGTAGCGGCACTAGCGGCATCAGCAGCAGTACAAGCAGGAGTGGTGGCAGCACCAGTGGCATCAGCAGCAGGGGCGACACCAGCACTGATAGCAGTACAAGCAGTGGTGGTAGCACAAGCAGAAATAGTGCCAGTACAAGCAGCAGCGATAGCCCCAGCAGCATCAGCAGCAGGGGCAGCACAAGCAGTAGTGGCAGCACTAGAGCCATCAACCGCAGTGGGGGTACTATCACTGATAGAAGCACAAGCAGCAATAGTGGCAGTACAAGCAGCAGCAGCATCAGCAGCGGCATCAGTAGCAGGGGCAGCAGTGGCAGCACTACAGGCATCAACAGCAGTGGGGGCACCATCACTGATAGCAGCACAAGCAGCAATAGTGGCAGTATAAGCAGTATAAGCAGCAGCATCAGCAGCGGCAGCAATAGAAGCATCAATAGCAGTGGCGGCATCAGCACTGATGACAGCACAGGCAGTGATGGCAGCACCAGCAGCCGTGGCAGCACCAGTAATGGTGGGAGTACAAGCAGCAGTGGTGGCAGTACAGGCAGCAGTAGCGACACTATCGGCATCAGCATCAGTACGAGCAAGAGTAGTGACAGCTCAAGCAGCAATGTTGGCAGTACAGACAGCAGTGGCAGCACCAGCGGCATCAGCAGCAGGGGCGGCTCAAGCACTGATAGCAGCACAAGCAGTGGTGGCAGCAATAGTGCCAGTAAAAGCAGCACCGGCGGCACAAGCGGAATCAGCAGCAGGGTCAGCACAAGCAACAGCGGCAGCACTAGAGGCATCAATAGCAGTGGCGGCACCAGCACTGATGGCAGCACAAGCATCAATAGTGGCAGTACAAGCAGCAGCGGTAGCATTCGCGGCATCAGCAACAGGGGAAGTACAAGCAGCAGTGGCAGCACCAGCAGCAGTGGCGGTATAAGCAGCACCATCACCAGCAGCAACAGTGGCAGTAGCAGGGACTGGAAAGACTTGGTTAAAACAGATCAGGTGTCAGAAGTCTCCTCCATTGTGTCATGGGAGGATAGTTCTTGGATATTGACAGATAAGGACAGACTTCCCCAAGACAGCCCAGAGTCCAATCTGCGACATGGAGATGATCCATCGTCGACGTTTCAAGATGTGCCCACCATGACCGGCAGAACTTACACTCCCACCGCCATCAATCGAGCTGGAGAGAGGACCCTTCTATCTGTCACCTCCTCCTCCAGTAACAGCACCTCTGCTGCCTTCACGGAGGACTCCAACTCCCATCAGCCTCCCTCAACATGGGGTTTCCCTGCCAGTACTGCAGAGACTGAGGACTACACTCAGAGTGCCCCATCCACAAGAACTGACAGCAGAGACACAACAGACCAGCACATGACCCACTCAATTAAGGGGTCTTTCTCAGAGACTGGGAAAGACCCCTTTCCCAGTGTTGTGACCACAGAATCACAAGGTTTGAACGAACCATCTAAGGCCACGGAGCATCAACACAGGCCAACATCAGAGGAGACCTCCCAATCAATTCCACCTCTCACAGTGACGGAGCCTAGCACAGACAAATCTGAAGTGACTCTTTCCTCCTCGCCCCCCATCACCTCACCCACAGAGAGTCCTACAAACCTCTCAGGGACAGTCCCGGAGACGGGCTCTAGTGTTCAAACCTCCACTGAGCCCTTCACTTTAGTCCCCAGCTCCAGCACTCAGAACCAAGTGGGCTCTGAAAGGATTCCATCCCAGACCAGTGATCACAGCGTGGGTTCTGGTCTGACCACAGGACTTCCCACAATCAGCAGAAGCACAACAGAAGAGGATGACTCTCTAGAGGACACTCCAGTACTGGTTACTGAGGTGTCTCTCCCCACGACACTGGTCACTGTCACAGAAAGGTACCTATTAATATTCCTTCAACTTTGTAGTTGATAAACAATTAAATTAATCAGAGTTTCCATGCAAAGACATTTGTTGGTTGCAACTCAAAAACTTTGGTGGTGCCTTTTTGTAATCCATGTTTCCAATGTGATATTTACAGGAATTGTAAGCATTATTTGTTAAGTATTGCAGTGAATGGGGACAATTGAAATAACTTCTTCCCAATCGTCATTCTTCAATGAATACCCTCGTGGTGGGAGATGCTGAATATGTAGTTTAATACTTAAGGGTATAGCTATTGTTTCATTAGAATATATTTTTATCCAGTGTTCATATAGTGATCCCTATAATTTTTTAGTCCAAAGAAAATTTTTAAGCCCCTAAAAAGTCTGATATTTTTGTGTGAACATCTTAAATTTGGAATAATCACAAAATGGGGCGGGGCTTCAAGTGAAGGCTATGGCAAAGCTAGTTGTCATTCAGTTAGCTACAATAAACTTTTGACTTCAGGAGAATTTCTGAGATGCTGTTTCGGTCAAGCCACCTTTAAAAAAAATACATTCATATGTATTAAAAGCTAAGCTAATTTAAGGGCAGACACCAAGAAAATTGGATGCATATTTTAGGATTTAGGTCCTACAAACTCCTCCTACAAAATAAGGTCTAGGTCATATTCTGTCACTCCATTGTACAAGTTCACAAATGTGAAATTCTTTGGCTGAGAGACTCCCCTATAATAATAATAATAAAGGAAAATGTGTTGAATAACAATAAAACAAGACTTAGTTCTGATAGTTTTAACCAATTGAACTTTGAAAATTCTCTCACATTATTGCCTTATAAATGACTTAAATTGCTTAACAGTCCGATGTGTCCATTTGCGTTTTTGATACTTCATATTGCAACACACATAGAGGGCATGTCTGTTGTTAAGCAGCAACATGTGATGAGGCATCGTCTTGCTGGAATTAGCAGAGACGTCCCTGAAAAAGACGTCTTTGTCATGATGATGACTATTGTTCCAAAACCCGTATCAGTATTTGTGGTGCCTTCATCAATGTGCAAGTTAGGGTCTTTCACTCTGGATGTTTTTCGTTTAATCTGAAACAACACAACATCCATGATTGCTAAAAAAAAAACCTTTGACTCTACTTTGTGTCAGTCTATCTCAGGTTAAACCGGGGGGCCCAGAGAAATCATCAGTGTTTCTAGATGTTGTAGATATATGGCTTGCACTTTGCATAAAGGAGTCTTAACTTTCAATTGTAGAAGTTAAAATGGGTTGTGTTTAATGACAGTAGTTTCCCAAAAACTCCCAAATTAAGTTAATTAGTTTACCCATTAAGTAATGGTATCATGTTCGTTTTTAGCGCAGTTTTGAAATAATATCATGCACTGTAGATGATGAAATCTTGTCTTGATTTATTTGTTTTCTCTTTAACAGACCAATAACAACAGAGGAAAAGACTATAAAAGCCACGGCTTTGGCCACGACAACCGTCACTACCCCTGCCACAGCTCCTCTATCTCCAACCTCATTCTCCAGGTTCAGAAGCACCACCACCAACTCTTTTCTCGGGTCTCTTACCAAGGCCACCACCCTGTACTCCACACCCGCAACCACATTCCCAACCACTCCTCTGCAGACCATCAGAACGCACCCAACCCACAGCCCTCCGTCCAGCCACACCCAGGGGCCCTCAGCTGTGTCGAAGAATTTCCCAATCACCACCACCCCACAGATAGAAAACACCAGAGGCACTCTGGGAGTCACCACAGCTCGGAGCCAGCACATTACTACCACCTCTCCTCAGAGCACCCCAGCCAAGACTACAGAGGCTCTGCAGACCACTGGGAAACCGACAGACAGAGCAACCACACAGCCGCTGATGACAACATCACCCACTGACGTCACATCCACCGAGGCGCCACTTCTACTAAGTCAGTGGTTTTCACTCTCCCTCGCATTTTAAGTAAAACTTAGTAGTAGATGTAGTTTCCCCTCCTTTTCCTTTGGTTAGATTCCGATTCTATCTAATACCTACTTTTACTTCCTGTTACTAGCTGTAAATGTAAGAATGCATCAGCTTCACCTGAAGAATGACTCCCCTGATAGAGATGCAGCAAAAAACCCTTTTTGTAAAGCAGAAGAAAAATCCTTATTTCAATGCTTTTAATGTCCTGGATTCATATCACAACTCGTATTTCATATATTGCGCTACTCAAAATTTAGATCTAATTTGTCTATTTGTTTAGAACATTTCAGTACATTGGTAAAAGGAAAGCCCGATAATAGTTCAAAGCAAATCAATACTTTTCTTTGGCAATATCTATGAGAAAACACATCCTTGTCCAGGTGATTTTGACATCAACCCTAAGCCTTAATAAACCACATTAAATAATGTCAAACATTATTTGCGCACAAAATCCCTGCTATGACTCGTGAATATTCTAATCACTTCAACATTCTGTTTTGGTATACTGAACCCCAAAACATGTTGGGCTTAGGGTTAGTGATGTGATGACGTGATCTTTGGACCCAGAGGTTTTAGTTGAGTGAAAGGAAGTTTATTAAAATTTCCACTAATTATTTTCTCTCTGGCCTGAAGCAGGTGCTCACTTGTTCACCGATCTAAAGTGTTACTTAAAATAAATGGCTTTGAGACCAGCCTTACTGCAACCAAATTTCCCCTTTATCATGAGAGAGCAGAACTGAGAATAATGAAAGTGAAGCACACCTTTCACAAACCTATTATTAAATGTTCATTCTTTTTTTGTTTTCTGTTCTAAACACACGTTTCAAATGTAGGAAACCCGTGTGGGTCAAACCCCTGTATGAATGGAGGAATGTGTGTCCATAAGAGTCGACATCAGTTCAACTGTCACTGTCAGAAGGCTTGGACAGGATCTACCTGTGACCAGGGTGAGATTGTCTTCTCCTCTTCCTCAGAGTTTAAGAATAGTATGTTTATGGACTCGTGGAATCTAATATTATTATTACATATGCAGATGCCGACGAGTGTGAAAGCAACCCCTGCCCCGTTGGGTCTAGGTGTGTGAACACACGAGGCTCCTTCAGCTGCGAATGTCCGCTTGGCTTCAACCTAGAAGACGGACGCACTTGCACCAGAGGTAAAACACCTTTTAGACAAAACACATGTAAAACAACACTTCAAAGAGTTTGCCCAAAGCTTCTTATGATTCTCTTACAGTATTTTTCTCTGCTTCATAGTCAAGACATTTCTTGGAACCTTCAGTGTGAACAGGCAGCCTCACGATCCGAGTGTCTTCAAGAGAACCACCGTGTATGAGATCCAGAGAGATATTATTCTGCTGGTGAGAGGCACACCGCGTGTTTGGATCTTCTAAATTCCAGTTAGATTTCCATAATGTATGTTTGTATTTTATCTGACGCACACTCTCTTCCTCTCTTCTTCTCAGCTCAATACTTCATTGTCAGTCCTGCGCGGCTACAGCCGCTCACTGCTGAGTAAGAAGTAAGTTCTTACCTTAATTAAATCTATAATTATATTTTCGGATTGCATTTCTAAAATCAATAAAGAGTTGCTACAGTGTTAAGATCCGACACTGGAGTATAGTTCTCTCTACAGACCTCTGATGTCTCTCCTCACAGTCAAGAGGACGGAGTTCGTATCTCAGCAGTCAATATGTTTTCCATTTCCACTGATGTAACGAGTACTGAGGTCTACAACAGCATTCAGATGTCTCTCAGCAACTGCAGCTCCTCAAAGACCCACTGCCGGATGGCGCTGCACCATAAGCTCACCTATCAATGTAAGTCTAACAGCTGGCACAGAGAATGAGCATCACCTTAAAGAGATATTTAAAACAAATCTCAGACAGCTACTCCAGAGCAAGCAGCTGTGAGTGTGTTAATACAGCCAACAGAGGGCAGACTTTTACCATAAATAGCTGCCTGATGATCCGTACCATCATGCATTCAGGACATTAATTAACATCAGCATTCGCCAAATTCTGCTTCAGCGCCATATTTAACATGAAGTTAACATCTAAGGTAGAACTTCTATTTAGGATTACTCATATTGTCCACGCAGTGATCACATCCCTCTGTTGTTATGATCATGACTAACCTGTCCACACTGTGTTTCAGTGGAAAGTCTGTGTGTGGCTCAGAAGACTCAGTGTGATACTGAGCGCTCCAACTGCCTCGACAACCGCGGCACGGCCGACTGCCAGTGTTTTCAAGGATACTACAAACACAACCCTGATGACCTGTCCTGCTTAGGTATGTGTGTGTCCACTACTTCTGAAAATGTCTGGTTCATGGACAAATCCACATACTTGTTATATTATCGTACATGTAGTATTTTTGAATGCCCAAAAACAGTAAAGATGAAAGAAGTAACTGTAAAGGTCCAAAATGTACTTTGATTAGAATATCACATCATGTTTAACTTTTAAAAACCCTTTGGCAAGTATTTGGTGTGTCAATCATAGTTAATGTATCAATCATCAGAAAGACATGGATTTAATGGGAAATGAAAATTGATGAATGGATGTGTAGTACAAAATAATGTGATCAGAATCCATGAGATGGCTTTAATGTGGAAATGTTCATACAGATTCCTCCATGAATGTTTTAGCAATTACAAGCCTATAAATCTACTGACAACTCCAACAAACTCTCAGTCTCTCTCAAATACTCTGAAGCCGGTCATCTTGTTCACCTTCCAGTGTCTCTGTTCAGCCCACTGAGCCCCAAGTCCAACTTTCAACTGTTGACATTGTCATTGAACATTTTCCTCTCTTGTTTCAGAATGTGGGGACGGTTACAAGCTGGAAAACGGTACATGTGTTCCGTGAGTTAAGCTTCATCCCTTTTTCCCCTAGGCTGAAACTCCAGTTAGGTTTTAGGATGTAAGACCACACTCTGACTGAGGATTGTTTTACTATACAGGTGCATGTTTGGATTTGGGGGATTCAACTGTGGAAATTGTAAGTGACTGAAATTATTAACATGCATATCTAGTATTTGTAATTTCGATATTCTCTGTAGGTTGAATTTTTTCCTTTTGGCTTTTGATTGTGATGAATGTTTTCAGAGTTTCATTCTGCTTCTTTTTCATCACAGTTTACAAGCTGATTGCAGTTGTGGTGTCACCTGCAGTGGGCGCTCTGCTCCTCATCCTCGTCATCGCTCTCATTGTCACCTGTTGCAAGTAAGACAATCTGTGCCCTTTGTTTGATTGATTGTCTGTGTTTTGTATAGAGACCCACTAGTGCCACATAATAGAAAAAAAATGGATGGATTTGTTATTTGTTCCCACGGATTTGTTCATTATGAATTATATGAATTTCAAATTGGTCTGCAAAATCAGCGATAAGGACTGCACCATGGATCTATCATTAGACGGCTCTGTTAAATTAGTAATTAGTCGGGGGGGGGTTTAGAATTACCTGGAATCTGTTATGGATACAGGTTTTTTTTTTTTGATTTAATGAAGCCCACCATGATGAGGCCTTGACACCTACTGCTCTGCCCCTGATTGGCTTTTTATGTCACCGACATCTTCTCCTTCACTGAGAAGCTTCCTCAGAAACATTACTGTTACTTCAAGCCAATCAAAGTTCACTGTGTTGCCATACCATACTCTGAAAAACAGCATCAGATTTCATCATCAACTTTTTTAGGTTGATTATCAAAAACAAGTTATCGTAGGCTATAAACCATTTCAAATGATCTATAAGAATATTTAAAGCATAAATTGAGGGATCAGTTCACCAAAGCTTTAACGATTGTAAAATTGTCTCACCTCCAAGGAAAGGCAAGAATGACATCAACAAGATCATCTTTAAGAGCGGAGACCTTCAGATGTCTCCGTACGCAGACTTCCCCAAAAATAACCGCATATCTATGGAGTGGGGACGGGAAACCATAGAGATGCAAGAGAACGGCAGCACCAAGAACCTGCTGCAGATGACGGACATTTACTACTCTGTAAGGAGATAAGCAGAGACCATTCAAGCCTCCATTATTTCATTGGTCTATTCATCATTGTCCTAGTAGAGGAATAGTGTTTAAATAATTGTTATACATTTTCCCTCTCTCTGTTTCCCCTCAGCCTGCATTACGTAACTCCGACCTGGAGAGAAACAGTCTGTACCCGTTCACTGGCCTGCCCGGATCTCGCCACTCGTGCATCTACCCTGCTCAGTGGAACCCCTCCTTCATCAGCGACGACTCACGACGAAGAGATTATTTCTAACTGCCGACACTGGAATACTCGCGCGCACACACACATAAACACACATCCGCTGAAACCTGCCATCTCTCATGCAGACAGCTTTAAAGCCTGAACTGTTCTTTGGAGAGCCTGTTTGCATTCTGGGCTGCAAACTACTGTATTTAATTATGTGTGTGTGAGTGTGCGTGTCATGGAAGTGTATGTTTTTCTGGTAAGTGAAATCTGCTCTCGTGTGACCATTTCAGCGTATTGACTTGTTGTAACTCATTTGGCTCAACTCTCACAGACAAATTGTTGCTGTTTCTTGCAAGGCCACTTGATGTGTTTCTCACTGATCAGCCGATGATTCAAATGTATTTCACTGTGTGATAAATAAGGTAGCAGTTGTGTGACAGTGACAGAGACCGTTATCCATCCATCTTCTCTTGTTCTCTGCATCTTCCACTTTCACATCCAACCAACTGCATGTCCTCTCTTACAACATCCAGAAACCTCCTCTTTGGTCTTCCCCGTTTTCTCTTACCTGGCAGCTACTTCTCCAGCATCCTTCTACCAATACAACCACTGTTCTTTTCACGTGGTCAAACCATCTCAATCTGGCTTTTTCTCACTTTGTCCACAATACGTCTAGCCTGGACTGTCCCTCTTATGTGTTACTCTCTAATCCTGTCCTTCCTCATCACTCTCAAAGAACATCTGAACACATCTTCAACTCTGCCATCTCCAGCTCTGCCTCCTGTTTCTGGGCAGTGATACAGAAATACACGTTCACCTGAACCGCAGGGCTGTAAAGTGCTATGTGTAGCAAATGGAATGGAACAACCAAAATTGTGAAATGGTCCTTTACGTGTGAACATTACCTTGATTCCATTCAGTATTGATGCTGTGTACAACATAAATACAAACATAATGCAATCATTTGCCCAAAAAAAATGGAGTTTACTCAAAATAATAAACACAGCTCTTTTGGGAACAGTTCCCAGCCTTGACCCTGTCTCACCTATAAATGACCCTTTAAGCCAATCATGATACTAAAGCTTGTTACCAATTGAATCAGTATCTATCAGAAATGATGACATGTGTTTTATTGGTTTTACACAGCATCCCATTTTTTTGGGGGGGGTGGGGGTCTATGAATGTGCTTGCCACTGCTGAGATTTGAAAACAGTATTTTTTCTTTGAAGTATTAGTCTGAGAATAAAGTATTTAGTGTAAGAGACAGTAACAGACACTGAATGGTGCACAGTCGGTTCATCACAAGTAACCGACAAACAACTCTGAATTTTGATGTCAACATTTATTTATAAATGTGTTTATAAAGCTTTAAGTGTGGGTGAGAGAGGATGTGTGTGTGTGTGTGTGTGTTAATATTAGTGCATGAGGTGTGTTTGTGTGTGTGAGTGTGTCGGTGTGTAGTAGAATCATAGCTGTTTAAATGTAAAGATGTATCATAATTACTTTTCTATTCTTGACATAGAGTATTATTTTTATGTGTCTTTTTCTCTCTCTTTGTGTTTATGTGATCGTTTGATTCTGGCGTTTTAGTCAGAGGTGGTTATTTAAATAAAAAAGAATATTGCACAGCCTTTTTATCTCTGACTCCATCCTGATGAAAAATTACCACGTTTTTTTACATTCCATACTTTGTAATTGGCATCTATAAAATCAGTAAGATAAAGATCATTTTGATATGGAAATGAATTTCTAGCTAGAACAAAGGGACTTGAGTTTCTTGACACTGAAATATATAAGTTCAAAGCTTTGTTCACTGTCTCTCAGGCAGCACTGAAAAAAACATCACAACACTTCATTTCATTTACAGCAGATTGTTCCTATCCATTTTATCTGAAGGGACTTTTCCACATGTATTAGTATAGATATGCACTGTAAAAAGTTTTTGGATTCACTCAAAAAATTACTTTAACTGATAACACTAAGTATTTACAACTAAATAAGTTAGACTCAAAACTTCTTAATTTAATTTAGCTTACTAGTTGAAGTAATCTTGTAGAGTTAATCAACAATTTTCATTTTACAGTGCATGAATAGACCCCAAAACAATAAGAACATGAAATTCCAACTTTTGAAGTATTGATATCTTTTTCAAAACACTTCTTTTCATGGTTTTACAATAAAAAAGAAACCTCAAATACTAAAACAGTAAATAAATATTTGTTTACTATTGGTGCTCTAATCTAACATTATTTTATTCTTGCAAATATTAAACACTGAAAAAAGAGAATTGTTTGTGATATCGGATAAAATGACTTCCCTTGGTGACACAATTAAATAAAGTATTTTCAACTTAAATTGTAGATTCAATAATAATGAATTGCATGCAACAAAATCCCGTCAGTGAAATACATATAACTTATGATATAACTCAACTGTATGATGTAGCAATTAATTAAGTATTTTAGGTGATATTTTCTTCAAAATGTGTGGTAATAGTTTGTTTTCTAATTTATTTCCCATTTATTCAAGTTTTTTTGACTATGTTCCAAATATGATGTTTTATATCTTAGAGCGTATGCAGCTGATTGCTTTATTTTTCAAAAAATAGAAAGACTTTGACAAAATTCTACAATGCATGCAAGGAAAACTGATGACACCACTAATTACTGACACTAATTAACCTCCTGGCTTTAATTGCAAACCAGCAGTGTGAGCACATCAGTGTGGGAATGTCACCATAGACCCACATTATTATTTAAAAAAGAAGGAAAAAAAGAACAACTTAAGTACTGCATGGTACTGATTTGTCTGGCAATGACCATGACTTAATCTGCATTCTTTGAGTCCATTTCTCACATGCTTGGATGGAAAGGACGTTCATTTTTATGTTGAAGTCCTGCTCTGAAGGTTTGAACGGACAGATACGAGAGTGTTCTAGACTACGGTGATCAACCTTATTGGTCAAATCTTCATGTCTTCCTTCAACAGTGCCTTCTTTAATCTCTATGCTTTCAGATGGTATCAGGTGGAACCATGGGCTATATGCTTGGGTTAGGGTAATTCATCGTTGTATTTAACGTTATTCTTGTGACTTTACAGTTTATGGCGCCGTCACGTTTGGCTTTATGTGGGATCATTTATCTGATGGATAAAGAGCAATTTGGACGACACCTCCTCAATCACCACCCCAAATCTAAAAATGTTCTCCATCACAAGCAAAGATCAGTTCAAGTCCATATTGTCAGGTTGGGCGCGTCTGCAAACACACGCTACAGTGATATTCCATCCTTTGTGGGTAGAGTAGTTTACATAAAGTATTTCTGCCCCGACAGTTGTGGCCCATTAACGTAGGTCATATGGCTTCCTATAAGGTCTCTCCCAGTCTGCAGCCCTCAAGACCAAAGCTCACACGCAGGGTCAGATTTTCACCTTCTAAACCACCGATGGAAGTTCATTTTGCCGATCTGGGTGAGCAGGCTTTCCCACTAATCAACGGTCCTTTTGTCCTCCTCAACCTTGCTGCGAATATCTTCCACGCCTGTTGCTAGGTCTTTTATCTACTTGGCTCTTCTTCTTGAAGAGATTGTTGTGATATTCTGTGGTGTAATAAATAGCGTAGATGTGATATTTCAAGCATACGACGGCATCAATGGTACTCATGATGAATACTGGAAGCAGAACCTACACTTCATAAGCCTCGTCAGTTTATGCATTGTCCAGCTGCATATCCTGACCTGTCTGTGTATAATGACAATCTCTAGCTTCTCCACAGTCCACTACCTGCTTCAACACCAAAGAAACTTGGTTGAGGGTTGCTTCTCCTCTCCAATATTTCAAAGCCAGATGCGGGTCACCATCACAGGGATCTCTCAAGGAGTGTTCTTCTTTCTGTCAGCCACTATCTATTTTTTTGACTCATTCACCACCCACGTCTCCACAAGCTTTTCCCTCGGGTCGTTGATCAGCCCTACCGTGACCTCGTTATACGTATCAGGCACCACCATCAACTTAGGCATCGGTCAGACTATATTCAGGCGAAGGGCAGCTGATGTCTGTGAGGCTCTTAAAGCACTGTGTGGTGTTGGCGGTCAGGTAAAAACAGCTGAAACTGGTAATACTTTCTCTGTTGATGTCTGAATATCACTATTGTCATTGGGTGTATGATGAAAGCTGTGCTTAGGATCATTTTAATACAGCATGAGGTTTCATTTGATGAAATGTGATTTTGATTTATGGAATTGCAAATTTTATATAATTATGTATAAAAATTACAACCTAAACAATGATCAATACATGGAAAATGTTATTTTTCCAATAATGTTTTATTTGCATTGGCAGATTTACACATGATACAAGTACATCAGATTTACCGCATTGCTCACAGCGAGCCTCTCTGTAAGCACCACAACCAAAGAATCTAACGAGATGGAAACTACAAATGGTAGATGGATAGAAAGGGCTTCTCTGTGCAGCTGAATCCCAGTTTATCAGGACAGGGACAACAAGACAAAGGACTGGGTCCTGCTGAATGAGCTACAGCGACTGCAGTTTCACCTGAATTAGGCTTTACAATGGCCTGGTTGATAGGCATTCTACTATTTGCAACATTTCAGCCTGTGATGCTACTCCTGGCCACTGTGATTTCTTGAACAATAACTTACATGATGTCACAACTGGTGCACTGCCTCTGTATGATTACTGCTTACCCTCATATGTGCTTGTACACACTCTATCCATTTGTATGAGTTCCTGTGTTTCTTCTACTTCAGCCATATCCTGCAAAGAGAGCCATCTGCATCTGGATTAAGAATACCACACCCTTCACCTACAGTATTTTGCTTTTTATGAAACTGTCCAGTCTGTTTGAAGTGTGTCAATTGTAAATTGTAGTTCGGATGCTATCACTTCACAATAAATTTACAAATGGATTCAGAGATGAAAATGTGTGAAGTCTATGCAAACACATGGACAGTCTCTCTCCTGTTCATTGTGTAAAAGTCAGTTGAGGGTCATTGCCACTGGCATCAAACAGGAAATCATTCATGTGTTCTCTTCTATGTGGAGCTTGCTACGGTATTTTTTTAATCTTGAGATCTGCTCATACACACACCCTTGTCACTGTCATCAACCTATACACGGTAGGCATACTGTTCAACCTGGATGTTGGTCAAGGTAAATTCAAGACAGATCAGTCGACATCTCGCTGAGCAGCCGTTCACTGGTGCAAGTTCAACAGTCAGATAAAGAAGGATAATATTGAAGCTGACAATGGTGAAGTGTACCTAATTTAATATGTTTACATAGGTGCAAGCTTCCATTGGAGCGTAAAAGGTTAGTGCAGGAGCTCAAAGGCAACTTTTTTCACATTTTCAAGGTAACAGCTTATAAACAGGAGATTTGATTTTGTATCAACCAAATTAATCAGTCCTTACAAGATGTCCGTGAACTGATTATGGGTGACTGCTGTAAAATATTGTTTGATGATTGTTCCAGTTTGCATATAACATGGGGCAGACAAACGTGCAAAGCCACGTCGAATGCACAGGGTTTGGTTGAGTATAAGTTAACTACATCCTGGAGGGATTGTTTTATGACCATAACATTTGGGTTAGCTTTGGGCAGAAAGAAAAAAAAGAGTCAGAGATTTTCTACAAAAATAAACCATGTAAACCCATTTGTAAGCATTGTGTCCTATTTATAATGTCAAAATAACTGTATGTGTTATCCACACATTAGACTTATATGAGAAAATGTTTTCATATGATCATGTAACAATCTTTAAAAGTGAAGACTAATAGATCCTGGTTAAGGTTATTCACAAAGTATTTTGTGCACAATCAGCTGAAAATCTTTGAATAGTATTGAGTAAGCAGCTCAAAGAGTTTCTTGCACTTGAAGAGAAAATGGCATAAAGAGCAGAAATCCTCCTGAAATAGATCTTTGATAAGAATTGTGAAGCCTCTATTTGAAATCTTTTTAAAACGTTGATGTCACCTGCAAAGAGCAATTGGAATGTGGTGTTAGATACTGCAACCAGATCATTTATAAATGAGAAGCAATTCGTCCTATTAAGGATCATTGCGGTGCACCATTAACATGTTATATGTCTGATGATCATAAAGAACATAATATTTTCTATCATGAATAATGACTTTAGTTATTGAGCCACTTGTAAACGCTACCCTGAAAGCCATATTTATACATTTTTAACAACAAAGTGGTATCGTATAGGAGGTATTTCTGGGATACATTCCATGAAATCATAACATATTTTTGATAGTTCTGAGGTAATTTTGTAGTTCTGAACCAGGATTAGTTAAATTCGCATCATTCACACATCAGACAAATTTACAACATTTGGAAACTTTCTGTATAAAAAAAGTGAAATTCTCCCTGCGAGCGCCTACAAGTCCGAGCTTGTGTTTGTGCATTGAAGGCATCATGAGTCGCGCCCTCCACTTTCAGGTTGTGTTCGTTCTGTTCAACGGTTGGTGGGTGGAGGCGGAGGCGGAGGAGGAGGAGGAGGAGGAGGAGGCGCGCGGCTGGGAGTATAGGAAAATAAATGGACAGCCTCTTTTTGATGATTATCTGAACGGATTACTAATTATTTAGTGAGCTAAAGACATTACTGTGTTAAGATGGATACGGTGAAGTCAACCGTTTACCTCCACGTCTGGTGAGTTAATGTCAAGACGTACATACTTAACGACTAACGTTTTTGCAATAACCGTTAACGTTTGAGCCAAAGCTAGATTTGGCTCAAATCTAGCTTTAACTCAAAAACAGCCGAAAAAACTGTCATATCTCGTTAACGATAGACTAAACGTTGATGTTTGACTAGCCAGCATTTCTTACCGACTCCTACATGTGTTGTTGTTTTGTTGAAGTCATCTTGTTTAACTTCAGTTCCTCCGTCCGTTTCTTTCACAGCTGTGTTGTGATTAGTAGTCAGTACGGTGATGTCCGTCGACCGAGCTCCGGTTAGTTACAGTTACTTCACCACTGAGGTTAGTTCAGTGTTAGTCCTGTAGCAGGACACTCATGAAAAAAGAAGAAAAACATAGAATAACGCCACTATCACGTAATAACGTGGTAATGGTGGTCATTTTTCATATTTTCATATTATTTTTTTTACTTCTTCATATAAATAATATTAAAAACCTGAAAAATATCACAGTCTCCAGAGTGCTTCTCAACTCATTTCATTTAACCTGCCAGATTTATGGTTTATATTTAGTATAAATAGTATAGTATATATTTTGTATGTTTCTTGCGAACTGGTATATGTATGGTTTACTGGTATACTGGTATATATTCCTTTAGGTGATTTAACTGCTATCTACAGTAGCTAGATATCTACACCCTCAGTGGCTCAGAGTGGTATGGCCTCAGCCCTAACCAAACTCCTGAATGATGGCTTTGGCATTCACCTTTATTCGCCTTGTGCCTCTGTCAATGTGGACTAAGATGGGAAAGCCATGTATAATACTAATCTAGAATCAACGGATGATGGTGAACTCCAGAGGATGTGGAAGAACCTTCCCTCATTTTCCTCTCTGGATTTCTGTATCCCTATGAGCCGCTTGGACATCCCCTCTAAATCTGTGCTGTCCCCATGTCTGGAGGAGTCTGCTTATCAGTATGAGGCCCTGCTCATCTCAAGCTCCAGCCTCCTTTCCTCTAGCGAAAGCCTAAGAGATTCTCATGAGGTGGCATCTGTCTTCCCAGGTGTTTCAGACATGTTTTTAGTCCTTGAGCACAATAGCCAAGAGGCTTGTTTGCTTCCCGGATGCAAAGCTGCTCTTGAATGTGGCCCAGATGGTGGTGATGTGCATGTCTCCCCTCTCACCCTTGCTGTTGCGCCACCTTTATATTCCCATGGCAAGATAAAGCACCATAATTACACTCCTGTCTATGAAGCCCCACCTTTATTGACACTGGGGAAAGTGTCTGGCAGGGATTCCTTTTCTCTATCTCCAGTACAGCCTTGCAAAGACAGGGTGAACTCTGACCAGCTGGCATCCAGAACTGTGCTACAGAAGGCTGTTAGGGAGCAGCTCTCCAAACAGGCAGGCCTTCATAGCCGAGCTCAAGGGCTGCAGAGGAGACTACAAGCCCTGCTAGGAGAGCACGCTTTGCGACACTGCGACCATCAGCTGGAGGGACTGAAAAGACACTGTCAACTTGGAGATCGGTCTATTGACAGCTCGGACTCCACACAGCATGGTACACCACTCCCACAAGTGGGCTGTAAACCTAATTCTCCTCAGCTGGACTCATCCACAAGCCCTTCCTTCACCGAGGTTGAGGAGTTTGGCCTCTCCATCCAGGCAGTGCTGAGAGGCCTGCAGGAGGCTTTGGACTCCGAGGCCACTGCCAGCAGCAGTTCAGACGAGGAGCCAGAGGAGAATATGAGTCATGGCAATATCAAGACTTCACCTGTGTGAGTATCAAGCAAGAGGAAATAGTTTATACCCAGCTGCTTGTTACGTGAAGCATACATACATTTGTGAAAACATGCACTAAAATAAGTAGGACACGATTTGAATGCACTGAAGGTGATATCTAGAGGTTTCAGTTTTGAGTTAACCAAACTCACCTTCTTTGGATTGCAGATAAAAAGCATGATTAACTCCTTCTTATTTAGAACAGAAACATGTAACTAATTATGAAATTTAACAAAATAAATATAATAAGTCTAAGTATCATTAACAGAATTATTCCAAAGTTGTCATGATTCAACTGAATGCAATCATCTTATTATTACATCTGCTATTATTGTTGTTGCTGTGTATGTCTGTGTCCCTTCTCCATCTTACCCCCCTTTTCCTATCTCTTTCATTCTCTCTCATTCTCCCTCTCTCAACCCCCAGTCAAGGCAGAAGGCCGTATATCCTGTGTAAGGATCTACTCGTGGTTTTTGTATGTTAAGCAGCATTTTCTTTCTCTCACCACTGTCTCCATGCTCTTGATCTAGTGTGAATTGGTGACTTAAGGGATAAAAAGTTTATGTTTTCTTAACAGAAATAGACACTTTTTTAGGTACTACCTGTCTGTTATGTTTGGTAAGAGTCGCTCTCTTTTTCAGATGTGTCCCGGTCCGTGTAACGCTCGTGCTCCTTCAAGTAAATAAGAAGGACTAGGAATGACTTTCGTGAAACACAAACTTAAAGACATACTTGAAAGATATGGTCAAGGATTATGTAATCATATAGAAGAAGAAATCCTTTATTGATCATATACAGCCATAAACAGTACAACATAGTGAAATTATTTCTCTGCAGTTGACCCACCCCTGAGGAGTAGTATAAAATGTATATAGTTATATCATAAAAAACTATGTATTAAATTGTTTGAATACAATGTGAAGCCATTATAGGGGACACATAAATATCAGATATATAGACAAAGGATTATGGCCTCTCCACGTCCCCTCAAAAACATCTGGCAAAACTTTTGGTGTAGTTTCATGTATTTCTTTCATAAGCCTTGAAGGAATGCATGTTTTAAATGATTTATTCCTTTTCCTCCTTCTCATTTTTAAACAAAGTTGTTGTTATATTTAAGTTCAGTTTGCACACAATCACCAAAGATATGATCTTTCCACTTTAGCACTGAGTTTTTCCCATAGTGGGGACATTTGTGTCATTGGACACATATAAAGTTTTTTTTAAAATTATAAATCAACAACTTATTTTAGAATTGAAAACGCTTTATGTTTCTGGCATAATTTCATAGTTTGAACACATTTCTGTTGATAGAACAGGGAAAGGTTACTGTCTTCTTCTTGACTTTTCTTTACTAGTCAATTATAAGACCAGTTTTCTTCTGCCTTGAGTTTTGAGCTGCCTTGAAATTGAAATCTGGCCTTTATTAAGTGCTTTGTGTATATTTAAGAGCTAGTGTGTGCAGATGTCATAGCTGGTAATAGCAGCTTAATAAACAATCTGCAAAGGAGATACCCTTAACTTTGTGTTTTGCTCTTCAAAGTAGATAGAGAGATGGAACTTTATTCATTCTCACAAGGGAAATTACCTTGATACAGCTGATCAAATCAGAGAATGAGACAAATGTTAATAGTTGATATAATGAACAAAAGTAGAAATATATATTACAATTATACTGTGTAACACTTTCTACGGTTCACTATACACACATGTACACATCAAGCCAAGGCAGATTTCACACAATTTCTTCTTTAATGTTTAATTAAAGAAGAAAAAAAGAAAACTGTTTTGAAAATTAAAGTTTAGTCTCACTGCCAAAAAGTTTGTAATGCATTGCTGGGGGTTGGATACCAGAAAACCAGCTGTGTTGCATGTTGGGCCTTTTGGAATTGTTTTAATTCAGACAAGTGAGGAATGCCTAGATGAGAGCTCTCCCTCCATGTGATCTTTTTTATTTCATTAGAATAGACAACAAAAAAAACACAGTGAGAGAAATGGTGTAAAGAAGAATTAAAATAACACATTTGTACCTATGTACAAAGTATATTTGTACAAGTACATTTGTACAAAGCATGACACACACAAAACGTACTTCAGGTTGTCAGTTGAAGTCTCTTAAAGTCTGCTGTCTCTGTATAGAGGCGTATTTTACTTGACCTTCTGTGAAGTTTACAGTGTGGCTGACATGAGTGCAGGTTTTGTCTTCACAGCTGTGGAGGTTGTGCACATTTTTTCTTTCCATGCTGCAGTCATAACCCATTCAGCAGACCAGCCATTTCTCATTACCTACAGGAATAAATAGGAATATGAAATAAACACAAGACACGCCTGCAGCAAACATTAACATACCAGTCATACTCCTCCTCTTTCTTGTAAAAAAATATTTTCTAAGCATGTGCCAGAGTGTTTGCTTTGGATGGGTGGTGCTGCTCTTGGGTGTCCTCACTCGTTTTCACTCCCGGCAATGAAAGGAGATTGAATGAGTGTGTGTGTTGTGACATCCGAAGCAAGAGATTATTAAATTGCAAAGTCTGGATGACACACATTCTGCACAAAAGTTAAGACCTTTGCATATATTTAGGTAAGAGCTTTACATTGATTTGGTTGATATCATTAACCAATATACAGTTGGAAATATTCATAGGAATTAAAATCATGGTATTGAATAGAGGAATTGGGTTAAAATTGAACTACTACGGTGGCTCGGTTGGTAGAGCTGTCGTCCTCTTATCTGAGGGCTGGTGGTTCGATCCCCCGCCCCTGCAGTCTACTTGTAAAAATGACCTTGAGCAAGCTACTGATCCCAAGTTGCTTCCAAATTCTGTTCTATTGGTGTGTGAATGTTGACGTGACTGGATATTGCTCCTGATGAGCAGGTGACGCCTTGCATGGCAGCCTCTGTCATGGCTGTATGAATGTTTTCTGTGAATGGGTGAATGCTGACTCGTGTTGTAAAGTGCTTTGAGTAGTCGAGCAGACTGGAAAAGCGCGGTATAAGTACATTCCATTTACCATATACCATTAACTATCTGGAAGAAATAATTTATTTAATGTCTGCCGAAGAGCACATAAAGCATTATGCTTGCAATGTCTATCTAACAGTCTCTCCGCATCGCTGCAAAAACGGAACGACAGAATACAGTGAACTTAGACACCATTTGTGAAACGTGCATTATTTGCTAAAATGCTTCTTTTATGTTGTAAGAACTGAATAGTTGCAACCAAGCAGTTATGTTGCATTAATATAATAGTAAACGGCTTTTGGTTTAAATAACTGTCTTCATTTAATTCAACACAACTGTGTTTGAAAACATTTCAATGTAACTTGGTTTAGTACTTGTAATATAATTGATTTCTCTGAATTAACACCTGGATCTTGTTTGTGCAATATGACTTCTTTATTTGAAAGAACTAAATATATGCATCTTTTACCGTTAAAGCGAAGAGTTTCTTGGCATAAATGGCTTGGAATTGGGCTAAGTAAACTTTAAGTACTTGACTTTTTTATGTTACAAAGAACAAAACAAGGGTGTTTTGTTGTATTGATATAACAGTAAGTGTTTTTTGGAATAGCAGAATTGTGCCTAGTAAATACATCACAACTGTGTTCAGCAAATTAAATGTAACTTTTGTTTTTGTTTTTATGTTGTTTTTTTTCCATCTTTATTGCGTAAACTTGTGTTTTGTGCCAAGATTTTGGTCAAAACCGTTTCTTAAAATACGTACAGTATTTTTACACTCCAGCGATCTGCAGGTGTGCATCTCATAATTGGTTTACTGAATTTACTCATGTTTACATTTTAAGTCACATTTGTACTTACTGTGCTTTCAAGTCAGTTGACAGAATGTCATTGCAGATATTCACATATAACGGAGATTATAGTCTGTCAAAATCAGCACAACAGCAGAGGCATCTGTTTCCTTGTATTCCAGTTAATTAAAAAAAAATGCCTTTCTGCCTACCTGTAGAGAGATAGGAACCATGGTGATAAAACAAACCCCTGTAGAAATAGAGATATCCATTAAGGTTCTTGAGTTGGAGTTGAACTACAGACCTGGAGGTCATCTTGGAAAGAACAGTTTAATTCACCTCAGAGTAGTTTTTCAGATTTCTTAAATGATGTCAGAATGGTTTCTGACAACATAAGGACGGTGATGTATCAATCATTTGGAAAGCCTTTGTTTTCAGAATGTCTTAAAAGCTCAGGCTCAGACATTCACCCTTTACTTCCTGAAAAAGAAAATCTACTCTTTCGCATTTGATGCTTTTCCTTTGATTTTAAAAGATTTGAGGACTTGGATTATAGCTGAAACTAGATATATTTCAGAATATCTGTATCTAGAAATTAGATCTTTTTGGGGAGGTATAGCTGTTTAGATAGCCTGTTTTTGAATTTTTTTCATTACTATGGTACTAACTTCATATCACCAGGTTATTACCTAGTCACAGTTATAGACATATCAGTATTGGGGTAGGAGGGGTAGTAATATGCTGGTTTTTACATCTGGTAAGGGGCTTATGTTTTCATCACCAGAGGTATTCCTGGTAAATTAAAGTCAATTTTATTTATATAGCACCTCAAGGCACTGTCTGAAAAGAGCAGGCCTAGACCTACTCGTCTTTCTTCAGAGACCAATAATTTCCACATGAGCAAGAGTATGGATACACTGACGAGAGAAAGAACGGCCTTTTAACAGGTAAAAAATTTGAGCAGATCCCAGCTGAGAGTGGACGGCATTTGCCTTGACTGGTTGGTTTGAGATAGATGAAGATAGAGAGAGTAAGTGAAAGAGAGACGGGTATAAGAGGGAGAACGAAGTGAGGAAGTGCATAGACATGTACAACAACAACAATAATAATACCAACCATAAAAGTATGATGATTGCATTTAGTATTAATTATGATAACTTCTTGAATAATAATGTTATTAATAATACTAATACTAATTAATAATAATAAATAATCACAGCAGTGACAATAGTCATCAGTGGGAAGCGACCATGTCCACAGCTGCAGGTCCCTGATCCATGGGATCTGGGCTGAAAATGCCCACACTCCAGCTGTTTGTTTGTTTTTTAGAAGAAGAAGTTTACTAACACATTTCATTCAGATCGTTTGGATTTATGACCTCTGGAATGGCAAAAAGATGAGTAGAGTTTCAAACATTTCTAACTTTATCTGACCATGTGAAATTAAAGTGTCTGAATTTAAGTTAAGTTTTTTCTCTAGCCATGGTGGGGTTAATGCTAGTTCTAGTCTCTGCTTTAGTCCTTAGATTTATATAGCTGGACTAAACTAATCATGATTTCAGTGAGAATTTGTGATGGAATTCATGGTGATACCAAGAGTCTTGTTCAGTCCTGTGTTAGCTACCTTTGATTTTTAGATCATTGCAATGAGGAGAGCTATGTACAAACTGAAACATGTTTATTAGCACTGAGGAGACAAAGGATGTTTTACGTACATGCATGTTTCTGCATCTGTTTTATTTGTCCTGCTTTAGTCATCGTGGGGATGTCAGCCTTTGTTTTGTGTTAGTTTGCACAATGCTCTGTGTTTTGTCAGTGAAGCCCCCTGTGGGAAGTTTTTATGGCAGGTTCCTCCTTGAAGAGGATATGCCCTTGCTGGAGAAGGTTAAGGTCATTTCCCTCCTTGAGAAAAAGTGAAAATGGTTGGCCTTTTAACTTTGAAACTATAAACATTTGACATGTGTCGGCAAGCCAGCAGTCCTTCACACATCAAGATGTTGCTCATTTTACTTTTTATGTGTGTGCATGGTTTTAAACATTAAGTATAGGAGTATTCGTGACAGGCTACTTGTGGAAAGTTATCAATGCAGGACACACCCAAAACCCTGATGCCTCTGAAAGAGCCAAGAAACACCAGTGAAGTAGGATATTTTGTTAACCCAGATCTACATGCTGGGGCTGGCCTTCTATTTATTGTGAATTTGGAATTCTTGCTCACTGCGGAGGTTAGCCCACGGGTAGCCCGACCAAACATTTTATCCAACTATGTTAATGACTTCATGAAAAATATGTATATAATTATGTAGTGTGTGAACTTGCCCACAAGCAGATGTAAAGTAGCCTTTCCTCTCCTATCCTCTCCTCCTCTCCTATCCTCATTGTCCTACTGCTTGGCAAGTATTCCAGGAATTTTTTAATTTTATAGTTGGGAAGAGCTGCAGGGTGGCCAGGTCTGCTTATTGTCTCTGGAAGAAAGAGATGAGGGAGAAAGGGGGCCAATTCCTGAGTGAACACATATTACCTCGGCTAGAGTATTTAGACAATTACAGGCCCTGATTTTAATTGTTCTCCTTTTGTTGTAATCAGGAAAGTAAACAGCATTTTTGACTTAATTTTACAAAAACGTTTCAAATTAAAAGAACAACAGCATAATAATGAAGGGTATGGTGTGTATTGTCAAATACTCTGTCTGCAACTGCTTGCGGACTGGTCCGACTTTTCTCTGTCCTAAAACTGTGTGTGTGAGGTGGGGGAGTCCTCCCATGTCCTAGCCAAGGTCCAAGAGCACTGCCATAGCAACTATTGCCCTGCTGAACCCAGCCAACCACACACACAAAACACTAACTGAACAACCCAGTGCCATGGAAACATACACTATAGATACACACTAACAGAAAATCAACAGTGTTCTATTATTTGGCTTACATATGTGTCTGTAATCCTTTCATGCTATTAGGATGTTGACCAATTCACACATGACTGTGTGAATTGGTTCATATGATGTCAGTGGTTTAGTACTAATGTATGATTCACAGGTAGAATGTGGGCTATATTATGACATTTAATGTATGGCTTGTGCCTCTCCTATTTCTACTTGTTTTCTCTCAAATGACATATTAGCCTGTAAATGATTCTCATTTGAAGCTCTTCTTGTAATTTTTAATGGCCATGGTAGATTTAGCATATTTACACTTTGAATGCATTCTTGAACAAATACCATTTATTCAGTTCAAGTTTCAAGTTTTGAGAAATGTGCTTGTAAAATTATAACAGGGTATAAAACTTTAGCAAGAATGAATATAATAATATAGCTGTACATGGGTCTAAGTGTCCTTTTCTACCATCTTTGACCTTAATCCTCCTGCAAACAACGGCAGCTGTGGGAGACAGTGGCTGGAAGAGAGAGCGGAGCTCGGCAGCAGGTGGAGCTGGTTGCAGCTGCGTCTAGCGGACCTGGAGGGGAAGATACAACAACTGGTCGAGCTTCACAAACACATCCGCTCCACAAAGGTAAGACAAAATTCACCAGTAAACAAGAACAGAAGAGGATCGACCAATTATTTTTATTTTACTGTAGCAAATAAATACACCTTCATCTCAAATTCTTCCGATTTTAATCGCATTATTGAACAAATTATGCAATATGACCAAATTCAAACGACTGCTAAAAAAATGCAAAAAAAGGCCAATGTCGTGGTCCCGACGGCAAGGGTATATCCCCCTTAAGCCCCCAATTCCATGCATTATACATTCTACTGATACATCTCCTCGAATTAAACTTGAAGTTATGTCTCAAAGTAAAAAAAAAAAGCCCCTAGTGAGTAAAATCTGAACTATTACTGTAAAATATATTTACAAGATAGTTCTCCTCGAGTTAATTTATATCTATCAATTGGGACTAAAGTGGACCAATGGTGAGGGGGTTATGGCAGAAAAAAGGGTTCTTCATAAAAAGATTCCCCTAGTGAGTAAAATATGAATTATTAGGGTAATATGTGATAAATATACCAAATTTTGAGTAAATCGAACCAACGGCTGAGTAATTATGATCTGAAAACTTTTGGAGATAAAGTTGCCCTAATTGTCGTAAACATACAATTGACCTTTCCCAAAATGTGTCCAAGATCTCTGAGGGTATAACATTTGAAAGCCAAAACAAGCACTCCTCCGCCAAGGCGCAACAGTACCCTTGATCATGGAAAAATTTATGAAGATTTCTCTGCTAATGTCTGAGTTATTGCAAGCTTATAAATCTACCGAGGACTCCAACAAACCCTCAGTATCTCTCGTATACTCTGGCCATCTCCTGTGCCTTCCATTAAAACGTCTCCGTCTCCCCCAAAGAAACAGCAAAGGAATAAAAGGAACTCTTGAAACTGAGCCCCCAGCTCCACCTCCAAAGAAACATCAAAGGCATCAATAGTCACATTGTGACGTCAATATTCCAAACAGTTTATTATTTTGTTTTACTTTATTTCAAATGCTGCGAAATTCATAACATCACCAATATTTAAACATCTCCAGGATATGGCAAAACCTAGCTCTGTCAAATGTTGTGCAAATTTGTCTTTAGTTTTTCCGTAATCTTGCTAACAAACAAACAAAACAAACAAACAAACAGACATACTTAGTATGTCATAGTAGTGTAATCATAACCTCCTTGACATAAGTAATGACCCAAGGAAAGTTGGGTTGTAAAGTGCTTTGAGTAGTCAAGCAGACTAGAAAAGTGCTATGTAAGTACAGTCCATTTACCATTTACCATTTACCATACAGCGGTGGAAATGAAGATCCCATAATATCCCTGTCTTTTTGAGATCGGGGATCGAATGGCAGATCTTCCAATTTTGGGACAACTGCTCTACCTCCTGGCTACACCCGCCGATAAGCTGGCATATTTATGATAGACGTATGAATAGATTGAAGGGGTGTGACAATTTTAATTAAAATCAAAAATTTACCAAAATGATCTTTCAGTTTTCAATAATCAAAATCAAAAGCAGCGATCATAAGTTTCTAAATGTCTTTGAAGAAAAGGAATATCCGGTGGCCCTACAATGGGATATTATCAAGATACTTAAGTCTTATCCTTATCCAATAAGAATTATATCCTAGTCTTCATCATTTCAATCCAATTTATTGGTTGAAACTGCATTATCAAGCAGACTGACGGACTAACACATCATAAAACCTGTCGAGACATAAATCTTGCTGCTCCTTACAAACTGAACTGTTTGAATAAGAGAGTAACTCAATGAAAAAACGTGTGGGCCATTTTATTGTTTAAAGTATATGGAATAATACAACTTCTATGAAAAAATTTCTGCAGCCCCCTCTGAACTGGACAATATGAAAACAAGGCTCTAGTTGATCAAGTTAATCCTTTCTACTGTTCTCAAATTTACCTAAGGTTTATGCTTCACTTCTCTGGTGTGTCTGTGTCTGTCAAAGAACATTGGAACTTGTTTCCAGTGTCTTAAGCAGTTGACAAAAGCCCAATAGGTTATATGGTCACAGATCTTTGAACGACAAGTAGTTGATGGACTTTTTGTTTTCTTAGCTCAGTCTGATGTGGGAAATAACTTATTTAAGCTACGTGCAGTGTTGTTAGGCTCTTACTGTCTCCTGGTTCTGGTGTTAGACGCTTTCGCCAAAATTACAATTAGATCTTTGCGTTTGTTATAGATGCAGAAGACGCTTATCATTTTACATTCTCCAATGCCTCCCTCTTGTACACTGACCATCATCTTTGCTGCCACTATCAGAAAAGTAATCATGAGCACCATCTTATGGTCTGGAAAGTAATGTATTCTTCCAGTACCAAAAAGCTTATTTCATATTTCAATAATGTAATAAAATATCGATATTTGGCGTCAAACTAATGATATGATATTATGCGCTATTAATTATTCCCCCCCCACCTCTACTGCCTGCTTCTTTGTGTTTTTAGGGCCTAAGTAGAAAAGTAAAAAACACCACCAATGGCACAATAATGTCGTCTTATCTGTGTGCTTGTTCCTCTCAGGGTGGCGTCGTGCTTGCAGAGTCCCAGCCACTGACAGACATACAGATTCAGCAAACCCTTCTCCGAGAAATGGCGGGGCTATCCTGCACAGCTTTGGATACTGACAACGAATCCTGCAGCCCCACAAGGCTGCTGTACAGCATAGAGAGACAGGTAAGGGTAGGAGGTGTGAGTGTATGAAAAGTCTGGAATGAAGGGTAATTGCCTCTTCTCAGTACTGTCAGGAAAATGTCTGTTTGATTTTATTTGCCTATCAGTCTGCCCTGTGGAGAAGCCCATAAGGTTGTGTGTCTGTAATGTTCTATCCAAGTGCCAGGCTTAGAGGATTAGGCTAATTGATTATGGTATGCGTTTTGTTCCTGAGCGACTTAATGCTAAATTCCTGCTGTTTTATGAAGCCTGTTGGTACTTAATCAACTCAGATGGATAGACTCTATTCCTCCTTCTAGCTGAAAAGGATGAATTTGACATTAGCTTGTGATTCAAAATTAGCAAAAACAGGATAGACTGTCTTAATAGAATTAAAAGCTGCACTGAGAGGGTAAACAAAAAAGGTATTTGTATTTGTGTCAAAGAGACAAAAGATAACATATTTTTCTACCACAGCCATTTTTGAAGTTTCATTATGTTGGATAGATGTGCACAATGTCAAAATTAGTCATGTCAATGTGCATTAACAGAACCTCAGCCATCTTCTGTTAATTTATCAGATATGTATTTTTAATTTTTTTGCAAATAATTAAAAGAAATGAATGCCAACCCACTGCAAGGTGCATTTACAAAATGTGAATTTTTGTTTTATATATATATTATTTTTGCATTCCTTTCCATTGGCTGTAGATATGTGGATATGTGTTAGTGAATCTTAAATCATCATGTATGGGTAATGGTTAATAGTCACAAGAAAATGAATATTAAAAATAAGGCCAAGCATAAATCAGGAAATTATCTGCATAAATAACACCAATGTGTGGAGGTATCTCATTGTATTACTCATGCTTACTCACACACTGCATCTAAAAAGATGGGTTATATCTTGTACTTGTGAAAAGGCTTTATATGGATCATGTCTTCATTGCAGAGTGCTCAGCTTAGCCAGCTTGTCAACAGTTTGATGCCTCCTCTCAGCTTTTCACCACTTTCAAAGCAATCAAAGACCTGCAAGAACAAGAGAGCCTTCATGAGGTAGAGAGCACACACAATCACACACATTTCATTTCTTCCATTGCAGTGCAGTAATTTTGACATATGTTTGACTTTATAAGAAAAATACATTTAATTTGATATAACTAGGGAATCTTACTAATAAATGTATTTATTTAATGTTTTCCCAATGTTCGGTTCAAACCTTGATAAAGTCTGAGGTGTGCTAATAAACATATGGCCTGTTTGTAAAGTATGCCAGTGAAAGAGCCTGGTAGGTCCCAACCACTTCAATCATCCCTTTATCTCTTTCTTCCCGATGCCTTTTAAATTCCCCCGTCTGGCTGTGAAGATAAAAGCCATTTAAAAAAAAGGAATAGACATAAAGACATAGGCGCTTTGCTTGTTTATGCTTGTAACAAGGGGCCGTAAATGTTAAGACCTTCAAATCTTGAAAATACTACATTTCATTAAATTAGTGATTGACTTTGTTTTCCACCTAAGTGGAATTTTTCCTCGGCTTTTCGGCACAAATACATGCAGAACAGTACACTCCATACAATACAACATGCCATACAAAGTAAATGGGCAAACAGCAATTAATTGGTTGTATAAAAATAAACCATACACCAAATGAAATAATAACTTCCATGATGTATTCATATTGTTATCAGTTTATGTAAAGTTAAGGACTGTTTTTCTCAAAAAATGGAATGTCGGGGTGCCGCCAATAAACCACATTTTATTCTAATTTTTCCCATTTGAAAAATGTATGTAAGAATATTCCAAATGAATTTCTATCATTCTAAATGTTGATCAAAGTCAGATTTACATCTTTTACACTGTATATTTTTATATATATATATATATATATATATATATATATATATATATATATATATATATATATATCTTCCTGACTTAAATCACTGCATAATTTTTTTCAGAAAAAATACCCCCCAAAAACAACTTAAGGTTTTTTTATCTGTTTTTTATTAAACTTTTATTTCCATATTTCTGAAAATAATGATGGGTTGATCACAGGGCACTTGGCTGCAAAAATAATTCAAAGGGGGTATATTTTTGGAAATCTGATTCTGCACTGGTATAATTATTTTTCACCTATCACAAAATGAGTGGGGGATATAGGAATGGACCCCATCCATCGGTGTGTGGGTACGTGTGTGTGATTGTGTTTGCGTGTGCTTCACACTCCAAACTGAAAAAGAAGGCTTATGTCTTGTTTGTTTGCTGTAATTATTCAGGAAATATGATATTTCTCTGGGAGCTCAGTTACTTTTGGGGATAGTCAAATGCGACACAAAACTGAACCAGTGCAGTTTCAACTACGATTTCATTTTCATTGTAAATCTGTTGTATCATTTGTCAACTCATTGTCATGAATTTCCACTGAGCCTTATAAATGTAAACATTTTGGATCACCACATCTGGAATATTATTTGGATCCAGACTAGACTTTTAACGTGTTTTAGATATGGAGATATATTTGTACACTCATTGGAGGCATTATCCATGAAATTAGAAGCGGATTAAAATAGAACCTCCCTGGAAGTGATAATAGGTTTCATATATGTTTTGTAGTACTGGTGTTAGTTGGGATTTAGTCATACCCTGACTTCACCTCGTTTCTTCTCCACAGCGGTAAGAGTGGAGACAAACCTTTTGTCCTTGGGAGCACTAAGAGACGGAGACTGGGAACCAAGAGACTCTTAAAAGCCGAGCAGTCATGTGTGTGTGCTCGGACCCGACCTCTTGTCCGCTATCACAAGCCCAAACTGTTCACTCTCAACATCTTTAGCAGTCCGCAGGTAGGTAACATCCACTCTCTTCCGTTTCCATTTCCATGTCCATCCAAGCCATTGACACATACAAGACTAAACCTGTAAATAAAGTTTGTTTCCTTTGATTAGATGGATTACAGAGCACATTCTGAATGAACATCCCATTTATCAGTGGAAGCATGGGTCTGAAGATGGGATACGTTTCTGTGATAATTTCCTGTTTTATATTCAATACGTGCAGTTAGTGTTTTCAGTTTAAACTAAATCCTGCTCTATGCTGCTGAAACAATTTCCCCACTTACATCTATTCATCATCATATTGCTGCATAACAGAGTGACTTGAGTTTTTAATAATTTGAGTCTAATACCTATATTGCTGAACAAATTTACTTCATCATAATGCACCATTTAAAGAATAAACCACAATTATTGACCCATTTGGGATGGATAGTAGAATCCAAAAAGCCTGTTAATGAATACAAGTGGTAAAACATGTTTATTGATTTATTTAATGTGATTTTTCTTGCATTCTTGTCAAATGTAGCTCCAAAGCAGTGGCTCTTAGTTGGGCTTCATTGCTGGAATTCTGCATCACTAAAATAGTTTGCCTAATTAAACAGGAATTAATGTTCAAGGCTGGACACCTACTTTTAATTAATTTACAATGTCTCTTGGATTTCTTTCAAATAAACAAATCCAGCTCTAGCCTTCATTTAATTACACGGTTACATGTTTTCAGTGCCAATAAAATCAGTGGGTAGTGGTTGGTAATAAACTGCAGAGCTTCCAGACACTTTTAGTAATGGGAAATCACACAGCTTTATCATGGAACTAAATATAGTATCATATATAAATGCATTTCAATTGGACATTAAGTGTCACTTTTCATAATTTATTTTAGCAATTAGTCAACAAATATGTCAAAGATCAGTGGAAAACTCAGCTCTAATTGACTTCTCAACCAACTACAAAGCTTAAAAAGATTTCTTCCATCTTTTAGCTAACTGTTCTGTTCACCTTACTAAATCATTGATGCATATTTGATGTATAGTGCATTATAAATAAAATGTATTATTATTATTATTATATTGAAAAGACAATGACCATTGACATAATGTGAATCATAACTTGAGCACAAAATGTTATTTGTGTTCTTTAGCTGAGATGGCTTATTTCTGATTAGACTCAACTCTACATGAATGAATGGAAATCAGTGGTGTCTATGATAGAAACACGAGGTGTGAGCCTACTTTCCCAACTTCTTAAGTACTTCTCCTGAAGCTCATGTACAAATCCAACATTTTGTCCACATAGAATTACAGTTTGAATATTTTTCTGCTCTTGTAGTCTAAAACCAGCAGCTATTGTAGAGAAGTATAAGTAAAATAATAAGCTGCTACTGTTAGGAGGTTGCCAGATGACAAGAAAAAATAATTAATTATCTTAATCATTTATTGACTCATATTCTAACTAAAACCATACCAATGATTTTTGAAATATGAAATAAACTATTTGTGATTTATCTTTATATAAAAAATGACTTTATCTCTTTGTCCCCTTTTTTGTTTTCTTTTGTGCTTCAGGACTCAACGCTGTCGAATTCAACCCCCTCCTCTTTTCTCTCGATGTCTTCCTGCTCATCCAGTTCATCGTGGGAGCCTCTAGTCCTGTGTTCTGACCCTGAGTGCAGCTCCAGTAGGGCCTTGTCCTCCAGAACCCCCAGCTCCACACCCCCTAAACTCAAAGGTCATGCATTAGGTGAGGGAAACATTAACTTAGCTAAATATCATGTTTAGTTTTAGAAAGCTGCATAAATGAATATTTTCTTGAGGAAGAAATATGAAAATGTGAGTCTTTCTTTTTTGTGTAAATTCTATTCTGAGGTGCAAACCTTACCAGATTGAGTTACTTACCAGTGATTTCCTTTGTAGCATACTATATGTTTTGCACAGCTGTAGTGGTGTCTGGGATCAGTATGTGCACAGATTGGGGTGCTGGCTTGGGATGGGCCTCAAATTAAATCTGAATGGCCATCTCAAGTGCTAGTTATCCAGACATGTAATATGCCAGCCTTCTGGTGAGATGCGGGACCTTAGATCGAGCCAAGTATTGGAGACAATCAAAATAGATGGGATAGGATAAGTCAGCTGTCCCTCGGCCACCTCATACAGTTAAATTCAGGCCACACACCTGGGTTAGGATGTGCCACCAAAAGGAGCAAATGTCATAGAATCTCATTGTCATGAAATAGTGATTTTTAGGGTTAGAGTTTGGTAGTAGGGCAGTCATGTTTCCTGATGAGTTCAGTTAAAAGGAAGTCAAAAAGTATTGTAAATCAATGGAGAATCACTCACCACATGCTCAGTCAATTTCCTGTCTGCTTGAATGATCTTTTTTTCCCTTTGTCAACAGCCTGATAAATGTAAACAACCCTTATCACAGCTAAAATATAATTATGTGAACAGTGTGGGTAAGGAAGACATGGAGAATATGAGCAAATTACATGTAGAATAATGACTAATGACTGGCACACCAACTAATCCAAGAAGCACAACAGCTACTGCACTTCTTACAAACTTTTGAGAAAGCACGTCTGCCCCCCCCAGCATCCTAATAAAACTTTAATTGGTTCGCAATAGAGAGCATTTTGACCAGTGTGGAAGTGTGGAACAGCAGCTGCTCTGCATCTGACTGGAAGGCTCTATAGCAGGTAGTGAAAACTGCCCAAAACAAAATTGGCACCCAACTCCCATCGCTCACTGGCATTAACAGGAAGTGCATAATATCATAAAGGACCCCTCCCACTACAACAACAGGCTGTTCACTTTACGCCCTTCTGAATAGAGGTTCAGGAGCCTCTGTTCCAAAATAAGAAGGCAGACAAACAGCTTCTTCCACACCAGCTGTTTGTCTGCTGAACTCTCAATAATGACATACACACACACACATACACACACACACACACAAACACACAGGAACAGCTATCATAACAGAATTCTTCACGATGATTATACTGTAAAAATTTACATTCACATCTACAGTCCACTTACTAGCACCATGTGGTTGAACATACGCGTATGACGTATGTTAGATATATAGATAGAAAACACTTATGTCACTGTTTGTTCGTTCAGATTTGGTGCTAAACTGCATTTCGCTTTGAAACTACTCATACAAAGCAATGACAACAAAGTTGAATCTGATCTGATTAAAAAACCATTAAATCATTAAACTATGCTTTTTGTAAATTTAAAAAAAAAAGAAGGGATGGATTACACCTTCTGTTTTGTGTTGCATCAAGATGCTTCCAAAGTGAGGGCTTGAATATCAAACATAGATGTGGTTGCTTTCACATTACAGGTGTGTGATGCCTATAATTCCAATGGTTGTATTTAGAATTGTCCTGACTAATTGATCATAAAAAATGTAGAATCATAAAAACTGTTGTGTTATTTTTGAACACGTGTAGACACTCCTCTATCCAACCACTTAAAAAGCGTCCATGCCAGAGAAGAATGGTGTCAAAGACCTCTGGTCATCAACGTCCAACCATCAGGTCCAGCCAACTACAACAAGTGCAGCTCCACACCACTGCCCAACAGTAAGAACCCATCCTCTTCTTCTCACAATCACATGCCCTGCTAAAGTCTCCTGGGCTCTCCCCTGCTTAAGGTTGGGACTCAATATCTCCATTCCACTGGGGATGCACAATCCAGAGTACTCTTTATAGATATATGAGGAGGGTTGACCCCAGGAATGGCAGTAGGCGTAAGAACCTGTGTAATCAAACCCATACTGAGGGAGATGAAACTCCACTGTGGTGACCATTAAAAGGGTGCAGTCGAAAGAGAAAGAGGTTTATTTTTCCATTTAAAGTAGGTTCCAAAAAAGGTGTGATGATCTCGGGGACCAAACTAAAGCAGGATGTAATCATTTCCTATACCGCCACGTAAATAACCAATAGGACATCTAATGTCCTGCCTCCTCATCATCACTGATTTTTCAAGTTCCGAATATTGTGACAGCAACACATAAAATAAAAACTTTCACAGGCAAAGAGTTAAATTAGTAACTGTGAGAGTATCATGATTGAGTATGAAAGGGGCATTCACAAGATCATGATGAGAAGAGGTTCCCCACTTCGCGAATAACTGTATGGGCAAATAGTCCCAACAGTTGAGAGAGAATCAGAGGAAATATCTGCATGCACAAAAACCGACATGCCCATTACCTTCCATCCCTTTGACAGTACTGCATTAAAAGTCAACTTATTCTATGAAGCAAATTACATGGTTTCAGCAAGATTGTCAGAAACAGTTGTCAGTAAAGACAGTCAGTCGCTGCATCTACAGGTTTGTTTTGAGACTCTTCCAAGCAAAGAATAAAAACAAACATCCAGAAACACCCCTGACCTCTCGGTCTGAGCCCTCTAAGATCGACTGACGCAAAGTGTAAAGCTGAAAAAAAACAAAAAAACATGGTAAATTATGAAGTCCAAATTATGAAAATTTAGATCTCAGACTGAAATCCTATATCTAGTCAGAATGGGACAAAAATCAGTTTCAAAATTAGGTTGAAATATATGTGGGTTGAGTCCAAAGCAACCAGACTTGCTTGTGTCCAGTTGTTTTGGATTCAAACTACATAGATTACCATGACCTGTAAGAATGACAACCTACACAGATAGTGGGTTGAAAAGGATTTTCAAACCATTGAGCATTTTTTTTTACATTTTACAGAATACATCAAGATTTTTGGAAATGAGGTTTTATGTCTTTAAAAAAAGGTTTCATTGCAACAACATCTAATTATCGATTTTAACCAATTTCTCTGAACGGAAACTGTCAATAATACCACTGTAACAGCTGCTTGTTGTTTCCCATATGCCGTCATAGGTGGTTCCTAGTGGGTCAGAAACCACGGGGCAGAAATCATTGACATCTCACCTATTCCAAAGTTTGCCTTCTTGTTTCCGACTGAAGCGTTGAACGATTATTTAATTCTGCTCTTATATATTATTGCCTCACATAATCGTCTAGAATATAGAATGATGATCAAAACATGAATGAATGATTAGTTACTTTTACAATTTTCCCTGTTTACCCAGGCTGAGCAGGTTGACTAAATACTATGAGAAATCCAGATATTACGTTAAAAATAAAAGTAACATGGCAGCAATGTTGAGTGAGTAAAGGAGAGACAATGGAGGCAGATTAGAAATTGATGAAGACGTCACTCACCCAACCGTCAAAACATTTCCGGTCGACCTGAATGATCTCATTCTTCTGTGTCAATAAAAGAAGACGACAGCCTGTCAAGTAAATGTATCATAAATAATAATAGTCAGTACCAGGAAAGGAGGTGATGAAGGTTGCTGAGCTGGAATGACATTATGTAAACAGTCAACGCAAACAAGAGATTAAAATAAGGGCAAAATGAAAGAGTGAGAGCGGAATGACGTAGACGAACTGATGAAAGATGTTGGTATCGTGCCTTACATATTTAGTTAGATGACAGAGCACAAGCACTATGATACAAATGTGATGAGGTGTCTGTAGAACCGTTCATTTCACATTCTTTTCATTTTTCACTCCATCAAGCAGAAAAATACTTGGCAGACAAGTTCTCTTCACAATGGCGGTTCACAAGCACATCAGTGTCCTGGTAATGAGTCTCATCCCAATTTTGATCATATTGGGGATATGGAGTTTACGTGAAACACAGGGAACCTGGTTAATCATATCACTGATTACATGATAATGTAATCAGACTAGTATCTCAGTTATTGATTATTTCTGTAATTGATAGCATAATTTGAAATAAATGTTGTTATGGTCACAGAAAACAAGGCCTCTTCTGTTTGTAGCAGGTGTAGTGCTATTAAAGGCCAACATGGCGTCATGCATGTGACTTATTCATATTGATTCCAATAATAGGAGAAGGAAGCACCATACGATGATTCTGAGACATGTGTGGTTGGAGAGGCTCATCATGATGGATTTCTATAACATCGATTGGAGAGCAAATGCTTGTATGAGTACAGCGCCCATTTTTTGTGACATATTTGAATACCAAAAGAAACAACAGAACCAACTCCAGCCCTGTTAAACAAGAGATTTACTGTTGGGTTGAACAAACTTGGTTACTGTGGGGAACATTGCTTGGTTTCAAACCAGTTTGAGATTCAGAGAAACACAGTCAAAAGTTGATATATAGTATACATGTAACAGTATCCTGGTTTCTGTGAGAGTACTCTGAGGTCCAATTGTGATGTTTACATGCGCACAAATACGAAGATGCAATATTTCAAAAACCCAATACTAAGAGGAACACTTGGTTGCATATAAACACGCCGTATGATTATTTTTGGAATACACCTGCTGCTGTGATGCTGGGGAGGAGCACTCACCTTCCAAAATAAGAGTAATGATTAAGAATGAGCTTTTGCAAACTTCATCCAAAGAAAAAAAATCCTCAAGTTTTGAAGGGCAGATTGGGATGGAAGGAAAAAATCCTTCACGTGTGTGTATTTGTGTGTGTCTCATTGTAGGACACAAATACAAGCAGTATGCGTGGCATTGTAAAAATGGAGTTTGCAGTCTCTCACCGTCTGGAATGGTGAGAGCTGCTCGGAACCAACTCAGGAGAGCCAGGCAAAGGAAGAGGAAGAGACGACACATCCCCAGGCGTACAGAAGGTGTGTATATGTGCGTGTTCACACGTAGTCTAGTTATACAGTAAATGTGTGATTAAATGACTGCAGGGAAGTCTCTTAATTCTGAGGGTGTTTACTCCAGATAAGGAAGATGTTCCGTTCAAGCCCTGTTATTTAGATGACAGCTCAGATGACGTACTGAAGCAGAGCTACACAGAAATGACACCTAAGCAGGCTTCAGAGGTAAGACACCCTTATTTGAGATTGAAAGGTATTTTATGGGAACTATAACCGATATGCCTAAACTCCAGTCCTTTTCAACCTGACTTAATTCAACCATAATAATAATTCTAACATAAAACCAGGTCATAACCCCTCATTAGTGAGGACATCCTCGTCCATTGGGATCTCAGTTGGCAAGAAAAACACACTTCCAGGGATGTTAAGATTTACTTTCAGAGTTTAGTACCACACTTGATCGTGTGAACAGGGACTAGTGTTAAATCCTTACCCAATCCTTACGTGATAACAAAACAAGCAAATAACCGAGTCTGTCGTACTAAATAATCTATGACTATCTGATGAACTACCTCTACACCTATGTTTCAGGGAAATTTACAAATCTGTCTACGAGTCCAAACATTACCACACTGGTCACATCTCAAATGAGCGGTATCATGACCAGTTCTGATCACTGATTCTCTATATGGACAAATAATTTTCCTTGATTTGCTGTGACACCAGATAGTAATCCTGCACCGACTGTCTTAGTATTTGATTATAAAGACTATAATCAACAAGATTGTAGTTTTTTCTAAGTCCCTGTCGTACCACTTGGACACAACAACAGCTGCTATTTCCCTTAAACTGGCCCCGGACCCGATGGATGCAGCGTCAATCGTCGGTGTGTTTATTACAAAGCTACTGAATTAAAGCCCTTACTTATTCTTTTTTACTCAGAACACTTCTTTTTCACTTATTGGAATGCCACACAGTCCTTTGATAGTTTCCTGTAAATACTTATTGTAAGATCCAAGCTAACCCAAATGATAGTCTCAATAACAACAAATCAGCGAAATACGCCAAAAATCAATTAGTTGTGACTCAGAAGATGCAGGTCAAACTGAGGTTGTTTGTGTTCTCCTTTATTTTGAAGCATGATCAGGGCTGTAGAATTTTGCATTACTTAATATTAACTAAATCAAAAGGTTTGCTGGTGAAATAAAACGTTATTTAATTTATGTATTAACTTAATTTCACACCCATCATTAAACTCTGGTGACGTCTGATGACCTTGACATACACACAAACCATCTACGATACTCTCATGTTGCATGATGCTCCCATTTCAACTTGTGCAATGTTTCCTTTTAGGGATTCGTCCGCAAACGCCCGGCAGTAAGTGTGTATAATATCAACAACATTGTCATTCCCTCGTCAGCAGCCAGAGTGGAGAAGCTGCAGTACAAAGACATCCAGACACCCAGGTATGGAAATAAAAGTTACCTGACTGGAAAGGTATTATACAGGTTTCCACGCTCCTGTAATCGACCCATCACAGACTTTCAAAGCAACCTCATAAGACTAAAAGCAGAGTACAAGCAAAGTAATGTTAACATGAGCAGCAGATGCCTAAAAGAAAAGTTATGGGACAGGAAACCAATCAGTCTCCACAGTTCGACATCGTCTGTTCATGTTTTTGCTCCCACTATCGTTTCTTTTGAGGCATCTCAAGAATCTTCGGTTCAGAAATGTGCATAAACTCATTCAGAATCAAGCAGTTATATTTTACACTTTATCGATGTTTTTGCCTTACTTACATTTAATACTATTGAGAAAACCTAACATTTAAATCAGTGCTTGATATATGATGTTCTGCAAGTGATTTTCAGGATGGTAAATCTTACTAATTCTGTAAATAACCGCGCTGCATCTACAAGGCAAAAGCTGAAAACTCTCCACCGTTATTGTTGTTTTTTCTGCAGTTGGCGGCTGATCGACCCCTCACATCTGATAAACAGGCAGACGAAAGTGGAGGACAACGAGGACCGGGAGGTAGTGTCTCATTGGTTGGTCATGAGATATTTAGTGCGATCTTTTAAAATATCTCTAATATCTTTATTCCTTTGTGTATTTGTATGTTGTATCTCAGATGGAGGACCTCGCTGATGACTTCTTTGCCAAGAGACACCGGGTCTTGGAGCAGAGGGAGAAACTTTGCCGGGGATGCTGGGGAAAGAGGAGGAGCTACAGGCGGCCTAAAAGGTGGAAAAACAATGAAAACGGAAAGTTCTTTCATTTGAGCTGTGTTACATCGGGTTCAACCGACTTTTGAGCTGACCCTATCGTGATCACACATCAATAGAATGTATTAACTTATGATCTGTGTTTTTGTGTTCAATTAACACATTGTCTAAAAGTTTATCTTAATGCCTTGAGTCCTTTTTGAGAGTATGTTGCACAAGGGCGCTAGGTCTAATTCCTTGTAGGTATAACTTGCAATGCACAAAACTATTTCTGATCCTAATACATATATCTGGTTTGTTGGGGATAATATATTTTCAAATATCAGACATACCAAGCAGTGTTTATCATAGTTCTTACTTTTCCGGCAGCTCATTAACAGTCATCTGGTGTCCATGTAATAACTTAGTACTTATCTCACTATAATAACCATGACCGAGGCTGAGACATAAACTGCAAGATAAAGTGGACACTTAATAGCTGCTAGACCTCGTCCAACTTGTGCTTTAAAGAAAGAAAATTCCCTGACCAGCTCTGCGAAAAAAGATATATGGTAAAATGTGAAACATCAGTCCATGACAAAGCTCCATCCCAAGAACCTGATCTGTCAACTGCTATTTGAGAATGTTGGAACCAAATTGATGCATATTCTTGTGTTTTATTAGTGATTTCCACACCTCAAAGAATTCTAAAATCATATTTCATGCTTTTATTAGAGGATATAAACCAAGAGATGCATTTACCATCTTCCTTTTCTTGTTTTTTTTTGTGAGTTAGGCACAATGTACAATATCAAACATAAATGTTACCATGAGATGCATTGTATCAGAACCTCAGGCTAGTTTTCATCAACAGTCCCCCATCACGATTGAATCCTAAACTACTCACTGCTGTTTAGGAATGGCTAATTTGGCGTTAATCTCCTCGTAAATCTAGGTTTCGTGAGGTACCTTTGTTTCTTTCTCTTATCTAATTCTACATCTGGTAGCAGGTATTCGGGCAGTGGAGTTTGGACATGCACATCTGGAGAGGAGAGCTCTATGGACAGTTGTGCTCAGCTTGATACTGATGTGCAACTAAGCACAGGGGAGTGGCTGGTAAGATCAAAACCATCACAGCTGCAACTCCCAAACCCACTGTATACCAGAGTATGATGAACACAACAGTCATTTTATTTGGGCTAAAATATTTATTTAATTTTGTCTTATGTCTGCCTCCAGCAAAATAGCCGCATGTCCACTATCTCTAGGAGCAGTTATGCTATTTATTTATGCACTGGAGATGAGAAGCACTTTGTCTCGTCCTGGATCACCACTATTAAAATCAAACAATAATGAGTAACCTTTTTTTTCCTTTGAAATCAAATCATTTTAAAAAAGCTGTGAAAGGTAAAACAAGTTAACTAAAAAGGAAATGTGGTTGTCTTTTCCTTAAATCTGCCGTAAAGAGGGAATTTATAATAAGCACATATTTATAAATGGGCACTTTCAGCTTCAACTCCTAAATTATATTTTGAGAAACATTATAGTCAGATATAAGGCTGTGTGATTTGTGCCTCAGAGGAGGGAGGAAGAGAGGAGTGGCAGACTAATCAGTATTCTCTCCCATTCATAGTATGTGAGTGATGAAGCCTAGCTGGATCTTATGAACGTACACACACACTCACACTCGTATCCACTCTGATCCAGTAGCATGATTGCTCTCTGCCACTCCACCCTGATTGGAGGAGGAATGTTGCCACTAAAGCAGATCGTTGTAATCAACCCTCTCCATGCCACAGATACGGCCTCCTTCACCCCACAGCTCTTTTGATGTTCTCCAACACTCAGACAGATCCTGATTAAAATGGAACATTTCAGAATGGGCATCAGAGCCAAGATCGCATCTTCATGTCTAAATTTAGAAAGAAGAAAATAGCAATAATCAGGGCTTAAAGATTATTTCACGATTTGATATGCTTTAAATATTCTTTAAGCATACGTCAGGCTCATTACATAATTGATTTATTGATAAGATTTATATATAAATATTTTTCAATCCTTGCATCCATAAAAATACAATAAATTATGAACTCAAATATATTACATTTTCTGTACAACATTGATACAGTGGAGCGTTTATATCTCCTCTGTCCTCTGTCAGCCTCAGACACCCTGGGAGCAACGAGTGTTCCCTCTGGACATGGTAGGTGAAGAAGCCCTTCTCTCAGAAGACCCGGCAAAATTCCATCCAGAGTGGAGCCCTGCCTTCAGCATATCAAAGATCTCAAACTCCCACCTCCACCCTCGTCTGTCCTCTGGTGCTACACTGCTGCCATCTGCTGGACAAAACAGCAGCAGACCACTGGATAGCAGCTGAGAGAGAATGGCCTCATGTTTTTACATCCGAGTTTGTGTTTACCACCAAATAGGAGAGCCATTAGGTAAAAAAGACCAAATAGGAGCATAACTTTGGAGGAAATATTCCCAGAAATGTTTTTTTGAATGTTTGAGATGTTTGTCAGTTTACCCCTCACATTTACGAAGAAAGGAGAGAGAGAGAGAGAGAATGAGAGAGAGAGAGAGCGAGCATGCTGTTTGACAGCTGTTTGACCCTAAATAATCATTTGAATCATAAACACTGATGTAACTCATTGCTATCGCTACATGCACTTATTGTTAAAATTTGTCTGTTAGTCTAAATCACAAAATTAATTTCAATTATCGATAAAGATAAATTGAAAAGTGATCCTGACCACTCAAGTTTATACAAAAAGAGCACAAATCTTAGTGTTCTCTCCGCCACCCTCCATTTCCCCCTTATGACTCGATCATAGCATCAGATTGTGTCTGAAGTATTTGACTTTGTTTTTATAGATTTTAAATAAGAAATTTAAAGTTTAAGTAATTATACTGTATTAGTAGAATGTACATAAGTACATACTATAACATTTTACAATGGATCAAATAAGTCAACTGTTATCGAACAAATTTAAAGGTATTTGCTTCAATGTTCCCTTGAGTAATAATTCACTTTAGTAAACTAGTAAGTTGTTTTGTCATTTCTGGAATCATCTAGGGATTCAATCATTCATTCATTTGCCCACAAAGTCAGTCACAAAGCAAATGTTCACCAGTGACTTCATGTATTTTTAGTTTCTCTAGTTTTTATGTTTGTAATGCTGGATGGGTGGATGGGTGGATGGATGGATGGATATCAGAGAAGTTAAGGTAATTCATGAAATGATGCCATGATTAATTGTCTCATATGGTCAGTCAGCTGACTTCAATCTAACACTTTAAGAGACTTTTTGAAAGTTATTCCAATAGTTATATTTCGTTAATATAAAATAATGTTTTGCATTATTAATTTTGGCTATAGATTTTTCTCTTGAGGACAAGAACTGTCCTGGGAACTTATGAGGCTAATCTTTACACTCCATAACTCGAAGTAATTTGGTGATATTTGCTCAATAATTTAATAATGTAAAGTGAAAATTGTAACGTTTCACTTCAGTCTAAACGGACTCCTCCTTCTGATGCACAAGAGGTACTGTACGTGATGAAAGATGGACCAGCACAGCTTTAGTCTCAGGTTTGTTACTGTTTCTCGATGATTCTAGCTATTTATTGTCTTATAGTGTGCATAGAAGGACTTTAGTATATAACATATTTATGTAACTTTTTTGTCTGATTTATATGTTTTTTTTTGTACTGATGCTGTTGTTGGGTCACATGAATCTTTGTGCATCTGAGGAAAAGGTGGCTCACCGTACAGGGAACCTTGTGTCCTTTGTGCTAGCAAAAAAGTAAAGTAAATAATTAAACATATCCTGAAACTTTTTTTGAAACATTTGTAAAAAGTTGATCATTTTAGCAAAATCATAACTGTTACATTGACTGTATTAGTCTGCACTGTATTTATTTCCTGGGCCACTGAACCTGCAGAAATCCTAAAGACCAGTCATAAATGGATACCTAATTAATGTTCCTTTTTTCATTTCCATCTATTTAATTCTTCTCGAAACGTTGTGTTGTTTCAGAATATAGATTTGTCTTCAGTTGTCTGTAGGTCTGATATGAAAGCTTCCTCGCATCACTTCCACTTTGTTCACTTGATTTCATCTTCACACAAAGTTGAAGACAGCCAGCATCGTCACCTCTCCTGCAGGCAGGAAATAGAGCATCGAGTCCCCAAACTTAAGAGACTGGCTTTAGTCAAAATGACTTTCCCTGGGATTAACAAACCAATCAGAGTTCTCGCTGAATCTAGTTTCTTCAATTTAGCCCAATTGATAACTGTCTGTAACTGTGGACACAACCATTGACTTATGGAAGCAGTATTACATAATAAAACAAATTAGCAACTTAAATCCAGGAACTATTGCTTATCGGGGGTAGTATTCACACTCTGGAGTCGGCAAGTAAGTGGTGACACGCGTACTTTGGTTGATCCAGATCTATTGTGTAAATGTATTATTATTATTATTATTATTATTTCTATTCTAAATGCCACTTCTTATTTTTACAGATACAAATCACCATTCAAATGACTCAATGTGTATTATACCAGCTATATGGTAGTGGTAGCACCTTGTCTTTGTCTAGGACTAAAAATATGTTAACTACCTCCAAACAAACATTTTAATCTTGCATATCTCAGAGCAGAGCCGCTACTCTCTCGCGTCGAAAGCCATCTGAGGTGGTTCAGAAATCTAACTAGGATGGGACCAGGATGCCTCCCTTTGGGGAGGAACTCAGGCACGTCCAAATGGGAAGAGTCCCGGAAGTAGACCCAGTAGACTCACTGGATAGATGATATTTCTCATGTGACCTCGGGATGAGCTGGCGAGTGTTGCTGAGGAAAAGGTACCTGGAAATCCCACCCAAGCCTGGTGCCATCGCGACCTGCTGCAGATAAGAAGAAGAAATGGGATGGATGGATGCATATCCAGGTTATTCTCAGATCTGGATCCAGTTGCTCAACAATGGTGGAATTATCTTGAGTCGTCTCAGCCTGGTTGTTTTATTTTTGATTAACCTGTTTTTCTTGTTAATGATACTGGTGAAATGTTAAAAACAGAAACAAAGTTAAAAATGTTTATTAATTCTTTCTTGGTACGGGATCCACCTCTTCACAATATATTATCAAAATCAATTTACAACTTTTCAAGACATCCTGCAAACCCACAGCGAGACAAACAGGAGTTTTCACATAACCTCCAACTTTTTAATTTACATCGACTCTTTTCCACGTGTCCTTGTTGGAGGTAGATGTGTGAATGCGTGACAGGCACTTAAAGCAACGGTTGATAACACTTAAACAGAAATGTTACTGTAAAACGAGCAACCCTTCTTTAAAATCCATCCCTCATGATTTGGTCACTTTCCTACATCTTTATACAGATAATGGCCTTGCTGCTTCCACACCTGTGGAGGCAGAGACACAACAACATATGGAAACACAAAATACTTCAAAAACAAGTCCCTCAACATCCAGAAAAGTATAAGGGTCCAGAAGTAATCTCAAAGAAGGCATTAAAGCACGAAGAAAATCCTCCCCAAAACCATCACTGAGCCTTCTTATCCGCCGTGAGCCCGTTCTGCGACTGGATGTCCAGCTTCAGACGATTCTGACTGAAGCGTCTGATGAGGGCGCCGGGGATCAGAGCCACGCAGGCGATGGCCAGCAGCTGCAGAAGCCGCTCCCAGGAGACCAGATCGTCTAGAGAGGACAACTCAGACAGCATGACGCCCGTCTGGACGCAGATGAAGTTGTATGGCAGGAGGCCTGCATACAAGTAAAAACACTAAATGAAGCTTAAGATGGTTTGGTGACGGGGTTATTTTAAAATGGAAAAAGCTATAAATACTTCAAAGTCTGAAAGGACATAATGACGGACACGACTCTAAACAGGTGCGGGATCAGGTTGAATGTTTGATGGCACTAAAGCAATTTGAGAATTTCGACTTACTACCCGTTTCTTCTGAAGCTCATTGTTAAATGCTATAACCGAGCTTTAAACAAACTATTTTACAGAGGGGTAATAATGGTTGATCGGATTGAATTGCATCCAACCTACATGATCAACCACTAAAGTAGCGTTTTAATGCGCATGATGATTTAAATGTGTATATCACAATAGGTTTCTTCATCTTGATATTTCTTACATTTTTAGGCACCAACACAAAATTAGGCAGGTGTTTTTAATGTTATGGCTTATCGGGGCAGTTAAAGTTGGAAAAAAGAAATACGGTATCACAGAAATACATTAATTTAACAAAAAATGTATTACATTTTTAAATTAGCAATGAAGGATACTACTGAAATCATCAACTGAGGAATTTATAAAAGTAAAAATAGTTTGGATTGTTCTGATTAAGAGTTTGGGTTCCCTCAGACAGTCGGATATGAGATAAACAGACAGACAGACACTTTATTCATCCAAATGGAAATTCAAATAGGGCGCTCGCCTTCATAAAATTTTAGACGGCGATTTGTAGTATCGCATATTTATTTGATTATTGAAAAGTTAAGCTGCTGGAAAGATCCATAGCTCAAGTAATATGATATAAGTTCTGCTGAAGGCTAATTTAATCTCCACTCATGGTGGATTACGCGCTACCAGATGATGTCATTAACGACCGCCAGTGAAACATGGAACAGTGGAGCTGGTGATGAAAAAGCGACTTGTCTCTTTTACCCAGTTATTTTCATACACAAGACACAGAGAGTGTCTTGGTGCATCACTTCACCACAGGTTTACCATCCATCAGGGGTTTTCTTACCAATGAAGACTGAGCAGAAGAAGAAGGTGATGGGGATGTTGACGATCGGGGCGGACATGTTCAGAAACCAGTTTGGAGACATGGGAAAGAATCTCAGGAAGAGTAGGAAGAAGAACAAAGAGTCCTGGTTATCCTCAACCTGTGAAATAAAGGTGAGATGCTAAATGTAAAATATTGGTTGTCAATGTAAACTGGTGTCTGACACTGATGAAAACAAAATTATGTTAATCAAAATAATGTGCACACAGAAACGTGAGCATGTTTGGGGCGCATCACTCCTGCAGCTTCTATAAAGTCACCATAGGTGGAGGATTATAAATTTTACATGTAGTACTGACGTTTGGCCAGAGGATGTCACTATTATCCTTCATAATCGAGGATATTATGGACAATTATTTCATGGATCATTTTCAAATTTTATACCCACATAGCCCTCAGTGCAGGAAAGAACTGGACAGAATTAGGAAAGTTGTAAAAGTTGTTGAAAGTGTATTTATGACACTAGGGGGAGTTTTATCTCCAAAATTGTCAGGCCATAATTTCTCAACCATTTGTACGATTTAGTTCAAATTGAATGCATTTGAAATGCGTCAAGGAGATGTATCTTTTTTATATTGAATTTCTTCATATTGCACTCACTTGGGGGAAGTTTTCTGCGAAGAAAAACAAAAAACAGTTTTTCGGACAAAACAATTTCATGGATTATTTTCAAATGTTATACCCAGATAGACTTTAGTCTAGTGGGTACTGGGAACTCGATTGTATTTCGGAATGGTCGGTTGTACCGTATATCTCTGACAATAGTGGTGCTTTTTCTTTAAAAGTTTTCGGGACATAATTTCACAACCTTACGTCCAAGTTTGGTCCAATAGTCCAAACTTGATGCATATGAATCGACTCGAGGAGCTCTATCTTGTATATCATATTTCAGAGTTTGTGAACCTTTTTTTGATGAAAAATACTATGGATATAACTTCACAATAATTTCAAAAGTTCAATCAGGGCGAATTGCTTGCACAACAGGTATCAAAAGGTATTAGGGACCTTTCGGGGATAGACCGTTGCTGTAAGGGACGATAGCATAGTTCTAGTTTCACCTGGTTAATGCAATCATTGTTGGATGTTTGTCTATCTATCTATCTATCTATCTATCTATCTTTCATTAATATATTTTAAAATAAGTATCACAGAGATAATTTTGATCGCTGAAGCTGCAAATCAAAAAATTAAAAAGAATTATGATTTTGTCAATCGGGTAAAACAGATTCTGCTGATGTCTTTTAAACCTTTTTCAATCAAAACCAAATTTTATTATTTATGTTTAACAGAGAAAAGCTGAAATTCTCAATATTATAACTCAACATAATAGTTGGTTGATAGATATATTCCCATTGGGACAATGACAATAAAAGATGATGAGGTAAAACATCTATAAATATACCTTCAATTTTCCATCCTACCGAAGTTGAGACAGTCGAGACGGAGGATATTAATTTGAAGATTATCTGAATATATGAGGTAGTGAGAAACATTCTAAAATGCTTTGGAAAGAGTTTATGTCTGTTTTTAAAAATGTGAGATGTACTGTTGTGATGAAGGTCTTCACAGGTCTATCCAGACCCTATGACCCTACGCATCTTTGCCCAGGTGAGACTCTGATGTTGGCTTACACATTTGTATTTTTACTCTTTAATTGGAGCATTGTAAGCATCCTGTGTCAGTAAACCAGGAACGGCCTCTTTTACTGACACAGGAACGAGGAACGGCCTTTTTCCTCTCCAGGATGTACACATCTCGGAGAGTAATGAACTGTTCAAACACAATACTTTACAAGTTTGCATGTTGTCAAATGCTATTCTGCATCAGCAGTTTTATTACCTCTTATTCAGTTTCATCGACTTACCTTTCTCTGTAGCATTGACACTTTATCGGGGAAGAAGTTAACAATGTAGTGCTTTCCAAAGGCCCGGGAAAGGAGGAAGCACATGGTGGAGCCGACAGTGGTGAGCACGCAGGCAAGAAGCAGTCCCTGATATGGTCCAAATATAGCTCCTGCTAGAATGTTCTACAAATGAAAAGAAGAGAGAAGGGGGGTTATAATACATCTTTGATTATAGTGTGCAGCGATACGCAAGAACACGCCGCCCTCTCTCACACAAACACACACACGCACCTACTGTATCTCTCATTTTGAAGAAGAGAATGATTCTATGATCTGAAGGTGGATTTAAGTTGGAGGAGTTGAGTTGCAGTTGCAAATATATGAGTTGCATATATTTGAGATATATGGCAGTACCATCAGCTGTGCACACAAAGGCAACTCTGACATCCCTCTGAAATCCAACTTATGAAATAACTATCCCTCCACTGTTTGTCTTGATCATAATATCTGTGAAACATTTTTTACCTTACCAGGAACGAGGATCCAGGAATGGCAAAGGACTGCTTGTACAGATATGCACTGCAGAAGAGTAGCAGGACGTATCCCGTGTGTTCCGTCTTATAAAACTGCAAAAGCTCAGCGAGTTCCCTCAGCTCCTCCAGGTCTGAGGGAAACTTCAACCTGCAAAATACCAACACTCAAGTTAGACACAGCCATGCGTCATACACACACGTCAGTACACATCATTCACAACAGACATGCACAAAACTCAACCATTACATTATAACCACTAAGAAGTGAAGCCAGAATAAGAATGGTCGTCTTTTTACAATGTAACCCGTCAGTAGGCGGGATATTTAGGTGACAAATGAATGTTTTGTCTTCAAAGACCGTATGTAGCTGGAGAAACAAGAAAATGGGCCAGCAGAAGGATCTGAGCAACTGTGAGATGGTCTAAATTGTGATGTCTGGTTCAGAATGCTTTCAGAACAGCTGGTCTTGTTAGGTGTTCCCAGAACCTACCAAAGTGACTTCATGAAGGACAACTAGTGAACCTGTGACAGGGGTATGGGTACTCCAGGCTCACTGATGACAAGAGGCAAAGGCTAGTCCAAGATAATGTAGCACAAATAGCTGAAATGATAATAATTGTTCCAATAGAGGGGTTTCAGATCACACTTTGCATCACACAGCTTTTTTGGCGGGATAAAAGGGGAAATATTGAGGCTTCTTGGTGAATATCGCTAGGATTATGAATTGATACAGCAAAACATGATGATATTTCTTTTGTAAATGCATTTCTGCAACACGTCGAAGATAAAACAGACAAAAAAGAATCAATCAACAATTAATTTGAAAATCAGCTATTCGAGGAATTTTAAAAACGAAATGCAAAATCACTATTCAGGTCTGTAAAATTCTTTAGAAATGTTGACACTTACAAATGTAATCCTAGAAAGTCGTGTGGGAGTGGGTAATGGGATAGTTACAGGCCCCAGCCCATTCTGTTAATAACATGTTGTTCATAATTATTCAGTGGGAGTGACTCGATCAGCATATTCACGTAAACGAAACCAACATTTTCTCTGACAAATAATAAGATATTTATGTATTGGCGAAGAAAAATGATTCTTAAAATATTTGTAAACAGATCGCTTTTATAAAATTAGAATGTTTCCATCCCAAATGGAAATCGTGCTGTTAAAGCAGCATACAGGCAGAGTAAGTAGACAAGAAACACACGTTCAAAATACAACTCTGAGATAGAACGTACGTGAGCGAAGAATACTAGACGTTTAATGACATAAAATAGTGTGTAAATGTAAACGTGTGTACTGGAGATTGATTGGAATAAGTTTGTGGATGAATTTGTTGTAGTTAAACGCCTGTACAGTTTAGTCCAGTCCGGCGGTACATGGTAGAACCTGAGATGAGAGCAAACCGGTATGAAAGACACACACACACCATAATGGACACACAATACAATAAAAGTAATAATAATCCTAATTATGATGATGGAGCCAGGGGGAGTAATGGGACAGTCGTACAAACATTAGCTAACATCGGTGTAACAGGAGCAAACAGAGTTTTATTAACGTCACCCGCTGGTTTCTTCAGAACTGTCACTGGACTCCTCCTGGTCTCTGTCTGCGGACTGATGAGGACGTCGTCTTGGTACCTCAGGCAGATACAGCGACAGAGCATACAGATATAAACTTGCTGCGACAATAACAGACACTAGTCCCACTAGTGATCTCATATTATTCACTCATATACTTCACTGTTAGAGACTAACAGTTTCCTGACGACCCTGTTTTCAGTAAGAGAAATGGACAATGTACTGTAGTTCTTCTTCGCTATGTTTAAACGCAACTTGTCTTCTTAGGTGTAGCATCACCGCCATCAGCTGGAAGTCAATGGAACTACAGCACCAAAGTACGCTTCAGTCAGCCATGATGGATGGATGGATGGATGGATGGATGGATGGATGGATGGATGGATGGATGGATGGATGGATGGATGGATGGATGGATGGATGGATGGATGGATGGATGGATGGATGGATGGATGGATGGATGGATGGATGGATGGATGGATGGATCTTATCTACTAAGAAATTTTTTTTTTCTTCAACTCAAAGGTATTTGTCCATTTCAATGGACACCACAGCTGGACGACCTTCATGAAAAAAACCTTTTTTTTGAAATTGCAGAACACAGATAGATGAAATCAACCTGAAGATTTCAAATAGTAATAATAATAATAATAATACATTTAATTTATAATGCACTTTACATTTGGATCAAATCTCAAAGTGCTACAAGGCAAAAGCAGATAAAAGCATCAATAAAAAATAAATAAATAAATAATAATAATAACTATACAAAAACGTGACCAAAAGCATTAATGTTAATTACAGTTATAGGTTCTGCTAAAAAGGAAAGTTTTAAGTCCTTTTTAGCAGGATTTTTTATCTTGATGAACACTATGCAATGCAAAAAAAAATTATGAGTGATACACCTTCACCATGTTTGCCTGGTGAGGGGCTAATAAGTGACATAGTATGGTTTAAATTGTCAAAAAAGGCATCCTTTTATTCTTTTAGGGATAAAATAAATATCATGTCCCTTCTAATGGCTTCAGGTTATAGGAAGGTAATTAGCATGCGCATTCCCATGATGCATTTGTGGGGTACTGCAGGTGAGATTTTGTTTTTGTTTATAAATAGATTTATAGTGCCAGATTGAGATTCTATGGAAATATGCAAAGGGAAGGGATTAGTGGACATATTTGTAGAAGCTGCCAGGCAGGAGAAAAAGGAAAAGTCTAAAGATTTGGGGAAACAGGAGATGCAGTTGGCTGTTAATAGAGAGGAAGGCGCAGAGGACAGTCATGGAGAATTATCTAGATATAAAAATAACTATATATAATAAACTTAATTTAATTTCGAATACAAACCTAATAAATCACATGCTCCTACTTCAAATACAATGGTAAGCTACTCTTTTTTTCATAAAAACCCCTTTAGTACTTACGTGGATTTTATAGTTGTTACCAATTGTGTCCAGGTGGGGGCAGTACTGCGCTCAACATCTGCAGTCAACCGCCAGTATACACAGAAAGCAGCGAAAAAATGCAACATAAGTGAGTGCATCAGCAGGAAGCGTGTCAAAGGTGTTGTAGAAGGTACAGAAGTTACAAAGTTCACTCTGAACTCCAATAAGAAGTCTGTAGAGTCGGATCGACAGGCTCCATGGCTCTATATACTCGTGTTTCGGGCTCCGTTGGCTTGATTACTCTGCAGAATCCTCCTGTTAATGCGCTCAGGTTAGTGAACTAATACTTATATTTACCTGCACTTTCATGTGAAACACCAGAGCTTCATGATCTGCTTGAAGACACGGAGTACCCCGAGCATTACTTGATATGTCTCCTCCAAAATATTACAGAGAGAAATATTGCGTTCTTTACTCCATTACATTTACCTTCCTGCAGGTAATTTGGAATATGATGCATCTTTGATAATAGAAATATCAAGGTGTTGCAGGGACATTGACAGTGTTGCAAAAATAAATCCATATCATACTGCATAGACTGCTGTGTATGTTAGTGCAGTTTTATCATGCCTCACATATTGAGTTAGGGTTAGACTGTTAGTCAGCCTACAGATCATTCTATGAATTGTATGATATCTTATGTGTTTATTGTGGTTATTGAGTTTTAACATTAACTGTGTTCATGTTAATTCTAAACCTATAAACTTTTCTCAACTGCAGTTTAACTTTTTGGCAACTTGGGGGAGATAGACCAGATGCAATGTCCTTTTGAGAACAGAAAGAAAACAACTGTCTGATTTCCTCTCCCAGGAACCGAATGTTGTTCCCTTTTCACTTGGATCCTTCTGTGGTCCCATCTTGTCTTCTCTGGGCAGTATTTGTTTGTTTTTTTGCAAAAGCTATTCTCCGAAAACCTCTCAAAGAAATGTTCTCATATGCTTCTAACTTTACCGAGAAAATAATAAAAGATTCCCAACAGCTGTTTTATTTTAATTCTGATATTTAGATTATTCAGCAGCCTTCCTGGAGCAGTTGATGGTTAAAAGCTTTGCTCAAGGATACCTCAGTTAAGGTGGTGTCGGTGGGGCACTTTCTCGCAAGGATATACATTTTTCCTCAAGCCACCACTGCTGTATTTTACAGAATCCATATATTATGTATGTCACATTCTAAATGATGCAAACCTGCTGAATTTAAGACTGCAGCATTAACCTTTTCCACAATACAGTTGTTTTGTATATTTATACATATACATTTTTCTTACTACATATTCTTTTTAAATTTGGTAGGAGTGGCTGCTGTGGAAAAGTCTGAATGGCTAAACATGCCAATGTTTGGTGTCTCTTTTTTCAGAAGGACATCAAGGCCATTTCATTTCTTTCCATTAACATAATGTATCAGCTTTCTGAAGGGTTAGGGTTAGGAATAATGCCGGAGTGACCTCAGACTCCACAGGGTTAAGCCAAGGTAATAACTATCAGAAACTTTAAATTTAAGCAAAACGGAACAACCTAAACAATGTAGTAACTTCTTTCTTTCTCTCTCTCTCTGTCCACACAGTGCGGTAGTGAGGCAGGCCATTAGTGATGCAGTGAATCAAGCACTCAGTGACCCAGAGTCGAAGTCTGTGGTAATCTGTGGCCAGGATGGAATATTCTGTGGTGGTATGGGCGTTTTTTCCTTTTTTAATCCATTTTACTTCACATGGTGACACCAAGTCAAAAGCAGCCATTTTCAATTTTACTCTAAAATTTAAATAGCCGTGGATTGACTCAGATAAACTCCTTTGTAAAGGCATTTTCTTCAATGGCATCATAAGCAATTAAAGAAATCCATTGTACGCCAGCTGAAAAAATACTTTAATTGGATTTAATATGAATGTCTGTATCTATTTCATCTTATTATTTGTACCACAATAAATTGTTACACAACTATAATTCAAATAATACAAATTTTTTAGACCTTTAGGATTTCGACATTATCATTTTCACTTGTCTCGAGAGACAATATTATTAACCTTGTTTTCTACAAATTTGAACCATAATCATCAAAAGTATGTGTCAAAATGCTCCGTACACAGCTATTGAAATAAATATCTTTATAAATGATGAAGCGCCTGAAGCTTTTTATGATCAAACCCAAAAGTCTTTCATAGACACATGCTTATTTAGTTAATCTAGATTTTTTCAATATTGACATCCAAAAGCAAACACCTTTGTGTTTCTGTCTTCTCACTAAAACCCTTATTTTTTTACACCAGGTGCGGATATCAGAGAGTTTGGGACAAACATCTTGGGACCTCCATTGACAACTTTTTTCCATGCCATTGAGGCGGCGAACAAGCCGGTGGTGGCAGCCATCGAAGGATGCGCTTTCGGTGGAGGCCTTGAGTTGGCTCTTTGCTGTCATTATCGAATCGCACATTCTAAAGTAAGCTAATCAGCTGGTGTCACATATTACATAGTAAATACACAGTAGAACCAGTTCTAAGAAGAACACCGTTTTTTTTTTCAAACACACACAAATGTTCAACCTTTTTCATCCTTCTAGATAATTTAATGGTTGACGTATTCATTTAGAGAGGGCCACCTCTCCGTCACCCTACACTGTTCTGCAACATCACTTTATCAGACTTTATGTTCTTATGCCGTTTCAGGCCATGGTGGGTCTTCCAGAGGTGGCTCTGGGCCTGCTGCCAGGTGCTGGAGGGACCCAACGACTGCCGAGGCTCATTGGGGTGCCAGATGCCTTAAGTCTCATTACCACGGGTAACAAAGACAGACTTGTTTACTTATTATACAGTTCAAATATAAAGTTCAAACGCTCTTGACATTTCTTTAACTAGATACAGGTTAGGCTAGATTTATATGGGGAAGTCACTTTAACACTTGCCCACATTTTGTTTGTTTTAGCACAACATTCTGATGTAATTGCATAATAAAGTTAAGGAAACTAATGATCAGAGGTTTATGATTCACCATACACCCATCAGCCACAACATTACAACCAGTCACTGGTTCAAACGTTGCGGTTGACAGCCGCTGTCATCATTAAAAGCACTGTTATATAGTGATGATTTTCTTTTTGGATCTGTGTATTTTATCTCGGTTCAACACAAAATAGCGGTATTGTTTGGAAACTGTTGACACAACTATGAGCCACAACATTATAACCTGTAACTGGTATTAATGCTGTGACTGATGGGTGTAAACCCTGTGTACTTTAGAGCTGTAGTTTACCCTCGTGAACAGCAGAGGTCAGTGTTGACCTTTGCTGTGTTTCATCATCATTCATCATTTCAAATTATCTGTGTCCAGATAATCTGAAATGTTCTTTACGACTGAATTTGGGCAAACGTTTCTTTCATCTTGGAAACATTTTGCTATTATTTGATGTCACAATCAAACAGGAGAACTTGGAGCAATACCAGATGGGTTCAAAAGGCACACATAAGCCATATGATGCCTCTCTTGTCCCCAACAGGTCGCCATATAACCGCTGCTGAAGCTTTGAAACTTGGGATTTTGGATCAGGTCACTGATCACAATGCTGTCAAGGCAGCTGTGAAGTTTTCACTGAGTGTTGCAGGTGAGACACAAAGAATGAGATTGCACAATGCACCCACTGCTATAACATCAACCCACACTTCTTCCTGCAGATTTGCAGAGATGTAGTTTGTTGAAGGAAGAAAAATTCTTCCCAGAACAGATATTTTGGGCGAGATACTCATCGAGAAGTGTCGACACGCAGGTTGTGGAAATAAAGGAAGCAGAAAACTCTGCCGGCAGATCTCTCCACATCAGAAGCCATAAATGTTTCATGTCTCTGTCAGATGTGCTCTGATGTCTTCACTGCTTCTACTCTATTATTCAGAAGGGCGAAAAAGGGACAAACTTTCCTAGAATATTCATAGTGGGCCCTGGCCAGTCATTTTGGAGGACCAGGATTTCCCTATGAAAGGGAATTAGACTCATTTACCAACTAAATGGAAAACAAACATGTGCCACGTCCCAGCAGTTTACTAAGACACATTTATCATTAACGAGTAGCCCATTCAGCTGCACTGGGATGTTCCTTACAGACACCATCAGTCGGCTTAACTGAAAACTTATCTCACCATTAAGATTGATTTAGCTTTGGTTGTCAATGGCACAGTATGTCCCATACATACTCACATTCTCATCATTGTCCCACGTTTTTTGCAAGATGTAATTGATAAAAAAAAGACAATAAAGATAACGAGAGAAACATCAGTAAATGAGAAAAATAAAAGGATACTTGCCACAGGCGGGATTTTGAGAAATACTGCTCAGCATAAAAAACATCAATAATGCTAAAGCAGTATTTTTTCACTCTTGGCTTTTATTTTTCTTGTGAGCACGATTCTTCCCAGCAGTTGAGCAGCGGACATATTTACCCTTTATCTTTCATTTTAAGTCATTCTTAACCATTTAGTTTATCTGCTTCCTTTTTTTTTGATTTAGATTAGAAGATTGATACCCTTATCATCCATCCATTTCCTTCCGCTTATCATGCAAAGACTTAAACCACTGCTAGCAGCTACTAATATGTATTTTTTATTTCACACCATTGATACAAAACATGAAATCTAAAAGAAAAAGTATTTTTAGGGGAGGGGTAGAAACGTAGAGGGGTATATAAAAACCACAGCTAATAGTATGAAGTGCTAAATAAGAACTATACAAAATCACTAATATATTTCCAAAGTAATGCAGAGGCACAATAGTAGTAGGCAAAATTGGTCTTTGCACTGCATTAGTGTTTGCTTAATCAGATCAGACATTTTGATAGCTGCAGACTTAAGTCTTTTCTTAAATACAGATGATGATGTAACGGAAACCATCAAAATAAAGAGAAAAAAACTATAACTTGAAAAAGAGAGGAGCAGTTGCCGCTTCATATTTGGAAAACCGCTTCTGCAGCAGAAATATTTCACTCAGACAATACTCCCATGGGTTAAGTATGGATAACTTAAACTGTAATATTATGTAGGAATATATGAATAAATGTACCAGACGACTTATTTTCTTTGGGATCCCAAGAGATTTAGTGACCTCTCTGTATCTCAGCTTAGCATAAAGACTCAAATTAGTGGGACTTTGGCAGTGACACTTGATTTCTTAGACATATATGCTAGTAATGAAATTGTTAAATGGCCTGAAGTTTCACCCTCAGACGTCGCACTTTTTTTGTGTCGAGTCTGCAAAATGTCAACAGAGTAAAACGGTATTTAACGACTGATTGCAGTCTTATCCTTCCTCCTTTTTTCTGTACTGCACAGCCGAGATGACTTTGAGTGGGTGAGAAAGTGAGAGTTGTTAGTAAAGCCGCAGCTTAGAGGGAGTCAGACAGAAAAGCCAAGAGCACACAAGCTGGGAGATTCCAGGAGATTGGAATCAAATCTATGAAGATGGTTACGAATACCCTGGACTCTGGTTGATTAACAGGGGTGTTAAATGGATACACTGCATGCGTTTCTGAATTTACAAACCCAGTGTGAATGATTGTGAGACCGAGATGCACGGTTGGCGAGTCAACCAGCGTAGAATAGATTTAGCCTGTCACATCCGTGGCTGCAAACATAAAACACCGCAAAGCAGTAAAGCTGGCGTACGAGTGTGTATTTTGATGCTCTCAAACTGATGCACACACGCACAGATTCATGTCTCTGCCAGTTACGAGATTAGTTCCTTTTCTTTTTTTTACCCCAGTAGTTTCAACATCTGCCTGCTACATCTGTTAGGACTACCAGGCTTTCCACACGCCTCACAACAAATCCAGCAAAGCAACTCAACCATTTACGGATTAACCGCTGCAATAATGCCCGGCTAAAGTACACTGAAATCACATTTCCCCGCCACACTGCATCTCAGCACTGTGGACCGACGGTACATTAACGTGACCTGAGATTACATTCTTTCATTCTCTATGATACATTGACAATGCCTCCATTGTATAAGACAAATATTATTAGCTGTTGGACGGAGAGGAGGAAACAGATCAGATGATTCAGATACTTCTGGCCCTTTAAGCTTGGCCATGGTGACCCAGTTTCTGGGCTAGACCTACAGCTGGGTGTAATTCAGTGGAGCTGTGAAGGATTCTGACTACTGTCTCATGTAATCATGTCAGATGAGACAGGAATGACAATTAAGATGCTTTGAACAAGCTTCGAGCAGAGTGGCCTCCTACTTCGGTCTCATCTCAGATTTATCTGCCGGCACGACGGAGCAAGAATAGCTGCATGAGGAATAGTTTCAGGCTCAAATTTTAAATTCTCTCATGGGGTTTCACCTGGACTATTGTCCCAAAAGTTGCGCAATTCAATGAACAATTTTCCATATATTTCCTGATTCTGTTTATACTTAAAATTCAGAAGTGTCGAAGAGGCCAGAAGGAGTTGTTTTGTGTGTTTTTGGATTTAGAGAAAGTGTACGACAGAGTGCCGAGCGAGGACATTTGGGATTGCATGAGGAAGTTTTGGAGTGACAGAGTATGGTATAAGGGTACAGGATATGTATGACGGCAGCATGACAGTGGTGAGGTGTGCACTAGGAGTCACGGACTGGTTCAAGATGAAGGTGGGACTGCTTCAAGGACTGGCTCTGAGACCCTTCTTTTTTTGCAAGTGGCTGTGGACACATGAAAAGGAATGATAATAGAAGGATGTTGATGGATCTGCCAAGCAGGAGAAAAAGGGATAAACCAAAGATGAATTCCTGGATGTGATGAAAGAGGACCTGCCCCTGGTTGGTGTGATGAAGGAAGATGCAAAGGGCATCAGAAGATGGAATCAAATTCATTATTGTTGCGGCAGCTGAAAGAAGATTTGGGGTTATTTACAGAGGACCTTAATAGTTTACTGGTTCCTCCATTTATCATGGAAATTGTTTAATCACTCTGCTCATAGAGGCTTCAGGTGTTATTCATATTCAACTCTCTGCATGAGGAAAAAGTAAGAGAATAGCAAATAAGAAGGTATTCCTCTGGAATAACTTTTTCCATATTTCCCTTCCAGGCGAACCTCTGGATGCCCGTCGCATTCGCAACCTTCCGTGTCCACAAACACCTAATTTGGATGATCTGTTTAAGGATACGACACAGAAGCTGCTTCGTAGTGCCCGTGGAGCTATAGCGCCACTCGCATGTGTCCAGGCAGTGCGGGCAGCAGCCACCCTGCCTTATGTTCAGGGCATGGAGTGGGAAGCAGAGCTTTTTGGAAACCTTTTCAACACAGGACAGGCCCGTGCCCTGCAGTACTGCTTCTTTGCTCAGAGAACTGTTGGCCAGTGGAGCATGCCCAGTGGAGCTCGCTGGGACACCGTCCAGCCCCGGCCTGTTCACAGAACAGCTGTCATCGGTGAGAAATCTTTACATTTTTATTCGTCTAAGCTTTCAATATGCGCGATCCCTCAAACTTTGAATGTGAAGCCCTTGTTTCCAACTCAGCTAAGTGTAAATAGAGGCGCTCTCATCTCAGCAAGGAGGATTGGACATATGACAAAATGGATGAAAATGCAGGTTGTGCATTAAGATTGAAAGCATTGGGGGAAAAAAACTTTTGTACTGCTAGGATAAGACTATTTACAATCTACCATTTGGTGGAGTAAGCAAATACATTTTTCACTTTTATTTGTTTGCATTATGAGATTATATTTTTCTATATATTTCAATGGTCACTGTTTGATTTTGTCCTCTAAGGTCTCGGGACCATGGGGAGAGGCATAGCTGTGGCTTTGGCTCGGACTGGCTTGACTGTGGTTGCCGTAGAGACCGAGGAGAAGCAGCTGATGGAGGCAAAGCAGGCAATATCCGGCATGTTGGAGCGAGGGGCTAAGAGACGTGGAGTGGCTCCTCTACTTGATGGGATCTGCTACAGCAGGAACATCCAAGCTGTGGCTGACGTCGACCTTGTCATCGAAGCTGTCTTTGAGGACATGGTCCTGAAGGAAAACGTCTTCCGTCAGCTCTCTGCTACCTGTAAACCAGGTACTCTTCTGTGCACCAACACTTCCTTTCTAGACGTGGACCACCTTGCTTCTCAAACTCGCAACCCGGAGCTGGTGATCGGGATGCACTTCTTTGCCCCGGCCCATGTCATGAGGCTGCTGGAGGTGGTGTACGGGCAGCGCTCCTCCCCCGAGGCCGTGGCCACCGCCATGCAGCTGGGAAAGAAAATGAGAAAAGTGAGTGTGGCGGTTAGAAACTGTCCTGGGTTTGTGGGGAACCGTATGCTGAAGCCGTACTCCGAACAAGCGTACTTCCTGTTGGAGGAGGGAGCTACGCCTGAGCTGGTAGATCAGGCTCTGGAGGAGTTTGGTTTTGCCATGGGCGTGTTCAGAATGTCAGACCTTTCTGGACTTGATGTTGGCTGGAGAATCAGGAGAGAAGATGGGTCGGCGGATGGCAGCCTGGCACCAGGGCAGCCAGATAGAATCCGACAAGGCCGTAGGTACAGCCCACTCGGAGACCTGCTCTGTGAGCAGGGACGCTTTGGCCAAAAAACTGGGAAGGGATGGTACCAGTATGGCAAACCCGGTGGTCGGGCTGTCAGATCTGACCCCTGGCTGCACAGCTTTCTGGAGGGCTACCGAGCTCGTTATGGCTTGGTGGCAAGATTCATAGACGAGAAGGAGTCGCTGGAGCGCTGCCTTTATGCTCTCATCAACGAGGGCTTCCGAATCCTGGAGGAGGGAATTGTCGCAAGACCCGAAGATATCGATGCCATCTACATGTTCGGGTACGGTTGGCCAAAGCATCGTGGAGGTCCCATGTTCTACGCAGGGACGGTGGGACTGGCGAAGGTCCTGGAGAGGCTGGAGCACTACTATCAGGTTCACCCTGATGTGCCCCAGCTGGAGCCCTGCAGCCTCCTCAGGAGACTGGTGGCCAGTGGCAGCCCACCCATCAGCAAGTGGGGAGAGGTCATCAAAAAGCCTCACAGCCAGCTTTAAATAAGTATCTAACATCTGAGCTTTAATTGCGTTATTTGCCTCATATTGATGACCTGATACTGTGATCAATGGCACTTCTATTAAGCTTCATAATACGGGTTTATAAATGGTTATTACGATTTTGCTTTAGGAGCCTGTTGTACTTTCTGTCGTCTTATAATAATTTACCATTTAATCAATTTCACCTACATATCTGTTCATGCATTTTCTGTCACAGTTGATATTTGATTTAGAGAAGGCCTCTCATTGTTTTCAGCCACCACAGGGAGGGAAGAGGAGATGAGTGAATGGTGTTCAGGTGTTTTCCTGATTACACTCTCCAATTATGTTGTTGCACCTGCTAAGGTGGAAATTGGCAGATCCATCCTATTCCTATAAGCACGTATCATACAGGGTTGCGTTATTCACCGGAGCGAGACAAGCATCCATTCACACTCACACTCGCACCTGCAGACAATTTAAATTCACCAAAGATGCATTTTTTGTGTGTGTGTGGGAGGAACCCTTCCACATAACAGCACTACAATAGGTGCTGTTTTTGTGAAGCTTGTGTGAGTTTGTTATGCCATTGTGAGGGAGGTACAGTACATGGATTGAAGTCGCATTGTCTTGATTTCATCTTTGTTTCTAATATTTCTGTTGTTTTCTTTCAACACTGCTGCAGTTATAAGCTTAAGACCTTTCCAACGGTGTGTCTCCAGAATTCAACTTGATACATTTCAAAAATGATTTTATAGATTCAGGGCCTTTGTAGTGGATTACATTAGATTTATCCAATGAGATGGCAAATAAATGCATTTTGTTTAAAAAACAAAACAAAATATGCTTACGTAAAGCTTTACAGATATCTGGGTTCTTTGGGTGTTTGTGATTAAAATGACAATATTTAATGCAAAAGAAGTAACTCCCCTGTTACTTCTGACTGTTGGTGATGAATGTATAATTTATTTTTAGTAAATGGTTCATTCTATGTGCTTTATGTAATTCTAAAGCTTTAATCTGCGTGTGTCATTTATTGACATCTATCGCATCAATAAAACCTATATTACATACTCATGTATTCATTTGTCTCTGTGATCAGTTTCTACAGCTTTTGGCTCTGATCCTTAGTGCACACCTGGAAATAAAACATCACATTTTACGTCAACAGATCCATCCAAAGTAGGTTGAAGAAATAAAAGAAAACTTATTATTACTTAATAGTCCTAAGAAAATTTAAAAAATCGAAATGTCTTAAGTGCTACAGCAACCAGTTCTGATTAATTAAAAAGAAAAAGATATTTTTCATCTACTGAACTCGGTAACGTTGCACGTACTTAATACAGTTATATTGAGTTTACTAAACAAAATGAAATTTTATATTTCATTACTGCCTTACGGAATTATTGTTTCAATAATCAAAGATGACACTATTCAGCTCTTTCAGCATAGAAAAATAATGTAATGCAAACCACAACCATGTTATAATATAGTGATCACACATATGTTACATGTACTAAACACAATTACAGTGCATTCCAGAAAGTTTAGCAGATCCCTTCAGTTTTTCAACATTCTTATTGTGCTGCAGCCTCATGCCAAAAACGTTTAAATTAATTTTTCCTATGATAATAATTTCACTATGATAATAATTTCACTATGTATGATAATTTCACTATGATAACAATTTCTCTATATATGATAATAATTTCACTATGATAATAATTTCACTATGATAATGATTTCACTATATATGATAATAATTTCACTATGATAATAATTTCCCTATGATAATGATTTCAATATATATGATAATAATTTCACTATGATAATAATTTCACTATGATAATGATTTCCCTATGATAATAATTTCATTTTGTATGATAATAATTTCCCTATGATAATAATTTCACTATGTATGATAGTAATTTCATAATTTCACTATGTGGATTTCTTTCAACCCAATAAGGTTCAATTTACTAAACACAAATATGTAATTCCAAAATCTTTCAAAATGTCATTAATGCAATTAATCTCGATTTTTTTAATATTCAATGATGCAACTATTAAGTCATTTCAACAGCAAAAAGTCCCATCATACAAACATCATCCATGTGGTTTTTCTAAGCATGCACTGTGTGACTGCTGGGGACATTCCCTCCACCAGACTTGTCCTTGTGGGTCTCTGGTTTCTGTGTTGTGCTGAGCCATCAGCTGCAGCAGTGACAGAGGAGAGAAGAGTGAGACACGCACCGCTTTTTATAGAAATCCATGGCTCCTTCCCGGAGAAATCTAACCCTCATCCATTGGTGAGCAGGTTGGGGGGTGGCCACCTAGCGGATGAAGGATCCAGGCTGATCATCTGGATTACACAATCTCCTGCCCCATTTTGTCCGCTATCTCCGGACATCCATTAGGTTAATCTTAGGTTTACGCCGGATCTGATCTATGTGAGGATTTCATGAGGCTGGGGAAGAATCTTCGTGTGGGTGTAGAGTGAGGAAATATTCCCACTTCAGCAATATACGGGAATATTCTTCTTCCCAGATTCTGATCCCGGCAGTGTTTCTAAGTTTATTTTCTGGCGATGACTGGGAGTCTGGATGTGTTTGCAGCGCGCACAGCAGCGCGCACAGCAGCTCTCTTTGTGCGCGTGGACGCCTCCCGCTGAAGTTCACACGCGCGCCGTTGTTCCGTGCGCGCGGCACCGGCGCGCAGAGGAGCTTCCCCACTCGCAGGGAGGATGGAGAGATGTGTGGATCTCGACCGTGGGAGGCTTTGAATGTGACCATATTACAGAGCATATTGAGGATAAGTTTCCGGTCCGTGCGTGAACAGGAACCCAGCAGCTGTGGATTCCACACATCCAGCTCGATCTTCCAGCTGAGAAGCTGCGTGGACCGTGAAACCACGGCTCGCCGCCTCACGGTTATGTTGTAGTTCACTCGGTCGGAATCTGCGAGTGTTCTGACCCAGGATATGTTGGCATGGCTGCCTCTGGGGCACATAGGTGTTCGAAGAGTGAGAAGTTGGAGGAGGCGCAGGCTTTGGCCAGGAGCTGCGCGGGGCGACCAGACTTCCTGCCGTGTGACGGACTCTCCATCTGCGCCACGCACAGCCACGGGAAGTGCTTCAAGCTGCACTGGTGCTGCCACCTGGGCTGGTGTCACTGTGAGTTTCTTTGTCACGGTGGAACATCTGATGTCTAACCCACTGTCACCCCTCAGATTTACTTGACTGCATGGCCTCAACTAGTCCCACAAAATAATCCGATCTAAATCCAGACATTACTTTTAAATTGAGCTGCACTCAATTTAAGGAATACACCTGGTTCTAGATCGATTAATCACGTGGACGTAGTTGACTTAATTAAATCAAGTAAATTCAACAAACCACATTTTTCCATGTATGGTGGATTCCGGCACTGAATGTAGGCACCCACCCACTCTGGGCTCTACTAATTTAAAGTAAATGCCGCTATAATTAATCTCTAAATTGATGATAATCTTTCCTATAATATAATCTGACACATGGTGAGAGGTCATGTAAGGGTTGGTCATCAAAAGGACTTCTCAGATGCTACATTTGCTGCTCCTAAGTGGTGCCATCCTCCTAAAAGCAGGGAGTCATGTTTATGTTAAATACACATTTATCCTTCAGATAATGGAGTCTGAAGGGAGGAGGCTGCAAACTCCACAAAAAAGGAATGTTTCAGGGATAAACGCTGGAGAAAACGAACGAGGGTGTTTTTTTTTGGAGGGGGGGGGGGGGGGGGGGCAATTAAAGATGAATATAGGACAGTTTTCATCAGATTGTTTGAATTAAAAATAATAAAATACATCCATCAAATCAGGCAATTTGCAAGTATCTATGAAATATACTAACGTTCAACAGAACAACTAAACAAACACACAGCTCAGTTTTCAGTAGTTGTATTGAATCAAACAGGCAAACCATAGATGTTTGTAAACTGGTCCCACAAAACCAGATTAAGTAAATGGGAAAAAGATAAGAAAAATAATTATTAGTCAATGCTTTTAAGCAAAAGTCACCTAAATGTCTGAATTGATTCATCATACAGCTATGATGGATTTAATTAGAAAATATTGGGTTTTGTTCACTTGACACAATTATTAGCTCTCACTATTTTTGTTAGATTAAAATTATAAACTTCTCATTATTATTATAATTATAATCAGGCTTGAATTCTATTACTTTAAAATGCCTGTATCTCAATTATTGATTGATTGATATTGATTACAATAATTAGAATAATCTAAGGGTTGTTAATTAATCTATTCCTTGTCTTCCATTTCACTTTGCATGAAACTCAAAGTAGGTCTAAGGCTCATAATGTCAGTATGCATCATCTCAAGCTGATGTCCTTCAAAGCAAGGTCTCCACTCTTTACTTCCAGCCGTACATACAGAATGTGTACTAAATGAAAAAGAACCCGAAGAATTAACAGGAGCACAAAATCAAATGACTCTGTTCTCCATCTAACTTCCTTATTTCCTTCCCGCTGTGGAAGGATGCTCGGTGAAGTCTCAAGTGTGAGTCATCGCTTTCATTTCTTCTTTTTAATGAATAGACTCGTCTGTTTTTTTTAACTGCCATGCAGCAAAGACCAAAACCAACCATGAATTGATTCTGCTGTTCTACACAAGCCCCTTCGTCTGTCGTTGGTGCCTCTGTGTTTGTTATGATGAACACTGTAGTATTTTTAATCAACGCCTCCTCTGTCCCAGTGCAGCGAACACACTCTAGTTTATCCATTTGAGTATTAATCCACAACTGGTAATGGTCTCAGTGTTTATTCTTGTCTCAGGAATGTTTGCTTTAATTTATGGTCCCTTGCTCTCAATATAAATTATTTAGCCTTTTCCATGAAATGTTAATTTAGCACTCCAGCAGACGGTACCAGGAAGGTCTGGGAGATTTTCTTTCCCGTCTTATCATTAGATTTGGGTGTGAAAGTTTACAAAATTATCCACAAATACTGGCAATGAAATTATCTCAGGTTCAAAAACACAATAATAGATCAGTTTGAGCTCAAATACTCACTTCACCTGAGTATTTTCAGTTTTATTCTACTTTACACTTTTATTCCTCTATTTCATTTGGAACTATGGCATACTCACTTATTTTTCAGTTTTTCAAACCCCTCACATATGTATAAGCGTGTAGATATTAACTGTTTGTGATGAAGTGGAAAATTTCTGTATGGATTTGAGAATCATGCCCAGCTTTTTAGTAGTTATTTAGTAGTTAGTCGTTTAGTACTCATAACGGGATATTAGGTCATAAGCTCTGGGATATTATGGAATCTACATCGCAGATCCTTCCTGTTAACGCATTTACTCAAAAATGATGTCATGGATCATTTTCTAATTTTGGACCCCCATTGTCCTTAGTGGGAGGAAGAACTGGATTAATTAAATTAAATATTATAGTTTTCAGGCCATGATTTCTCAACCGTTAGTCGGATTTTGTCTAAATTGGATACATGAGAATCGACTGGAGGAACATCTATCTTGTATATATCGTATTTTAAACACTAGGGGAGCTTTTTTTGAAAAACAGTGTATTTCAAACTTAAGTTCCTAACCTTCGGCCCGATTTTGTCCATGTTTACCCCAGATTAACTGATAATCTAATTTGTATTCACCATATTGTACTGTAATTATTCATATTTCCCTCAGCAGAGGGGCTTTTTAACTTCCTAACTATAAATTGTCTCAGAATTTAGCTTCATATTTATTGCCACGATGAAATCTGTCTGTTTAATGCTGAGCTTAGTTAGTTACCTGTATTTATCTCCACTATTGTGTCACTATGGGATCTTATCTTTGAGCACATCGCTGACTTCATAGAAATAGGTCAGAATGATTATTCAGTCAGATTTGATTCGAGTGGTTCAATCAGGGGAATTTTTTCTGCAACACAGGGGATTGGGGGCTTTACAGGAGATCTACCCTTGTTGTTGGAGACAACAGCGTAGTTCTAGTTAGTTACATTGCCCATAACATCTACAGCTTTAGCAGACGTAGGTCTACAAAATAATGGTAGTAGTAATCCGAGCATAACGGTGAAACACTGAGAGGAAACATCTCACTGCACAACGAGTACTTTCTATTTTGATTCTTTAAGTACATTCTGCTGCTTGTGCTTACACACATTTGCTTCAGTAAGGTTTTGAATGTAGGACTTAACTTGTAGTGGAGTGTCTTCACAGTCTGGTATTAGTACTTTTACTCAAGCAAAGGATCTGAATACTTCATCCCCCACTGCTGTTAGATGACTGCATTGGTAAATGGACAGAGGACAGCAGCTGCCCTTGAATACAGACAATTCCCTCCTCACTTTGAGAAGTATGAAGAGCCATTTTCACCACCGTTGTTTGTCAGACACCTCCCCTCCATTTGAACTTTCCTCAAGCCGACACTCTGACACCACCGCCCAATCGCAGAAGCCGGGCGCGGACCTGACAGGATGTCCGTCTCCTTGTGCGGCCCTGATTTCTACCATCTCCGGCAGCCCCGAAAATCCTCCGATCAGTGTAAAACACAATCAGCCATCCACCCTGCACCAGGCGGCTGACGGCTTACAGTGTGCAACATTGCGAGTCACGTAGTAATCTTTGCCGTGTAATCACTGGATTTAAATGCCTGCTTCTGTCCAGAATGAGCCAAGAAATTTGAAATATCTGATGTGGCATAAAAAAAGAAGCATTCTATCCAGGATTATAGTCTCTTAGTAAAGCCTGTGTAGGGTTACATCATTCTCCTCCTCTCAAATGTTCACCACTCTGGCTGAAAACATGTTTATCAATGGAGGTTGAGCCCTTTGTCCGTTATTTAATAGAGGTGCGTTCCGGTGTAGAGGAAGGGATCAGCTCTATCATATTAGAGCGTTTCACCATCGCATTTCTTTTCACCCTAATGTGCAGGTTTCTCCCGTTGAACCGGCGTGCACCACAATGAAAATAAACCACCTTAAAATGATGAATAAGGCAAATCCAGGGCACCCGGTGGGAAAAGTATAGCAGCGAGTTCCCTCATGCGTTGCCCCCCCCGCTCTGCTAGGCTCACATCCCTCTTTATAGCGACAGGCCACATGCAGAAGAGTGAAACGCTGCAGATTGGTGCGCCCTTATCTCATCAGGTTTTTCTCCAGAACGTGCCCATGATTATCGCCTGGAGCATAAACTTGCTCTGAAGCTGATAATTGTGCATTTACCACAGGGAGTGTTTGCTGGTATGCCTTTTTAATTATAACTTTAATAGGTTTCCAGGCAAACAAACACTAAAGCTCCAAATGTGCTAAGGATTGGATTCAGGGTTTAATTGGTCCAACATAAATTGTTTCCATTATCTTACCTTTTGGATAAGTATGGGGGTGATCACTTTTGACTCAGTTTTCGTCTTGTCCTATTTGTTATGCAAGAGAACATCTCAAGGTTGTTTTCCGCCCTCGGACAATGCTAATCACCCGTACAGAATATAACAAGGAAAATCATCTGCTTGCTTTGAGGGCCTTCCCGCATTTTCCACATGGTTGTACCTTTGTTAAATCTTCAGCCGAGAAAATGGGTGAAAGGGGAATTGGGCGTAGGTGGAGGCCATGTTCCCAGCCAATGACAACATCAGTCCAAGCCTGTCATTAGTGATAATTAGCTGTGTTTAGTGCCACTACCAGTATGTCATGTCTGACGACAGCTTTTGCTCACAGCAACACTGGAGCCACTTGCTCGGAACATTGTGTCTCTCTCTCCATTCTCCGCCACTGAAAACTCTAACCAGGTAGCGCCATGAATTAGTCATTAAGAACGTCTAACACAGTCTGAAGAGTTCTGCTCGGTCTTATCTGGTACTATGTCGGCTCCTCCTTCGTGCGTCAAAACTCATGCTTCTCTTCTAGACACAAGAAAGTAGGATCTCTCCGTCGGACTCCCTCGTCTCATCTGTCACACTCTTTCCAGGGGGAAATATGGAGGCTTATCCCACAAAGCTCTGCCTCGTTGATCAATTTGGAGATGGATTAGAAAATGCACTACAGTGCTGAATCAGAAAAAGCTTCACTTACTGTTAAAGGACTAATGCATCATCAGCAGAGGCCTGAGGGAAGGTTTTGACGGACTGTTCATGTTTGGGAACTACAGATCTTCTTCTGCTGGTCTCTCAGTGCTGGTGACAGGGTAGCATCTAACTAAAGTTCTGCAAGCTTTTGAAAGTTCCAAAGGACTAGTACGGATCCAAACCTCCTATTTTTTGACAGAGTATAACATGAACACTGCTTTGGATTCAAATCCAACTCTGCCTGGGGTTTGAGTTTGCTTGTTCTCCCTGTGTTTACATGAGCTCCTGTAAACACAGGTGCTTCAGGTACTCCCACCTCCTCCTACAGTCCAAAAGCAGGGGAATTTGTGACTTTAAAATGCCAGTAGGCATGAATGTTTGTCTTACTCCATGCATCGGCCTTGTTATAAACTGGCTTCCTGTCCAGTGTGTGGATATAAATGGATAATTGGATGGATAAGCGGGGCTTATATTGGTAAAGTGTTTCAGAAGATATCGAAAAAAGAAGAAAACATTTCAAACAGGTTTGACCCACAATGTGTGTTCCCCAGGGCATGACTGCAGGATAAGTCCAATTCGTCTTCCTCCTGGTGTGACTCTTTTCCGGGCTGGAAGACACGACTGCATCTTCGTAACACGTGATTTAGCAAATTAAGTCTGCTAAATTAGCTTTATCCCAGAAGAAACCATAGTGACACAAGCATCACAAGACGAGGGCTATGAAAAGATCCTTCTACAGCTTTATCCTTCATTTTCATCTCCCAGTGTTTTTCTGTTGTCGTTAGAGACTCCAATTGTTATGCTTTATTAACATGTTATTAATCAAACCAGTCCTGACCTTACTTTCGAACAATGTATTATAAAACAGCAAGTCGTTGTGTGAAAGTTGCGTTCCTTATTAAAAGAAGAAAAAAGAATAACGTCAGGCCGATTTATTTTCAGATGAGAAAATGAAATGAAATAACCATAAAAGCCGGTCGTAACATTTCAGATCTCCGACGAGGGGTGGCATTTCAAAAACAATTTTCAAAGTGTCCTCCATTTGATCTATTTTATATCCCCCATAAATTTCTTATGTCCTCTCAGCCTGGAAATTGAGGCAGTGATGAATGCTGGTCCTTACGGACAACAACAGGTCAGTTCATGTCGAAGGCTGGTCCCTTCAAACCCCTGGCGGTTATCATGAAGGTAGTTCTCAAGTCATGCGTGGAGAAATTCTTGACAGAATTCATGACAACATCAATAGAGAAAATATGTGAAAGGCTGCCAAAGTCAAGCGGTTTCCAAAGTCAGCGTTCACAAAAAACTCAAGTTTTTTAGTTACGTTTCACTCTTTGTGGGTCAGTTAACTCTCCAGGGACCTGGATGTGAGTATAGAAAGATTTTTTTCATGATATGCCCCCTTCAAGGAGGACTGGGTTTGGGTTGTTATGGGTTAAACTCTATTTCAATCAGAGAAGACTGAGACTGAAGAAAAGATGAATGATTTATTACAACAGATTATGTGTGGGGGAAAAAAACATTTAAAAAGAAAAGCAGATGATGTGTGAAAATGAGTCCATTGGAAAGTAATTGGCACTCTTTGGGGTGACTGACATCGAAGGATCTCTACCCTGAGAAGCAGCATGGAATATTCCCTTTTGGAGTGTGGGCATTGGTGGTGGTGGCTGATGAATGATGAAGTAATTAGGGCTGTACAATGTACAGTATTATGCAATGATGTCACAAAGTGCCCATGGGCAATAGACACTTTCTAAGACCTATAATGTCAACTAAGTTAGAATACCTCAAATATCGTAACTCAAAGCAATAAAAAACCTTAAAAGGTTCCAATGTTCCATAACTAATCTACAAGAAAAGTCTGTATATTTCCTAAACTAACTTATAATTATCTACTAAATCATTACAAGTTATATATATCATATAAACATTGGTGGACAGTAACAAAGCATATTTTTTATCCAACTATAGAACTTAAATACAGAGTTGAGGTATTTGTGTTTTACGTCATTATCTCTCTTTAATGCTACTTTATATTTTCCTTTCCACTACATTAATCTAACAGCTGTGGTCAGAAGTTACTTTTTTGATTACGTATTTTCATACCCATCCAAATCTGTTGCTTTCCAGTGTTTTTGAGTATTTATTTACACTTTTATACATAGATACTTCTTAACCTAAATAACATCTAAAAATAACGTTTTGGAAGATGTCGCAAAGCTGAAAACGGGCTGGTTGTTTCAAAAGTTGCCTTTTCTGGAGATAATTGCATCTCATAATATGATGATCTATGATTAAGGTACTTGACGGCATATAAAGTAGTTAAAATAACTTCAATCTTTCATAACTGCACGATAAGTACTTTTAATTTTGATAGTTTTAGTCAACATTGCTGATAATACCTGCATAATTTTACTAAGGTAAAGTTTGGAATGCAGGACTTTTAGATGTAGAGGAATATTTTTTTACATTATCATGTAAATACTTCAAATCAAGAAATGGTTCCAACTTTGTCCACCACTGCATGTAAATCACACACATGTACATTCTTGTAAAGGTTGAGGAGGAGTTATGTTTTTCCCAAATACCCCCCTTCATATTCTGTCCTTTCTTTTCCATGCTTGATGCAGAGGAGGGGGTAGGATAATTGTTATTACCTGCATCGGTACATGAATAATACACGCCTTGTGAGATTTCCTGCACATGTTCATATTCCAACATAAATAACAGTAGTGTCATTTCAATGTCACTGCATCAACCCTCATGTAAATCCAGCCCGTGGACAAAGACTATGTCTGTTTACTTTATTTTTGCAGCCCTGATGTTTAGTTGTTGTGAAGGTGCTTCTTGATATGGCAGCAGGTAAATTCACTCTCATCCATTCTTTTTCTACATTTGTTGAATCCAATGTGTTTTCTACACATGGACGCGGTGCATTTGGCTTTCATTGTCCTTATGTTATGCATTTTGGCTCACTAAGGTCACATAACCTAGACTTACTTGGAGTTTTGAATAGAATTCATTAATTTTAATAGCACACCTCTGTTTTTACTGCAATGACGAGTCAAAATGTCTGAAATACCTGGATAGGTGGTACTGAAGGTCAGCAGAGCCCAATAGCTGACTGATTTTTACGCCACCCCTTGACTTGATCACACGGCACAGCCTGTTGCTCTCATACTTTATGGAGAATGTTGGATTTGTTATGATACCTACAGATCATTTCCCTTTTTACACAATTTTCTATAGTGATATTGTGAAAATGACAACTGATGACAACAAAATCAGCTTTACTAGATTAGAGGACTTATATTTTTAAATATAATTTAGTTTAGTTAAGGGGCTCATGGGTTAAACATATTTTACTTGGCTAAAATGCTTGAAACTTCCACCACCCTTACACTGTAGTTGCATTAGAAGGAAGAAAAATCAGCTCATAGCCAGTGACCTCCTTAAAACATCTGGTCTTATGAGTATTGCATTTATAACTAAATCTGGACTGGTCCTTTAAGGCCCTTACATTGGAGTTGTTCGCCATGCACAGGCCAGACGGGTTGTATATTATTCACTATGGTTACTGACTGAACTGTATAGCCGAGTGGAAGGAAAAGCTCCTTGCCTCTGGAAGCATGAAGCAGGAAACAGGAAAAGGCGTTTCACATGATGTTGTGTCATAACGTCCCCCTCCCTGAAATCTGAAACTTTTGTTTTTCTTTAACTGCAGCGCTTTTGTTGGGCAGATTTGAGCATGAATAGCAGCGGATGTGTGAGCAGACCGAATCCACAGCCGATGGTTTCAGCCGCAGCTGCTGCTGATAAATGGTGGCAATCGGCTAAATAATAACTTTTGCTCACCTGGCTTTGCCATCATGATGTTTCGAGCAGCTACGGTACATTTACAGTAGATCTGTTCAGAGTGGAACTAGTTTATCCTTAAACGTACAAAAACAATCCACAGTGTTCACAGTGACTCAGCCTCTGCTGATAATCACAAGTAAAAATGACATCATCATCTCCTCCTTCATTTTGACTACATGATGTGGAATCTGTTGAAGATAAAGTGTTTCTATTCCTGCTGCAGGCTGCAGAGAGACCTCAGAGCTGTGATTTCAAAGAGTGGTGTTGAACCTCTGTGAGAGAGATAGTCTGAGGGACTACTGGGGATATTTTTCAGGGACTACCTCCTACATTAAAGCAGACTGTACAGTTGCTTGCCGGCCACAGGCCCAAGAGAGCAGGCATGCTAGATGTAGATGGGTGGGAGAAGAGGGGTTTTAGCTCCTCATACCTCCTCCTCTGACATTCTCCCTTCTCTGAAGTTCAATGTGTAGCAACATAGGAGTGAGTGCCTGCTCTTCCTCTTTCTCTCGTGAACCTTGTGAACTCTTGGTTTTCCGATAAATGTAATCCCAAACTAAACCTCCTGGTTTCGTAGTTGTTTGGTCATCCTCTATCCCTCTAAAACCAGAGGGTAGAGTCATCCCTGTTGCTTTTAAACTGAAAAGAAACTCCGTATTGAAATAAAAAAGCTGTTCTTTCGACAGCTCCAACGTGCCGCTTATCCTTCCCCCGGTGAACTGGCTGCTTTCGGTGGCATTTAATGATAAGACGACGAAAGGTCTTCCAGCTAAGCAAACAGAGGAGTCATTTTGCCTTTCCACTCAAAATTGCTGTGTGTCCTGTGGCTACATAGAATGCTGGTCTACTGAGGCTGCTGTCAATGGAAACACTGTTCCTGTTTTTCCTCTGCGGCTGATTTTTCTCGCTGTAACTGTTGGTGTTAAAACTGTTGGGTCTGCAGAGAATCGCTTATTTTTGATTCTGAAGCTGTGAATAGAACCTCTTGTTTCCCCTCTTTATTTCCTACATCTTCATTATTAAAGTATTATAAGACATCATGTTGTCTGTTTGGCCAGTTGCACTATTTTGGGCCGGATTTGCCTTTCAATCCTCTCTAATAAGGGATAACTCTGATGATGTTCTTCATCCTGCACTTCCATTTAGACACCAACAATGATTTCATCCTAGACTCTGCAAACAGTTATTTCCTGTGCAGCCAAAGCCTGATGCTTATTCACCTCAATCTCCATCCAAAATCCATTATGTCTCCTTCATTACCATCAAAATGGGCGCTGATTCAATCCCACATGCACCTCCCTACATGTAAATACACTTGATGTGTATTAATAATACACTAGATGTGTATTAATAATACGCTAGATGTGTATTAATCCACTGAGTGCAAAAGTACAAATGTACCCTCTCCTCTTGATTAAATACCTTTTCCTTAAAACTACAGCCCAGCTGTTCCACAAAAAAGATTCAGCATTTACTTTTTATTTTTTTAAATTGAGCCACACTTTTTTTTGACCTAATTAAAGTGATTAACATCTTAAAGTTAAAATGAAAGGATGTCTGGTTGCTGCAGGCCGTGTGGGCATTTCAGAAAGATGAAGCAGTATTTGTTTTAACAACAGCGTCACCCGTCAAAGAAATAACTCCCATCATAACCACAAAGTGAGGGATGACCGACAGTTTAAGGTATGGAGAATGTAGTTATTCTTCTTTAGGAGGACATTTGTTTTTTTCAGTGGAGGGAATGAAAACCACTGAAGAGGCAGAGGGCTTCCAACCGGACCCGACGATGGACCAGATGGGAGTGAACTGAACGTCCAGAATGCAGCTGCATAGAATGTGTCACTAGTTATCAATTCTGTATGTGTCTCACTTTATGAAGAGTCTAAATAGTGTAGCTCCTCAGTCTAGTGGATATATACATCGATCAGCCATAACATTAAAACCCCTGACCGGTGAAGCCAGCGTAGCATTGATTATGTCATTACAATGGCACCTGTCAGTGAGTGGGATATATTGGGCAGCAAGTGAACATTCTGTCTTCGGACTAGTTGGAAGCAGGAAAAACGGGCTAATGTAAGGATCTGAGCGACTTTGACAAGGACTGTACTTCTGGTGGGCAGTGGTGAACCAGCGACAGAGTCACGGTCAGCCGAGGCTCAATAATATGTTTGGGGAGCAATGCCAAGACCCTGTTGTTCTATCCCAAAGAGGAGCTACTGCTGCGCAAATTGGTGAGAAGGTTACCACAGGTCCTAATGGAAAGGTGTGTGAACACTGAGAGCAGCACAGAAATGTTTAGGGGAAAAAGGGGAACCTATGCTATATCAGAAAGGTGGTGTCAATGTTAGGACCGATGTACGCACACAAACAATTAGACTAGGTACAAACAGAAACTTAATGAATTATAGTCATGGGCCAAAGTATCATTTTTAAGGTTCTCTGTAAAGAGTTTTAAACAGTTCAGACATTTAAACTAAACACACTTCTTCTGACTTCAGTCCTAACCCATTGGATTGGGTTTGATTCTCTCCAGTAGACCAGTCTTGCATACTGTTACAGACTTCCAAAACCAGTTGTGTATAGATAAACAAATACAAGAGTCTATCAGATCTCACAGAAAGTGAGAACCACCCAACTCTTTCATACAAGCAGCCATAATGGCTGCAGAAAGTGTAATAAACCTCCGAGCAGAGTGGTAAACAGCCTCTTAGGGCTTGAAGTTAGAGGAACAGAAAAGCCTTTAAATCACACCCCATTGTCTAAATAGAAATGAAAATGGCCCCAGTGATACTTTACTACAAGTGATATGGAAATGAATTCTGTTTCTACATTAGCAATGAAACCAACAACATTTTTTGAACTTTCTAATTGCTTATAAGGCACTTTGAAAAGAACTTAAATCAATATAATATTTTTTGCCCACAACGTTTCTGGTTCTAGAGGAAGCTTTGAATTTATAACCTTTTCAAATAAGGTGATGCTTTCCCTATTCTTTTGTTTGTTTGTGAGCAAAGTTGGGCAGAAACTACTAGTTGAGAACAAAACTCAGGGGAAGGGTGAGACTTGACTTACTGTTTTTGGTGATGATTTCTAAAGGATAGTTGTTTGGCCTAAACATCTTGATCAACACACAACAACGCTTTTTTGCATAAGACAGTAACCCTCTGTTCGGGTTTGGCTTTTCATTCATACCACATCTGCATTTTATGGGGGGCCTGAAAACTCAGACCTTTGTTAATGTTTAAGTGTAATCTCTTGAAAACTACATCATTATAGTTGCTGTTTAAACTACCAAACCTCTTCTCAGAAGAAGGTGGAGTGGGAGTGGAGGAAGGTGGCACTTGTAAGCCTCAGGGCTGCAGCCAATAATAGATTTAGCTCTAATAATTGTTTTTTCCCTAAAACAACCATTTATATTTATTTAAGTATCAGACAAAAGTGTCTAAAACCTATTTCTTCAAGTTAAAGCTGACATAATCAAATGTTTTGTTTGATGTTATTATCTGTCTCAATGCCAAATGTTTTTAATGGACAGAAAATCTTAGGGAGTAAAACCTGTTAATGTTGGACGGCTCTGTTTATTGTTTTGATATTGATTAATGATGAAAATAGTTGCTTATTCATTTTGAAATGTCAGTTGTACTCATGCATGTTTATAAACGGTATATGGATACATGCATACAGTCATATTACTCTAGTACATATCACATACTCACACTCTCAGTTTTACCATCCTATTTTTATTTACTGACATAACCTTGAAACATTTCCTTATTTCATGTCACTGTATTTCCTGTATATTATGTTCCTTATACGCCATCTGATTGTTCGAAACTTCAAATAAGCCCACTGGATTTCCTTTTTTGTATATTTTTAAATTGTGCACACTAACCTAATCCAATCTATCTAGATGCCACTGAAAGAGAAATACAAAGGAGTGTAGTATTAACTGTTTTCTACGTGTAAACCAACAGTCTTCGTTTCTGCAGGGCTGTTGAAGACCACTATGTTTCTGCAGGGTTAGTTCCATAAGTGAAACCCTTTCTACTAGTCCTGGTATTTGAAAATGGATGCATGAATGCAATTAGACGTTATTCTCGAAAAACTAAATGTCAACAAGTTACCTTCTAGGCCCTTAGCCGGCGTTTGTTGCCGCTATCTTGTCTGCCTGAATGGTCTCATCTCCGTCTGAACATGGACCATTGAGCGTCTCTCATTAAACAGCGGATGGCTACTGTTTCCCACTCTTGTCTCTATTGACTTAGCTTCTGTGTTTTGTGTCAATAAAGCTTCAGTCGCAGCCTCCCGTAATCGTCTCACGTGGCCGGATGATTCATTTCCTCGTCCTTTAGCAAAGAGCTGCTCACATGAATTTAGTTATTGGTGTGGAGCTTGAATGCTCAGCTGATTTACTTCAACATAATCGCCTCATCAGCAATAAAAAAAACAACTCTCTTTGTCCGTTCAGAGAAGCAACGCGGAGCGTCTCCAGCTTTGAAGCTTCCGCTACGCTTTGATGTTTCGGATGTAACCTGGGAAAAGATGTTGATTGAGCGGGTGCCCCAGCCAGTGAAACAAAAGACAAGGACACAGAGGGAGAGGAAGTGATGCGTAGGCCTGTCATCTTCTGTAGATTCTCTCTCTCCGGGGAGCCAGTTAAAACACACATCTGAGCCGCACCATTCAGGCAGCAATGGCTCAGAGTTGGAGGCAGTGGGCTGCAAACAATGAGTAACATTTGGATGCAGTCATTTTGCTCAGCCGCCACCAGTAAATGCATTCTGAGGCAAAACTCACATGGAAGCACATGAATAGAACAGTTTCCACAACAAAGTGGAGCTCTTTATCTAAGTAAAGATTTATCTTACACTGTGTAGAACAGAGCTGATTGTGTGTGTGTTTCACACTAAACAGCGTCGTGCCTTCAAAGAAAATGTCTCAGAAAACAAAGGACACCTGAGTGAAATGATAGTACGAGTTAAAATTATAACTTATTATGTTTCTGAAAAAGTAAGGATATCATGGATTTATCATCGCCGACACAGATCCTTTATGTTATCCTGATAACTCCTTACCAATGTCGTAGATCATTTTTAGATTTCATACCCACATACACCTTAGTGCGAGGAAGATCTGGGGGGATTTTGGGAAAGCTCGAGGAGATCTATCTTTTATATCGTGTGTTTTACTCTGATACTTCATATGTAACTCACTAGGGGGATGAGAGGAGAGGCCTGGTTTTACAATAAGGTTATCCAATAATTGAATCACCTGCATGAAAAATGTAGCCACTCCATAATAACTAGTTGTGTCAACTTAAAAAGCAACAACTGAGACCAAATGTCTCGGACTGTGAGATGTGAAGGCAACTTGTCCCCAGCAAAATATCCTAACAACATCACAGAACCTCCTCCATGTTTGACCTTACGTCTAGTGTTCTTTTAGTGGAACGCTGTGTATGGATTAAACCAGATGTGACTGATGACTGTATATCCCCTCCATTCCAAACAGTTTGGCTTTGGAATCAATCCAACATTCTCTTTAAAAACAAGACTTGAGGATCATCTGCGTGCGTTCTGCAAAAGTTCAGATGAACCTTAATGTTCTCGTGGGTTAGCATTCGGTTACACCTCATTAAGTAGAGGAGACTTTAACTCTGACTTTTACTGAGGTGTGAGAAGCCTCCGGTACCATGGCTGTTTTCTTTGGATCTTTTATGACTTCCTGACGGAGCCTTTGTCGTACTCATGAGGAATTTTGGAAGGTAGTAACACAAACGGCTTTGCGAGACTTTCCAGACCGGTGTATTTAAGTCACCGGTTTCTTCACCTCTTTTGTTATTTGTTAATATTTTTTTTGTGCTACTGGTGAGACCTACCAGCCAATGTCAGGCTTCTGAAATGGTCTTTTTAGGTGATTGTGTCTGAACAGGGCTGGTTGTAATCAGGTCTGGGTCCGTGTAGTCCAGCTGCAACCAGTTATTTAAACAGTTCAGTAGTTTTTTGCATTAAGTTTCTATGTGCGCAAATACTTTTCCCCACAGAGCCAATTGATATTAGGTACACTTATTGGCTCCATAAATATAATTCTAATGATTAATATTAAATATACAACCTTGTGTAAGACATAAAAAAGAAGAAAGCGGGAGGGCATCCAGTCCTTTTTCACAGCACTGTATCAGATCCTCCTAACTCCCGCTGTGAGTAATCTACATATAAATCAGCATCATGTCGGGATTTCTGACAGGCAAAAGTTACTGCTTGGCCGCAATCCCTTTTCAGTCTTTTTAATGAAGACTTGCATCTGTTCCTAAGGGTCAGATTTGATTGCTTCACTGGTCTGGATGTCCAGAAATGTGAAGTTAAAGTTAAAACTCTGCCTCTACCTCAGATGTCCGTGCTTGTCAGATAGTTTTGCCTTTGGCTGCATAAAATTCTTTGTGATATGAAAAGTGCTGCAGTGTCCCAGAGAGGACAGATGATGGTTTCCAGAGACACACTATTCACTCCCCACATTACTTCCTACCCACTATCTGCCACCTTCAACTGTGTCCTTTGTTGAACTTGACAAAAAAAAACATTTATTTATACCATATTGTATTTGGAATGATCCAGCAGCTGCATTGATATGAAGTAGGGCTAATTTTAACATCAAGGGCTCACATGCTTATGTGATAGATGAACACTAAGTGTCATAAAATATATGTTCATATTGGACAGGAAGTGAATAAAAGGTAATTTATAGATACATTTGTAATACACCATTTCCTATTTTTTAATATTAAAGCTTTTTCCCACACATTAATTGGATATAAATGATGTAGTTAGGATTCCAACTAGACAGATACATTTATTTATTTGTTTTGTAAGACTAAAACTTATTTAAAGGTTAAAGTGCGTAATATTGAGTGGAATTTAGTGGCTAAGTTCAAGATTGCAACCTATGTTAGCTCATTGAAGGCAATGGAGCATAAAACCTAACCGTCAAAGAAGGCAAGTATGGAGACACAATTAGGGAAACCGTTGAGACGGAAACTGTTGAGGTCTGTCCAATTCACCCTCGGTATTAAACTCTGCAGGCCCCGCATGGCTGCACAGTGCTGGAGTGAGCTCCCTGGGGAGGTGAGAAGACCGAGCGAGTTTTCACACCACGATCGAGGGAAGCGGCGAGGTTTGGGCGGGGATGAAGGCACTGTTAAGCTCTGCTCTCCATTCCCTGATTTTTCTTATAAGCCATCGGAAAAACACTTGCATCTACTTAGGAGATGCAGCAGTCATTGAACGCCTGTCGGACGCGTACCTTCACTGGGTCGCCTGTTCAGACCTCACCATTTATGTCCTAACATTGTCTTCATGTTTGCTTTAACGCCGAGGTTTCATGCGCCGCTGCTTTTCTCTTGTGCCAAATGATAAGTATGATCCTTACTTTATCATAACACAAAATAGTTTTCCAGTAAAGAAAGAAAAATCCCCCTCTTTACAGCCCGCATTCAGTTTGTCTACCCAGGCGACTGGCTCTGCAATATGGCGGCCCCTCTCCCAGTGGTGGTTTTTTCACAGTACAAGAAAAATAAATAGTTTTGATCTCAGCTTGTTATACACTTACAAAATGTAGTAATGATTATTGTATTTATTCAAAGATTTGGCCCTTCACACTGCACCTTTAAACTTGCAGCAAAATGTTAATATTTGGCGTTTTCTGATCTCTACCAAGTCCTTAGGGAAATATGTGACTCTCTGCTGCTAAACGCTCCACTATGTTCACCAGCTGCTCTCTCACTGTGTTTGTCAGCTGGTGGGTTCTGACCAGGTAATATATGGTGGTTAGTCATAGCCTTTTTCCGCCGGAAAGATCGTTAGGCTGCAGCAGCAGAAAATGAAACTCAGGAGAGCCGTAAGAACCCGACTATAAGGATGCAGACCTGAAAACTAAGACTAATGAGCCAAAATATGTGTTTTTAGAGCTGAGGGGGAGTTGAAGAGATGGGTTACGATTCTCAATGGATTTATTACTCAGAGCAACACCTACACACATCACACACATATGGTAATTCTATTGGCTGTAAATAGAGAAATATATATAAAAAAGTGATTTGTGATTCTTCCCAGTGTACCATTTAATCATGATAATAACATCAACAAATAATGAAAAATGATTTTCTGTCTCTTCTCTTCTCTGTCTTTTCTTTTTCCACCGCTTTAGGCAAATATGTGTACCAACCCATGACCAATGTGTGCCAGCTGCCCAGTACAGCCGTGCCACCTGCTGGTGCCGAGTACAGCAACACCATGGACCTGTCCCTCTCTCTGGCTGAGCGCTTCCTGAAGCTCGCCCCCTGCTTCCAGTCCCCTCCCCACCTCGAGTCTCCCAAGTACTGTGTCATCGCAGATCTGTTTGTGGACGACTACATCGTGAAACGCATCAATGGGAAGATGTGCTATGTGCAGCGTCCCCCACCTCCCCTACCAGAACCACCTCATCCTTCGACGCCTCCACCACTTGCTGTTCCAACACGTCAGATGCCCCCAAAGCTCACTCAACCAGACAAGCCTAAAGCGCCAACCCAGCAGACGCCTGCACCCCCGCCTGTGCAGCCGGTCCAGCAGCCGTGCAGTGAACACAAACATCCCAAGATAAAAGGACCCAAAATGGACCACTGCTCCTCTCCGTCAAGCTCCGAAGACTCTGGCATCAACGCGCTGGGTCTGCATTACCTGGAGTCCTGCGAAGAGGAGAGCGAGGAAGAGGATGATGAATTAAGCACAGATGGGAACTCAAGCCCCAGCAGCCTGTGGGATCAGGATGACTGTTCTCTGCTGTCCCCGTCCAAGTCAATGATAGAAATCATTGAAAAGATTGAAACAACTGTGTAACTCACACAATGTCGATACGGACCCCACCTGTGAGGGAGCGTGACCCACAGGACAGCAGCATAGGACATAGAATAGTACTCAAGGGTTTACCCTACGCAGACCTAGTGGACACAAACCCCTCTGTAACGATACAACAGGGCTTTGTCAGGTGGGCTTTGAATTTGTTTTCCTACAGAAAACTCGCACACAGCCACTCCTCAGCCCGTAACCCCCGCATGGAGAGCATTTCTAGAACATGATATTATGATACAGAAAAATGAAGAATCACAGGAATATCAAGCACATGCACAGTTGGCCAAATGCACCAATTATATCTGAATGGTAGCTACAAAGTGCTAAATAGAGGAGTTGCACCTCCATCAGAGCGAAGACGCTGCGTGTTACTGAACCCGAGGTGTGTCTCAACAGAGGTTTTGTGATGATAATAAGCGGTTAGGTAGTGTTCTTCAGCCAGCCATTATTCAAATTCAACATTTAAGTGGCAGGTAAGCCTTTTCTCCTTCTCTGGTCACTGGCACCACCCACACATTTTAGTGATTCTGACACTTCAGCACAATAAATACAAGGCCGGCTACCTCTCATGGGCCCAAAGCACATCAGCCTTTTACCCCTTAATTACTCAGCACCGCGCCGCAGGGACACAACGGCTTTTTATCACATAAGTTCTGTCTGTGTTAGTGTGTAGTGTGTTAGGGTTTAGTGACACCGACACAAGCAGTCGGCCGACAGGCAGGCAGGTCAGTGTTTGACAATCAAAAACGATACAGAAGCACATTCCTTTACTATACCTGCCAACGAGAAACAATGAATCTGATAAAAGCTTCTTTAACCATTTATCAGACAGTCGGACCAGCCTTTCTGTCCAAGCGCTGTTATGCCGCTAAAGATTACAATATATATTAAGCCAAACATGACTTGACCTTTATTAGCAGCCAAGAAATTGCATGGACGCTTCCCTGGAGGACTCACAGAGAGTGTCATATTACCACAACAACAACTATTAAAATACTAGTGAAGAGGGAATATATCTAATATATGTATACATATTGATTTATAATGGTATACCAGCATTGTTTGTTGCATTTTTTGGAAATTGGCAGTGAAATGTCTTATATGATGCCAGTTGAATGCAGTCAAAGATAGACATGTGTGTCGCAGTCATTTATGCTAGGGGCAGAAATATGTCACCTAAAGGAGATTACAGTCAGGACTAGGATGCTGAATAGGTGTTGTGATGTTGTAATGGACATGCTGTTTTAATAAATACACTCTAATATAAAACGGATGAGACGGCCCCTTATTAGTCTTATAATTAAAAAGAAGATGGGCTGGATCTTTATAATGGTTTTTTCATGTTTGAAGAGTTGTTTCCTATAACGCACACTGAAATGTTCACTAATATGGTATGTTTTGCTCCAATGCTAAACTAGATTTAAAATATAAAATTGCATGATTGCATTCATTTGCAAAAAGACATTTTTGATTCAGAGTGTTGGATGTTTCTGCTATTTGAATAGATCACATTTTTTATTCAAGGACATCCCTTGACATTATATTGAACACAGTCCCTCTTAATGCAGCTTATAACTTATTATTGTTTCTTTATTTTCATACGAATAAATCGTTAAAACTTGAAAACACTTTTTATTTCTTAGTAGGACTGTCTTTTGTAAGCTTGTAGACATTTTCATCAGGAGAGACACACTGAAGAGAAGATTCATATTTATTGTGAAACTTTGATTACCCTGAGACACAGCAATGCAAACCTCTCTTTTGAGTCTGAATTCTGGTGGTGGTGGCGGCTGATGAATCTGCTGAGACTGACCGAATGATGAGGCTGTTGGATCTGGGAGGACTAGACAGCGATGGGGAGTTGGAGAATACGTGAACCAAATGTATTAAAGAACTAGATGCCTGTAGAGAATCCTATTTAGACAGCAACGGAATAAAAGGTTAACTCTGGAAGTGTGTCACCATGATCGGATAGTTATAGCTGCTTGAATGAGCACAGCTAATATTAATTGTTGCCCCAGACCCTGAAGCAGGTTAATGAGACTGAGAATGGGTGAAAGGTGAGAAGGACAGAGTGGAATGAGTAGTAACTGTGGCCAGGAGTGTGCAAGGGGATAGTCTTCCTAACACAGAAATGCCTGATTCAAACCAAAGGTGAATCCCGAGACGAACTATTATCCCTTTCATTCACTGATTTTCAATCCACTTCTCTCCAGCCCATACCTCCACCTATCTAGGTTTTTTTCAACCCTTATAATGGCATCCGTAAACACGTCATAGTCCACGGAGACTCCTGTCTGACCTCATCTTGCAGCCTGTCCATCACCACAGCAAACAAGAAGGGGCTCAGAGCCGCTCCTTGGTGCAGTCCCGCCTCAACCTTGTACCCATCAATCACTCTCACTGCACACCTCACCACGGCCATGTTGCTCTTAAGCCACTTTAACATACTTCTCTGTCACTACAGACCTCCTGCAATACCACAATTCCTCCTTTGGTACTCTGTCATGCTCAATAATTCAGAACCAAAAACTCAAATCAAAGTGTGCTGCATTGCTTACATTACATCAGACGTCTGGAATCTACCCTATTTTGTCCAGAAACCACACTCTTGACTGAACTTTTGCCAATTATTCAGTTCCACTCTGATTCGGCAACAGCTGACACCAGCCTTAGTTTATCTCTGAGTCGCAGCGAACTGAAACGTGAGCCCATTAATTAAACGCTTTTCAATACTTTAAACACAGTGGGCCTTGGTATTTTTTGGTCATTACTTATTGATTACAGATCCATAACCTTTGGCTGTTCTTTTTTGGTCTGGAGATCTTTGAAAGGCACTCAAGCCTCCCCCAACTGACTCACACAGATGACTAATGCTATCTTTAGAAAACGGTCTGCAAAGGAAAGTGAGAAATGCACTCAAACTGAGTCATTATAACTTTCACTGGCTGGTTTTGACCGCTGAGATGTTCTTTCTTTGTTATGTTTCACACATTGGCTCCTGTTTAACCTTCACATTCTGCCACAGAAATGTAAAGCTAGAGCTCTGACCTGGAAGCTAGGACTGGACACCATTAGAAGATTAGTGGTGTAAGAATTTTGATGTGAACTTTACAATCGTGCCTCTCCTACTCTTCTGATCCCTGGACTTCCATTTATTGATCCACGGTAGCGAAAGATTGCAGATGGCTGCCGGGTCTCCTGGGTGTTCTTCCACCGTACTTCATCTAGCAGCTGATTTTATGAGTCCATGCAAATGCCTCCCTCACCTTGACTTCAAGCCCGGATTGATTTCTCCGTGCTTCTCTTTCAGCCCTGCATTGTGTTTATCGATTATTTTTATTTCTGCCAGTACGCAGACAAAACCGGGAAATAATAATCAGTTTATGTAAAAATTCATCCATTGTTCTTCTCCTTGATGAAGAGGAGTTTTGCAACCAACTGTCTGGACGACAAAGTGGAGTGGGAGAAGAGGATGGGGAAGAGGAGATGAGATGAGAGAAAGAAAAGGGGAAAAAAAGAATAAAAGATTAGGAATGCATGAAGATATTGCAGCGACAGACAGATGAGAAGAAGCTCAATTAAAAGTATGATGATGCAAGCACATGTAAAGTCTGTGTGTGTGTGTGTGTGTGTCTGCAGGCGCGCACACTTGTGTGTAGTTGATTATTCAGAAATGATTTCAATGAAGCTGCTGACTGACTTCAAGAAGACATGCTGTTGCTTATAATCCCTCACAGCAAAGTCATTCAACTGGCAGGCACCTTGAGCTGTGGAAAGCTCATGCACACACACACACACACACACACACACACACACACACACACACCACGGAAGATACGCTCCTAACCCAAAAACGTCCTTGTCCAAGGACTGCTTCACAAGCAAGGTTGGCACAGAACAAGTCGCACAAGCTGTGGAGAGTCTTCTCACTCCCACTTTATTTTGCTTTTGATGTTCACTCATACACAATTACTGTCCCAGGGAGGTTTCCTTTTAATTTCCCGCAATTGCATTCTCTGTCCAGACGCAGGTTATTTGAGCAGGTAAAACAATTATACTCAGAGGAGTTTCTGCGATATAAAATCAAAATACGGAGCGCCTGTGTAAGAGGGCGGAGCAGGAAAAGGAATCAATCACATACATTTGCTGTTATTTACCTGAAAAACAAGTATTATGTTTATGGTATAAACATATTAATATTAATATTAATATATTAATAGGCTTCTGTTAAAACCAGCAGACAAATTGCAAAAAATGTTTAGCAGTTAGAATACAATCAGCACAAAACCTCCAACAAAGCCGCTGTGGCTTTGAAAAAAAAAATATTTTTTAATGAAAAGAAAAAAATATTTATTTTAACATAACAACACAAAAACAAATGATAGATATTTTAAAACAAATGTCAAACTCTGCCTCATAAGGTAACTATGAGAGTTTTGAATAGCACCTATAAATACAATTTCAACCAGTTCTGTTTAAAATGTGCGGTGGGAAAAATGCAAGTAGTCCAGAACCCAAAAGGGTCAACCTGAGGAGGTCACTTCTTCAGAGGGATGGATATGTAGCACATATAAAACCCTCTTCAAGACCACCAATGCTCATATAGACTGTCTGAAAATGCCCTTTTGCTGTCAGAGGATATGTTTTTTGTAAAAACTAGACCTATGCTTTTGTCTCCGACAGCAAGGGTTTATCCCCGAATAGTCCCCCAATGCCCCGCCTTGTACAAGCAATTCCCTTCAATAGAACTCCTCATATTAAATGTGAGTTAATGTCTGAAAACAGTATTTTTTGTAGAAAAACCCACCCAAAAAACAAAAAACCCTGTAAGTAAAATCTGAACTTCTAGAGTAAAATAGGAAAAATTCACTTGAGTTGATTCATATTTACGAAGGTTGGACCAACTCTTACAAATAATTAAGAAGTTATGGCTGAAAAAAAGTGTTGTATATAAAAAAACTAAACGAAAAACTTCCACAGTGAGTAAAATATCACTTACATTTAACAGTTGAGAAATTATCAACCGGAAACCTTTTAAGCTAAACCTCCCCCTAGTGTCGAAACTATAAAACCAAGCTTTCACAAAACCAATCCAGTTCACCGTTGTACTGACGTTTATGTGAGCGTAAAACTTATAATAAATTATAAGTTTATTATCCATTATCCAGTTTATTATCCATGATAAATTTAGATAAATTATCCATGAAATATTCCATGAGTTTTTGTCCGGAAAACACTGTTTCATAGGAAGGTCCTCCTAGTGTGTAAAATATGTGTGTAAAATATGAACTACAGTAGTAAAATATGATATTTACACGGAAGGCCATTCATATGCACCAAATTTGGACTAAATCAAACCAACCAACAAGTTGATTGCAGCAAGTTTGAACTTAATCGGACGAAGGGTTGAGAAATATGGGCCTAAAATTTGGAAGATAAAGGTCCCCCTGGTGTCAGAAATGCACAACCGACCTTTCCCAAAATCACACCAGTTCTTCCTCACACTGAGGTCTAAGTGGGTATAAAATAAGGAAAAATTATCCATGACATAGTTTTTGAGTAATCGCGTTCACACCACAGACGCCTGGAGGCGGATGTGATTATGATTCCATAATATCCCCGACTTTACGTGGATATAAAAAAAGGTCAGCTATGTTCAACTAAGGCTGACAGATGTGATTCAAATCAGAATAATCTGAAAGTTTCTAGGCTTTCTAAAACCCAAATCCTGAAGCAGTTGTTTATCAGACGTTTATCACCGATTTAAAACCTGAAAACCCAACACTTCCTGGACCTTGGGAACCTAAAATCTTAGAATCATGTGTTTATCATCATTAGTTGATGATTTATCAACTACTTTATTCATCAATGCATCTATTTGTGTAAACAGTTATCCTGATCAGGGTGAAGATTGATCTGGAGCCTATCCCAGCTGACATCGGATTAGAGGCGGGGCACACTCTGGATTAAATCACCAGATCATCACAGGACTGACGGTGAGACAATCATTCAAGCTTTCATTCAAATACAATGGATAATTGAAACACCTACTCATCTATATTGGATTTTTTGGGACTGTTGGAAGAAGGGGAATCCATGAAAACACGAGGTGAACATGAAACGCCACACAGAAAAACCTCAAGAGATCCCAGAGAGTGATTTGAACCAGGTAACACCTTAATGTGAAGCATCTGTGCCCCAGCATACCAGACTTTGGCCCCTCCCTCCCTCCCTTTCCTTTTATTTTGAAGATACTTCAAGACAAAAAAAGAAGAATGAAACCACTCACTTTATGACTTTAACATCTGACAGGAACACTATAAAATATCGGTTTCCTCCAGGCAACAGGCACTACTGTATGTTGCAGGAATGCAGCTTCCTATGTTCCTTCTCTTTTTTTACACCAGGCTCAATTTCAAAAAAGCCCATTTACTGTATGTGTCCAATTTGCAACATAATGTCCCTGTGATTGACCCGATCCAGGTGGCGTGGAGGCATCAGGGCTGCCCATCAGCATGCTGCTGATATACAATCAGACATGCCTCTGCCTGGGCTGTGCTGGATGGGCCTCTGATAAGCTCCACACTGTCACCTGGAGTGCAGCTTTGCTCTCCCTGCCTGTAAAATATTCATTACTTTTTTCCGTCACTGTCTGCTTTCGTCAGATTTCCAGCACTTTCTCCTTTTAGACTTTTAGAGAGTGGCTTTCTCCCACTGCAAACTACAGAAAACAGCTCCGAGCTTTGGCGTTGACAGACTGGGTTGTGTTTCAAAGTGCTCCCTCTATGTTGCTTAAAGCTTTTTGACTCACCCTTTCAGTGGATTTCTGAAAAAACCTGGGAATAATTCTCCTGTCATGCCAAAATGACTCACAGAGGTATATATGATCTGTGAGCTGTGTGGCGGTGGATCGGTCCCAGGTACACGATGATTGCGGAGCTGGAGAACTTTCGGGATGGATGACTATATTTGCACATCCATTTTTCAACACCCTCTGCATGCTTAAGATATTGGACTTTCCATTTCTTGCTCAAGTGCTGGTGAAGATCATTTGCAATGAACCTGAATTAAATTGCCTCACATTAACAAATAATACGTCTCAGTTGAAAGAAAGCTGTTATCTTCTTATTCTTGTGCGGCATTTTTAATGATTTTGATCGCGGCTATTGTAAAGCACAGTGATTGTGTGTTTTCTGTGCCGTCAGGGAGACTTTGAACCCGACTTAATCACATCAAAGAGTCAGAGGACGTGGGGATGCCCTCGCTTGGCTTTCAAGCTCACTCAGTCCAGTAAATGTGGCCGCCTTCTCCAACTCCTCTCTGTGACTTGTTCATCTTTTCTCAAAACTTCAAAACTTATCTACCATGATATTATTTACCAATATAAGAAACAAAAATGGAGCAGGTAGACTCAATGGGTGAAACCATTTAGAGGTAAACTGGTGAGCTCCATGCAGTCCACCAGGGGAATTTAAGTCGACGGGCGCCGGTTGACACATGGTGTTGGAGTGATGGTTCCCTTGGGGAGCAGATAATTCAGAGTAAGAACTCAGTCCACAGCCCAAGGAAGCATTCATTTATAGAGGTAAAATGTTTCTTCATCATCTTTCTGCCTCTTCAGCCAATAAATGGGGAAATCCCTCTCTAGAGCCAATGTTAGGGTTTTTCTTCAATTCAGGCTGATGAACAAACATGCAGGCTTTCATAGACGAGGACCTGCTCCCTCTGCAAACATATAGAGGGCTTTCTCCAAACTAACGTTACAAATTATAGATTTTCAGCTGATTAAACACTATTAAACATAGTTATGACTATTTATGTTCTATTTATTCAAATAGATGCCCTACATTTTTAAACACTGGAACTTTAAAGTGCATTTTTGCATTAGTCTTATTGAATTGCATGGTTTCCAGTTTGAACCTGTTTCCTCTTATTTGCCCATTAGCAAATAACAATCCCCCAGAAAAAAAAAGAAAAAAAATCAATACTTATACAGAAGTAGTAATGTCACAGAGAGACAGAGGGGTTATTAGGTCCCACGGGACCGCATTATGTCCAATGTGAAAAGATTGCTTTCTGCTGAGTTGGCGTTCTCCGTGCTCTTGACCGAGAGTTGCTGTTGTCGTAGACTTAAAAAACAAAAGTGGTAACACACAATTAAATTGAGTATTTTCAAGTTAAATTGACTAATGCAATGTGTTAATGTATTAATCAGTAGTTTAAACTCTAATTAATAATAATGTTGCCAATCACCAGAGTTCCGTATTTTAATTAATATATTAAAAAGTAAAAACTTCACTTGGATTTCTAACATAGAGAAAAACTGTAAAGAATTAAATCACAAAAATGTGTACAATATAGTTGTAACAAATAAAATGTTCAAGCTCATTTAAAGTGTTATTTTCACAGCACTGAGGTGGGAGTGTCAGGTGAGAGCTAACAATCACCGAGCTTTTCACGACACATGAGGTGCAGTTCAAGATTTTGTCTATAAAAATGCCCACCTATGCAAAAACAGAAGAAAGGAAAAAAATCATAGGACTAAAAGCGAGGACACTCAGAGCTTGTAATGTCTGTGTGGATATGCTGAGGGTGGATGAGGAGCGCTGTCTGCGTGATTGATGCCGCTCCAGTTCTCATCCACCCTTTTGAAAGATGCAGTTATCATCTGAGAGTATTTTATAAAGCTGCCACTCAAAAAATGGCATTGTTCTCTCTCTTCTTTTAAAAAAAAAAAATTTCCTCTAAAGGGTTTCCCAAAATAGAGGGAGAGATCTAGGCCAACACTGGACCCAGATTGCTTCTAGCAGATATGACTGAGAAAATATGGGACATAATCTTTCTAAATCTAAATGCCTGCTGCCTGTCAACCATAAAAAACATTGGTTTCAGGGGAATTACTGCATTAGGAGATCCAAGCCTTTACGGTGCCACAGGGTGGGCTTTGTTGATCCATTAATGTATGTGGAGATTTTAGAAAATGCCCTCAAAGGAACTTCCTCCCTTTATTCAAAAGTAGCAACAATATAAAGTTCTAAAAACTTTCTACTTATCAGATTCAATCACAGCAGTGGTGGATGAAGAACTGGGATTTCTTTAGTTGTTTAGTTTACTAATATAACACTGAAAATATTTCAATCAGAGAAAACAAAATGATGAATGATTTATTTCAACAGCAGATGTGTGATAATGAGTCTATTAGAAAGTTTTAGGCAGTCATACTCTTCGGATAGATTCTGCCATGAGCTGCAGCATGGAGTATCCCTCCTCCGGAGTCTGGGTACTGGTGGTGGTGGTGGCCGATAATGATGAGGCTGATGGAACTCCAAGGATTAGGTGGAGATGGGGAGTGGTATTGGCTCTAACTGTGGCCTTAGGTCCTGTTCACACCCGATAGTCCCACTCCTTGGCAGCAGATACCAGAATCATACATTATTTCATTTTCCAGCTGGTTCGGTTTTTAATTTCTGGTTTAAAATGAATTTTAAACCAGAGTCACGCGCTCGGAAGTGCCCTTCAATTATTTGTCAGACTATATAGGCCGGTAAAAAAATCAACAATCTCCTAATTTCTACGGGGCATCTTGCCCGTCTTGATCTTGAGTGTAAACTACAAACTTCATCGGACCTGGGCGATGAAGGTCTGGTCAGATAGCATGTATAATACATGTAATACATATAAATACAATATGCCTTCCATGGTGGACACTCTTCAATCAGAAGAACTCACCTGATGACGGCTGACTCTAATGAGACCCAATGTCATGTCATAGAATCCATACGTCTTCTTTAATGAATGAATTCAGAGAGAATGACTGAATGACTCTAGTCCATCTGGTGAACACAGCCTGCGTGGAATTCATGACATAAAACGTTAAAAGAATACATCTTAGCACACATATTAGGAAATGTCCAAGGCTGGTGTGAACGCGATCTTAGTGCACCAAAGGATAGTCTTTCTAATTGAACTTAAAGTGTCAAAGTAAAAGTTCTCACGGTGCATTAAAATGGTCCCTCAGTATTTTGCAGTTATATTTTGATTAGTATTACTACTGCATTAATGTGTAGGCCTGCGTCACTGCAGTAGATGTTAAAGGATGAGGTCATCTAAAGACTTCATGATGTTGAATAGTTTAATCTATACGCACATCAGAAGAAGTAGGAGAGTCTTCTCTACCCATGAGGACACATTTTATCTTTCAGTTTGGCACAAACTAATTCAAATTCTTTAGTTTAGTACAACTTGAATACACAATACATACAGAGTCATTTGAAAGTGTGCCACTTCCTCCAGCTACGGTAAGATAAGACATTGTTTTGGAGTTCATGAACTCAAAAGTGTTCGAATATCACAGCTTCAAAATTCAGAGTTACTGAAACTTTGAATTTAACATTTCAAGCAGGGTTTACATCATTTTTCAAAAACATAACTCAATGTTTAGTATTAGTGTGTTCTATGTGTTAATAATCATGTAAATATTAGATTAGTTTGGATTGATGATCTGTGGATGTGTGCTGGAGCTCCTCCTCACACATTCTCTTACTGTGGGTAATGATGACTGTTGAAGTTTTGTATGAAGGAGGAGTGAAATGAATTCTTGACCACACACACACCCTGTTGAGTTAGTTCTGAAATCCGCATTTAAGTCATGGTGTCCCTCAGGGCTCCATCTTTGGCCCCGTGGTCTTTAGGAGATACATAACGCCACTGGGTCAATTAATATTAACAGTCTCAGGAAATAGTGACTAACATTTCCTCAACCAAATTTCCTGAACCAAGGGTTCATTAAGATCAACCACAGAGATTTATCTATTTTTGTGGTTTGGATCGATACTTTTTGAAGTGATTTATCTCCGCGTGTACCTTTTTCAACCCCCTCCAATACGTCGACAAAGAAAAATTGCAAAGCAGGCGCCATAATAATCTAATTGTATCAGTTTTAACAGTTAACACTTTGAGATTTGATCCAAATGTAAAGTGCATTATAAATGAAATGTATTATTATTATTATTGAGTCTGATGAATATTATTATATCCCCGACTTTGATGACAAAAAGAGAAAAACTCAACATTGAAGTTAGTAGAAATTCCATACCAGTTTAAGTTTTCAGTACTCATTCCAATCAATACATTTGAGGTTTTGGGGTGTCCAGTGCACTCTTTATAAGTTATTGTTATGGGTTCTGGTATACTGGTTCAGCATCATCACTCTACGAGGATGCTCTCAGGCTTTTTTCTCGTTTTTCGCTGAGGGGTTGAAGTTCCATTACTATACACCCACCATGAATCGCTTCTCCAGTATATAGAAACAGTGAAAGTGTGGGTGAGAAATAGGGGCTTCTAATGTTCTAGCCTTGAATTGTGCACACGGCAACATAACACTTGAATAAAGAGCACAGTTCCACTCAACACACACTTGCATGTTCATGACAACAGCAGCAGCTGGCATTGACAAGCGGACAAGGAACAGTCTGTTACGGTGAGATGTTTAATGGTGAACAAAACCGAGTGCCAAATACACCGGCTCAGCAGCAGGAACTAGGAATAATCTGTGCTTGGAAGATCAGGTCTTTGTGGAAAAGAAAGCAGAAGCGTCCAGCAGAAACGTCTCATTGAACTGTGTATAAATGGACCCGTTGGCTGGAGCAGATGAAGACCAGCAGATGGTTCTGCGTGCCCGGTGGCTGTATGAACTACACCGTGCTGTGGCCCCTCATAACCCTCTTCTGCTGGCAGCACAGCGCGGCCCCCTGCCTCGCTGGCCTTGCCTTCACAAACACAATTAGCATGTAAATGAAAGCTGAGCCTCCTCGCCCTCGGGTGCAGATAGACTGCAGCGGACCTCCAGCTTCCTGGTGAATTAATATGACTGGATTCATTGTTGTGGCATTATATGGGGGTGGGTGCCGGTTATGGTGAGGTCAGAAATCCGTGATCCTCGATATGAACACCAAAGGTTGGGTTGTAGAGACTGACACTAATGGATGAAGAGGCGGGAGAGGAGGAGGAGGAGCTCCGTAGCGAGTTATGAAGATCGTAACAACAATTAGTGTTCCTACTCACCTCCCTTCGGCCATATTGTTGTATTGTTTTCTGTCTGATTCACGGCCATGATAAAACTTATAGAAGTATTCCATTGATGCTGAATCCACAGGAAATGTCTCAGTTTAACTGTATCTTTAAAGGGGAGGGATACAATGAGCTCATGGAGTTAGTGAAGGTATGCTCTCACGAGGGTTAGCCATATTCTTATTCTCATCTTTTTTTTTAACATTATAGTTTAAGTGTAAACAAAGATCAAGTCAAAACCTCTTTATATTAAACAATCCTCTAACAACCAGAAAACAATAATACAACAATAATTCTTGATTTCTGCACCTTCGTTGTTAGTTTTAGGCTTATTTCTTGGTTTACTTCCCAGATCTAGTCCTGGTCTTAGTCCTCAAGCACGTTTTGCACATTTAAGTTTTACAGAACAATAGAAATATATCCGGCGAACTGTCACGATCATAATCTTAGTCAAATCCTGCAATCTGTCTTAATTGCAGTAATATACTTTGGGCCGATAAGGCCATGGCTGTACCCACTAATGAGATCATTGAGGTCTGGACCTCTGCATTTATTACAAAGAATATATAATAGAAGACATGAATTAACTGGCTAACTGAGGCTTTAAGTTAGGCTAACTGTCAGGGTACTGAAAAAACCTTTCCCGAAGCAATAACCTGTGAGGGAAGAGAAGTTATTTCAACCAATGATTGGTCTGCTGTCAGAACCACAATCAGTCAGGAATAGATTTTCATGCATATTGACATGATTTAAGTCAATAACAATCTGATTGTTGCCCTCAAAAAGTCTCAAATGCACGTATATATACTGAAGGGGAAATCCTTGCAGACCCGCAAAAATCATTAGCCTCGGTTTTTGGACCTCAGTATTTCTACAACCCTTGATGTGTGGAGATATAAAAGAGAGCGGTTTGAGGTGGTGGTTATGGAGTGGTCAGGATGACTGTGTTCTTGATATGAATATCAAAGGTAGTGGAGACTCACTTCACATCTAACGGATAAAGAGGCGAGAGACAGAGAGGGTTGGGCTCCCTCCAGGACAGAATATCAAGGTTGTGAAGAGCGACTGGAACAAAGCGCCACATATTAAAAAACATCGTATGTGATTTGACACAGAGAAAGGCGGTTCCATCCATCTACCTCTGCTCCATTGAATAGTTTTTTTTCCTTCACAGTTTCAAGGTTTGCTATTTTTCATTTCATCTCGTCTTTTCATTAATCTTTTCTTTGATCAACCTCCTCTCTCATTCATGGCTGTTGCACGAGTCCAACTGATGCCTCTGTGGCTCTGCGTGGTACCGAATCATTAGGACCGCCACCTAACAGCATCCTGTTGACGGAACGAGACGTCTTTTGTGATTTGGTTTGTATTTACAGAAAATGAAGATATCAATCCTTGTCAGAGTGTTTTTGCTGATGTGACATTGTGTGCTGTATGAAAAAGCTGCTTGGATAAGTAAATGAGGGATTCATCAATACCCCTACTTACATATTTGCTGATACAGACTACCAATGAGAGTGCTCTCACTATCGCTTAGCAAAGTAAATTGTTTATGTGAAAAGAATAGAAAGTCCACTGTTTAGAGGTGAAATCAGAAATCTCTTCATTTCTATTCTACAGAATCCTCTTGGTTCTTGGTCTGCAGTCAGAGAACAGGGGCCATTTGACAGTGGTGTCTCTATTTACCAATTTTCTTCAGTCTGATTTGCATAAGATGTTCTTTCCTCTCTCGGCCTGATCCCACCGTGACTTTATTTCATCCTGCTTTGACAACTGTAACGTGTTGTATTCGAGGTTCAGCCGTAAAGCACAACCTCCGACACCAGAGGACCAGATCGCCTCAGCCATGCTGTAGCATCTCTTCACTGGTCAGATGTCCGTTTTTGATCTGATTTTACAAGTTACTTTTAAAACACCTCATGGTTTAGCTTCAGACTACAATGTTGAACTGCTGCTCTCCGTGAGCACTGGCATCAGATCCTCAGCCAAGGATTATTATTATCATCATCATCATTATCCTCATTATTATTATCATCATCATCATCATTATTATTATCATAATCATCATCATCATCATCATCATCACCACCATCATCATCATCATCATCATCATCATCATCATCATCATCATCATCATCATCATCATCATCATTATTATCATCATCATCATCATTATTATTATCATCATAATCATCATTATTATCATCGTCATCATTATCCTCATTATTATTATCATTATCCTCATTATTATTATCATTATCCTCATTATTATTATCATCATCATCATTATTATTATCATCATAATCATTATTATTATCATCGTCATCATTATTATGTCATTGTCATTATTATTATCATCAAAATTATTATCATCATCATCATCATCATTATTATCATCATTATCATGATTAACTTTGTCATCATCATTATTGTCATCGGTTAAAATTATCTTATTATTCATCACTATTATTGCCATCATTTTTATTATTATTATCATCATCATAATAACTATTATCATCATCATTATCTTCATTATCCTCATTATTATTATTATTATCATCATCATCATCATTATTATCATCATCATGATAATCTTTGTCATCATCATTTTTGTCATCAATTAACATTATCTTCATTCTTATTGAAATGATTAGAGTTATTTTTATTTATCACTATTATTGCCATCATTTTTATTATTATTTTCATCATCATCATCATCATCATCAGTATTATCATCATTATTATTATCATCCTCATGGTGTTATCACTTTTATGATTGTTGTCTTAGTTATAGTCATATAACATTCAGATACATTATTCTAGAGCCCACTTCTACCTCCTCTTTTCTTTCTCATCATGGCTCATACTGAGAAATCTCTACCCTTCTGACGTTACTCTTCTTCATTGGGATCACACAAAGGGACTTGCGTACCATCAATATGTCAGTCGTTGAGGCCAGGCTGTCGCAGACCAATACTGCTCACTGGTGAAAATAATGAAATAAATAAATAAATAATGATCGATGCTTTCTGCCCACAGAAATGTTTATAACACATCATTCTTGCAAAAGCCACATCGAACTGAAAGGGAAGTCAAAGGTCAGTGGGTTTAGCTAGCGGTTGGATACAGTACCATAAGTTTTACTCAATGTCTGCTGCTGTCCTTCACTGCTCTCAGCTCTCTGAGGTTGCTCTCAATTATTTAAGAGACAGCAGTCCTCTCAGAGAAAACCCGATAGACCCTCCTTCCTCTATTTCCAATCAGCCGGAGAAAAAGGCAGACGGGTGGCTGGGGCACTGCTGCCGGAAATAACATTCCAGCAGTGGCTTCAGCATTGTATCTGGTTCAGAGGCTGCTGCTGCATCTCAAGATGTGCTAGTACCACAGATGAAGAGAGAGCACTTATCTTGGATTACGGCATCACGGTGAAGAGGTTGGCTATGGCTGCAGAAAATCAAAGTGGGGAAAGCGGCATGGCCAAAAAGACGAGGCTTGTCTCAACCAGCGCTGCCTTTGGTTTGCTGTCAGAGCCTCCACTCCCACAGACGAGCCTCCTCTGTGGAAAATGACAGTCCATCTGTATCCATCCTCAGACATGGTCAGTCAACCCTGGGCAGATAGATAGATGCTCAGTGGTCTCACTCCAGCGCCAGCACCTGACAACTTCAACGTTTTATTAGACAGCAAGTTTGTGTCCAGAGCTGCTGTCGACTTTTTCCCTGACTTATTCCGTGGAGGACATACTGTAGTAGAGATATATGCACTTAAAGCAACACATGTCCGAATCCATCACTAAATTATAATCCAAAAAAACGGTATAGCATAATTTTAATGATGTATCCGTCAACATAAACTTCCATGGATGCTGGGATATGGACAGGAAGTGCCGGCTGTAACAATCGTTAACATTGAGCATATTTCAGCTTTAACTCGGCGCTGCTGCTACCATGAACTAGTTATGTTTGCTATTTATGCAGTTATTGACCCCATTAGTGGACTCTTCCCAAACGAAGAGCTCAGAACATGAGGGGCAGGTTTACATCGAGGTTGCATGCTTTGGACCGCAGGGAGATGGAGGTAACATCACTATTTCGGAGTGACCCAGCAGGGACACGGCATCAGGACAGACATCAGAACCAGATGTTGGCGAGCAGACAATGAAAACAGTCTCTCAGTGAACGCAGCCGGACCGATTAACAAAACCTCGGAGAACAGTTCGATGACAGGCAGTACTGACAACTACTGACGGAGCAGCTGGGTCAGTAGAAAGACTGAAACACATTCTAGCCTATGATAACAACCAGAAGGCAAAGCACATTTTCACCTCGTCTTATTCACATATAGTAGGTTTGATTGCAGGATGTTGTTTATTCATGATACGCACACAAGCTCCACTGGGAATTCATTCACATCAAACAGCACCAAAACCAGCAGGTACTGTTGTCTTAGGTGTTATACTGTGTTCAGCTTTTCTAAAAGCTGCACAGCTTCATTCTACTATCTCCCAGTGGCTTTTCTTACCCCTTCTCCTCATATCTCCTCATAGAGCCATGAAGTAAAGTACATGATACATCTCATTTATATAGCACCTTTAAAACCAGCTGTTTACAAAGTGATCTGACAGACGAGGCAAAAACAGTAAACGCAAAAGGCTATACAACGAGAGAAAAACAAACAAACCATTAGACACAATCACACTATTTTTAAAAGGAGGATAGAGATGAGAGGAAGTCATAAGAATGGCCAAAAAGACAAAAAGCTTTCTCTAAAAACCCATAACATTTTATTGTATTTTTGGTGTCTAAACCAAAACAAGTTACCCATTTTTGTTGGCTTAACATAACTGAGTACATTTGGTGTCTAGAACTAACGATTGTAAAATAGAAATGGTTTTTCTCAGCACACAAACAATGGTCTAGTTAACCCTCCGGAGTCTGATGTCAGGCAAGGGCCGCCGGCCGCCAATTCAGAAGAGGCAGGAAAGAGGTCGCAGCGCCTCCCTTTGGCCAGATTTTACATATTGGACCTTTATTGATCATAATAATGTTAGGTACTTATTATCATGCTGTCATCAACAGAACATTCAATCAGAACAGCATTATGTGATTATTCTCTGCATTTGATGCTGCCCCCTGTGAAGCGCACAGGGAGCAAATTTTGGATCTGGGTCTTGATCAACGACCCTGCAACCTGCAGGCTGGAGGGGCCTGGATCAGAACAGCCGATCTCCCGATTTGGGGCTGACAGCTCTACCAACTGAGCGACAGCCTTTCCACCTGGCCTCACCTGCTGCCGCCGGCGGAGGATTGAACTGTACAATAGGACTATGGTAAGTGGTATTATGAGAAGGGACATTCAGGGCTAGTAGGTTAGAGTACTGTCAGATAATCAACAAAAAAAATAATCCATACTTCTTAGAATTTTGATAATATTTCTAGTCAATTTTCGTATCTTTTAAAAAAAAAAACTCTTATTAAACTCTTGTCCACATGCACAAATAGTTATATAAGTAATGCTTCTGCAGAATCATCAATAGATTCAGAGAATTACTGCAGTAACAACTGCGGCCTGTAGCTTGTGTCCCTGTGGAAAAAGCCAGCCAAAACCCTCCCAAGGTACAATAACGACGTGTTGCTCTATATTTACCACATCATCTCTGATTGGGTTTGTCAGTGTTGAAAGACTTGCCCTGTCAGAGGTGTGTCGGTTTATGCATGCTCTGTGATCTGTGTGCGTTTGTCTGTGACAAACACAGACAGGCAGACAAATTAATTGAATTAATGTGGTGGGATTAGATTTTAATTCAGAATGACGGGGCACCAGGATTTACTAAAAGTGACACCTCTATGTGCACAAACACAAAGAGAGACACAAAGTGTTGGCAGCCTGTCTTGACAAAAGTCAGGAGATATCTGATGACTGTCTGTCTGGTTATCATCCTCCTCACTCCAGATTATCACCACACCCTCACCTCCCTCCCTCCCTCGGTTTGAAGCCATTCTGTCGAGCCACCCATGTGTATCTTTGTATTCTGTGTTTGAGGCTGTATCAATTTACAGTTGTAGCAAATATTGCCGTGGTGCAATAACGTTAAGGAGCAGATATTGTCTCAGAATTGCTTTGTCTGACAAACTACAGAGGCAGAATGCAGAGTTGTTTTTTTTTTGTCATTTTCCTGCTTCCTCACATTTCCCATCATATAGCAGCACTGTGAAGAGATCCAGTCAGAGAAGAAAGTACACATTCCCTCTGTTTTTAAATCTCTTTAATTAGACTCCTTTAAGGCATGGGGATTGCTCCAAGGCATACAATCTTATGCTCGCAAATCTAATACTATGTCCAGGGGATAGCAGTGAGGCCATTGTTTCCTCCAAGATATCAGGCTGATATTATTCTGTGGAGGTCATGGCGCTCAATGTAGAGAACAGACTCATGGGAGCATTGTTAGCTGCCGCCTCGTTTTGTATCCAAAATCATTAAAGGCACGCCTGAGGTGCAAATGTACAAGCAAAACAAAAACAACACGGACTGGGAGGATATTCAGAGGTCTTGAATTAGTATGATTTCCCACATTGAAGGCACAGGCGACGAAAACACCATGTTTCTATTGTAGACGAAGATGAAAAGGAGCAAAATGTATTCCCTTTAGACAAATCTTTCAGAAGCCATTTATGCAAATGAGAAGATTAATGATGAGTCACAAATCTGAAAACTTGATTGTAAAACCAGACAAAGATTTTATACTCTAACACAATGTCCTTCCTTTTCATCAGAATAACCACAGAAGAAAATTTCATTCTCACAGCTATACGTCTGCTTTTATTGTCAATGGTTATTTCAGCACCCTGAAATTTGATGCCAGTTTATTTGGGTAATGGAGACCAAATTGAATTCCCCTTCCCTTGTCTTCAGCTACATGTGCCATTGATATATTCTCCATCTTCTCCACTCTCCTCCACCATGGATCAGTGCAGATGTTGTTATAAACGTCCCAGCATCCGTTTCCTTCTCTCCCTCATGGCTTGTAGAAATAGGAAACTAACAGCTTTAGACATTCTCTTAAATGATTGGACTCCATTTCTCTTCCATGCACTCTTTAATTGCAGGTTTTCTTAAATTCATAAATATCATACAGGTGAATGTACCGCCTCTTGAAATCTAACCGCTTAACGTGACGGAGACGATATGTTAATGTAATTAGTTTTTCTTTAAATAAAAGATATGATTATGTTGTCTGTCTGATGTCTCTTAGTAAACTTCACACATCCCTAAGAACACTTGAATAAATGTATTACAGTATGTGAGGGACTGAGCTGTTAAGCAACAGGAGTCAAAGGTGGATTTTGTGAAAGAGGGCTTTATTTCCCACAGAATAAGTAAGAAAAAATTCCTTAAATAATCAGTAATGTTCCAGCCCATAAAGACTGGTTTATTCATTTAATTTTACCTTACTCTAACAAGCAAGTGTCGTTGAGAGACCTGGCCAAGGCAGCATCCAATCATACATTTTAAAATGCAACATTTCATACAAATAAGCCAAAATAAAATACAAAAATACTTTTTATACCATATACTCCATCCTCAAATTCTTATGATGCTTTTAAACTTATCAATTGATACGATTTAATCCATTTTTAGGTCCTTTTCGTAAATTGTTCTTGTTGTTGAGAAGAAATATTATTTTTTTTCCCAAGATCTGATGAAATATGAGGTTCATTGAAAAGCAGCCACTTAGAAGAGCTTAACTGGTAACTACCAGAGCCGACACACAGAAGGGTCAGAGGTCAGCTGGAGTCTGCTGGGGGTCGGTGACGAGAAACATGAGATTGTTTAGAAAAACGCCAGAATCGGAGAGCATCTCTTTTCATTCAGAATCTGTTTCTGATGTTTCCTGGTCTGATATATTTTGCCGCATTTTCACAGGAGGATAAACAAATCTATGAGTGGGCGGATACTGGATCCCTACAACTGGAACCTAATGACCTTCAAGCAAAAGCAGCAGAAACCAGAGAGGAGCACAAAGTCAAAACTCTTAAAAAAGTTATACTGATGATGATGTGGCCATTTTTGTAGTTCAACATGCTGAGCACTCTCCCAGCTACAGCCCGCATTCTGAGACCTCCTTAATTCCTCCTTTGGAGAAATGTAAATTGGCATGTCATTGCAGCTTGGATGTCAGGACAGCGGTTCCTATCATCTCCTGCATGTGAGGAACATTCAAAGGAAATCTCAGCTGTCCTTGGGCAGAATCACATTTTTCCCCTGAAACTTTGCACCCTCCCTCTTTCAAAGTCACAGGTGACTAATCCTGACATGTCAAATAGGTTGACTACGTTTCCACAATGGAAAATTTGAAGGCTTCAGCACATTCCCATCACTTCCTTCCTGCAGTGTTCAGATGTTGCAGACTTGCCTGTGGGGGAAAAAGAAATTACTGTAAAATTGTACATGCTTATAATTTATAATATATATATTTTTTCCATTACAGTTTCTAAGCCATGGCTTGGTTAAAGTGTTTGAAGGATATGATGAGCTGCTGCCGCAGATACCAGCTGAAATTGTGAGGCATTGTGAGATAGAAGAAGATGCATGATGCACTGTGATGCAGCTCAGCGGAGAAATGTACTGTATTATATGATGTTGATGAATAAATAATCAAATTACAAGTGAAAATGCAGGTTTTCCTTTTCCTCTTTCCCAAACAGTTTGCTTGTCAGGAAAACTTGTGTATCTTTAAAATAAAGATAAATATATTAATGTTAATGATCAAGATCTGGTTTGAGAGATTGCGTCAACGTGTATTGCCACACACACTTCTGCTTGATCAGGATGTGCTCCGTCCATTCCTCCTCGACCAAGATTCAATTTATGAGCCTATTTCTTTTTTCTCAAGGGCACCTCATTCTGCTTTTATGCAGACGAGTCACACATTTACCTTTCCCTGAAAATAAACCATGCAAGCTCGATTGTCTAAAACTTTTAAAACTTTTAATGAAAGCCAAACTGAGGTCCTAATTATTGGACCGAGTCTTTCATGGACCTGGGCCCCCTGCAACAATTTCTTAAACCCAAGATGATACATTGATTTTGGACATGATACGCAGATTTCAAAAAACATAAACAGTGTTTATGACCAAGTTTTTACAAATTGAGGATTTTATCTGAGGATCAGGCCCTAATAATAATTTTGCAAAGCAAATACATGCTTTTATCATAACATCTGGACTACTGTAATTCATTTTATATTTGAGACCATATTAGCTCAGTCCCGAACTGCCTGTTTTAAAATCCTGCCTGTCTTGGAACACAACGGACAATCTCCACCCTGGCCATGTCATTTCCATGGCAATGACATGGCAATGACATTTTAATCAACTAACTGGGGAGAGGACATTTACTACCATGATCAAGAACTGGAAGACATATTTGTGTTCATTTAAATGTTTAAAAATGAACTCGGTAGTCATGGATATCCCCACAAAGAAGAAAAAGTTGACAACTGGCAAGACTAAAGACTACAGACCACTCCAAGTCACATGGACATTTCACAAATAGGCTCTCACCAGAGGATCAAAGCCACGGTACCTTCCAATCAAACCTCAAAGCCAACCGGGCTCATAGAACTCTTACAGGACCTCAGAAGGAACCACGCTATAAACTGTCTGATCTCCAGTCTCCCTTTGTACTCTGATGAAGGCCCACTAGACCAAAATGTCAGCACGCATGTTGCTGTGACAAGGCCAAAATAAATTGTTGGAACGGAGTTTAGTCACTTTCCACTGGAATTTTGTTTGTTCTCCCTTTTTGGTTTTTCATATTTTGATTATATATTTTGGGTTGAAGCACAACAGTACCATCCACTCCATGCTCTTATTTTCTTTATAGTTCTGTATGAACCCAAAAAGTTTTTGGCTTGGCCGAAGGATACTTGAATGCAGAAATAATTCAAAAAGACGTACGGTGTTGAAATAAAAATAGTAAGTAATACTGTACTGACTTTTCTTTGTTCACTTTCCTCTGTTTCATGATTTTAGAACAAGTCATTTAAGATGCGTAAAAGTCATGCAATGTTTACCCCTCTTATTTCCCCACCTCGCAACTTTCCTTCATTATAACGGTACCAAAGAGTTCAAACAAACGGCTGACTCTTTGGGGGTGAAAGGGGAAGGGGAGCAAGTAAGAACAGAAGAATGTAGATGAACTGGCATAAGAACTGAAGGCACAGAGGAACAGCAGGTCCTGCACACCCCAGCCACCTCAGCTGGCTTTGTTCCTGCATCTTCTTCATAACAATTCAAAAGCAGCTTGCGCAAATTAGACCCATGGGATGAGAGAACAGACCAACGTGCAGCCAACTACTGTCTCTCCGGCAGCCTTCTGCTGAGAAGATGGAGGAAGGGGGACTCTGTTTATGCAATGTGTTCTAGTAGATGAATTAGCCACCAGGGACCAGATGCTCCCCTTCAGTGTGGCCTCATCTGAGTAATATGAGCTGTTAGCATTCTATACTGTCTATACCGTATACCTATTTTGTCTTTGCTTGCATCTTCATCTTCATAATGTCAATACATTATAGATTACTTGATACAGAGCAGAGGAAGCCCTTAATATCTTCCTTTTCTTTTTCTTGCCTTCCACGGTGTCACAGTTTTGGTGATGGGAGGCGGCATACGGAGCAAAAATCATATTTCTCAACAAGGATGGGTCCTGGCAGCTTCTACAGCTCTTTGTAGTTCCCAGGTGTTGTGTTCATGATCGCAATCGAGGTGGGAATGCTGCCCAGTGCAGGCTAAGGAAGAGCTGACAGGTGTCGATGGGAAGATGAAAGGTGGAGTAGATCGGGGAAACAGAACAAACTCTTCGTCTGTCAAAGTCAACCTTATGATATTCATCATGGGTAGATCTCCTGAACCAACCCCCCCCAGGCCAGAACACCCCAGGCCCATTGGTATGTGAGCAATGTTGAGCGTCAGCATGACACAGCTTACAGTGGATTCTCCAAGCAAATTTGTGACTCACTGTATTTCATTCAACAGAGGAAATTAAACACGTCAAATACTTCAGCAATAATGCATTATATTACTAAAAATCAATCAATCAATCAGTCAGTCTGTCTGTCTGTCTGTCTGTCTGTCTGTCTGTCTGTCTGTCTGTCTGTCTGTCTGTCTGTCTATCTATCTATCTATCTATCTATCTATCTATCTATCTATCTATCTATCTATCTATCTATCTATCTATCTATCTATCTATCTATCTATCTATCAATCTATCAATGAATGAATGAATGAAGCAGCAGATCTTAACAACAGTAATAGACTGTAATGCATGTCAATAACACAGAAGGCAAATGAAACACCTCTTTAGAAAAATATGTATAATTGAAATAGGAATTAACTTGTATCTTTTTTTCCATTTTGACAGATGCAGGATTCCATAGGGCCGTAGCAGGGGCATCTTTTTTCTCTCTCCCTGCCTTTGTCAAGGGTGGCATAGCGTTTATAATGGCAGCCAATTACAGAGGCTTTTTCGCTGGAAGGCAGACTGTCAGCTTTTGTTGCAGGAGGCATACAGGCAGACCAGCCTGGAGGAAGACTGATACACACAGCAGCAATTCCTCCTCCTCTCAGTCCCCATCTCTGTGTGATAAACAGCCCCAGAGACACCGGGTAAACTGTGGAGGAACTATAATCTCTCAGAGGTGAGAGCACAGCACTAAATAAGAGAGAGAAGCTCATTAATAACGACTCAAAGCAGGTTCATGTTTAAGCTGAACGGGAATTGTTGTTTTTCCAGATCCTTACTTAACCCTACCTGTATGTTAATCTGTGGTATCACGCTGTTGCCAACCGCGGGAAGTTTCCGAGCACAGTAGCTGGTCTCCTCCTGAGATGTAACAGAATAACAAATGCGTCAATGGGGCAAGTCCTCAGCTCACACAAAATGCACACATTGTATGCATGGACACAGTCAGAGCACATACAGTAGAGGCAGCAAAGGACGGAAGGTTCCTGCCTGGGAGGGGGTGTATTTAGAGTCTTGTATAATATGCTTTTAACACAACACAGAGTGAATTAATTATTAATTCCTGGCAAAAAGACAGGGTGGGAGAGGAAAATAAATGAATAAAGTTAAGCATTTAATCTGAGCTATTGCTAAGGGGAGGCTAGAATCGGAAGGCATATATATATATATATATATATATATATATATATATATATATATATATATATATATATATATATATATATATATATATATATATAAAAGAGAGTTGCATGAATGAATGAGCAAAAATAACTACCAGCTGGTCTGGGTAATTTGGAGGAGCGCACAGTAGCACAGCTTCGCTGTCAAACATTCCACTCTGAGGTGAATTTTTAGAACGATATGTGCAGGCATGTGTGCCACGATGTTTAACTAGCAGAAATACGCCTCCGAATAACTGAATATGAGAGAAATAAGCGGCTGATAGAACAGCAATTTCATCTTGAATCGCTCCACTGTGGAGAGTAAATAGAAGCCTGCCTTGGATATTTGCCAGACGTGAATATCCTGCAGATTGCAGAGGTGCTGGTGGTCACCTTTACTATAGTTCAAAAAATGCATCAGAATGAGATGCCGGAGGTGACATTTTTGAAGCTGTTGAACGATAAAGGGCGGTGATCGGGTTGTGTGCCAGTGCAGTTCATTCCTCTGCTGAGGGAAGGTTTCATGCACAGCTTGCAAATAATTTAAATTGGATTTATGGCTTTGTGCATATTACTTTTATATTTAGTGGTTTCCAGGACAATTTCTGAGCCAAAGCAAATAAAATATATGTAGAGAACAAAACCCCAGGATGCAAGACAATTTGTTTAACAAGCAATATACCACATGCAGAGACATAATAGCACACATATGTGTTCATTTATTTTTCAAATATAGAATCCTTTTAGCATTGAGCCCAGTTTTCACAACCAAACTATAAGCTACAAAGCATATTTTCCTTTCTGAGCTCTTGCTTTCATTAGTTTTCCTTAGAGTAAAGGCTTGTATTCTATATTTTTCATATTTTTTACATATCAAATTCCATCCCATTCCATTCCGTCCACTTATCCGGGGACAGGTCATATACACACACACAAATAGAACATTCCTGATCCCGCTCTGCCCGACAACACTTTCCAGGTGGTTTTCAAGAGGCGTTCCCATGTTAGATGAGATATAGTCCATCCAGCGAGTTCTGACACTATCCCGGATCTCCTCCCAATTGAACATGGCTGGAAAACCTCCAAAGGGAAATGTCCTCATTAGATGCCTAATCATCTCAACTGGTTCCTCTTGAAACAAAGGAACAGCAAATCTACTGCAAGCTCCTACAAGACGCCCTACTGGAAGAATCGTTACCCCAACGTGGTGGTTGGAGGTATGTGTGCCTCTGCGAACCTTAGAGCTGTGTTGTCAGGGGCACCAGCCCTTAATAGTGTCTGGAGTAGGACGATTGATTCACCCTTCTAGAGCCAGACCTGGGAGAGGAGCCAAACTATGGCTTGTAGGGATGGATATTGGGATCTGGTGCAAACCAATATGGGTTGTAGGTGAAAGAGGGGACCTAGGTGTGCCAACGGGTTCTATAAATGTGGAACGTCGTCTTTCTGGTGGGGAAAGAACCAGAAGTTGTGCTGTGGGGCATTACTTGTTCTGGAACCAATATCCAATTAAATGGGTCCAGTCAGCTATTGGCCAGTCTGCCTTTCTGGGACTAAATGTTGTAACTTTCATATCTTGTGTTTGGCACTGAGCCAGTAATCCATGTTTTGCCTCTGAAAATGTTAAAAAAAATCATCCCGTTAAAAAACAACTGGTCCCTGGATTATTCAGAATTCAACAGGGCAAGTTTCAAAGGCATAGAAGGATCTGTCATCCGGACTCCAGCATTTTCATGTACTGTCACAACATATGACCAAACGCTTCTTTGACAGATCACACATACAGATCATCATATCCACATGTTAGATGAAAGCAGCTTCTACAACACAAGACCACCTCCAACAAACAATCAAACAGGAAGAAAAGAGTCACATTGGGTTTACATCTCATCACATGTTTCATATAGGCAGAGTCAATAGGCACAACATGTGGGGCTGATCATTTTGTCTTATAGAGGTATATCCTCTGAAGGGACCCCTCTCTAAAGGAGATTTTACATTCACCTCCTACATTTGTTTATAAATGATCCCTTCCATTAATGATAGACTGAAAGAAGCGACCTATGAGTACCTTCCAATGTTTGCCCTTTTAACATGATAACATTTCAAGACCAAAATGAAATGCATTAATAAACATTTCATCAAGCGTAAAATTAGTTGACTACCACCTTACTTGCACCTCTTATTATTTTTTCTAAATGTATGAACTAATGGATAGCTAAAAGATAGCGTGGCAGACCACAAACATGCCAATGCACATTATCCTATGGCACACAAGTTTCACATTTCTCACAATGTCATTTTGACAATGGCGGCAGTGGCTCAGTTGGTAGAGTGGTTGTTCACTTATCAGTGGTTCAATCCCTGGCCAATGTGGTCCACATGATGAAGTGTCCTTGAGCAAGATAGTGTGCCCCAAGTTGCTTCCAATGGCTGTTTCATTGGTGTGTGAATGATGGCGTGAATGGTTACTGCTCCTGATGAGCATGTGGCGCCTTGAATGGCAGCTTCTATCATCACTGTGTGAATATTAGTGTGAATGGGTGAATGCTGACTCATGTTTTGAAAAGCACTATTTACACTTCAACAATGGCATTGACAGTCTTTTGAAAGTGGGGGGATTGAGTCTGTGCAGCAGTCCGTCCATCGGGGGGAGAGGTGATTGCTTCAGAAAACGACACGGCCGCTTAAGGACACTAAAGGACAGCCTCCTTATGATAATGATGAATCTCCTGTAATAGTTATGAGTATGGTGCTTCGTCCTTTCTATTATAATTGCTATACTTATAGAATGATTTTTGGGTTAAGCATCTTGTGCATCATTTGTATAAGGAATCACACACGGACATGCCACTCTGGTTAACACCTTTTCCTAGTCAGCCACTGAGGAACACCCACCATGGGTCAAAACTGATTAGAGTTCTTCCTCGTTTAATGAATTTTTACCTTCACAAGCAAGCCAAAGCTCTCAATTTACCAGTTGATCCAGTTGAGTCGTTCTAGCCCTCACCTATGTGTATTATTATTATTATTATTATTATGTTTGTGAGCTCTGGGTAGTGATAAAAAGAAAAAGGTCAAGGATACAAGTGGCTGAAATGAGCTTCCTTCATACGGTGGCTGGACTCCGCTTTAGAGATAAGGTGTGGAGCTCAGACATAAGGAGGCAACTTGGCCTGGAGCTGCTGCTCCTTTTAGAACAAAAGCAGACGGTTGAGGTGGTTTATGAATCTGATTAGGTTGCCTCCGGGACGCCTCACTTTTCAGGTTTTTCACACATCCAACTGGGAGAAGATCCAGAGGTAGATCCAGATATCAATGGAGGGATTATGTATCTCGTCACAATCCCCCAGGATGAGCTGGAGAGCGTTGGTGGAGAGGGAATATCATTCCTTACCTGCGGCCAGTGCGACCCGATCCCAGATAAGCGGAAAAAAACGGAATGGAGTGGAATGAAAGAACACTTTTGTTGGCTCCCCTCCTTACAAATGACAATCTGCAGTCAAGTGCAGAAACAAACTGACCCCGTTTAGAGGGGCAGCGTTTCACTGAATGTAAAATAATCATTAAAAAAGTGAAGCCTGGCAGCTGGGAAATTGAATGTGTTCCAGCTTCCCTTGTCTTCCAGGATAAAATACAACTGATTTAAAGGTAGAGGAGCACTTAAAGGTGTCAGTATATTATGCAGCTGAAATCCGGCATTGCATGGGTGACTAATAAGCTGTGTGGCATACAGTAGGTGGAATAGAGTTTTGTTGAAGTTGGGTGAGGAAATAGATACTTAGTGCTGTACGGATGATCAACAGAAATATGACCTATCTGTAGTTTTTAAAGGCCAATTCCTCTTATTTAGATGCACGTTTGTCTCTGTCATAAGGCAAGTTGAGCACGGCTCGGTTCAAAATACACAGATCAGCCATAAAATTAAAACCACCTGCCTAATATTGCGTAACAGTCACTGTTTTTAAAATGATGGCTTGTCCCCCATTTCATATTACCAAGTGTCCCTATTGAAGCCACAGCAAATAAACTGAAGCCCTGGTGAAAGTTCAGTAAGGAAGATCTTCCATGTTGCATGCTGAGCCTCATTTATCATCTTCACAGTCTGGGGTATTATCTGATATAGGCTGTACTCATCAGGCGACCACATCTATCCAATTTCACGATAAAAAAGGCAAAAATAAATGGCCTATTATCTTTTTGCGTCTTTAAAAATATGACTGTCAATCCATCAATGTAGTTCATTCATTCTGCCATTGCACAGACCCTCCACCTCCCCATCTCTGCCCGGTGCACACAGATCCATCAACTTCCTCATTCATCAGTCACAACAGAGTCATCAGTCACCACCACCAGTTTCCAAATTCTAAGGCTGGGAAAATACCCACTGCTGCTCAGGGCAGATACTTTTCAATCACAATCTCCCTGACAAGGCAAAGCACCAAAGACTTCCTGTCAAGTCATCACATAACATTTCTTGTAATAAAAGTTCATCTTTTATTAATTCTGTCTCTCCTGATTTAAACATTTCTAACTGTACTTCTGACCGTCACAAGCACATAACGATACTTATCAAATTTGAAACTAATTAGATATATCTGAGCACTATGGTGCAGGAGAGACAGGCACCCCTGAATATAATTCTCTCCTACAATCCTTGAGGAAGACAGATACTTTACCCCAGTTCTGAAGCTGACCATGAAAAAAACAATGATATTCTTAGTTGCTTTGTTTGGGAAACCAATTCTGCCACAAAGGAAAAGCTCTAGTTGCGTAACAATCGGAATTATGAGTGGGCAGGTGGTCTGTTCAAAGTAACTATGATAATGAAATCCTGCATTCTGACACTGAGTATGAAGAGTCAAATACAGAGTAATATGAACGGTCCAAGGACCCATCAGGGTCAGCACATTTGAATTATGATGCTCGGTTCTGGTGCTTCTGCAGGATTTGATGATTATAACACATGGTTTTCTATATGAAAATAAAAAAAATCTGTTTTAAATCAAAGTTGTATTAATCACTACAGTAATTGATTTTGAATTATCGAAAGATGCAAGAAATAAACTAATGCATAAATCCTGAAAGACAAAATAATGTTTGTCAAAAATGTTTCATTCAAAAGTTTATTTAAGTGTTCACACCGCAGTCATACTCTTGCGCTGACCTATGCTGCAAATTCAGGCATTCAAAAACCTGTCAAATTGAATGGAACGTGGCAGCAAAAGCGTAGCCTTCATCAGGGTTGGACTACATGATTGGCACACAGCACTGATTCACTGACATATCCAATTTCATGCCATGAAATCTGTGTAATGACCAAAATAGACAAAGTGTAATTTAGCAACAATTTCCTCACTGGAAATCAAGCACACACCTGCCTTTAAAACCAGCTGGCTGGGCAAGTTGCACTGGGAGCGTGATTACTTACACAGTTTAGTGTGACTCACTACATGGTTTCCCTCTCATCCTTCCAGATTCTTTCACCAGAAGAGCACATGCGGAAAACACCAGAAAGGCTTTATGTGGCCTTCCCCACTCTTTACCTAATTACGATGACAGTGTTTACTATATTCATGTGAATAAGCTTCTCTGGTTGCTATGATCGCAGGGTTGTGTGCTGTTTTGTAGCCGGATACGACAGATGGGAGGCCAGGAATTGGTTATATATCTCGTTGTATGAATCTACTGTAGGTGGAAATCTTTAGGGACAAGGATTTGAAAAACAGGATGAATGAGCAGCAGATGTTGGCTATAGGCTCAAATACCATATGTCGAGATCTCCCTAAAGGAAAACGACGAGGCTGCGAGTGACAGTCTCATGGCATCACTGCTGAAGGGACGAAGGAATATCCTCAGCACAGGAAGCGTCATGGGGGAGGTGAGATAGTGTCAGACATTGAAATGAGTCAGATAGCAACAGCAGACCCCTTATTTCTCCTCATTCCCTCTGTTAGAAAATGATAATCAGCTGCAGCTCCACAGCTGAAAGTGAATAATTCTTGTCTCCATTTATTGATCATTTCACACAGAGGGACTTTTGGACCCCGGTAGCTTATTGTCTTAATTAGTAATTCAGCACTCGATCGTGTGCATCAATAAAGAAATAGAAATGTCTTTATCTGTGTCAAAATGCATCCAAATCTACAATTTCAGGACAACTTATCAAACCCCGTCTGTGGATGATGATTAACCACAAACTTCTTATCTACTTTGGAGGAAAATAAAGTAGTAGTAGTATTAATCCCCTAAATACAAAATAAAATAAAAATATTGTTATATCTACAATTCTATGACAGCTTGTCAAACTCGAACGGCTACAATGTACGCATTTTGCATTTTGAGTAGTTTTCACTACTCTTTCTCTGAAGGGGCTTCATCATGTGTGAAGCAAGTTCCACATGTTTTCCTAAGGTCTGACGAATCAGTGACATATTTCAAATAACCTGCTGGCTATTTTCCTTTTCATTTACGAATAAACTAATAAAGAAGATGCTAATACACATCCCTGGGCTGTTCCTTACATGAACATTTGGTTTTGAGACTATGTTTTTTATTACCTCACCAGTTTAAGTTGATGTAGGATATATGATCAACCAACATGAGTCACAGTATCTATGGACGAAAAATAAAGATTTATTATTACTCAAACCTCATTAGGATTTTAGTTCAGATTTTATTTTGACACAGCCTGGAACCTACTTATATTCCTTTCGATTCAACCGACATTATATACTGATCTGAACCTGGTCCTCAGATTTGAGAATCTACAACCAAGGAGTGATATTAATAACATTTACCTTGTTAAATAGTTGAAAGATTATTATCAAAAGTCATGATTAATTTAAAGTGGACGACATATAAGAACATATTCTAACATTCCCTACTGCATATTTCATTTAAAAAAATCTTCCTCCACTCTTCTCATGCTGTCTTTATTCGTCATTATCTTCAGAGCATCAGAGATGTTTGTGCATGGACCCATGGGGCGTCTCTTCATGCTGACTTTGCTGGTAGCAGAAATAAATTCAGAGGCCCGTCAGTGAAAGAGGTAGGAGTGATCTTTCTTCCCCCACAGTTTCACACTGAGGCTATAAACTGATCTCTGTCACGGGAGGAACAAATAAGACTTACCAGGCAGAGTGCATGCAGCTGCAGCACACAGAAGCAGGATCACTGTCATGGTGGAGCTTTCTATTTGCTTATTATACTGTTTACTTTTGAGGTTTAAGAGTCAGATATGATAGTGGGATCTCCGTTGGGTTACCAAAACATATGACGCTTCGTAAGACAAAGAGAGAAGACAGGGTGCAGTGGTAACTGTGTTAGGAGATTCCATTTGTATAACTCAGCACATATAGTCTCTTTGTCTTTTACAAAAGCAAACTGGGTTCCATCCTTTACCAATTAAACTGCTTCAGAAGAAAATGGCAAGGAGACTATGATAGATGGTCCATATCTATCAGATAGATATGGACCATCCGAAATCAATGTTAATATCAAAGCAAGAAGCAAAGGAATGCCCTAAACACAAATAACACCTTCACAATCGACAGACTTCTGCACAGATTCCGACCGAGCTGCTGGGCCTTACTATTCATCATCACCAATGATCTTCACACCAACCAGACCACCAAACCTGATCATCAGTCACCTTCGTACTAGAAAGAGTGCTGTCCATGGTCCTGAAACAAGATGTAAATATCAAGGTCAATAATTATACTGTATAATGTAATCAGGTATATAAAACTTGGCAGACATGTTGTCGTTGCCTCCTCCTCATGGCTCTCATTGTCCTGATGGATGTCCAGGTACTTGTAGCTGCCCTGTTTATCCGCTATCCAGCCGTCTTGTCGCTGCAGCGCCATGATAAAACCATACTTTTCCAGTTCGAATGAAATTTCATTGTCTTTGATATGGATCCTAATCAGGTGGACCTACAAATTGATGCCTTTTTCACTGTAGTCTACAGCTTGGTATTATGTAGAAGAGGTGGCTGATGGTAAGTCGACCATCTCAGGTGGTTTAGGCCATCAGAGCGCCAATGGGGATAGTACATCACCTTGGTATATGTCAAACTTGACCTGATTGTGCAGTAATTTACAGGATGATCTTAAATGTGGCTTCCATACCTGAGCTCTCGATGAGGGTTATCAAGGCAAGGTTCAGGAGCCACGGGCCTATTGTGAAATCTCAAATACCAGCTGGGCCTGTGCAAAAAAGTGCTGCACCCTTAGTAACAAAATTTAAAAAACTAGAAAACTGCATAAGTAAGTGGTTGCATTTGAGGTAGTTACAACCAGGCCAGATCAATACCAGTCCTTTAAATCAAACTAGGCCTATTGGTCCCTGAAAGTAAGTGTATTCCCCTGAAAAGCCCCTAATCCCCTGCATTGCACAAGACCCTCTGATTGAACTCTTGAAATTAAATGTGAAGTTATGTCTATCTATCTATTGTGTTTTTTCATTTAAAAAAGCTCTGCTTACTGGGCAAAATAGGACATTTTAGAGTAAAATATGATATATACAACAGAGATGCTATTGAGTCAATTCAAATGCACCAAATTTGGACTATTTTGAACAAGGAAGTTGTGTTCAAAAAACATTTTTTCATTAAAAAGATCCCCCTAGTGAGTAATATTAGATTAAAAGACGATTGAAAGAAAATAAATCTCTTTGAGTTTGTTCATATGCACCAAATCCGGACTATTTTGTGCAACTGTTAAACCAACAGTTGAGAAACTCCTTCCCGAAAAATTTTAGAGATTAAGCTTCCCTTAGTCTCAGAAACAGACAACCAATCTTTCCCAAAATCGATCCAGTTCTTCCTAACTCTATGGTTGGTATAAAATTTATACTATATGGTTGGTATCAAATGTATACCAATGGTTACAATGCTATTTTTAAGGCTCTGGGACTTCACAGATACACAATGAAACAAATTTTGTTCATTTACATATGGTGAAGATGTGGAACAGTGGTGAACCTGTAGCTACAAAGAAGAGTGGGTCAAAATCCTACTGTGGTGATTTCAGAGACTGTCCTCCAATTATCATAGCCATATCTATATTTTCAGAGAAATGAAGGGCTGAAATGGGTATGGATTGCTGTCACCAGCAGAGTGGATCTCCTTCCTCCAGCTGTGTTTTCCGTTGGACCAAGGCCAGTAATGAGGACGTTAACAGATCAGTGTCTCCTGGCTGACACCAGCTTAGCCCCCCAGCACATCTGTGCTAACCTTTTTCACCTTCTCTGAAGATAAATGACCAGCAGCCTCAGACAATATATTCGCCAGAGGAAGGAGCTCACCGATATTATTTCCAGGAAGCGAATATGATTTAAGTTGCACAATTTCATTTCTGAAAATATGAGGGGTATAATGATGTATGATTTACAGCTGAATATTAGACAACTCTTCACCGGCAGATTGATCATGAAACATGAGCATTGCCTTCATGCGATTATTTTTTAATATCAATAGTTTAATTAAAAGCATTTTAGAAACGTGCGTATCTACATTTTGAGGTTACTCAGACATAAACATGTTATGTCTACATTCTAATATGCTGCTGTTTAGTAGGTATTTGCTTATCATGCTAAATATCTTGATTAAAGCAAAATGTTGGTTATGTTTAATAAACTAGCAAGAACACGATAAATCTGTGACATATCCAAAAGAAAGAATCCCTGAAAAGCCATTCCTCCAAAACACAAGGATGTGCAATCTCTATCTACACTAATTAGAACCTACAAGCAACCTACACTGAAGAAAAAGCTTTTACTAAATTCAAGAAAATAGTGAACTTTGTTGCACATGAATCTATTTATTTTTCTAAGGTGATTATATTGGTGAAGCTCGAATTTGGGTTTCACTATTTATTTTCTGAAGTTGTGTTTATGATATGGGTGAAAATTTTGATTCAAAATCGTTCAATATAGTTAAAGACATTTAAAAAATGTATTCTAACAAGTGAAAAAAAAATCACTGTTTTCCGGGTACATTTTTTTTTCATTTTGTTTAACTTTGTCCAAAATGGGCAAAAATGTAAGAATCAATAATAACTGTTAGTTTTTGCTCATTTTTTTTACAGGCAATAATATGAACTTTTCACACGTTACATTTCTGATTCTGCACAAACTGTCATGCCTTATAGAAACTGTGATAATAGAAAAATGTAATTAGTGTAGGCAAATATCATACACTGATTTGCTTATGTTACAACTTAGATTTTACAATAAACAAAAGCTCAACTTGCTGTGATACAAGATAAAATTTTAATTTTATCAAAATAAATAAATAAACAAAAACAAATCATTTGAAACACCACAAATTATTATTCTGTTTTTGAAGAACCGGTGGTCTGCATTTAACGGTGTCTGATTGCCACTGAAAGTAATACTTCTGTTTAAGCAGTTGCTTTTAAAAGAATATCCCTTTTAGTTATGTTTTTCTATGGGGAATGCCATTTGCATATGGGTAAACATGAAAACAGGTTTAAGCTGGAAAACCACGTTATTCCATATCAGTAAAAATACTTTTTGAATGAATTGAGTATTCACTCTCTGCCACTAAGGTGCAACTAGCTTCCTGATAGCTTTGGAATATATCTGGCTGGCCATGTGCAAAGAGGCCACAGGCAGTGTGCTTGGGCGAACAGGTACATAGGAATAGATGTGGGCGGGTAGGCCTTTCAATCCTTTCATTCAGGCTGAGTGAATCAAACGGATGGACATATTACAGCCCTGCATCAGCCATAGATCCCAGATTTGATTTTTTTTTATGTCTTTAGCAGAGAATTGGGTCCACTGGTTTCTTTCCTAGATTTTCTGCAAATCCAACACAACATGTGAAAAACAACTTGGCGACCGTAGCTCTGATGTATTTGCACGCTGACATTTGCCAATTAGCACCTAACATAAAGCTGATGGGAATGTCATTAAAATGCTGAACAGATGGTGCTAGAGGAAAAATCACGGAAGTTTCAACAATTTGTCCTGAGGTGGAAATGAAAATCTGAATTTCAGAGTTGTTTAGACATATCTGTCTGCAATACAGTAGGACTGGCCAACATTTGTAATATCCCCGAAAAGTCTGGGATAATTTAAAAAAATGTATTTAAAAAACTGTATCATGGATAATCTTTCAAATTTTTTACTCACACAGACATAAGGTGTAAAAGAACTAGGTTGGATTTGGGAAAGTTTGGTTGTATAGTTCAGAAACTAGGGGGGGTTTTATTTCTAAAATTGTCAGGCAATAATTTCACAACCATTAGTCCTTTTGACTCCAAGTTTGGTGCATATGAATCCAGTCAAGGAGAACTACATTGAATACATAGTGTTTTACTCTAAAGATTTATTTTTTACCCGCTATGGGAAGCTTTTTGAAAAACAACTTCCTAACAATTTGTCCGATTTAGTCCAAATGTGGTGCACTAAATAGATCGCGAGGCGATCTATCTTGCAAAATAATATAAGTACTTTAATCAAGTAATCCATATTAATCAAGTAATCCATATTTTACTTACAAAAGGGAGCTTTCTAACGAAAAACACTGTTTTCCAGAAATAACTCAAAACCATGTCACGGATTATCGTCCAATTTTATACACACAGACCTTAGTCCTTAGTGCGAGGAAGAACTGGATTGGAACTGGAAATGTCCGTTTTTTTCTGACAATAGCGGGAGCTTTAGCTTCAAAAGTTTGTGGTCCATCATTTTTCAACCTTTGGTGTCATTTAGTCCAAATTTGGAACATATGAATGGACTCCAGTCAATCTATCTTGTAAGCATATTATATTTCACTCTAATAGATTTCATTTAATTCAAACGGAGGAGCTGTTTTATGAATAACACTGTTTTAAGACAAAACTTAATATATACAATAAATTAATATATTCAATCAGAGGGATTGCTAATACAAAGTAGGACCTTCTGGGGATAAACCCTTCATCTCTGGTCTAGTTACTGTATTTACCACCCTTCTACTGTGGATCACAATTTTCTCTTACTTTGAATTAACAGCTTTTGATGAAGGCTTTGCCGGATTTGCAGATCTACGAGAACATTTTCTATAATTGAACAGGGTCAATATGACGGTTACAACTGCTGCTGTTATTTCAAAGAAATCTCTCAAGTCCTGAAAGCGGTCCTGAGCCACAGCCACGAGTGAAACTCCTTGATGATTGCTAATTGTGTTTATATGTCGAATCACCATGGTGACGTAATTGCTTTTGTCAACTATATGCAGCCATGGGTCAATTCTTCACGAGGCAGAAAGGAAGTTAAAGAAGGTACAAATACATCTGCAGCAGACTGCAGAAGCAGATTTTAATGTGATGGGCGTTAAAGATTAATTGATGACAGAAATGTTGTATAGTCTGTGAATAGTTTCAAGGCAGAATCTGGGGTTAAATTCCATCAGACGCTGAGAAATCGTGATTTTAAACTCCTTTGGATGCAAAGGAGAACCTCAGGGCTTACTACACGCACACTGACATTGAACATTAAGGATGTAGGCAAAATAATTCTTGTTTGATACGCATGAAATGTATGTGAAATGTCTCACAAAAAAAGAAAGAGGAAAAGGAGACTGATGAATAATGAGGCTCATGGATCTTTGAGGACCTTTGGGAGATGGGGAGATGGATGAATGGAGAGAATCGTATTTAAAAAGACAGCAGAGAGATGACAGGCTAATAATTTGTGTGTGTCACTGTAGCGGAGGGATGTAGGTGGCTGAATGAACACAGCTCATATTAACTGATTCCCCAGACTGTGAAACAGCTCATTTAGACTGAGCATGTGTGAAAGGTGAGAATGACAAAGTGGTATGGGAAGTGACTATGGTCCGTGTGTTCAAGGGGATAGTATTCCTGACTGAACTGAATAGATCACATTAAACCTGGCTTTCTGGGGAGTTAATACCTTAACAGTCTCCGTCTTTACGTATATAATTAGCTTCTAAGGGGGTTCATGTACACAAAATAATTAGCCTTTTCCTTTGGCTTCCTCGTTTGGACATCCAGCAGCGTTTTTGTTGTGTTAAAGGTCACTTTCGAGTGATTGGCGTGGGTTGAAACCTATTTTGTGAGACTTACTTAGATACTTCCCAATACAGTCCTTCCACTCATAATCCATGTTTAACAGGGAAAGCTGATGAAACCCCATCCAGTCATGTTGGTTGATCGCTGGGTCTGTTATTTTTCATCTTAATGTTATTAAATTAAATCTATTGCATCTCGGTTTAAGTTTAGATTATTTACTTATCTGGATTAAGGTAATTTAACAAATAATTTTTTGAGTGAACCCCTCTGAGACCTTACTTATTGCAGTCTGTAGCCAAACAGAGGGGGAAGATGAAGAAGATGGACTTCATGCAAAAGAAAGAAATCTGTCAATGCATCCTTAATTCGCTTTTCTGCCTTTTCGTACTGTTTTACCGAGAGGGTATGAAATTTTTGAGCTTAATCAATCACCATTAATTTCTTAATGGTGATTGATAAAGTTATCTATTTATCTATCTGGTTAATTCTGCCTAAAATGTGAATTTGACCACTTTTGTTCAGAATTTAGCATTTATATGTTTTCAATAACGCATAAATTATGTTGTGATTTATGGAACATATCTGTCTGTAATGGCACGTATAACAATTAGTGATGATAAGCCGAGACGGCTTTAGGTCAGAGACATAGAATCAAGTACAAATGTTCCTCCTTCTAATGATTACAAGTTTAATGTATTGGGTCCTGATGGTTTGTCATTTTTCAAAAGTGGGTCCCCAGAAAAAATCAATAAGGTTTTTACATTGACTTGGAGGTTCATTTGTGCCTATTAGCCCAAAGGCTTTACTTCACTGATCCTTCATAGCACCTTCTAATCAACTGGCCTTTCCTAATTCATGAACATGAGTAACTGCTAATCCCTTTAGTTTTAGAGAACATTGTTTTCTGAGTGAGGAGGGAAATCGTGTTTGCAGAGCTTCTTTTTTTTTAATCGGTACTTAAATGCATCGTACATTATGTAAGACTAGACATGCCCATTAAGATTATTTAAATGTATGCACAGTCATGAATAAACTGACCCGGGCTTTCTTAGGGCCACACGGTTTGATCTTCAAAACATCCATTTCAATGATAATTCATGTCAGGTAAGTTTTAAGTTCCATGTTTGTATTAAGCTCGGCCTCAAATCAATCCCAGACCTCAGATGGAGGTTAAGGCTTTACGTTGTTAATCAGCACCTGTTAGCTTCTGCTCACCTCAGCATGTGACAGTGGGTAATGACATCATTCTGTGGGATCCTCATAAGCATGTCTCCATTCATGCACCAGCTCCAGAGACAGCAGCAGCTAGCCATTATACTGTCGTTCAAATAAAGCTTTAGAGCTGAGACGTGTTGCTGCTGCCTTTAGAAGTCTGTCAACTTCAAAGGAGCACAAACCAAGCGGAAGAAATAACTTTGATTGCCATGTTTGCACCGGTGAACAATTATTTGACAAGACGAATTTCAAACAGATGTGAGGTGAGCACCAGCAGAGCCATCTCTGAACACCGCACACATCTCAGTGTGATTTAAGTTTGTCAGAAATTAAATAAGATACATTAAACAAATAAATGTCCAAATGTCTGTTTCGTACTAATACATCAGCCTAATTATCACCACTATGATGGAGGAGTGCTGGCAGTAAGTTGAAACCAATTTTAATTTTCAATTGTCATCTCCAAAGCAGAACCACTCCATCATATTGAAAGCCATATGTGACCCATTAGCATGCAAAATGAGGAGTACCCCATATTCACACACAGGGAGCAAATTATCTTCAAGCACTGGTGCTGTGGTGGTGTTGTGTTATAGTCAACGACAATGGTGGGTTTTTCCTGCATTTTGTTGCAAAATCAAACAGGAAGTGTCGATCTTTAGGCATCACATAACATCTCATGAATACATTTGTTCATCTATCCATAGTTCTGGGCTGAGAGATAATATGTTATATAAAGAGGAGACCTGATTCCAGTGACGTCATTTTTAAAGGAGATTTACAAAGAATCTATACATGCACATCTGAAATCACAAAAAGGCCCTCAGAGTTGACATTGCCTTTCAAAATAAGGCAATCTAGGTTAAAATAACTCACTTGAACGAGTTAACATTATTAAGATTACTTTGTGGTGCAAATATGAAAACAAGAACATCAAGCCAGTGTTTCATTTGTAAAATGTTCTGATTTTCTCATTCACTTGCAGTTTTAATTTCTAATTTATTGTATTTTTATTTATTTATTTTGAATAGATATAAATTAGATTGTTTTATGTATACTTGTTTACACATAATTTCATCCACTAAAGACAATTCTGTGCCTCGACAATGAAAGCCCACAAAAATAAAACAATATCACACAAAAATATATCTCTGGCTAAAAATGTAGTGTCAAAATTTCTTCAGCAACTAGCGGTGAATTTCCCGATTGCAACATACAGATTGTTACATATCAGTCCAGTTCTTTATATCCAAGAATCTATGTTGGCTATCAAGTGTTAAAAACATCAAGTGTCAAACATCAAGTAGCCTTTAAAATAATAATTCTTTTCTAGCTACTAATTCATTCTGTTAAAGTATTTGGTTAAACATTACATGAAAGAAAGAAATATCATTTGGAGAAACAAAAGTTATGATTTACAAAATACAGTTATACATATTATATTCCACCTATTTTAAGAGATACTGTCAAGACTTTGTCTTTATTTATTATTAGGGGATGTTCTGTTATTTTGATTGTGTTGCCTCCGTTCTCCCTCTGTGTCTGTCCTGTGATTGGTCATCATGTTCACCTGTGTTTCCCCTCCAGCTGTGTCTCATTGTCTCGTTAGTCCGTGTATAAATTCTGTCCTTCCCTTCCCTTCTGTGCCAGTTTGTTGTATGATGTGAAACGAGTCATCAGGCGCCCCAGCCTTCTCCCCGTGTGTAGTAAGTTTATCCTAGTGTATTTGTTCCTATTTTTCCTCGTCTCATTTATTTAGAATAAATAGTTTTGCGCCTGCTCTGTCGTCTCTTCTGTCTGCATTTGGGTCCAAGCTAAACACCAGGAGAGTTCCTAACAGATACCCCCTAAATTTCCCACTCTGCTCCTTTAATGCCATATTTTTACGTCAATGTTTCCTTTAGGTATTCTCGAATTAGGGAGTTTCAAATAAATCATATTCTGGAGTTTCTCCATTCTTACCCTTTGTCTTATAGATGGTCCACAAACCTGTGCTAACAAATCATGTTTAGATTTTCTATACAGACATCTCTTTTTCTAAATGAACAGTTATTTGCATTTATCTGATGTGTCTTGTCTGGGTATGAAACCTTTTCTAGTCTGGTAATCTTTTGTTCCAGATCATTGCGATTGATCTTCAGGAATGCAGGAGACAATCATTTATCATTTTCTTCCACTATTGGCATATTTGTGACTTTGTTGGGAACAATTTAAATAAAAACCCATATTGTCTCCACCACAATGTTTATGATTCTTATCAAATAATATTTTATAATACTTTCTTAATCTCCACTCATTAGGATCTTATTTTATCATATTGCCGAACGCAATGAAGCAATGTCCACTTCGACTCAATATGTGCATAAATCCACACTACTGGTATATTGATATGTGTTTTTCTGAATTGAATGTAACTGCAGTGATTTATGTTCTCATTCGTACTGCAACAATCTTAATCAAGTATTCATTGATTGAGTGTGGGACTCAGCACAGACTAATGCCCGTCAGTTTCTAATGATATATCGGTTTCTAGCACTTCCCTCATAAAACTCTTGTGAAATCAGAGTTCTCAAGGGAATTTGACAGTAAAAGATGATATAAATCAGATATAGCTCCTTCCACGTCATTTCCTCCACACCGGATGTTACGGTTTAGTCGAAACATTGTTTTGACTTGTTCGTATGAAACTCCCGAGCTGATGGTATTTGAAATGTTATTTATTTCCCATACATTGTGATTCTACAAGACATATATAATATTACTGATAATGCAAAGCGACAGTACTCTACTGGCTATAGCTCGGTCATATCTAGACAAACATCCTTTCCAGCTACTTAATCCCTAGGTGTAGGATTCATTTCCACCTTCACACCAGGACTGAAGCTTTATCTGATTAGTTATATTTGTTCTCTTCAGGCATAGAACAGTGGTCATAGCATAAGTCATGGCTGCATAGCTAGCTGAGCAGTGTGGTTCTTAACTCCATTACCAAGATCCACATTTAACTTTTATTTTTCGTGTGGACGGAGGTGAATTATAAGTCTGCAGAGTTGAATTAACACCGAAGAGTTACAATCTGATGGTTAACTCCAGCACAGGACTCAGTTTGACTGTTTGGAAGTCGCCCTTCTGGGAGGGAAAATGAACTAGAAAATCTGAAACACTGAAATATCAGCATTCCTGTTTTTTGTTGTTGTGTGCATGACAGGAAACATGTTTGAGAGGAACTCGGAAGGTGACAACTGAAAGTCCACAGTGACGACTAATTTGTACTGGGGAGAGCTGCGGGGGCGAGCTGCCGGATATTCCCCTCCAGAAAACACCACACATCTGATGTAAGGTAGGAGAGAGTTTCTTATTCCAGTGAATCCTCTTAGAGCGATGGCTGTTAGTGACTGCACAGGACCCCTGCCTCCTGTTTTTACTGGACGCCTGTCTAACTTGAGATTAGTCATGCTGGTACTGAATGCAGGCTTTCGACAAGCAACATAATGATCCTCGGATGACTAAGTACGCTAGTAACAAAGACACAGCATGACGTGTACAGAAGCACCCAGAGCAGGAACAGAGCAGACACAACATAATGACAGCGTGTTCTATTATTTTAGTTCGGTGCATGTAATGACTACCGTCATTTTTAAACAAACAATAGATTATGTCCTTTTATGAAATGGAAGTTGTTGAAAATAGTTCCGTATAAAAGCGCTCACATGCTATCAAACTACTTAAATTCGCCCAATTGTGTGTAATAGCAAGTAGAGGGAATAACATAAATCAATATGAAATTCTTATTAATGGATAATAAATTGAATTCTTTTTTTTCAGTGCAATTACTGAAGGCGGGATTGAACATGGCAACTTTGAGCCCTGTTTTAATAATAATAATACATTTAATTTATAACTCACTTTACATTTGAAACAAATCTCATAGCCTAAAACTTAGCTCTTGATCTGGGCTAAGTTTTTAAATTTGTCCCCCTGTGTGATTGATTTTGACGCCATTCTTTTAGACATTTTGAATTTAGCCAAAATGACAAAAAAATATTTCATGATGTTTTCTTCTCTTTCATGGAAAATACTTCATTCTGAAGCATGTGAAGACTTATTACACAGAATTATGTAATAATTCTGTGTAATAAGTCTTCACATGCTTCAATACACCAGAAGAATTCTACCTATTGAATAGAACTTTCTCAAAAGCCAAGCTTAATGCCTCTTCCTCTGTGGATCATTTGACCTGTGGTGTGCCCCAGGGCATTATCTTTGACCCCTTACCCTTAGACACGCACATGCTGCCTTTGGGTGGTATTATAAACAGGTTCAGTCAAGTGGTTAATAAATGTCCAGAAGAAACAGTGACTTGAAAAGTGCCCAACCAACAACAGTTGAGCAGGGTATGAAAGGGTTGATAACAACTAATCAAAATTAAGTTTAGATATGTTTTAGTTGTAGATAGTCAAACTTAGCTAATACATGTTAAGAGGGCTGTGGGTATATAAGGTTGAAATAATTCACATGCTTCAATTTTAATCCACTACTATCAGTGTAATATCATCATTGCAGCAGCATTCAGCCTGTCCCTGTGCCCAGAGCTAATAAAAAAGTGAACAGCCGCATTAATGTACTGGCGCTTGTTGAAATCCCGCTTTGTCTTTTGACAGGTGGAGCACCTCACATTTATCAGCACCTCACACAAGGCTTTGTTGTAGCCTCGGGTGGGAGCAACCGACCGTAGAAAACACGCTGAAAGCCTCAGCGACAACCTAAGGAAGAAACAGTAGCTGAAAAAAAAGTCTTTGAGAATGGATCCAAGACGGATGTTTCATTTGTGTTGGGTGAAATGTATAGTAGAGGAGGGATCCAAAGATATTTAGTGTGGGGAAGCTCGTATCTTTGTTGTTAGCAAATGGAATGCTAACAACCTATGGGTCCTCATAATAATCATCTCCGCAGTCTCTGCTCTTTGAACCTTTTTAATATCTTTCCACTCATTGTTTTGGTTTTACCGCTCTTATCCACATCTTTTGCTGCAGCTCCAGCAGCAGCAGCAGGTGACCTGCCATCAGCCCAGCATCACAACATGAAAAGATACATTTAGTGAGCGTAGCAGAGCTTTAGGTTGCTTAAGAGATGGATATACTTCCTGGGAGTAGGTGGATTTTTCAATGCTACCTCAGCTGCAGATCCTTTTGTGTTAATGATAAATCAAAAAGTATTTAATGGGTCATTTTCAAATTTCCTACCAACAAAGACTTAGTGTGATGAAAAACTGGATAGAATTGGGAAAGGTTGGATTATATTTCCACCACTAGGGGTAGTTTTATCTTCAAAATAGCCAAAGTTCTTGAGCCACAGTTCGTCAACCATTAACAAACCATTGACGAAGGAGGAAGGAAACAGCGAGAGATGAGGAAATGCAGAATTTAGGGAGGAGAGTAGGATGAAAGATAGAAATGTGAAGTGTGATGATGATGATGAACGTTGTCATTGCTTATGCCCCACAAGTTGGTTGTGATTTGGAAGAGAATTTCTGGAGTGAGTTGGATGAAGTGAAGAAGAGGGTTTTCCCAGTGGTGAGAGAGTAGTGCTTAGAAGGACATGTTGGCGAAGGGAACAGAGGATATGAGGAGGTGATGGGCAAGTATGGTGTTTAGGAAAGGAACATGGCAGGGCAGCTGTTGGTAGGTTATGCAAAAAGAATGGAAATGGCTGTGGTGAACACGTGTTTCAACAGGAGGGAGGAGCACAGGGTGACACATATGAGAGGAAGTCTGGAGTGCCAGAGAAGCATGATAGGGTTGTGCAGGATTTTTTTGAGAGCAGTGATATGCGCAGTAGGAGTCACAGATGGGTTTAAAGTGGAGGTGAAAGCATCAGGGATTGGGCCTGAGACCCTTCTTGTATGCCATGGTGATGGACAGGCAAAATATGATGTTCGCAAACGACATTATGACCTGCAGGGAGCAGGTGGAAGAAAACCTAGACAGGTGGAGGTACGCAATGGAGAGAAGAGGTATGACGGTCAGTCGCAGCAAGAGAGAATACATGTGGTGAATGAATGGGAAGCAGGCAGAACGGTGAGGATGCAAGAAGTAGAGGTGAAGAAGGTGCAGGAGTTCTTGGGTGCAACTGTTGAGTCACAAGGAGTGTGGAAAAGAGCTGGAAGAGACAGATATGAAGGTGTTCTTTGGGAGTGACGAGGATGGACAGGATTAGAAATAAGCACATCAGAGGAACAGCCTTTGTTAGAGGAGAGTGAGAGAGGCAAGACTGAGATGGTTTGGACACGTGAAGAGGAGGGATACTGGTTATATTGGTAGAAGGATGCTGGAGATGGAGCAGCTAGGAAGGAGAAAAATGGGAAGACTAAAGAGGTGATTTCTGGATGTTGTGAGAGAAGAAATGCAGTTGGTTGGTGTGACAGAGGAAGATGCAGAGGACAGGGGATGACAGAAACAAATGATCCGATGTGCTGATCCCCAAAGGGAAGAAGAAGAAGAAGTTTGAATGTTTGTACACCATCCCTTGGTCCCTCCTGGAACCTTTATGTCTGTGTTAGACCTGGAGGAGAGATAAGGCAGGACAGGCGAATGTTTCCACAAACAAGTTTGCCACATTAATGCACCAGCACACACTTTAAATCACTGCATTTCAGCAGATAAATGTTGATGTGCTTCTCTCAATCTTAATCTTTTTCTCAATTATGGACTGAAGGGCCGGGGTAAGCACAAACTGAGAGGGCAGACAAAAGTGGAAAGAAATAGGGATTTTATTTACCCATAGTATTTACAACTCAGATGGGTAACGGAACCAAAGTGAAAAACATAATTTTATATTAACTTAATAGAAGTGCTTTAGAGCACTAGCATTAGATTAAACAAACTAACACAAACAAAAGGGTGCTCCTCTGAACAAGAGTCAACTGTTTTCATCTCCTATCTGCATGGTTATATAGTTTCCTCTACCTGTGTTCCTCTTCTGTCTGTGGGAGACGCTGACTGGAAAGTTGTTAATTCCTTTCAATCAACACCTAACAGAATCAAACTTCATTGCATGCACTCAATCAAGAAAAATAAAGTAGGTGTTAATAAAAATGTCTCTGAGAAGAAGGAGAGGGAATTATCTCCTTTGATAGGGCTGGTTGAGGGTGTAGCTGGTAGTTGAAGCTCCCACATGGACTAATTTATGTGCTTCAGTTTTGTCTGATTATCGTCACCTTCCTGTTTCCATGGTGAAACCAAGGACCTCTTACAACACCTGCCATGTAACGATGCAATCAATTAACCATGGTCAGAAAATATTAAATAAAGTGATCAATATTCCATAAATATCACCAAAAAATACTTTATACAATCTAAAATGTACGAGTCACCAATAATTAAGTGCATATTTCAGTTATTTGTTGTAAATGATAAAAAAGATCTTATTATACATTAAATACAAGGCTTAAGCTGACAGTCATCATTTAAGAACAGCCGTTTATTACACTCGCCAATTTAGGATGTTTTGGGATAGTGGGAGGAAGCCGGGGGTTTAAAGCTCGACGGAACATGAAAGAAAACTGTACAGGAGGACCGAAGGCCCCGTGGAGCATCAGTATGAATAACCACACCAAAAATCTGCCCCAAGCAATAGTTTCACCACAGTTACTTTAGGACCCGAGGCTTTGTTTTCAGATTGTTGTGCTGCTCCCAGTTATATTAAATATATTACTGTATAAAGGTTTAGAGAAGGGGCATTGAGCATTTTTTCAATATTTTCATTGTGCTTGGAAAGAAATAATTCCCTGCAATTTTGTCTGGGCACCGCCAATTTCCCAATGATTGCCGACTAATAAAAGCCTATTTGCCTGCTGCGACTACCACTTGTTCAAATCTCTCCTGATCCACACACCAGAGTGGAGGGGCTGAGGACAAAGTGAAGGTGATGGGGGGGAGAGCATCTGACCCACATCTCTGTTTCTGTCAGCAGATGGTGAGTTGGATCAGTGCCTTTAGATCGGCTGCTATCGGCTGTCTGTGCCCATCAGCAGCTGCACATAGAGCCGTAAACGTATTGATCGCAGCTGGCACCGATTTCTAAATAGATAAGCTTAGGCCTCTGGGTCTCAGAAGTACAAAGAAGATCTTACTGCTATTCTACCAAGCATTTCCAAGCAATATGACAAATTTCTCAAACATGTCAACGGAGTCTACAGCACCGAGGTGACGATGAAAGCAAAGCCTTCAGCTCCCACCTTTACCCTTTAAGAGAGGTAGAGAAGGTGTCAAGAGGATGTTGATGCTGCAAGGCTTGCTATAAACAGAATACTAATTGCCTGGAAACCAGGTAACACGTTTAAGTAATTTTTAGCATACATATACACACACACACACATTAATAAGTCAGCTTAAACTTCTTGGTGGATGATGGTGAAGAAAGTGAATCTACAGGTGTTCTGTCTCCAGCTGTCCTGATCTGTGAGGGAGGCTCTCTTCCGTGGCCCTCATCAAAACCCTGATTACACTGGGAGGCCTAATTAGTCGGCTTCTAAGAGGGTCTATTAGGATTTATATTATCTTTCCTATTCTGATGAATTATTAACAGAAATGAGGTTCATATTACCAATTAGTGTTTTTTGTGTTTTTCCCTGTTGCATTTATCTCATGATCACATGTAGATAAATGCAACAGACTGCACATGAAATATGGATCTCTCATCAAACAGTTGTCAACAGTGTTTGTGTTGATCAAGGCTATCGCTTTCTGAATAGACTGCTGAAAATTATTTTCTCGCAGGAAACAGACATACCGGTATGGACTAAATTAAGTTAAATTTCATTTATATTGCGCCAAATTCTAACAAATGTTATCACAATGCAATTATCCAAAAAGAGCAGATCTAGACCGACTCTTAATTCTACAGAGATCCCAAAAATTCCCAATTAGAAAGAACATGGACACAATGGGGAGAAAAAAAAATCCTTTTAACTGACGGAATCCTTGAGCGGATTGTGACTCAGCGTGGACGGCTTCCTTCAAAAATCCCTTACTGAGTCTGAGCACCAACAACTTTTAAACAATTACCTTCACTGTTCAAATCTTGTTCCTAAATTCACTCCGGATTGAAATAGTAATATCTATCATTTGATTTTTGTATTAATTACAGACATTTAAACCCCTTTTTCAGTACTTATGCTAGGCTAGGCTAACTAGCTGTATCTATATCACTGATGTGACAGAAATTAGATGATATTGGTATCCTCATCAAATTTTCAAGAAAGAATGGAAAAGAATATTTAATGAAGAGTTGAACTGTTTATTTCCGAAAGAGAAAGTCAATCCCACCGGTTCATATGAGGCGCGGCGTTATGGACAGACGTAGTTGGCCTGGGTCAATCCAATGGCCTACCCAATTCACAGAGAGCGCACTTGTTATTTCATAAAGATTAAATTGACAGGTTTCCTTTCTAAACTATGAAAGATAACATTCATTACGCTTCTATCTTGTATGAAGGATTTATCACATCAGCCGGTTATGCATTGGCCAATGTACGTAGGTTTATCAGCTGTTTAAGGAATCTGGAGAACTGTAGAGCAGCGATCTAACACACAACACAGAACCTGTCATCCTCACAGACTATAAACCAGAGGCACTGGTGTCCAACAGTTCCAGGATGGGTCAAGCAGTGTGTGTGTCTGATAGGTATGGTGAGTCTGCAGGTGGATCTACTGGAGATGATAGTAAAAATTAAATAGTGCAGATGGATCAGATTGCAGCTAAATTGATCGAGCATGCAAATAAATAACTTATTCGTCCGCAGGATGACGTCGGATTTCAGCTTTGTTGAATATCCAACAATCAACCAGTAACAGTTTCTAATGTTGTGGTTAATTGGTGTGTGTCAGCGTTTAGAATCTGATTAATTTTATTTCAGAGCTGCTAATCTATTTCCCATAAAGCATAAAAGAACCTTGACAGTAATGTAGAGCAGATGGGATCGCTTCTTCAGATCACATTGAAATAAAATTCTAATGTTGGGGGGAAAACTGATGATTGACAGCTCAGTGCACTGCACTCTCTCTCTCTCTCTCTCTTGTTAAAAGTCAGTGCAGCTCACCCATCAATCAATCACTCTCCCCTTCTCCCTCCCGACGTGGAGATCTAATGAAGTGAACGATGTATTGGTCTGCCTTAGCCACAGCAGAAACAAACATGATAGTTGGTACCTTCATCTTCTATACCCATGTGTGCAAACAGTTGATCCTGTAAATTTATACTGGTTTATATTCATGAATCACAACGCATTCACTTCCCACTTTGCGAAATGTGTGAATGTAATATCTTTCTTTGATAAACTAGATCCCAGGGTCAGCAGCATTTGTGTCTCTGGACAAGAGCCAATATGATTTGTCAGTATTGTGGGAAGTTCACTGGGTGCATGCCGGCATGACATCATGCTGGACCCTGGAGCTAAAGAGAATAAAAGCATCTATAAAGAAGGCAAAGCTACTACTAATAACAACTTTTAGCTTTCAAAATGTCGTCAGTGTTCACTGAGGTACAGTCTATTCATACCCATCTCTCCAGAACAGGATTCCTCACCAACCCCACTGAGAAGCGCTTAAGAACATTTGAATGTATTTCTCCAAGGCTTCAATAATAAGTTTAGGGCCTTCTGGGGCCGTTTGTAATTACTCAGTCATGGGCAAAAAGCATTTTAGCTCAATCTCAAACTTCCAAACCGAAGCAGTACGGTCAAAGACTTAATGAAATTCAAACATCCAAATCAAGGAGTCCCCACAGGTATGTCTTTTAATTAGCAAAGTTTCACATAATGCGTTCCACTTTGGAACAGTGAGGGAGGATTCGGAACAGTGGTAAGAATAAATACCCAAATAATAATGACACTGAGTAATTCCCCGCAGCACTTAAAGCTGACTGAAACGGCGTGTTAACGCATCCTCAGGAGCCTGATCCTGGTGCTAAATGTCATGGTAACAACCTTGCAAAACAGACTGTTTTCTCCCTCTGACAAGACCTCCTTCCTGACTTTCATCATTAAACTGCAGACACGGGCGGGAGCCTTTGAAAAGCCTGCCACTGTTGAGCACTCTTGAAAGGAAGGCTCTTTCCATTTAGTGACTGACTGGAGATGATTTGCATTCTGGGGTTTTAATTGTGCCGTGTGATGTTCCACAGCCTGAGCTGCTCCACAGAGGTTGTTCCTCTCATCTGCATTAGTGATTGATGGCAGCTGATTTTCCCTTGAACTTCCGGGGCTGGAGTTTATAGCGCCTGAGGTTGTCGTGATGGTGAGGGAGGCAGGCGATGGGAGGGGAGGGCAATAAGCAGGGTGGGCTCACACGGGACGAGCTCTTCAGTCAGGGACTATTCAGAGATAATCAGACAATCAACGAGTCTTTCGAAACCACGCGGTGGATTTCTATGGTGGTTAATTTCAGTAGTTTTCATAATGGAGCCTTTAGTTATCACTAATAACGTAGTAAAGCAGCAGTAGCTTCTCAAATAATGTGATAAAACTCTCTGGTGAAGCCGGCTGTAAATTAACACGGAAGAAAAAATTGCTGTTATACATGGAGATATGTTTTCATGGAAAACAAATAATATATATATGTAAAAGTAGAAACTATAGGTCAAGGCTCCGTCTACATGTTGATGCCAGAAGTGAGTGGATGACCCTCTAACTCCTGAGACTCGGCTATCGCTATTAATGTCCACTGTGGTTTGCTACGGAAAATATGATTGACAAGAGGATACCACCAAGTTTAGTTGTCTGTCAATATAGTGAAAGTAGTTTGAGTCAATCTGCGGCATTTTTTGATCATTATGATTTTAACCTTTTGGGTCTTTTTTGTTTGTTTGTAACTATTTTTCTGTTTAGTAAGTCCTATTTAGTGATAGTATGCTAAAAAAAATCCTACTTAGCCGTCCCCCAGGCTCCATCCTCCATACACATACCTGGATGAGCTCACCACAATACTCATGTTACAGAGCCGATGGATGAACGGTACACATAAGTGTACACTTAAAAAAAAATATGGAATGACGTTAGTAAATGGTAATTCTACTGAATGTGATAAAATAGGTGCGAAATTAGTAAAAGAGTAATCAATGGGTTTTCCAAACCACTAACTCCCATCTCCTACGAGTCACTCCAAACGGGCCAATTTCAGAATTAAAATGAAAATAGCAAAAGTCATAACACTGTAAAACACTGACAAACGCCACTTCAAAACTGACAGGCCTGTTTCTATTCTTCCACAGTTCTTATTTAAGAGACTATTCAACTACAGGTTAGAGAAATCCACACATAAACATAAATTACTCAGGGACATTCAGTATGGATTCAGAACAAACCGATCTACATCACCAGCTTTAACTGAACTCATAGAAGAAATGACTAATTCCACCAACAAAAGTCCAAAAAAAGCTTTTAACACAGTTAATCACAAAATATTTATCAGAAGTTGTTTAGAAAAAACCAAGCAAGAATTTGTGAAGATTGATGGAGTGTTAATCTGATTGTTTGGACATTGATTGCGGTTTTCCCCTGGGATCAGTATTAGGACCACAATCATTTATTCTTTACATCAATTATCAATGTAAATTTTCAGGATTATTGAAATTTCTATTTCAATAATCACAAACATAATCACAAACATTTTGGGTTCTGGTGAGAATTTACAGCAACTTTTGGACTTTATCACCCCAGAATTCAGATTAAAAATGGTTTAACATTAAAAAGTGTCATTAAATCTTAGCAACACAAAAATGATAGTATATTGACACTCTAAAATAGAAAATCCGGCACTGATACACATAGAGGGTGAGAACATGAAAGCAAGTTCTTTGGTGTGATCATAGATGACATCATTTCCTGGCAACCACACATCAAACATCAACAGCCGTCTGGAAGAATTTCCGCCCCTGCAAAAGCCAAAAACACATTCCGGATCACAAATCACCCTACGAAAATGTAGAAACTTTTACTCTCCAAGGATGTAAGAGACAGAGAGCGAAGACACCAGAGTCATCCAAGTTGAGAGGATGCTTGTCGGCCTGCGAGCCAATCAATTATTAAGGAGATGCAGCCCACAGAGATGATGCGACTGGACTTAGATATCTCATGAAGAATTCTTGAAAGATTGCACTGTTGAAGCATGAAGCTGTAGGGGTTGCACTGTCTCCACACTGCAAAAGGTTCTGAGTTCAAATCCTCCTGGGGACAGTTTGTGATGAGTTTGCATGATCTCCGTATGTTTGAGTGGGTTTCCTCCCACTGACCCACAACATCTGTTATAGATGAACTGATGACTCTGAGCCTAAGCTTTAACACCTGCTTATTGTTTTTCATATTTCTTGCCTTGTGTTTGCATTTTGGTCCTTTTGTCAACTGATAAACTGTTATAAACGTGACCACTGGAAGAAAAGGAAAAAAAAAGCTCACCTAAGAACTCAGATGAAATTAAAAACTAGATTATCATGCTTTAAAGTTTACCAGCAAACTAGAGAATTAATATTCTACACTCACAGAATAATCCATTTTCCTATTTAGGCAGCATGTTTTCCTTTGACTCCTATGATCACTTAGGTTCAGCTGTTTGTTATAGAAACAGTCTGTTATTCAATATAAAGGCCAAAACAAGCCCTAAAAAAAAACTAAACATAACAAAAAAAAGAGGGATTCTTCTGTTTTACTGCACAGCTTGATATTTCATGTAGTTTTAGCGGCGATGTTATATTATGTAGCTCGTGGGCACAAATACAGACCCACCTGTGCCTTATGAGAGTAGCAAGCATAAAGTAGCACTCATCAATATTTCATCCGGGTATTAAGAATGGATGAAATGACTACATGCAATGTGACAGAGGTCATCATCCAACTTGGCCATTGTTTTCCGTCTCATAGCTTTACTTTACTTTGCTTTCTTGATGTATTTTGTTCCTTTAGGTGACCTTGGCAATATTAAACATTTATGTTGCTGTATGTAATTATATCTCTGGAATCCTAATCCTGCTATCGTGTCTGTGGCAGATACTTCTTGTTACTTCGATATCTCAAAAACTATGTTATGGATTATTTTCTAATTTTACACCATCATATATTTTAGTGTGAGAAAGAATCATATGGATTTTGGGAATGGTGAGTTGTGTATTTCTGACACCAGGGCAACCTTTATCTCCAAAATGATGTGGCTGTAATTACTCAACCATTAATCAGAATCAGAATCATCTTTATTGTCATATTACAATGTTTAATGTAAATGTGTTCCCACGCAACGTCGTTCTGACGTTTGTCGGGTGCATGTGTGTTTGTGTTCATAGCTCCTGGGGTTGGTCGTGTGCCTGGATAGGGTGGAGGGGTGTGATTGAGGCCACAGCTCAGGGTAGTGTTTACAAAGTCCACAAAGAGCATCCTCACGTACCTTTTTGGGCTTCTTTAGCTGTGTCAGGGCTGCTGGCAGCGATGTCATGATGGCATCCTCTGTGGAGCGGTTCTCTCTTTATGCAAATTGGTATTTGTTTGGCGGAATGATGATCTGATGTGTGAGATTACCAGCTTTTCAAAACACTACGTGATAGTCATTCGGGCATTTCACAATCAATTTTTAGGTAGTGGGATGATGGTGGATGAGTTTAGACAGGTGGGGACAGGAGCTTGTTGCAGGGACTGGTTAATTGAGTATGTGAACCCCTCAAAGCTGCTCAGCACGTGTCTTCAGTACCCTGCCTGCTACTCTGTCTGGTCCTGCTGCTTTGTGCACATTGATCTTCCTCAGGGTGGCTTTCACCTGTTGGTGTTGTAGCACCAGTGACTCCTCCTCGGCAGGTGGGTTGATGTATGAGGTAGGTTTCCCTCTCTGAGTGTCGATTTTGAAAGTCATTAGTTCGATTTTGTCCAAATTTTGTGTGAATGAATCAACCTGAGAGCTTTAATGTATATATCATATTATATAGCTTTGCTGTCATGGACGATTAGTTCACCATCTGAGGTGAAGAACTGACCTCAGCCTTTAAATTCTGATCATTTATAGATGTGTCAGTCTGTTTCTATTTGCATATGTTCATGTTAGTGTGCAGGATTCTATTGAAATAGATACAGATCTCAGAAAGAATACCTGTATAGCCCAATCAAACGCATGATGACTGATTGTTCCTTATACAGCTTTATTCTTGTTAATTAAGCAAGTTTTAGTGAACTGCCTCATCTCCACAGCCACTACCATCACCCAAGATAGTTTTTCTTAGAGTTCTATATGATGTTTGCACTTAATGGGTTTCCAACTTGGCATGTCAAATGTGGCAAGTATGGCTTTTGTAAAGTCTGAAAGGTGGCCAATGCCACCATCATCGTCTTCGAGAAATTTAATGTGCATACTTACTTGAATAAAGAATTCTTTTTTTAAAATCGACTGAGGTTAAATTAAAAAAAAAGCATGTTGTATTTCAAATATGTCAATGGTTCAAACAGGATTCTGATCTCAGGTTTACTACATAAGTCTATTTTTTCTTCATCGGTTTATGTGTTGAACAGCCCTCCAATATGATATTTTGTCAGTTTACACATTGTTGTGATGTAAAGACTAACAAGAATAGTTAAAATATTTTCAAATGAGAAATAAAAAAAAAAAAAAAAATGGCATCCTAAACAACAATATGTCCCCCTTTAAATTCAAATGACGGAGAAGATTTACCATGTTGTCCCAATTTAAAATATATTGTCTGTAATGTTACACATTTCTGACACACTCAAAATAATTTCATAAATATGTTGCATGCGGTCTATAAAGTCTATTTTACATCCCCAATGCTTTTCCGTCACGGAGAAATTGGTCTGGGTTCTTAAGGGTTAGGTCTGTGGGGTTTTATCCTTGTCCACAGCTCCACAATGAAAACATCATTCAGCAGCGGTTTGGCAGACACTCAATACAACTTGTGTTTACAGTAAGATAAGTGTCTCCTGGCAGGCAGTGAGTTAACCTGGCATAAATATCTTCAGACAAGTATCAAGCTCTAGGAATCATTTAGTTTATTTAAAGGGAAATCAGATAGAGAAGAGAACGTATGCAATGTCAGTTTCTTAATTGTGGGATGTCACCATTTAAACAATGATTCAAAATCATCCACTAGGCCATGCTGTTGTCTCCCACAGAAAGTTTATATTCACTAAAGCCCCCATCTCAAGGAATCACCCTGACTGAACTCTTCATATTGAATATAAAGTTTTGTCAGAAAATTATTATTTTTTTTTTTTAGATCTCCTGGAGTGGATTCATACGCACCAGTTTGGGATATACCAGACCAATGGTTGAGAAATTATGGCCCAAAAACATGTAATAATCTTTATTTATCACGTTTTTATTTGCATTTAACCCATCCCTGACGGAGCTGTGGGGGGCCACTGTGAAGCGCCTGGGGAGCTGAAGTTTGAGTGTCTTGCTCAAGGACCCACGGCTTGTTGCGTCAGGGGTCCCTGCAATGGTTTTTGAGTTATGTTAAAGTAAGGATCTAGGGACCCGGATGCGGACTGACTTTGCGGGGATATTATGAGATGCTATGGAATGGAGGACTCTTTTCAGCTCTGAGGCAAAAAAAAAAAAAGCAACCTACGCTGTTTGAACAAAATGACACAGCAGAAGGGAAACGATTGTGAAAATCAATTCCAATTTATTTCATAGACGAGGCTATTTCAGTTAACCTTCATTTCCCTCCTGTAAATTGAAAAGAGGAGCTTGTGTGTACTGCTGAGTGTGTGAAAAGATGTGGGACAATCAGCTATTCCAGTATCTGTTACCAGAAATATTAACATCATCGCATGGATTTGTTGTATGTTTGTTGAGTTTTGTGGATACATTTTCAGGGACTACATCAGTGATGGTGTTGGTAGAATTCTATACTCTAGCCCTAACTTAAAGCGTCCTATTTGTGCATCAGGGAATGCATTTCAGTTACACTGTAGGAAAAAGCTCACTGTTAGACCCCATGGTGGCATTGCATCCTCCAGTATGAGTCCGGTACATCCTTTCTGCTGCATTCAGTCTTTGAATAATGCATGCTAACTAGCCACATGCATCAGTAACAGATGCACAAGCCTCTATGGCATTTTTTCTCCTAACAGCCACACCGTAGGCTCCATCTGCACCCATCAACACTGAAAATAAGCTGCCAGCTACATAACTAGTGTGACATCATCCCGGAAAAGTTGAGCTGGAACAGCCCACTCGCATTAAGTGAACACTGCTCTCCAAACGGTTCTGTTATTCTTAGAAGATGTTTTTAGCAGAAGATGTCAATGAAGGATAGAGATTGCCACCGTTCAGTATATAACAGTGGTGTGCAGAGATGAGAGCTAAAACTGTGAGTCAGGACCAGCAGATGAGCCACTCAGCTCTCTCTATAGCTGGTTTCTCAGCTCCATGCCCAATTTTTCCAGCCCATTGTGCACCATTGAGAACACTCTGCAGTGCATATGAGCACATTTACCATGAGATCACATGACCTCACAGAAGTCCCCGCCAACTCTTTCACATGCATGTCAGTCACTTTCAAGATGTGAAACACAGACACTCATGCAGGCCTCATAGATCCCTTTGTTTCATAAGTCACAAATATAATCATTGTCTGAGATTTTAGGATCTTAAATTATGAGGTTAGCAGCATGATATCAAATTACAGCATCACACCTTCAACGCACCTCAGAGCTCCCTACTACGTTTCTTACGTAATGTTGCTAATTAGTATTAGAAACCTGGAAATCCTTCCATCACTTTTCTGTGTGATCTAATCTAATTTCATTGTAACCCATTAATAATTATCCTTAATGATCAGGAATGTTGGTCCATTAGTCACTATAATAATAATGATGATTGGCAAGTTTGGCATTTTTTCTCAGAAAATCATTCATGGCTTTTATTAATATAGCACCATTAGAAAGAAATGGTTGCTCCATTTTTCCACCTTATTTTGCACCATTGGCAGCACTCTTCAGTGCACATGAGCAGCTTCACCATGAGGTCACATGACCTCAGAGAAACCCCCCAGACTCTTTCACATGCATGTCAGTCACTTTCATAAAGGCCAAGGAGCTGAGGTTTCAAGATGTGAAACACAGACCCTCATAGATGTTCCTTTTATTTCATATGTCACTAATGTTCTTGGATTTTAGACTCGTGTGTTATGAGGTTTAGAGAGAAATCTTTTACATCTTCTATCCTTTTTTGATAACAATATAATATTAGTCAAATTTCAGTCTCCAATCTCCTTGTGCACATGGGCCACAGTTACTGTCCATACCACCTCATTATTCTCACCTTTCACCGTTATTACCTGCCTCATGATGAGACATGATTTGATATCAGCCAAGCTCAGTCAGCTCTGTCCAATTATGGTGACACACCTTCATGCTTAGCCTCACCATCAGCTAAGGTCTGTTCTTCTGTCTTTTCTTTTTTCCATCTTGTTCTTCCATGCTGTTGATCTGCCTTTACCACCCAATCTCCTCCTATTCCTTGCCGATCCAACAGCTTGTTCATTTATCAGTCTCAGCAGTGTCATCGGTCACCACTACCAGTATCTAAACTCCAATGGGGGATATTACACAGGGTAGAGACCCTTTGATCAAAATGCCCCTGAAGAGTCTGAGTGGCTAAGGCTTTCTGACAGACTGATTATCAAATATCATATGTTAGAATCAATCATTCATCTATTTTTTATTCTTCATCATCACCAGCCTTGACCTCTAGGGATGAGGGCAAGGGTTCCTGTATCGGACGTCAGGGTACAACGTGTGGCGTAGCCAGTTGGAAGCTCTGTTAATGCCATACCTTGTTAGGCTTTAAAAAAATCATAGAAAGATTTTTTTTAAATCAATCCAGAATTTTAACTGGCAACCAGTGAAGGGAGAGTAAGAATCCGATTCTTAGAATTGGATAGGTAGCAGTCGTGTTCTGCTGCAGCTGAAGCTGAGCTACTGGGGACTGACAGACACATTTTTGCAGTGGTCATGGCTGAATTGGTTGTAAATCATAAATCGACAGCTGCCATGTAAAACCAGTTTGCCAGAGTCAAAGACTTTGACGGACATATTACAGAATCTGTAGTCTGCCCAAGATGTACAAATATATGTTTTTATTTTTGAAGAACTACAACTCCCTTTTTGTCTCTTTCAAACAACCGACAAGACAACAGAATGTAATAAAGCTAGGATCTCCATGACGTTGCTTTGTATCACAATAGATGCAGCTGATGTCTGAAATGTTTGACTTATATCATTACAGAACATTTTTATCAAGGAAATATAGGAACACCACTATTGTAAGAGTTGTTTAAAGCAATGAGTTTAGGAGCAATGAGCTTAAGAGTATGAGAGTAGTATTCAACGTCTTCTGAATAAAACATTATTACTCCCGCACTGAGTTTCATTCGCTTAAGACTTGCAGGCTGGGGAGAATGAAATCAGCAGAAAACCGGGGGGAATTACATCTGTGAAGAAAATGCAAGGCTCAGACGAAGCGGTCTATCTTCCACAATCATTGGGGAGGATCTGAAACAAGACCTTTAAATCACAACCAAACCCTCTGAAGACGGTCTACCCCTAATAAATTGACTTTTCATTTAGCACCTATCTGACGTTACAACGATAACACAAAACCAATTACACGCTGTGCTGCAGATAGCTCCTAATCCACTTAATATGTCTGATTTGACTTCTTTTTTTCTTCTCCCAATCCACTGCTGTAGCCTGGAGGCTTTTTTCTTCACCAACGGGAGCTAGGTATCACTTTGAGTTGTCAGTATAGAAGGCAGATTTGAGATAGCAGGGCGAGGAATCTCCTGGAGGTCCTGATAGTGTTTTCATGCTGTCTGCGTGTGCGTGCTGACGACAGCTTTGAAGGTGAGACGAACTGAGATCAGGTTTCATCTGTGGCTTCAGGTGTTAGCACCATTAGCATGATATCCAGCTTCAGCACCACCTCTTCAACGCACCTTTTGGCTCCTGATACTTTTCTTACATAAAGTTGTTAATTAGTTTTAGCAGCCTGGAAATCTTTCCATCACTTTTCTATATAATTTAAATATCATCTCAGTGTAATCTTTTAATAATAATCGTTAATGACCAGACATGTTAGTCCATTAGTCACTAATGTGACTAATGTTAGTCCATTAGTCCCTATAATAATGTAGAAATGTTTGGCATTTTTGCTCAGAAAATGATTTATTAATAATATGATATAATTTAAACCTTTATTAATGTAGCACCATTAGAAACGTTTGTTTGCAAACTGCTTTAATGGCAACATAAAGACTCAGAAGGTGATAAAATGCAAATCTATTTTGGAAAGCCAATGCAAAACAGAGTTGAAAGATCTAAAAACAAGAGGATGGAGTATAGAGTGACACTTTTTCTTAAAAACAGTCAATGATTGCAACAACTGAATGAATACAATTAAGCACTAAAAGGAATAAAATAAACAGAAGGATGATTTCACATGCCAGAACAATGTCAAATTAACCAGAAATTGAACTGGAGATGGAAACAATACATTCATTTAAGACAAAATGAATATAAAACAAAAGGAATACTGGCATCTTGTTAGACAACTTAAAGTATTTTCCACTGTATGTCTTGGTAAGTTTCCATACTAACATAAATATTATCCCTCTTTACCTTCGTTATCATGGCTACCTCTGGTACTTAATCAAGATGGAATATCTCCATCTCTGGTCGTCCTTTGCAACACGACTGTCTCCATTACAGACAAAACTACAAGTTCCATAAACCTGAAAGAATAAATAATATGAAATAAATAAATTAACTCAATGAGCAAATCTATATTTGGCGTAATAATCAAGATTCAAAGGAGTGCTAGGGTTCACTTTAATGCTAACGCGAGAGGTTGAATACGTACAGACCAGGCGTTGTCCTTCAGAATTTGCTTGGTATTCCATTATGTTACACATGTATTGTTACGTCAACTCAAATAAGAACAATAATGTCACCTTTATTAAGGACAAAATACGCCTTGAGCAACAGCTGCCCCAAAAGATGTCAGTCAGCGAGTCACATCTCCTGCAGTAGGCTGTCCCAAAGCTGTGGTCGCCCGAGCGCCAGAGCTGGAATAGCTTGAACTCGATATAATTATGAAAATAGGAGCTGATCAATTTTCTAACTGACTAGCTGATTAGTTTGCCAGTCCTTTCCTGACTTCCAATTAAATAAAAATAATAATCTCTATTTTAATTGGAAAACACTTAATTATTATAATTATTCCTAACTGTAAGTAACTTCATCAGAAAAGAATACTCTACAATGGGGATAGGTCCAATGCAGGGAACACTTTCACGATGAGAATAAAAACAAAAATGAAGTATTTACCTCATTATGTGGCTTTATTTCATTGGAAAACACTGATTTATCATGGATAATAACTCAATAAGAGAGACGTTGATGGTAGAATACTGTATATATAATAGAAAATAATAAAAGTGAACCTTACAAATCTCTGATACATGTAAATGATGGCTATTATTGCTTTTCAGAGAAGCCCACACTGTGTGCTGCAGAAACAGGAAGTGAGAGTACAGATCTGGGAAATAAGGCATCTTGGAGGCAGCAGAGCTGAATAAGTAAAGTGGCTTCAGCTATTAACCTGGGGGCTGCTATATCTTTGACAGATAACAAAGACCTCCCTCCAACCCGTTACAGAGTCACAGCAGCCATCTTGTGCCTTCATTTAGAGAAGAAAGAATCACTTTTAGCAACCTTCATTTAAAAATAAAACAATTACAACATTCAAATGATGATGTGGAGCAATCGGTTATAGTATATAGAATTTGTCGTCTGGATAGTGCGAGAGTCATATCCATATAAAAGCAATCATGAATTGGTCTATATAGGACTGGAGTATATTTCTTGAGCGTGCGCCTGATATGATGCAACCCATCTCACGCCAAAATACAACTCATAGTCATAACTGCATTAAAATCATACCTCATTGGAATCTTTTATCATGTCTCACCACATATGTAGACACCAAATGAGAGCCGCTTTTGCTTTAGACTGATTTTTATGAACATGCGAGGGAGAGGAAAAAAGCATGGTGGATGTATTTATCAAATATAGCAATTTGCTTAATGGACTCTGACAAAGCCATTGTCGGTCTTTATTTAGATGCAGATGACTTCCTCCATGCTGGCTTCTTCTCTCACTCTGTGCAACTGCCTGCTAGGGAGAGAAGAAGATGAGAGCTCTCTCCTGTTCCTGCAGACTGACAGTCAATCACTATCTCTGTCTCTCTGTGTATGATTGACTGAATGCACTGACTGACTGCACCACACTCTCTCTCCTCTCCCTTTGGATCGCACTTTTCCCCTTTCTCTCTGTATAAATTCTCCATTAATCCCCCCAGTAGAGAACAAACCGCCTCTCAGTGTGACTGCTCCACCTACATGAAGGCACCGAGTCTCACGCCGTCACTGGTGTCACGGTAGTGAAATGTGAAGTTTCTTTTGAGTCTAAAACTGCATCTATTTTTCATTTGCACCCAGCAGGGCGCCTCTCAAAAACATAGCTGTCATTCCTAAATACAGAGTTTGAATAGAGCCTCTCTCGATTTTTCACGGTACTACATATTATATGCAATGACTTTTTAACAAATATGGCAGCAAAAACAAAACTGAACTATTCTGTAATGTCATCATTCTCTGCGGTTAAACGTTATCTGTCTTATTACATAATAATTACATAGTTTGATGCATCGATCATCTTTCATGCACAGTTTGCATATTAAAATAAGATCTATTGCAGAGATTTCTCAATAGGGTCTTTTAACTCTCCATTATTTTTGAGAATTTTGGCTGCGGTAATGTAATTAACTTGTGTTTTTGGAAAGGTTGTGTATTTTGGTGAGTTATTTTTTCTTATTTCTAGCCTCAAATACTATAAAAATATAAATAATTAACTATATAATTAAGATTCATCCTCACAGCAAAACGCCCCCATTTAAACCCAATGAAAGTTACATTTTAATAGGACTGGCATCAGAGTAAAACAAATTGTCATGCATTACATGTTGTTGGGCTTTCAAGCTGACATCCCAGATATGCAGTCAGTGTCCAGAAAAATTATATTTTCCTTATTTCCTGTAAGTGGCTTAAAGCTGCATAGTAGAACAAGAAAGACAATGGTTGTAGCTAGAATTATGTGTGAGTGTGTGTGTTTGTGTGTGTGTGGGTGTGTGTTTATATGGATGTCAGAGAGTGATGTGTGTTGACAATAAAAAAAAAAGTATTCATCAGAGTGACAATCTGATGGAACTAGTGACTCGATGATAAAGATAAACAGTTAACTATTTTTTCTGAGCTCTGTAATGAAACAAGGCAGCTTAACTTGTATAAATTCTTATGGGTTAGTTTTAGTTTTTAGACACTTATTGGACTAATGGTTGGTAAGTTACAGATGACAAATATGTTTTTTTTCCCCACTAAATACTCCCACTAATGAGTAAAACATGACATATTATAGTACGATAATAATATATACAAGAACACTGGTTTCATGAAAATAAGGATAATCAAAACTTGGTAAAACAAATACAAACAGTAAAACACTTCAATACTTCCTCATAATTCCCCTAAGTTCTTGTCTTGCATCTTGCAGAATTAATGAAGCTGATTCAATCATTAAAAATACCAAAATCACATTATTTTGCTAACTATAAAAATGATCTTTTTCTATTGTTACTTTGTGGGTTTTTGGTTTCACAAATCTACTTTTTAATCTTTTTGAGTTGATTAAATAATCAATTTAAATGATAATGAAAACAACCATTAGCATTAGTGTTACTGCAAATCCAGTTATTCTGTTTGTAAAACACTCACAGAATGTAAAAAAAAGGCTGATGATCACAGGAAAACAACGTAGAGGGCCGATGGGGATTTTAATAACATTTGTTTGTGAACAATTTGACTAAAGCCCTCTGGGGCTGTGCTTCAGGGATGATGGGAAAATCCTTCTTGGAAAATAAACACAACAAATGGAATTTGTCTGTAATGAGGCTCAAAGATGACTGCTGTGCTTAAAATGTGCTAATGGAGATTAATTCTCCGTACCATTTCCGCCTCAAAACCTTTGTGTTTTTCATTATGGAGGAGAGATTAACAGCAATCCGGCGGGGAAGATAATAAGTGGTCTCCTCAAGTCTACATGGCATAGAGAGGTCTATGGGGAGACGGAGGACCTGCATGAACCGTGGAAACCTCTTCTATTAGTGCAGTAACCAACTTCAAGCAACGACCTTTAAAGTCCGTGGAGCCAACGGCCCGTGGCAAAGATTCTGACACGCTGAAGAGTGAGGTTCCCTCCGCTCAGTCAAGGGTCAGCGGTGGCGTACTGTTTGATTTATACGTCGGGCTTCCAATCTGAAGCAGTTTGTTTGATGTTGATGAAACAGGACCCATAAAGACTTTGATCCTTTTTCTTTGGGAAGTTATGTAAGCATGGAGGTTTGTAACAATGTTATTCTCAGGTTTGTTGGTGCATCCACTGTCTGAGGAATATTTATGAATGCAATAATGGAGTGCATGAATGCTCATCAACAATCAGTATGTAAACTGTAAAAAGAATCCACAGGAATTTTCTGCGTATTTGAACAGCATAGGCCCTACATTGCCGTAAAAGACTTTACAGTAATAAACTGTGTTTTAACAAAAAATAAAATGGTATTCATATCATCATCGTGATCACAGTAATAAAGTTACAATGGGAAAACATGACGGTAAATCTTTGTACTACTACTGTAGTAACAGTAAATATGCTGTGATTTATTATACAGTCTCTTACTATCTACTTGCTACCGGTTAATTTGTGCAATATATATTTTATAGTAACTTCATGATTATTTACTGCCAGTCAATTACAGGGATATAATTTACTGTAACTAACTCCAAGTTAATTACTGTGATTTACGCTACAGCAATTTACTAGCTGCTTGCTGCCAGTCATTGACACTGTTTTTTGTTTTGTTTTGTCATCAGTGTAAAAATCATTTTAACTTGAAGTTTTCACAACCACTCATTCTCTCAATCTAGCGCTTCAGAGATTTCAAAGAATATGTGGTTAGTTGTTCGAATACCTGCCAACCATCTCTTCCCGTTCCCCAGGGAATGAACAACCATATTTCATTTTGCGGGGTTCTGGCTGTTCTGAGTCCGTGCCTGCCGGCAGCAGCAGTCATTATCGATGACATTTGATGACACAAAGGCCAATGTTTGATTCAGCCGCATGAGAAGAACCATCAAATCAATGTTTCTCATTGACTTGATAGAACAAAAACAATCTCTTCCCAGCATCCCTCGGATGAGAATCAGCAGATAAACAAAGGCCTGCATATTAATCGGTGTATGAATCGTGTTTCTGTGGGCAAGAACTGTCGGGACTTTGTCTAAGCCGCCATGATTGAGGGGAGGTGACTGTCGTTTCCATCTGGCCACAATAATGAGCTCAGAGCGAGACACAGTGTCGATTATAGAAACGTGTCACACAGTACGTGACGCAGCAAAACGGGAGAAAACAAACAATAGCCCTTCAATTTATTATTGAGTGTCTAATTTTATATTTTTTTCCTTTCACACAAACTATTACTTTGCAAAAGTACTCTAATTGTGCAGCTTGTTTCCCTGGGAGAGGGAGGAGGCTGTGGCACTGAACTGCCAGCTGAAGTGCAGCAGTTCATTGAAATTCATGTGGTAAGAGCAGGCAAGAGAGGTCTGATCTCTTCAGAGTGCCTATTTCGATATTAAATAAAATGTTGCATTTGGAAGAAAGCCTGTCTGAGGGGTCGGCGTGGCTCTGAGTAAAAGCAGGTTTCTGCATCAGATGCGGTTTCAAGGCTGCTCCAGTCGTGTGTTTTTGAAAGATATGACCAATATAGGCTAAACATTAGCATATGTCACAAGCACACATCAACACACACGCAGCTATTACAATCAGAAAGCAAGAAGACTCTCCATCAAGAAGACTGGACAGGCATTATAGAATCAATAAAATACCAGTGCAAAATCTCCTCACTAAGAAATAAAATTAACCTGATTATATCAACCGGACCTAGGAAACTAGGTTGAATATGAGGAAAAAAGATCTTACTAAACGCTTTTAAGCAAATGTCCCCAGAGCTGTGTAATGAAGTGTTATATAATAAAGTTGAATTGAATGTAACGAACAATGTTTCATGTACTTAACACAATAACTTAATACCACAACCCCATAGTGTTTCATTAATGCATTTAGACTCCCTTGTTTTAATTGCCAAAGATGCCTCCATTCTGTTGTTTTAACACAAAAAAGTCATGTAATGTAAATAACATAAATATTTTACTGATTATACAATTATTTAGTGCGTACTTACACAGTGTTGATTGATTTGAAAAATGATGGTATATGATTCATTCACTGAACACGGTTACGTTTCCTGTACCTAATGACTATACCAAAACCGTTTGGTATTACATAAATACAATGGAACTCCCTTGTTTTAGCTGAGAAAGATGTAACTATCTACTTTATGCAACATTAAAAACGCATTTAATGCAAACAAAATCCATTCTTCATTTACTGACCAGTTATCTTGATTTAATGAACATCGTCATGTTTCACTTAAGACAATTACGTTGCATATATGAAACGCATTTATGTTTCTCTTTTAAAACACAGTTATGTTTAATCACAAAACACAATTGTGTAATTACCAAACCTTGTATTAATACATTAATGCATGGAAATTTGCTTGTTTTATTTGTTGAAGATGCAACTAAGTTGTTATTTGAACATCATAAAGTCACTCAATGCAAACAACATCCAGTTTTAATTTCTAGGAGTGTAAGAGCAAGAAGACGAGGCTCTGTCTTTGACTGTTGCTGCTTCAAATTCTAATTTTGATACAATTGCTTGTATTATTCACTCGAATGATGTGTCCATTACGCAAACTAAAAAAAGCTGTATAAAAAATGTGTTTTAATCTTTCACTTTTATCGTGATAGTAGTGGCTTGCTTGAGAATAAATAAGATTAAGAGAGCCCTTCATAAGAGAATGAAGATCTAGTGAAAGCTCAGACCGGAGGACTAGTCAATTCTCACACCATCCTGTCAATCACACCTCCCATCCATCATTTACGGCTGTTACTGCGAAACATCTTCGCGGTTCGCCATCACTTTGCTGCCGCCTTTTTAAATAGGATTCTCTCTGCACCTCTACTTCATTGATGTTGCTGTTATGCACGCCTCACAAATTTCATCATTTCATCATTCTCCACAGAGCCATCAGCCACCACCACCATCTGGATCCCACTGGAGATATATTCTATCTTGATAGGAAATGTCCTGAAGAGTTATAAAAGACTTTATGATTAATTATCACATATCGTCTGCTGCATTCAACATCTTTACTTGATTCTCTTGTCTCTCATGATTGAAGTGACATTAATTTACTAGAATGGGTGAAGCTTGAATTCCTCTACACCAAATCTTCCACTCAGCAGCCTACATTATGATCCCCCTCGAATCACAACGCACCTCTGTCCGGTAACGTCAACAGTGTTCGCTGCAAGTCAGTATTTCTTCAAAAATAAATCAAATGTATGTATACGTGATGTCCAAATATTCATTAAAACATGTAAATTATTGCACAGGGCTTTAATAATTTCCATTCACACTTATGTAGTAAACCTCAGCTCCCTGGGCGCTTCATAGGGGCCACCAACAGTTGGATGGGTTAGAGGCAGAGATAAATTTGGCAACGTTGTACTGTATTTATGTTCTGTGTAATATGTGATAAATAAAGGAAAGATTATCTTGAAACATTACCTTAATTCATCACATGCTGCAGCAAATCTAGACTTTTCATTAAAGCTACCTGCATTCAGTGCTGATTCTTACCATTAGTCCAACCTGGGGCCAAATGTACACATTGTTTTCAAACATAGCTCAAACTATTTTGGCCATTTGACATGAAATCTTGGTCTGATGAGGGTAGATAATGATGAATGTTGCCTGATAACATTGATGAACTCTTGATAAATAGTCTTAGATATCTAATGTTGTTAACAGTTGGATTTAAGCTTTCCTGGAATTTCAGGAATAAAGCTGCTTGTATATAGAACAGAATAAGAAAGCTTGTATTTAAGGCTTCTCTCTCCCTCTTTCCCTCTCTACTTCTCCATACATCTATCTCTCATTAATGCATGATACTAACTTGACTTATTCCCTGGAGTTTTCATGCTTTTTCATCCTGTAGGGTCACAAGGATTGTGGACGGACCTGCTGTGAACCAGTCAAGGTGGAGGGGAGTCAGGATCTACTCAAAGTTTGTCCCTGTTAAAAGATTTTTTCTCACCACTGCCCCACATTCTTGGCACGTTTGCTCACGTGGGAATTGTTGAGACGCTTCAGAATAAAGGGTACGGTCTAACCCTTTTAGACCGTTGCACGTTTGCAAAGTGCGCGCCCCCCCCCCCCCCCCCCCCCCCCCCCCCCCCCCCCTTGGAAAAGTGTCCTTATATCTTTTACCTCTGACTCTGCATTATTATCTAAGCCAATTGTCCGCAAATGGGGTGCCCTTAGGGGTAACTTAGGGTTCTGAAGGGGGCAAGTGAGAAGTTTTAACTGCCAAAAGCAATCTCGTTCGCTTGGAGCATTAAAGTTGGATATTTAATGAAATGTATTCATGTGTGAAATGAGGTAGGACTACAGCTGAAAACCCAGAAAACAAACCAACACTTACTCAGGTCAATTGTGCAACTACAATGCCGTTTACATATATATGTATATATAATTTCATTGACCAGTCAAAGGGGAAGTTATCCATGACTAGCTATTTTTATTTGTTATTGATTTATTATAATTGTCATATTAATGTTTTATGTTTGTTTATAACCTGCGCTCTCCAGTAGCCTCAGCATGCAGAATGAGGATACGGCTGACTTACAGACAGATTTTACTCGGCAAAGGGAGAATCTGTCATACTTCTCCAGTTGCTTAAAATGTATTTTATTTATTAATAAATTGGATTATGCAACTGGACCGGAAATGGGGTCTTTGGGGGGGGGGACAAAGAAAGAGGGAAGAAATAGAGAAACATAAGGGGTTGGTTAAACAAGGGAGACAGTCACAATATTCTTTTAGATTTTTTTAAAGGCCACTATTCTGAAGAAAGTGGAAAAAAACCTTGAATTTATTTCATCCTGAAATGTTAACAATTTCGAGTTACCTTGTCACATGAAAACGGCTACAGCGAGTTTATTATGTCGTTATGAGGAGAGAACGGTCATAAATAAATATCTGTCACCTTGGCTGTTCAGGGTTTCCAAACATTTTTTAAGTACTGGATACTATCAACTTTAAAAAAAAAAAGTGCCACTTTCAGTGACGGAACCGGAAAAAAGAATCACCCCTACTTTTATCCTGAGGAGCCCTTTCCGAGGGCCATCCAATCACATGACAGATCTCTACACCCGAAGGCGGAAGGTGCCGTTGCCTAGCAACGAAGGCGCCAAACAAGCGCGAGCTGAATCTGAGGAGATGATAATTTGACATTTTATGAACTCGTCCTATTAGCAGTTCAGGTGGCTAATTAACTTCGACTGAAGCTTCTTTAAAGTATTGTTTGATGCTCCAGATATCCTTAAAGATCATCCTGTCACTGTGAGGAAGATGGCGGGAAAGAAGAAAGAAGCAAGTCTGCAGGTTGGACACTCTCAGTATTTAACCTTCATGCATGAAGTCATCATGTCGGTTAATGTCTCTGCTCTCTTTACCAGGCCTCTGTGACAAACCAGGAACAGTGGGAGGAGATGCTGACGACCAAAGGCTTAACAGGTGAGGAGGAGTGATCTTCTTTCCACTGTAGGACTCCAGCTCTAAGCTTCAGGCGCTCACTGTTAACAGCAGCTGTTGTTGTTGTTGTTGTGATTTTTTATCTGCTGCTGCCCCTCTGTGTCCATAAGGAGAACTGCAGGTTTAATGCTTGCACCAATCATATCTTCCTCTCTCTCTCTCTGCTCCCCCCTTCAACACGCACACACTGTGTGTGTCCCTGTAGTCGTGGATGTGTACCAGCAGTGGTGTGGACCCTGTAAGGCCGTGGTCAGTCTCCTGCGGAAAATAAAGAATGAACTGGGAGATGACCTCCTTCACTTCGCCACTGTGAGCCCTAAATGTATTCAAAGTAATACCAAACTATGTTTATGGTGAAGGAGCATATTCAAACTGTGTGTGTGTGTGTGTGTGTGTGTGTGTGTGTGTGTGTGTGTGTGTGTGTGTGTGTGTGTGTGTGTGTGTGTGTGTGTGTGGACAGGCGGAGGCAGACAGTATTGACACTCTGGAGAAGTATCGAGGGAAATGTGAGCCCACCTTTCTTTTCTATGGGGTGAGTGTGTGTGTGTGTAAGGTGTGTTTACTGTTTTCATTTGTATGTATGTATTAATTACCTATGATAAAGTTGCTCATGGATTTCAATTTTAAATTTGGGGTCAGGAAAGCATGTTTCAAATTTGTGTACGGCTGCAAACTCTGGATCTAATGGTTCTTCTTCATCTTCATCATTGCAAAATGTAATATTTTCCCAATATCATGAAATATATTGATAGAAGAATCACAATAAAAAATATCCAGGCAACTGGACAACTTGTAACTTTCCTCTATCATTGGATGGAGATCTGTGACATCGTCCAGATCTGGGAGATTAGACTGTTGTTCTAGACAAGTCAAGTAAATGCAATAGTTTAATCATTTTAACATTATATATTATCATATATATCATATATATATATATTTGGATTTATAGAGGGCCTACCGACACCCAAACGGCGATGCAGCCCGGTTCTTGTGAACTGACTGGATCAAAAATGTGAAAGTGATTTCACACATCAGATTTCTGATATTTTGTCTTTGATTGAAAGTTGGTTCCAAAAGCATAAAAAGATAATTTGGTGTTAAATGAGCAGGGCGGAGAGCTGGTGGCTGTGCTGCGAGGAGCCAACGCTCCCCTCCTTCAGAGGATTATTGTAGAGGAACTGGCCCAGGAGAAGTTGGTCCTGGACCAAGGTGGTGAACGTAAAGTGGTGAGTCATAACATGTCCTCATTCACATACTAAGGTTACACTCAGCTGTTTGGTTGAGCTCATTTTGAGTCTTTTTTTCTCTCTTTTCCGACCGAACCTGTTTAATATATAATATGAACCAGTGCCAGCATGTATTTGCTAAAAAGTAGGGGGCCAAGGATGGTTCCCTGGGGGACACCATAGGTCAAAGGTGCTATTGCCACGATTAATGCCACAGATATATATATTAAAGCCTGTCTCGACTTACTGAATAGAATTATGGAACTTGATTCTGGTCTTATTTTCTCTTCTTTTTCTTCCGTTTAAAAAATATACTCACTTAACCAATTTGACAAGTTATGGTTCATTTAGACTCTAAATGAACTTATACACTTATAGAGTGTATAAGATATCAAATGAATGAAGGCCCCTACCAAATTAATTATGCAAAGAAATATTTTTTCCATTGTTTTTTTCTCTTGGTGAGGGCATAAATGGTTAAAAGTCTCTTATTTTTTAGTATTTATTAAAAATGCCCAACCCTAATAACCCAATAATCCAAAGAAATGAATCCTCTAAGCCTTTGTATGGCCGTTTTTTCTCACTGCCATAATTGTATTCAAGAGTGTTCAAAAACTCCTGAAGTTACGTCAAATTCTATCTCTGACTGAATCGACAATGTTTCAACATATATATCTTAATTAAAGCTGGAATTCTGTGATATTATTATCATTATTAGCATCATCATCTATTAGTATTATTCTCATGCTGTTGAATTGTCCATGACCCCTATAGGCATCTGATGATCAACTGCATCATGAAATAAATGAATCCATGAAGATCTGTTTAACTTTCTTCTTTTTGAGTAATCCTGTAAACAAACAAGTCATCAGATTCTGACAAAAACATTAACTCCTTTTAATGAGTTATCATAATCAGTATTTGCAGTCTTAGTTCATTCAAACAAGAAAATATGTCTGCAAGCACTAATTAGTGTTTATACCATTTTGTAAATGTTTTCTCTCAGGTGAGAGATGAAGGTCTGGTGGACGATGAGCAGAACGAGGAAGATGAGGCGTCTCAGCAGGCAAACAATAAAGAAAGCATAATTGGTAAAAAAATAAAATGTTAAGGATTATACACGTGCTCATTTTCTTTTATTTAGATTGTCATTGTTGGTGTAATTACCAATGTTGTTTACCACGGTCACCGTGATTGTGTTTCTCATTTCCACCTGCATAAATGATCATCGCTCACACGCCGCTCTTCTCTCCTGCAGTTCCTGTCAGTAAATCCTACACAGTTGCAATCATCAAACCGGACGCTGTTGCTCATGGCAAGGCAAACGAGATAATTATGAAGGTACACAGTGATTAACACCATTCGCCGTGAAGGTTGTCGCAAGCCTTCCCCGCCGACTTCAGCTCATTATTCCCATATTACACCCCGGCCAGATCCAGGATTCTGGCTTTGAGATCCTGGCCCACGAGGAGCGCACGCTGACGGAGACTGAGGCTCGAGATTTCTACCAGCATAAAGCCGCAGAGGTATGCCGAGAGAAATCAGACTAATACCACACTGCTCCTCAGTTCAGTGGGTGTTTGCGAACTTTGGGTGAGCAATTTAAATTCAGAGTCAACGTCCTGATGGAGGAGCAGTCACAACCAGTGCAAAATCATTTCCATTTGTTTGCGAGACATCACGCTTCCATCCGGGGTTCTGCACAGAGCTGAAAATAACCGGGTGGTGTCAGCAGCTTTTTGTGTTTATCGAGCCGATTGTGATGAGACTGAATGATTATGGATTCAGAAATACAAAATGTGAGAGGGACAGTTAGAGCAAAAATGTGTATGAATTCATATAATACCTTCACTGCCTCCGTCTTAAAAATCAATATGTATTACTTCTGATTTATAAAACACCGATTGTTCATTTCACAATAACATAACATGTGTACGTTCTTCTCTCCGTGTGTGCTCATGGTTTTGTAGGAATGCTTCGAGGACTTGGTGCACTTCATGTCCAGCGGGCCGTCCCATATTCTGGTCCTCTCTCAGGTTGAGGGCTCGGACTATGTTGTTCCAGCATGGCGTGAGTTCATTGGCCCGGCAGACACAGAGGAAGCCAGGAGAGAAAAACCAGAAAGGTCAGTTGGCAGGTGGGATCAGGAGGATAGGTTGAGGAAACATGATGATGGCAGTAGAACTGTAAGATGACGGATGATGAAGCATCTTTGAGAGGAATCTCCGATTACAGCCTAGAAACAACAGATCAGCAGCACATTCCTGCCTGCTCTGTCAGATACACCCAAACATTATGTTTCTCTCATGTTGAACTCCAGCAGTGAAACCATCTGCTCTCCTGTCTTCTCTCCTCCATGGCTTCCTGCAGCTTGCGGGCACAATACGGCACACAGACTCTGTTCAACGCCCTGCACGGTAGCGAAAACATGGACCAGGCCAGCAGGGAGCTCGCCTTCTTCTTCCCCAACTTCAGGTCGGACTCAATAACCGAGCAGGAGGGGGATGATGAGCGTGTGGAGAGGACGCTGGCTCTTATCCGGCCCGACGTTGCCAGAGAGAAAAAAGGTAGAGCCCATGCCAAAAAAACAAGAGCACACACAAGAAGGGGGGATGTGTTGAAAACATGAGCTGCTTCCTTTCTCCAAAGCAAAGGAACCTCTAGTTCTCCTGTGATCACACACGGCTCAAACTGGTGCAATCCAATTCAAGGAAATTCAGATCCTACTACTTGCATAAAGTTCAGATGTTATAGAAACAGTTTGAATGGACTGTACTTTCATACTTTCTTTACAGTCTGACTGACTGAAAGCACTTCACAACAGGAGTCAGCATTCACCCAGTCACAAATTAGCAGGAGCTATGACTTTACCTGTCATACGCAAGTACAAGCACAGTGCAGTGAAATGCTTACTCTGTGTAAAGGAACAGTGTGAAACTCACTATTATGACCTATTCAAAAAACATATACACAGTATATTCAATATACTATCTTAATTTACACTGTTAGAAAGAAAACCCATATGATTTACTGTAAAATACCGGCAGCTGTGGTTCCCAGAATTTTGATGTGGAGACATTTGGTCAACATCAAAAGCAGATGACATGAATGCAAACCTGTTTACAGTTGGTTAATTACATGAAATGTAAAAGAAAAGCATAAACATTTTGACTTTTTAACCTAGAAATCAACATTATTTCACAAATAGATATCAAATATTTAGCATTTTCTTTATGAAGAATTTGTGGAAAGTTATTTAAGTTTTCATACCAGCAAAATCTGTCATTTAGAGAGACTAAAACTTTTACAGTAATGAGTTGCACATAACATTAGGGTTAATTTTTCACAGTGGAATTCCGTGTCTTCCTCATATTGTGACCACAAATTATAAAGTTACTTACGGTTTCTTTGTTTAAGACAATTCATTCTATCTAATACAGTGAAAGTGGGTTTGGAATTTTAGAGTATTTTACTGTTGCCATTTGACAGTTTTTACAGTAATTTCTGCAGAATTTTTTTTTACTGTGTTTACCACCGTATCACTGTAGACCGTACGCAACACATGTGTCTACACATCCCATATGTGTATATTATGACATGACATCTATTCTCCTGTAATTTAGGAAGGCAATGCCGCATCACATCATAATACAACAAAGCCATAAAATAAAGTGGATGAAATAAATTATTATATAAAATGCGCGATATGGTAATGTGTGCAAATGTATTCAAAATGCATATAATATAAGTTCCTGCTCATCAGGTTTAATCAGTCACACCAGCGAATCTGCCCTTTTGGGGCAAATTGGTGTTTTTTTGCTCAAGGACCTTTTGACAAGTAGACAGAACCTATCCGAAATGCATTATAGGAGTTATAAATGAACCAGTCTTTCTTGGACCCAAAGGTGCAGGACTCACTCACACACTTAGGCAGGGTAAAAATGAACAAGAACGGTTCATTGCAAAAAATCTCAGACACAAGAAGGTCAGCAGCAGCAGGTGAAGACAGGAGCTGGAGTGCTGATCCTGGGTGAGAGAGACTGAAGGAGTAAGGGCCCAAAAAGAATTTCAAAATACTAGAATGGGACTAAAAGGACAACCTGGTGAAACATGGTGTGGAGGTTTATGATCAGCAGTCATCAGGTGTGACGATGAACCTTATTGAAGTCAGGTGTGCAGATTGGTGTGGTGGGCGGGGTCAGTTGAGGAGAGTGACAGGTAGCCTCCATCCTGGTATCAGACCCAGACCGGAGGAACACACTACACATGATAAAGAGGGAAGTGTGCAGCCAGATCCTGACATTAGAATTTTTATGTTCACATTTTGTATCTGTGGGTTCTGCAGAAGCGATCCTGGCCCAGATCCATCAGTCAGGCTTCACCCTGGCTCTCCAGAGAGAGGTGAAGCTGACAGAGGAGCAGGTCAGACAGTTCTACTCTCAGCATGTTGACGAGGACTACTTCCCTGCGCTGCTCCGGTGCATGACCAGGTGACCGGGTCAATCCTCTAAAAGAATCTTAGAATGGTGTCCTACTGCTTAGAATCATTTAAATTTCACATGTTTGCAGTGGACCGGTACTAGCGTTGGCTCTGGCCAGAACGGAAGCTGTCCATCAGTGGAGGAGCCTCCTTGGTCCTTCTGATGTCACTAAAGCCAAAGAGGAGAGTCCTGACTGGTAAGCGGAGAGTTGTTTTATTCATTTACACCATAAATGAATCCAGAGACGTTCATTTGGCAGAATGTTAGAAGCAACTCTGAAAAGTTGGAGCATGTAAAATGTTTGTCTTTGAATAAATGTAATATAATATTCATTACTATGTTTCTCTTAGTGTAGAATCAGATGAAAAAAAGGCTTCTTTTTTTTTTTTTTAACCTTAGTTTGGTAAAAGTCCTTTAAATTAGCAGAGGGAGTGGATCCTCTTCATTCAGGTGCCCTGTTTGTACAGTAGCCTGAACAGACAACCGGACCCTGGCTCTATAGCAGGGCTTTTGCATTTATAGGTTGAAGTGGCAGAATGGAAATGAAGGAGCATTCTGCCACCAAAAAACTAAAGGAAAGAGGATGATAAATAAGTTATTGCCGGATAACTGTTTTGTGCTTTTCGCAAATGGAGGATCAGATTGACTTTATGGCACAAGAAAAACATCGTACAGTGAGGCCTCGCTGTCAACGGACACAATATAAAGATATTCCCTTCTAGTTTCTGGATGTTCTCTAAAGGACTCTTTAAAAAAAAAAAAAGCATCACAATCCATTTCACCACTTGTTGAAATCATAACTGGAAATGATCAAATACCAGCAGTTAGACGTAAATTATGTCATACTGATCTTGGGGTTCCTCTGCTCTCAGTCTCAGAGCCCGGTTTGCTGTGCAGAACGAACCGATCAACCAGCTGCACGGCAGTGAAAGTCGCGAGGAGGCCGAGAGAGAGATCAACTTCTTCTTCCCTAAACAGAAAACTCTGGCAGTGATCAAGCCTGATGCTATGGAGGAACACAGAGGTGCTTAGTGGTCATCTAGAATAATGTAATAAAGTAACTGATTTACTGATGATTGATTGTTACTCACATCATTCTTACATCTTCTGGCCCTGACAGAGAAGATTCTGGAGGAGATCCGCGGTGGTGGTTTCTCTGTAACACAGCTGAAGGAGATGGTGCTGTCTCGAGAGATGGCTGAGGAGTTCTACAAAGAGCACAGAGAGAAGCCTTTCTTCAGCCAGCTGGTGGAATTCATGTGCCGGTTAGTCTTTCCCTGGGCTCGGCAGAAGGAGAAGGGCAACTCCAGAACAGGAAACCTGCCTAATTCCTCTTTCTGCTGTTTTAACAGCACTCATTTAAAGAATGGAGGCAGCCTCAGGCATGCTTATGGGGTCTACCTCAGAGTAACTCTTTTTTCCAATACACTTTAAGATTTAAGAGACATCTCCTGCCCTAATTAGTCTCTTCAGCTGGTTGTTTCACCTCTACTCAGACAAAAGGGTCAGAGAGAAGGTCACTGTTGCCAGAGAGGGAACCTTTTATAGTCCGTCTACCTCAAGACAAGGTCGAGCCTTATTCTAGTCGTATACAACACATCATTCTGACTACTTCTTCCAAAAGGGCCACAGGTGGAGAGAGTTGGCTTTCAGTCAATTTTTGCAGGGAGGTGGATCCTGGACTGGGACACGTGATAAGATTTTGAGTCTTATCCAGGAGACGCTATGGAGCGTTCAGCGCTGAGAAATGACCGAATTGCAGACCAGCACTCATCTGGACGTTTAAATCCAAATTCGGCTACTTTAATATGAAAAGTGAGAGTAGATTTTTTCAGGAACATCCTAAAAAAGACATGGCAATGTGGGGTAGGACACCTACTTCACTGCAAAAAGGTTCCCAGTTCAAATCCCCCTCTGGCCCAGGTTCTTTTCTGTGTGGAGTGTGCATGTTCTCCCCATCTTAGTGTGGATTCCCTTCCTCCCGGGGTCCAAAAACATGTAATTCTGGTGAATTGGTGACTCTGAATTGCCCAAAGGTGTGAATGTGGGACTTTGTGGTTGTCTGTCACTAATATGATGAACTTGGTGTAGCCTCCCTCACACCCATTGTCAGTTGGGATAGGCTCCAGCCGCCTCCTGCAACCCCGACCATGAATATATAGTGTAGTAATAAGTATCTCTGGGTCTCATTTTGCGTTCTGAATTCAGTTCAAAGAACATCCTGCCGTCTGTTTCAGTGGGCCCTGCATGATGCTCCTTCTGACTAAAGATAATGCAGTGGAGGAGTGGAGGACCATGATGGGACCAACTGATCCTGAACAAGCTAAGGCCTCATCCCCAAACTCTCTGAGGGCTCACTTTGCCTCCGACATCCTCCACAACTCGGTCCATGGTTCCTCTAATGAGCAGCACGCAGAGGAGAAAATCCGTTTTATCTTCGGTGACATCATCTCAGAAGCAGAGACGGACAAAACCAGCTCAGGTAAACACGTGATGTGATGTGTGTGACTCTCATTGTCATCTGGTGTCATTCAAATAAGATTTTGATTTTAATCTTAAGTTTCTCAGTTCCTATCAAAAAGGAATTTTATTATATGTGGAAGCTATACTATTGTTACGCCCCTCAACATAGGACGTATCAGGTTACCCTCGTTGGTCCGTCCACATCTGCTAAAAAAACTGCATTTGTTTTTAAATTGTTAGGCAGATTTGAACTGAAGTCATTTAAATTAGTTTACTTGCATTCACAAACACTGTAAAACAGTGAAAGCTTGGCATCAAATATTTTAAAAAGTCATTTCACCTCTAATTGACATTAAAAGAATCATTTGTACAAATCTTTAATTGATCGTAGTTTAAATGTACAGCAATCAACCACTTTGATTTATTTGTGTCATTTTACTCAGATTGTTTTACATAATCCCATGATGTCTCTCACGGGATAACTGGTGGTATATTTATGCCATGGTTTACTGATGGTTGTGACTCTCGCTTGAAATGAAACCCCCGGAGAAATGTTGCTAGCTTGTTCGATATGAGGTTTGATATGAGGTTCGAAATAAATTTGAAACAGTTCAACACAGTCAGCATAAGGTGAACAATTTTTCACTTCGAAATGACATTAATTGAAAATGTAAGTTATCTATACCTGATTTTGACTTGTACTGACAACTTAGAAAATAGAGTTAATGTGACCTAAAATCTTTTGATGTAATTAGTTTAACAATTTATTTGATTTAAATCAACTTTTAAAGCTTTACAGTGTATAATAGGGGTAAGTCTGTCCACTTAATAATAATAATAATAAATTTAATTTATAACACAATTTACATTTGGATCCAATCTCAAAGTGCTACAAAGCAAAAGCAGATTAAAAAATTGAATAACTATATAAAAAAAATACCAAAAAACAGCAATGTTAATTAAAAGTGAAACTTTTAATTAACATAACTTAAATTAAAATTAATTAAATTGACTTAAACACAATATCGTCAGATGTCCTCCCGCAGCGAGGATATCCGTGTCCTTTGAGACCTGAAGTTTTCTAGTTTTATGTTTAAAATGACAAATATTTTACACCTGAGCTTAAACAAAGATCAACATCCTTCAGCAAGAAGGCACAACTGTCCCTCAGATGCTAACGCAGGATTGGCTGAATGTCCAGATCAACAAAACCCCAATTTCCAACAACATGAAGGTATAGAGATAAGCTTTCACTGACATTAGCTACCCACAATCCTTTGCATTGCTGCAGTGAGTACATCATATTGTGACAACATTAGAATGTCCCAGTATGGACTAATCGACAAGAGGAAATAAGTCAAATAGTGGCGAAGCGAAGGAAGTTTGTGGGTCTCTGAAGTCATGTGGGTCTTCTGTGACCCTCTACCGTGCCTCACAGCGATGGCATCCCCTGATAGTGGGAGCCACAATGAACTCTGTCGCTTTTTTTCTTTAAAGTTCATGAATGGCTCGCACAAAATGACAAGAACTCTAGCTTCAAGCATCTGTGGGAGCTGCTGCAACATTTCTAACCAAAGGATTGGACCTCTTAAAAAACACCACCCAGAGCAGCAGTAAATCAGATTAGTGCCCCACAATCCAATGTATGTGTCACAGTCCCAGCTCAGCTGATAAATATTAGTTCTATCAGGTTTGGGTAATCAGCAGTAGCTATATATTTATATTAGTACGACCCACAGGAAACTCTTCAAGAAGTGGTGGATAACAAACCCAGCAGAAATAATAAATTCCATTTCACTACTTCAACTTTGAACCTCATTCTCTGTTTGAAGTGAACTTCCTCAGGTCTTGTGAAGGTTGAATTTTATTAGAGGGTTGAGCAAGATTTAAGTGCATCGCAGCCATTACCACACTACGTTCTGGGAATTGAGAGAAAAAGATAGCCTTTATTAGTCCCACAATGGGGAAATTGCAAATGGGGAAAGAAGCTTGCGATAAGACCAAGTACAGTATGTCTCTTAATACAAACAATTCAGATGGCTTCCATGAGCGAAAACATGCCATCGATCTTCAAATCCTCAATAACACCAGCTAGAACGGAGATGTGACCCGTCCTAACACTCCCTATGTTTTAGTCCTCCTGCATTGTGGCTCTGGAGGAAAATTTTCAATTCAAATATGTAATAAATATCCCAATCTCAACAGATTTACCTGAGAAGATGTCAGGTTAGCTTTTGAATTCTAACAATGCAGCATTACGTAGTGATAATCGTCTCATGGTAACATGATGTCAGTGTTTAGAGAAGACTTGTGCTGATTTTCCTCTTGCTTTTCAGGCGACCCACACAATTCTGATCCCAGCGGTCCGACAGGAGGAAGTGGCGCTCCAGAGCAATGATTCCATAAACTGAATTAATCATTATATACTTAGAAACTACTCTAAGGTACTGTGGTGTAGTATCTGACATTACAGGAGAGTAGTCACATAAATACTGTCTTAAAATGTATTTTTAGCTTTTTAACGTCCTACAGACTTGGAAAAGTTGACAGCAAATACCTTTTAGCTCTACATTAGGATTTACTTGGATACCAAGAATGATTCCCTGATTAAATGATATCCTGCTGTAGCAGTCATCACACTATCAGCAGGGTAGCTCAAGAATTTATGATAACTTTGTAAATGATCTATGTAAGTGTTGAGAATAGAGATTACACACTTAGGGATGGATCATTGGGCTTTACGAATTATAGATAAATATTTTAGAGGGACTAAATTACAAATCCCATTACAACTTAAGAGGGGTCCAAAACCGATTTATTTTCTTTCATCAAAAAATTACATAAGTAGGTGTATTAGAGAATTATTTGACATCTATGAAAGTAACTGTAGCTTTGGTTAAGAATTTCACATCAGTCATGATCAGATTGAGTTAGGTAGGTTTCCAGATCATCTGCTGAAATAGTCTTTGGTGTTCCTTCTGTTGGGGCTCTGTCCAGCGCCGCCATGATGTTGACCACAGCTGGTTTCAGGTGAGGCGTCCTCCAACTCGTCTGCAACCTCCAGTAACAGGGCTTCGTCCATGTCATCGTCTGCTGTGAAAGACCGCTGGAACATATCCATGATGCTCCTCTGGTTAGGGTCCTGAGTAGACACAAATAATCAGCTGACATTACGACACATTGATTAATAAGCAATATATAATGAACTTTATTTGTATAGCACCTTAAAAGTCAACAAAACTGTAACGCCAAATGAATATTTAAAAACATGCAGATCAGAGAGAGTTAAAAAATGTAATTAAGACAGTGAGGCTGTAAAGTCAATAAGTTAAGTTGAATAAATAGAAACCATATCACATCCTAAGGCTAAGTTCAACAGAGAAAAAATGAAAATGGGATAAAACCAGTAAAACAATAAAGATGGCGTCTCACAGGTTAAACAATAAAAAAGGATAAAGTGACGGAGAAGGACAATGTCACTGATCCCAAAAGTGCTGTCACCTTTACACGTGAGCCTCGACTTTGGAACAACCAGAACGGCTTAAGTTCATGAGCTGGCCAATAATGAGTCATCAGTTGTTATACAGCTGGGCGTCGGACCCAAACGTGCTTTAAACTTCATCAGTAAAGACTTCAAATAAATTCTAAAACGCTTTAAAGTATCATACATAATACATCCTGATATAGATGAAGCGCTTACCTTAGAGTGGAAATTGGCGTTCACTGCGTTGTCTGAAAGGTTTGACTCAGACAGACCCACTTGTTCCAGGACATTCATTTTTTCCTGGATCATTGGCCTGCATTAAAACATAGAACGTTATATAGTAGAGCAGAAACACTGCAGTTCACTGACAGCATGTTATACACTGTATATGTCATGCTTCCAAGTGCTTGAAACCTACCACAGGTGATCATCAGCAGATCCCTTGGCAACCAGGTAGTGAATGTTCACATTGCTAGTTTGTCCGATACGGTGCACCCGATCCTCTGCCTGAATGAGAACCTGCAGCAAAAGAAGTAGAGCAGAGCCCAAGGACAGGAGAGAAAGTTTTCTTAGTAGAAAAAAATTACTGCCTTCTTTCAGCAGCCATGAACCTTCAAACCTCTTTCAGAACTGTTTTGGCTTTGCAGCAATCGGATCATGTTTGCGTGTCGGTTTGTAAGAACACAACTGGGACAGAATGATGGCTCAGTTCATAAACCTTGTCTGTATTGTGTCTGGTACATGGCTCTCAGCTGGGGAGCAACATCTTTTCTAGATAGGCTGTTTACCGTCAGCAAGTTTGCAAAGTTTCTTCTGCTCCCCTATTGAAGCTGCAGTCTCCTTCAACTCTTAATAAAAACTCTTACTCAAAACTCCCATACTCCTACTACTATACCTCTGCCATGTCTCTAAAGGTTTATGACTGGTTGAGAGCATCCAGTATGATTCAGCAGCCAACAGGTGAAGTTAAAGCACTATGAAGATTTGTTGTACAAAGGCTGTTTAGAGAAGAAGAATCACTGCAAAATTTTACACTTTCATATTTGTCTAACCTCTAATCTACACCGGATCTCTTAGCTGTTAGGGTAATCCTTGGAGTTTGAAAGTGCAGGTAAATGTAAAAACAAACAAATATGTAATAGTATAAAACAACAAAAATTTGTTTTGACGAATTATTAAAAGGTAGTAGTTACAAAACATTTCCAGGTTATATAATCAGATGGAGAAATTAGCTCTAATTTTGGAGCTGTGTTTCCCCTTCACTCATATTTAAGATCTCTCTGGTGACCTACAGCTCCAGGGCAAAAACATATGTGACTCTTTAGATGTTTTTATCTCCTATCAACCAACCTCTCTTTAATGGTTCCCGTCTACTGTTAGAATGTTGGCAGTAAAATGGGTTTGCTGGAACCTACTTGAGTGTCTGAACTAGAAGACCCAAAATGAGCTAAGCGGCTTAAAGAGATGGGATGCCTGGAACCTATATTATGTCATTAAATAACCAAGTGTTCCTGAAAGAGTCGTCTATTTGAGTACATGGTGCTCTGTGGCGGTGACATCCATTGCTTACCCCAGGGTTCCAGAAGAGCTCCGCAAAGATCACCAGGTCAGCAGAGTGCATGGTGAGGCCCATATTAGCTGCAGTGATGGACAGCACAGCCACACAGGTCTTTGTGGAGGACTGGAACTTCTCACACAGCTGCTGCCGTTCGGCCGATGGAGTGGTCCCATCGATACGGATGAAGCCGACACTCTGTCAAACAGATGAAAGAAACATCAAATCAACTGTTGGATGAAAAAATAATATTACAGCAGCAGATGAGATCCGCAAACTAGAGTACACTAGAGCTTTCTTGAATTTGAATAACATGAATGAGGTTCAGAGAACACTTTGTGCCGGACACATTCCTCTCAGGCCTTGAGGACCTCCATCCCTTTGAAACCCCTAAATCATAGGATAGTTTCGGCCAGCCATGATAATTCTCATCCTCCGACCACCCCCCACTGAGCTTACACTTGTCCGTGGTTGAGCTGCTCGTGGCATCGTCTACTTTTTTTTTTTACCTGCTGCAGCTTTCAAAATATTCAGTCAAAACTCTGCATTGAAGGGTTTATTACGTTTAGAGGATATAGGCTTGAATACCAGCGAAACATTTTTCGTTAAACATAATCATTCAGTCTACTCTCTTTCCGATTTAACACCCCTCCTTTTCAAATGCTCCACTTTTGAAAAATCTTTGAATAACAGATTCTGTCATAAATTAAAGACATTTTCAGGCTTTTTAGGGAACCGGATTCTCCGTTCTCAGCGCAACTTACAACAAGGAGGAGTAAGAGTGCATTTGGCAGGCAGCTAATTGAACAACCCTTCCTTATAATAACATAGTTGATAAATACAGAGGTAGCCCTAAGTTGTAACATGCTTATCGCCGCCCACTCAAAAACCCTGATCGTTGACCCAAGTGTTCAATCTGACTTCCACTAGAGATCCGTCTGGTAAAAAGAAAGCATTAAAAATCATACTGCCCTGCAGCATAACATCTGACTCACCTTCTTCACAAGTTCAGTGGAGATATGATCCAGGACCAACTTGTGATGGGCGAACACCAGAAACTTCTCTCTCCCTGAATCCAGCATGTCTGTGATGTACTCCCTGGGACACAAACCAAACCATCTGTCAGATCCAAAGCTATCACTCACAAAAGATCCTCATTAATTCTACCCTCTAATCTCTGCACTCATCTTGCTTGATATGATTGCACACACTGATCCCCGCACCATTAGAGGGTCTTTACTTACATGATGGCTTGGAGCTTGGCTTCAGCTGTGTGGTTATAAAAGATGAGGAGGGCCTCCTTCTCTGCCTTTTTCTGAAAAAGAGATAAGGAACAGAAACGATAAGAACTGAAGAGAACTGACTGTGTTTGACGTCTTAATGAGACTGCCATTACTCTGAGGGGCAGACTCTGTACTATGTTCAGGGATTTATGAACTTATTAAACAAGTCAATTTATTTGTATGGCAGATTTAAAATACAACCAAAGTGCTTCATATTAAATAACATAAAATCCACAAATTGAACAAAACTTAAAGCTTCAATTTTGAAAAGCACACAATAAGGTTGAGAAAACACTAAGAGAGATAAAAGGGGAAGAGCCATCATATGAAAAGCAGACGTCCAAACGACTGTAAATTAAAGAATATGAGAATATGTTTTAGTAGACACTTGAACACTGTTGATGAGCTGATCTGGGAGTTTAAGCTGAGAAGGCGGGATCGGCCCAATATGCAAGTCTGGATCTTGGCACAGCTATAAACCGCTGATCCAGTGACTTCAGCTGGAAATATGCAACATAGGGATAGTCGACAAAAACTTTGTGATTAATCCTGAATTGAAGTTGTATCCGATGTGAGGAGGCCAGGATTGGTGTAATATGTTCATGCCAGTCAGGAGGTCCAAGTCGGCATATTGAACCAACTACAGCCTGGATATTAGTCACTGCCCAATCCAAGTGGCAGTAGTCCAGCCCAAAAGTGATAATAACATGTGTGACCCTCGTTAAAATTCAAGTTGGAAAAAAGCTAGTTTTAACAAATTAATTATTCTGCATGTTGAGTTTATAAGATGAATTTAAAAATAACCCAGAGATTCTTGAAATGATGTTTGGAGTAGCATACCATGGAATTAGAAGAGAAATACTGTTTATCTAACCCATAATTCAGTTGATGTTTGATAACATGTGTCAGTCTGTGAATGGAAATTAGATTGTACTAATATAAATGAGATAAACCTTTATTAATACTGATACAACGCTATAATTGAATTAAGATAATAGACAATGTCAAGTAATTGCTAAATAGTGCCTAAGAATAAGATAATTATGAGCACATTATTGTGCATGATCATTTTACCAAAACTACTGTAGTTTCTAGTTTTTTTCATGGGTATGAGAAACATTTTTACTTACATTGTGATTAACTTTGGTCAACTGATTGGCAGCGGCCGACAGCGCAGCTTTAATGCGGGCGCTGATACCATCTATGGTCACTGTGACGACCTTGCGTTGTTTGGCAGGTAGTTGGGAGAGGACGTCAGATTTGAGGCGTCGTAACATCAGGCATTCCTCCAGCAACAGCTTCAACTCCCCGAGATTAGAGGAGCTGGAGTAATCCCAGCCCCAGGTCATCTGGAGAGGGTGGAGCCAGAGAAGGTAAAAATAACGGGAAGTTAATCCGATATCAGAAGGTGATGGCGAGGAGGAATAACAGACATGAAACACGTGTAAACGCGGGATTCTATTCAATCGGCCATGAGATTAGTTTCAATGCAAGTTAAAAGGTGCAGTGTGAAAAATTGTCTTGTCATAAAAAATAAACATCTATAACTTCATCTTGCACCTTCAGCTGCTGAGTCAGCATCCTATGCATAACTACGTGGCGATAACGCCAAATTTTACAGAGCACTGCAAAATCTTTTCCACTTTTCAAAATGAGTCATCGAGGCAAAATTAAGGAGGTAATTGGCCTTTAAATCAGAGAGCCTGTTCCCTACTTGAACCAACTCAAATGAATTAAGACTTGAGGTCGAGACGGTAGAGCAGCAAATAAATGGAGACAAAAATGTCACTGTTGAGGACACTTAAAAAACTAATCAGCTCCTGTATGATGGACGTCTCTCCCGTTCATGGAGCTGCAGTCTGAACAAGAGGCATGAGAGGACAGTGGGTCCCTGCAGTTCCTTCGTATTCAGAAAAAAGCCCACTCACAGTGGCAAACTGCCTCTCCTCCACAGGTCAGTCTCCTCACGATAAGAATACATTAGAAATTATAGTTTGAATACATTTGTCAATGAGTCTGACCAAAACATGTCCACATCAATACATGACATCATAGGATGATGGGAGAAAGTCTAGACAGCAACAGGCGGCACTTTGACTACGGTTCAAGACAAAATATGGAATTAGTCTGATGTTTGTTTTGTAAAGAAAAGCCTCTTTTCATTTCAGACCATGTCAAAACTATTTTCTAAAAGCTGGAAAAAAAAAAAGTTTCTTTTTTGAATTTGCAAACTACTGACAGTCTCATCTGAAACTAAGTGCTTATGGTCTTATTTGAGATTTTAAAAAAAGCACATTTCTGAGAAAATTGAAAGGGACATCTTCTGTATTTAGGTGATTCATGTGCAAAAGTTTTTCAGAGATGCTCTGGAAAGTAAACAAATCTGAGAGTTTACCTGTAAAGTTAAATAAATAATATTTAATGTGAGCTGTTTTTAATTCACTTACAATATATTTAAATTGTTTAGAATGCATCTCTGGAAACAACTTTATTACACGTTCTGATCGGGGGGATAAAAGCGTTTAATGAGATAATAGATAAGTAATTTCTGATCCCTCATGGTTCTCTGTGTTCTCTGAGGCAAATAAGAACTACAGCTCAACGATGTTACACATCACATTCAGACAGAAGACACGTCTTAAAGAGTGAAGCTACCTGTTTGGCGTCGCAGTATCGCACACCAAAATCGTGGAAGCGAGGGAAGAGTGTGGGTCTAACGGCCAGAATCTGGGTGTAGAGTTCAGAGGGTCTGGACATTGCTGGGGTCCCAGACAGAAGAATCACCCTTTTTGCTGCCTGAAGGTGGAAAAACAAACAGACTACCAATGTTGTCCTCATCAAAAATGACACGTCCACTGGTTACTTTTCTGCTCGTAGGGAACAAAAACAAAGAAAATAGACAGAAAAATTTAAATGTAAATCTAACATCCATATAAAGGGCATTTCCCATTGTAAGCACTTTTCAGCAGTGGAAAGGGATCGGCATGGTCAGTCTGAACGATCTAAGGCTATCCACCTCCAGAAACAGCATGCAGCGATGAACTTCGTCCTCTTACACCGTTCTATCACAACCAGCTTTAACATTCTTGTTATTTGTGCTTCAGTAACTCTTCTGGATTGGGTAATCGAATCGTTAAGCCTTGGGCGTCCATAACCCTTTCTGCGGTTCACTGGTTGTCCTTCGTTAGAACACCTTCTGCAGGTATTAACCACTGCAGACCATCTGTTGGGTATGCAGCAGACATTATAGTATTTCCTTCAGCTGTTATTGTAAGTGGAGTGCAACAACTTCATGAGATGATCAGCACCGCCTGCGAATGCTGATCATCTCCACCTTACTGTTCCCATAATACAATCCTGGTATTATTCATAGTGGGTCAGTGGAGCAGTTGTTGAACTAAGACATTGAAAATCACATTTGTTTCACAAGCGCATTTCTGTTAGGTAAAGAAAAATTATTACTGTGAAAAATGTCAATTATACAACAAAAATTTTTTTTAAAGAATAATCAATAACTTAATTAATTGGCACTAGATCTGTTTGAAGACAATGTCATGTTAATATTGGTGTTGTTCCAAGAAACTAAATAGGACAATTCTACTTACAAACCATGGAACCATCATTGTGTAATGTGATGGCTAAATTAAACATTTCCAGGTTCTCTTTGATCCGTTTCTTTGAATAATTTTGAGAGTTCCCACTGAGAGCCAGGTAAAGCTTCTAATGAGTGAAAATATAACCTCTTTGAAGTTCCAGAAAATGTCCATCCAAATAAATCAAATTGATTGAGAAAAGGAGAAGAAGGAGCACCTTCAGCAAAGGTAAGGCTGCTTTACACCGGGCTGTCTTCATGTTCTTCAGAAAGTGTGACTCATCCTGCACAATGACAGAAATTATACATTTTGAATCTTTTAACTTGGAAACAATAATTGTGGAAATAGAAAATGAGTCTTTACAAAACTTAAAGCCAAAGAAAGCTAACCATGATGAGAACATTGAAGGGGTTCGTCTGCTGCTGCTTCTCCATTCTGCTCAGGAGGTCATAGCTGACGATGTTGACCAAACCCGACTGCAGTTTGTCTTTGGCCTTCACTACAACATTGATGCTGTCGGGATTCAGGGAGGGGAGCCAGCGTCTGAAGGCCTGCAGGCAGAAATACTTGCAGAGTGAAACAGAGGAGCAGAAATGTTCTCCGACTACAATCTGTCAGGAACATCATAGAATGATGATGATAATAATTTTGTGACTGACACCTGAGGTTTTTTTGAATTGAAATTCTGTGTTTCAGTTTAGAATAAACCAATCATGTGTTACAAAGAGATAGACGCTGCGGCCCAAATTCACTTTCTTCCTGTCCATTCGACTGACAACCTGGCTCATACTCGCGGACTCAAGCTCCGCGGTTCTGGAGCAGATCCGCCCAAATGTTCAGGACTAACAGAGCCCAAAGAGAAAAGCCAGACAGAGGAAGTGTCCTTTAATGGGAACGATACCCTGTGACTAAACTCTCCTCAGGGATTCCAACTCCTGTTTTGGAGGACTGTGTTTCATCCAGGATACCTATTTAGAGCAGAGACTGTCTAGTCTAGTCCGTGGACAGAAGGCAGAGTGAAGCTCTTGGTGCAGCCGGGGAACACTGACGTGAGCTAAGCGGAGGACAGATGCAGCAGAACAAAACCAGTACATCAAAAAAAAGAAAAGTATGTAATTTGAAGATGAGGAGCTGGAGAACAGCTCAACAACAAAGGGGGAACAACATGACAACGCCCTGTGTCATGTAGTGAAAAGTGGACTCGGATGGTTCCAGACGTGAATCTTATGCGGTTCAGTCAACTAGAGTCCTTTGCTACATTTGAATCCTCTCTTCCTCACAAAAGTCCAGTTGGATTTTTGACTACATTAATCAAACATGAGGGCGTTGTCACCAACACTCCCAGTTTCATTATACTGGTTTCTAATGCGCAGACTGGTTTGTGAGAACATTTCTTGACAAGCACATTATTTACTTAGTGCAATTTCAAATTAAAATCAGAACTGCACTAGAAGAACAAACACCACGAGTAAGTTGTAAAACAGATGACGCAAAGTTCAAACTCACGGTGGAACCTTTTGCCACCTTGAATTCTGATTCCACCCAAATCGGATCGCAGCCATCGGCACTTTTGACTTTGTGTTTTTGAGGAAGCTTCCAAAAGGGCACTAAACATTGTTTCTCTGGGGCGATTTAATAAGTCAATCTACCGTAAGACATGGGAAAAGCCCTCCATAATATTTCACAGGCGTCTCTGTAATTTGTTTTCTGAGAGAACTAGTTCAGTTTGAAGTGTTACACACTAACAAAAGTACGGAGCCCGGTCTTCTTCCGCCACCTTGTGGAGGGGGAAGATAAACATCAAATCAACAAGTTACATAAAATAAATGTGAAGACCTTATGAACTTGGGGTTGTATCAAAAGTGATACCCGCATCAACCTAAACAACAGGATCGATACAGGAGTCTAATTCTATTAGAAATGAGACTCTGCTACTTTCGAACAGCTGCCTGTAAACACCTAATCAGATGTTTTCATTATCATTCAGGAATAAAAAAATATAAATAACACCTCTTATATGGATAAAATAATACAACAAAAAAGCAAACTGAACTGCAGAAGCATCTCCATCTGAAAGCATTGCATCACTATTTAGACTATCATCTGCATATAAGGAAAGGGAAGAGTGATATTTGTTTTGTCCATCTCCCCAAGTACCTAACTGAGAAGGAACAGTCCTTGGAGAGCAGCATGAACATTCCTCGAGTGCATGCTTTCAGCCGACAACAGCATTACAAAGTGAAGGAAAGAGCTTTTGTTCAGAGTTTAGACAGATATTGTGGAGAAGGTGCTTGCCTTAATGAAGTCTGGAGATCTCAACATTGAATAGAAACTATTTGTAAAATCTGACACCTAAAAAACAACAAATTACTTTTTGTTCCAGACCCTCTGATGGTTGTTTTTACCTCAGCCCAAGTGAATCGCACAGAGGACGGCGCCACAACCAGCAGAGGCCATTCCTTCCTGTAGTAGGCTGCTATACAGATGGCCTGCACAGTCTTTCCCAGGCCCATGTCATCAGCCAGCAGGAGGCGACCTTGTTTATAAACTGCATAACTACAGGGAAACAGTGGAATACACACAAATATATATGTATATTCTCATTTATCCAAGTTATGGTAATCCTCCACGGTTCAATGAGAAGCAACAGAACTTATTTTTCAAACACATATTGCTCTTCTTTAGTTCTGACTGGTGGGCTGTCAAGTATTTACCCTCCTGTGAGGCCATCAACACATTCAGCTTAAAGAGCCAGCACTTTAGGACAAGCCTCAGAAGTCCACCTGCATCTAAAGCCCAAGAGACGCTCATCTGAAGCAGACAATATCAATATTATTGAAAGAAAGGATGTTCTTTCCTGAGAGGTTAAAGTAGTATGTGAAATTGGAAAGGCCATATCTACAGCAGTCACATACTGTACAATGCAGTCTTAACATCTGTCCGCTGACTGTTTCACAGCAATCCACTCTTTTGGTACAGTCTTTTCACCCCAATGACCTACGATTCCGCTGGGTGGTCAAAAGTGACCATTAAACCATTTCAAGTGTATTAACTACCTCACATGGGGTTGGAAACCAAATTCCCACCAGTCAGTTAAAACTGAAAAAGCCTATTGGGTGAGAGGCGAAACGTCTTTATCTTAAATAAAAACAAAAAAAACATCCAGTCTCTCCTGATTCAACCTTCATGGATTATAGTCGAACTCAAGACTTCAATAATCTACCAAAATGAAATCCTACAGCATGACTGTGAGTGGAAGTGACACCAATCCAACCCTCTAAATTGAATCACAGAGAAATTACACGGGCATGCTAATATATCATAAGAAGCATTTCATCACTTGCAGAAGACTGGGCAAATTACACCAGCAGATGTCTCCTGGTTTTAGTAGTTGGCTACACCATGTAAAGAGAGAGAGCAAAAGTTGCTGTTCGAAAGCACCTACTTGACTCCCTCCCTCTGGAAGGGCATGAGGCTGGAGGTGAGGGAGGGGTCGATGCTGGAGAGGTCTGCCGCAGGGACATCTAGAGACCTGGCTTCCATCCCATCAAACCTGGCAGAGAACGCGTGGATTATTGCCCTGGGAAGAGGCTCCACCTCCACTGCTGCTATCCCAGTGATCATTTCCACTGGGTGTGGGACACGGCACGGTTAGACAAGATGGCACACAGGCGTACACAAATAATTAAAACTGGTGGCTAAATAAAGCAAATGTTACTCACTGAGACTCTTGTAATCCACAAGTGAAAAGTACCACTTTCTTGTGGCCATGTCTGCAACAAAAGCAAAAATTTAACATCAGAAGTCATAAAATGTTAATGATTCAAGACCATCCGCAAGATAAAAGAAGGATTTGAAAGGCATGAATTGACTCTTACCATAGTTCTTTGTTGGCATCTGCTTGAACGCTGCAATGACCTCGACATGATAACCAACGTCGACTTCGAACTTTGTCGGAGATACCAGGATGCACTGGCCCTGCAGAGTGGCTGCTGGTTTCTGCCAACTGTTGCACAGCTTCAGCAGCGCGCCCAGAGCTGCACCATCACGAGCTCGGCTGGTGGCTGCTGCAACGTCCACCGCGTCCATTCCCTCCAGAGGCCTCAAACACACAGAGGGGATTCCAGCTGCTTCTTCCACTGCGACACAAAGGGAAGTTAGGGGAGACGCAACCGTAGCGGCCCCAAGAAGATGACCATTTTCTCATGCCCTCCCTCCAGGCAGTTGAGGGCTCAACCTGGGAGACTGTTTTTGCTCAAACTTACAGTGCAGGGACATTAAAGTGCTTAATCAAAGTTGCAAAATAAGTTGTGGCGAGACAAAAAAATTGCGTATAATGCATAGGTCTCAGGCGACTCTGAATTCCTGGAGGGACTGATTTAGTTTACTGCTAAAACAAAAAAATGACAATGTCTTTACAAAGATTTCCACAATGTTCATACTTAGCTGCTGATATTCCCCCAGACTGAAGTTCCATGTCTTTGTGGCAGGGTCTGCAACAGAACACGACACTTTGTAATTCCATTCCGATGCACGTATAGCACCAGATATATATATACAGAATAACTACAGTGCAGAATTTGATATTCCTATCTATAGAACTGTTTCAAGAAGAATATGAAGATTTGTCTCCCTTGGGTCTCAGATAAAGTTTCAGAGCATAGTGTAATAAATTACTTGTATTGGGGCGAGTTCACCTATGACTGTTTCGTTGGTTGGTTCCTCAGCATGATTGTGAAATTACTATTATTATTATTATTATTAACACTACTGAAATTATTTCCATGACACTTAGTAGTGGTAGTAGTAGGATGGGTCTTCAGACGGAATACAATTCTGGTGTGGCTTTAGATAATGCAGCTGATACATGATTTTCTCGACACTCTCTTTCATCTGGCGAACGGAGGGTGTTGTAATCTTTGAGTGTATTAAACCTGGCACATATCCAAATAAAAATCTGGATCCATCTGATTGAGTATAGTTTGAAAGGGTGAAGCCACTCATGTAAATAATGGTTACAGGGGAATTAGTTTAATTTTGGATTAGGCTTGATTGAAGGGGACTGTTGTGCCTTGGCTTAGGTACGCATTGTACTGAGCTCTAGCTCATTACCTGTTTGACCTTGAGACCCGGATTAGGTGACAAGAAGCACTGTAGATATAAAGCTGGGTATAAGTTCAAAATTTCAATAGCTGCTACCGCAGTATACAATACTGAAAGTCAGTACTCAAAAACTACTGAGGTTTGATACACATGCCTCTTTCATAAATGGTTCTGCAGGACCTACTTCATCATTGGGAATTTTGTTTTATTTTGGTATGATGTGTACACATTACATAGGATTTCAATAACTTACTTTATAAGCAGAGTAATAGAGGACAGCATATGGGAACTATGAAATAATACCCGGCTAATGTCATTTATAGTTAAAAAATATCAAATGACCAACAATAAAGCTTTTTCTAAATGTTTTTCATTTGATATTATACACACTTAATACACCAACGCTTTCGCACTAGTAAAAGTGTCATTTGTGGTGGTCTTACCCAGAGTCGGAGACAAGTGTGGGGCTGCAAAAAAGTATTGATTATCACCTGTTAACAACATGGTTGCACTGTTGGACACATACCATAGTTCTTGGAGGGGATGGATTTGAAAACTGCAATTAGATCTGCATGGTAGCCCACTTCTACTCTGAAGCGATCCTCTGTGTGTGGGACACATTTCCCTCTTATAGAAATTGCAGGCTTTTTAGCTGGGACAGAATTCAAAGTAGAGGAATCTGAGGGAGGCGGTGACACGAGACTTTGGGCAGGTTTATTAGTCTGCTTATAGAACGAGCCAGCAGCCGCACAAGAGCCGCCGGAGGTGATGTTGAATTTAGGATGAAATGGTGTGGACCCAAAGCTTGCCCCACAAGACAGGGCAGGGCTGCTCCCTCGTGAACGTTTTGTCTGAGGGAGAGGGTCGATGACTTGTACCTGCAGGAAAAGAAAGCGTAATATTTCAGGGAATACTATCATTGTAGTTATGTATAGCGTTAACTATAAAACAAGCAAAGCTGACCACAAGATATCAAAAACTGTGTTTTTTTAAACACACACAGAAATACAGTTCATAAAATAAATATAAACTAAAAAATGCAGTTGATAAAGATGGGTTTTTAGATTTTTTAATTTTTTTTGAAAGAGTCAATAAAACACTTTCCCGCTGATCTGCGCGCAGGAAGTAGTAAGGTTGATCCTTCATTTCGGAGCTAAGACAGTAAATGAGCAGTGACCTTTGGTTTTGAGTCGGTTGGTGGTACAGTAAGCAGAAACCGGTCAGTGGTATAAGGGGCTAGCAGTTTGGACATGTTTGAAGGAGCTAAGACAAAGAGTAATTCCAGTTAAAAGTCTGGCTGCTGAATTTTGGGCTTACTGAAGTCATCCCAGTTTGACTCAACCAGGTTAAAGGTGAATTACAGAAGACGAGAAGGGAGAAATGAAAGGTGTGAATGACACCTTCAAGTTCATAAGTTCAAAGTAAGCGTTGGATTTTTGCAATTTTTTTTTACTGATGGTAGCAGGATTGAATGAGTTTATCAACATGGTCATCAAATTTGATCCGGGGGTCAAATGTGGTTTAACCCAGGGGAGCAAGTTGACCAACATGCCTAAGTATGTCTTTAGCAACATTTTCTGGGCCAATATGGAGAAGCACTGTTTTGTAAATGTTGAGTTGTAAATAGCTGTCACGTTATGAAAACAAGACAGCATAGATCTCACCTGTCTGGAGGGAGCAGTGTTACTCAGAGTACTCTGGTTGATTTTGTTTCGAGTGGCAGCTGATGACTGCTGATGCTTTGGGCCTTGGATTTGGTCACAGGGGTTCTGTGGCTCTTTATTGAAGGGTGTAACAAATGGTTTTTGTGCAGACGTTGTACTTGATGTCTCTCTGTGACAAGGAAGGGTAGCAGGATGTCGGTTAAGGCTCTGTTTGGAGTTTTTTTCCCGCATTGAAGTACTGTTGGAGCCTGCTGAGGTCTGATTATTGCTACTGATGGTTTGTCCCAGTCTCTGGGCTCTTCTCTCCAAAGCTTTCCGTCTGTTTTCCTCGATCATCCTCTGTTGCTCCGTAGTCAGCTGACTTGACATGATGATCAACTTTACAGCAAAACTAATGTAAACTCGCTACTAATTCCAAATAACACTCAGAGATGGGGAACATATCAAGCTCACGTTGCCTAAAAACAAGCGACCCATGCATCCTCATCTGCACTATGATGGCAACTTTTAAAATAGAGAGAAAACATGCGCTGCAGGTCTTCTGCTAGCAGTGGAGGCTAACGATGTTAGCATGGGAGGCGTAAATAGTAAGACATCGAGACAAAATAAATCGTTTGTGAATGACACATGCACTTATCTTTGTGTGACACCAAACGTCCTACAGGAGCATCAAAAGACGTTAACGTTTGCCGTTTGAACGAACGAGGCGCCAAGGCCACTTAATGCTAGTGGCTACAGGTTCGCTTATACCGCGCAGGAAGTGACGTATAAAAACAAGGAGGCACGTGGAGAGAGGAAGTGGTTGCTAGGCGATGAAGTAGACTGGCGCCAGACATGCGAAACAACTTTATAATGTAAAACATAAGGAGTCCCTTTGACGAGTTATTATCTGGTGTGAATTGCTTACCTAAGTAAAAGATGCAAGCTTGAATGCACAATGGGGAGATGGTCAGTCGAGGGAGTCCTTGTGATGGTTTGGAGAGTGTTCTTGGAAACCATGGGTCCTGCAATTCATGTGGATGTTACTCTGACATGTACCATCTACCTGAGAATTATTGTAGACCAAAACAACTCCTTCATTTAAATGGAATTTTCAAATAGCCTTGTCCTCTTTCATCAGAATAATTCACTCAGTGATGGTTTGTGGAACAAAAAAGTTAGTTCAAGGTTTTGACATGGCCTCCAAATTCCCCAGATGTGCTGGACAACAAGTGACGTTCCTTGGAGGCTGAACCTTGCATCTTTCAGGACTTAAAGGATCTGCGGCTGCCGTCCCTATACGAAAGTACACCTTCAGAGGTCTAGAATTTTTTATGTGTCATATATTGAGGGCATTTTCTAAATTGCATTTTATCGACTGCAAAAGCCAGTGAATTGCCAAAGAGAGATTTTTTAGATTAGTTTGATTATTTTTTCCTACTTTTAGGATTATAGATCAGGGTTATATACATATAGTACTGTCGCTACTAATTTCTCACAGTTTTGTTCATATTTCATACAAAACCTTCTGGCATCTATAAACTAATATAAGTATAAAACAAAGGCAACATGAATAACCACAAAATACAATAAATCAACGTGTTTCATTTAATAAGTAAAAAATAGTTAGTGTCTCTTAGCGGCAGCCACTGCTTCCAAATGCTGCCGATACGAGAAACTCAGTCTCTGACATCCCAGTGGAGGAATTTTGGCCCACTGGTCTTTGCAGAACTGCTTACGTGTAGCTACATTGGAGGGTTGGTGAGCTTGAACTAGTCTTTTCTGGTCCTAAAACATGATCCCTATCCCTGTTGGGATAGGGATCAAGACTTACTATGCCAATCAAAAAATTTTGAATCTAATTCTTTTGATGACTTATTCTCGTGTTTTACTGAATGACACAGTTGTCCCTGAGCTTGAATTCACAGTCGTATGACCTGACATTCTCCTTCAGAATTTCATGTTTCCCTCAATTAGGGAAAATTGCCCCTAGTCCTGAAGCAGCAAGGCATCTGCCAACTCCATGCTGGTTATTGCTACTGATGTCAATATACTGATATCATACAACCTTCTCCCATTAGCTCTGAGGGCCATGAAGTTGTGATTTGGCAAAATTCAAATGAGCATCAATGTTCCTTTAAGTTAGAAGTGGCTGTCACCTCGCTCCTCTCCCATGGATGCCATTTTTGCTCATTGAGGTGAGATAAGTGTGCAGTTGTTCAATGAGTCTTTTCTGTGCCCTTGGGGATTTATGGAAGGTCAGTCATCAGTGGGAAGTTTCACTATTGTTCCAAGCATTCTCTGTTTGTTGATTATATAAAAGGACTATTCCACTACACATTGATTGGTTTTATTTTGGTACTGTGAGTGCATTTTCCAAACAACTTAATTTGAAAGACATAGTATTGTGAATCAAGGTCTTTACTTTTAATAGAGTTTTCAAACCTTGTAGTGCTAGTTTTATATACCTGTGATTGATTTTGTAATTACTGCCTATAAAAATGGATTTTCTCCTGCTTTTCAAAGCCCAAATGTTCGGCCGTCTTGGTTTGCTTATTTTCAGCAGATCTAATCACAGGCAAAGCTATCTGACACATGAGATGCATTGTTATCAGCAATCACTGGTAATTACTTTCCAGAATAGAAAACCAGGATGTGCCAGAGCTACAATTGAATGTTTCACAAAAAGAAAAAAAATGAAAATACAGGTTGCTGCTGGCTGAGTCATTCCTGTTTCAAGTGTAATAATATAATAATAATACATTTAATTTATAATGCACTTTACTTTTGGATCAAATATTCAAAGTGCTACAAAGTAAAGCAGATAAAAGCATGAATACAAAATATAATAATAACTATAAAAACCTGACCAAAAAGCAGCAATGTTAATTTAAAGTTATAGGTTCTGCTAAAAAAGAAAGTTTTAAGTCCTTTTTTAAATGTGTCAGTCGTCTGTGGAGCCCTCAGATGGTCAGGGAGGGCATTCCACAGAGGAGGGGCAGCAGAACAGAAGGCCGGATCACCCATGGTGCTGAGCTTAGTCCGGGGAAGGAGGAGGCGGTATGAGTTGGTAGAACGGAGGAGGGATCGTGTTGAGGTCAGTGGGGTGAGTAGTTCTGTTAGGTAGGGGGGGGCGTTACCATGGATACACTGGTGAGTGAGGAGAGAGATCTTATAATCAATCCTGGTGGAGATGGGAAGCCAATGAAGGGAATGAAGAACGGGGGTGATGTGTTCGTGTTTACAAACTCTCATCAGGATCCTTGCAGCACTGTTTTGAACATACTGTAGTTTTTGAAGACTTGCTCAGAGAAGTGTGTGCTCCTTTTCTTTGTTCAATCAATATACACAACTGACCTCCTCTAAAACTCCGCTCATTATCAATCAAATGTCTGAAAAGTCGATGTAATTTGTTGTTCTTGAAATTTAACAGAACTCATTCAATCATGCGATAGTCTTTGTTTTATTTCATTGAGAAAGGTTGTACTTTATCAGACACATCTTCACTCAAAACAATAAATCAATAAATACATGTTTCTGTTTCTCTTTCTTTACTGGAACGTAACATGCATTTTGTACGAATGAATTCCTTGTTTGCGAGAGGAACCTGCTTACATCATCTCGGACTGAAGTTCAACAACGTAGCTTTTACATGAACGGATTCAATCAGGTCCTTTTATCTTGTTTCATTCCTGCACTTGATGGAGTCTTGATGTAAACTCAAAATTCTATTAGTGTTCACATTTTTTGCACTCAATTTGCTTAGTGCAGAATTTTTTCTGCAATTTGCAATTCTGTTGGGCCAAATTGATTCATTAGAGAAAACACCATTTATTACTTGCTTACTGCAAAATTAGTTGAACCAACCATATTTGAATAAGTTGTACCTTTTCCAACTAATATTGACCCAATAAAGTATATTTGGTTGGACCCAAATTATTGCTTAATACCATTAAAATCATTTAACCCAATTACAAAGGGGTAGCAGGCCAGTGTACATCTAATGCAGGTCCCAGCACTGGATAAATGCGGAGGGTTGTGTCAGGAAAGGCATTCAACGTAAAATCTATGCCAAATCAATCAGCAGAACTGATTTCCAAACAAGGGCAAGATGGAAATAGTACTTTAGGGAACTGATGAATGAAAAAAATGAAGATTGGTGTGAGAATTGTAAATAAAGAAGTCCCAAGGATCAGTAAGGTTGAAGTGGGAGCAGCTTTGAAGATAATTAAGAATGGAAAGGTGATTGGTCCTGATGATATTTAGAGGTATGGGAGTGTCTAGGAGAGAAGGGAGTGGAGTCTTTAATTAGATTGTTCAACAATATCTTGGAGAGTGAGACGATACCCACGGAAAGGAGATGAGGATCGTACTGCTGACCTTCTGATTGGGAGACGGCTGCTCTACCCACTGAGCTACAGCTGCCTGAAAGTGTATGACAGAGTGCCGAATGAAGAATTGTGGAATTGTATGAGGAATAGTGCATGGAGGGGTTTGGAATGACACAGGGGTATGTTAGAGTTGTACAGGATATGTATGATAACATTAGGATAAAGGTGAGGTGTGCATTAGGAGTGAAGGATGGGTTCAAGGTGGAGGTAGGACCGCATCAATGATCGGCTCTTGGCACCTTCTTGTTTGCTGTGGTGATGGACAGGCTGAAAGATGAGGTCAGACAGGAGTCTCCATGGCCTATCATGTTCTCGGATGAAATTGTATTCTGTAGTGAGAGCAGGGAACAGGTGGAGGAAAATCTGGAGAGGGGGAGGTATGTGCTGGAGAGAAGAGGAATGAAGGTCAGTCACAGCAAAACAGAATACAATTGTGTGAAAGGGAGGCAGGCTGACTGTTGAGGAGTTTATGTACTTGGGGTCATCTTTTCAGAGCAACGAGAATTGTGGAAAAAAGGTGAAGAAGCGAATGCAGGCAGGGTGTAGTGGCTGGAGAAGGGTGTCAGGAGTTTTCTATGAAGAAAGAGTAGCAGCAGGAGTGAAGTGAAAAGTTCACAACATGGTAGTGAGAGCAGCTCTGCTGTGTGGTTTAGAGATGGTGTCACTGTCCAAAAGACAGGAGGCAGAGCTGGAGGTGGCAGAGTTGAAGATGTTAAGATGTTCTTTGGGAGTGACGAGGATGAACAGGATTAGAAATGGTCACATCAGAGGGGCAGTCCAGGTTAGACGTCTTGGAGACGTCTTTCAGTAAATACCGTCATTGTGCTAAAATGATTGATAAACTAAAAACAGAGACTATATGTGAAAACTGTTTTTTATTTATCATTCCAGACCAATGAGTTTCCTGTTAATTCTTGATCATCCTTTTGGATTCTTTGCTGATAAAAAAAAATATAATCTACCCAGCCAGAGTTTTGGAAAAGTCTCATAGGACAATTTTAATTATTTTTCTTGCTTTCGCGCAAATTAATTATTGATGAATCCATATTTGCTCCACTGCCAGTCTTTTTCAGTCATGAGTTTCTGCAGTTCTTCCACCGTGGGGTTTTGATAAGATTCATAATTTCTTATTCTTTTTTAATACTCAAATAAGTCAGTGTCTACAATACAAGTCAGTGTGTTTGATTAACAAACTAGAAATACACTAGTAATACATTCATTCATTATGTTTGTGTTTGTTAGTTGATCAATTCATATCCAATGAACAAGAACTAAAGCAAATTCATTGTCAAGGGATGCCATCCCATGACAATTCATCAATTCAAACCAAAAAACAGTTAGGCTTCAGGCTTCCTGTCCAGCAGGTAGCGCTAATTTTCAAGTGGAACGACCAGCAACAATCACTTCCTGTCGATTGAAGCTGAACCTTCCTTCAGAATTGGATATTTTTATGTGGACAGCTTTGAGTATTTGACATCACTTCGGCTGCCCAGAAGTGATGTACTTCTGGGCCGCCGTACTCACTATTTGATTTATTTCTTATTTTTTGGCAGGGAACGTATATAGATTGACTTAGGTGTAAAATGGAATAGGGAAGTGCTTTCTAAATTAGTCACAATTTGTTGGTTAAGTGTTCTCAATGCTATTTCTGTCAGTTGTTTTTTTTTAAGTTGCTTTTTGAATGTTAGATGACGGAAAGGCTTTTAATTTTGTTGGGCCGTTTAGAAATCGGTCTTGATATTGAAGCCGTTGCGCTATTGTGAAGTAAATGAAGCACTATAAAATCACAATAATGGTTAATTTGTGTTTTTGTTGAGTGCTTGAAGGTAAGAATTCACATAATTTTATGTGTCTCCTGAACTTATGTTCATAACTTTTCTGAATTCATTTTATCTCCTGATAGCAGAGAATGAAGTGCTCTGACAGTAAAACTAAATAGTTGGCCATCTGTGGCCCGAGACCATACAATCATTTGATTCGGTTTCATTTAACTGTGAAATTACTGGGTGGTAACTGACTAAGCAGAATCTAAGTGCTTAGTTTTTTGCCATAAAATCACACTGTGCCAGTGTTAATTAGAAGAGCCTCTTTTTTTGTTTAATCCTTCTCTAAAGGGCTTTGAGTGAATAATACAGTAGTGTATTCCATTGTTGTAAATGTTCAGTATCTTCTAAAGCAAAATGTTGAAAAAAATGTAAAAAAAATAATTTTGTTTCTGTTGTTGATAATTTGATTGAAATTAATACTTTTATGTTCTATGAACCACATGAACAATACTAATTGTATCAACTAGATAGATATTAGATTAGATCAGATCCAGATGGAAATTAGTAAGCTTAAATCAAATTTAGCTAAAAAGTAAGTTTGTTGTGCAAACAGAAAATGAAGCATTCCAAAGGTGAAAAGGCAGTACAATGTACTTACAAATTCAAAAAGTAGAGGGATGTTCAAACAGAATAAAAATAGATTAAACAAACACTAACATTGAGTCAGGTCACGACAAAATATATCCACAGAAACACACATTTCAGTTATTAACTTGACATTGCATGCCATATTTGAAAAACATGATTTACTTGGTTTGCTCAGATGGAATATTGGTTTCGTAATGAAATACGTTTATCCAATGACTTACTGAGTGAGTGTGGTGCTGAAATGACACTTTTTGGCTGAACTGTTAGGAATGATTAGTGTTTGCCTCGTGTTGCCTGATAAATACTTTGTTTTAAATATTTATAATTAAAAAATATATCATTCGATATGTCATGTGTCCATAATGATGGGAGTCTTGTCTTGAACGAGCTGCCTCATTATTCTTCTCCTTTTCGTTTTGTATTTGTAGTAATGAGTTGGCTGCTTGCATCACCTCGCGCCGGTGACGTGCGGCGTCTGGGAGCTGTCCCAGGAACCATGGTGCTGAAGCTGCAGCGCCATCTCACCAGCCAATGGCAGGAGAATCCAGGGAGACGGATGCTTCAAGCTGCAGCCGGACGGTCCGGTAACCGTGTTGGATCTTGACGGAGGGTTCCAGAGTCATCTGCTTCTTCCTCGAACATGTATATTCGATAATCGAGGAAGTGTACGCTTCACACACAGTTGTTCGACCTGCAGTAGTCTGCCTGGAGACCCAATGAAAACCCCTGAAACTGTGTCGAATGGGAATCGGGTAAGACAGATCTAACACAGCACGCCACCAACTGACTTGATTTGTTTGGAGATCGTTTCAAGACATTGAGAGTATGTATTTAAAATCAGTATTTCTGTGCAGGTGGAGTATTTGGATTTCAGGACTGAGGCTTGCTTTCTGTCTTCATCAGTCTGCTGTGCATTGATTGTTGGATTATGGAGGTAGAATCCTGTCCACATACTTTATCTGACTATTAAGGTCAGGAGATGACGAGCAGGCTATAGCCTCATTACTAGAATGCATATTCACATCAATCTAACGTCTGACTCTCTTCTTCTAGCTGCTCCATCCCTCCAATCTAATGGCTTCAGACACTTGTTTGCATGGATGGGATTTATTTGCCTTGTTATTTTGCAACCTCTTGGGAAGACAATAGAGGATCGGAATACACTGTCCCTAACAAACTAAACCCCCGCATCATCCCATCTCACCACAGCAGAGAGTGTTTGCTCGTGATGGGGACACACACACTCCACGCTGTTTCCTTCCAGCACCTTTCCGTGGTAATGTGAGTGTGCGGCAGGAGTCAGTCTGATGCTGCGCCTCCAGGGAATGCTGAGGAGTACTTGCTGCGTCCTGTTCGGTGACCTGAGGGTGCTCCTTCTCGGGCCACCGGCACCTCCGCCGACCCCCATGAACGGCCAAACTACGGAGAGCCATGAGACAGGCGTCTCCGTCTCCGACAACAACAACACGTTACCGCGGAGCCAACAGCGCACAGGGGACCGAGCAACCCCTCCTGCAGCAGGGGCTCCAGGGTCACCGGGCGCAGAGAGAGCGGGCTGGGGGGATAGTGCAGATCTTTCGGCGACCCTCCGCGGCTGCAGCAGCTCCTCTGATGACTGCTCTAAGGGCAAACTGGAGGAGAGGTACTCCCTGACCAGCTACACGGAGAGCGGTTTCAGGACGCCTGTGTGCAGGATCTGCTTCCAGGGACCAGAACACGTAAGTTCAAAAATTAAAAATTAAAATAAATCCATTTTTGCACATTTCCTTTACATTCATGATAAAAGAGGAGGGCAGTCAGAGTGAATATCTCTACCTACACCATATAGCTCCTACAGGCTTATAATGGAGAAATGGAAATGTTTTGATAACATAAATTATTTATTTGTCTTAAATCTCCTGCTGCTTTAACAAAAGTCTTTTTATCAGAAATATATGGATACTTACAAAGACGGATGGTTTCATGATAAGGTCTTTACGCTGAAAATGATTGACCACAGTGTTCATCAAATATGCAGGGAATGGAGTGGTGCCATTTAAAAATATAAATGCTTTCTAGGTAAACAGTATCCTGACTAAACTTCTTGTGATCTTAACTCCAGACTGACAATTCCTGCTTTTTTAAGGTAGGTGTAAAACCGAATTGGGAGAATAGTTATACTTAATGATTTATAAAACTCCAATCAATTCTCATTCTCTCTCTCTCTCTCTCTCTCTCTCTCTCTCTCTCTCTCTCTCTCTCTCTCTCTCTCTCTCTCTCTCTCTCTCTCTCTCTCTCTCTCTCTCTCTCTCTCTCTCTCTCTCTCTCTCTCTCTCTCTCTCTCTCTCTCTCTCTCTCTCTCTCTCTCTCTCTCTCTCTCTCTCTCAAAATTTCTTGAAATTCCATTTTTGCATAACAGAAATAATTATATAATATAAATGAACAGGCATGGTTGAAAACATAACCTAAATTTTGTGGAGGTGATTATCATCAAATACCTTCTCTCTGAACATTCAGAATTTTTGAAGTATTTGAGTGTAAGTTAGCGTGAATGAAATCAACATGAGGCGCAGGGCAACTAGATCAGACTAGGTCATGGGAAAGTTGCACTTTTAGATCCACTAATCATGCCTTCCTGGGAAGGCATCCGTCCCTTGTATATCTTCTGTTGCTTGAGGATTTGCTGGCCAAGCTTATTTTACAGTGAGAAAACCCACTTCCAGTGTTTTATTAGGGCATGGATTCTGCTGCAGAGCCCTCTGATCTGGCATCCCACTGCATCCTGCACTCATCACTTTGTGTTGTTAAAAAGACTGCTATAGCTTTCAGTGAGAGGATAATGAAAGAACTGGTCCCTGTGGTTGACAAGGGAGGAGGACATAGGCCCACAGACATGCAGAGTCAACCTATTATTGTCAAATACTGTGAATTCCTCTCACTGTATTACCTGCATAAAAAAGAAATTACTCAATACTCTGTCCATGCACCACCTGGACACAGAAAAGTATTAATAATAATTTTGAAGAGAGCAAAAGAGAAGTGGTTACAAGTAAGTCACACCGAGAACCTCCATCTTTGGTGCCCTATTGATGATAGTACCAGACTAATTCAGTCAAGAGGTGAAAATCTGAAAGAGGACAGCTAAGGTATAATGAAGAAGTGTGAAGTTTGCTGATACATTAGTTACACTGTTTGACAAAACCGTTGAGACCAGTATTAATAAACAAGGACTACACTTTTGTCCCCGACAACAAGGGTATATCCTCATAGAGCCCCCAATCCCCTGCGTTATACAAGCAATCCCCCTGATTTAACTCCTCAAATTAAATGCGATAAATTAATAATCTCAAACAGTCGTTATTGACTCAACCTCACTATTTTATTCTATGACGTCAGCAATATGCTCTACGATGATCTTATAATGATGAAAGTATTTTTTTCTGAACTCAGTAAGGAACTAAGACAGACCTCCATGAGTAGATTCATAAGAGCTCAATGTAGACAGAATTGGACTTATGGTTGAGAAGTTATGAACGCAAAACTGTCTTTACAACAAAAGCTCCCCCTTATGAGTAAAATATGAACTATTATAATGAAGTGACATATATACAAGATAGATCTCCTTGTTCATTCATATTTCATGTGAACTAATTTGGACCTGCGTGAAAAGAAAATGAAAAAGCTGTCCCTAGGGAGTGAAATGTGATATAAACAAGATAGAGCTCCTCGAGTCAATTCAAATGCCTCAAATCAGAACTAAATCACATGAACAGTTCAAAAGTTGTGTCTGAAATAAAGTGTTTTCCCTTAAAAAAGCTCCCTCTAGAGACAGAAATATTCAACTGACCTTCCCACAATGAATCCAGTTCTTCCTCGAAATGAGGTTTACAACCTTTCTGGGATATAATAAGTAACATTTCACTATTTAGTGGTGGAGGAAGGGGAGGGTGTAAAATGAGAAGAAAGATAACTGAGGTGTAGAACATAATCGTTTTAATCAGTCTTTATTCATGGTTTCTTTTTCTTGATTCCTTTCCTGACGTAACAGATTTACTGGATCATTTCATGGCCACGCTCCATGTCTCTCCCATAAAGTTTCCAATGCTGCATCAACTAATTACTCCAGCAGCAAACCTGTGGTTCATTCCAACAATGAGCACAGCCTTTAGTAATTATTACTGGCATGACGTTTAGTAACAAGAATAGGAAAAAAAAAGTCCCTTCCTTGTTTTCCCCCCATAATTCAGTCAGCGCACTCTTCAGTGCAGACACAGTATCACGTTCAAAGTTTGCAGTATTTCCCATTGCCTCCTCTAATTAGTTTCATCAGTGCTTCATCGTGACATCATAGCAAGTCCATAGCGCTTGATTTCATGCCGTTCTTTCAGCCAAGATTCAACATTCCTTTATTGTCAGTCTATGATATGCGATAAATTCATGCAAAATAATTCTCACATATGCACGTTATGTAATCTAGTAGTTTAACACACTTGAAAGCAGCGCAAAAACACATTGCAAAAATATACATAGGATAAAAATAGGAACTATTGTTAACTAGAGGTGTAATAAGTGCTTTTGCAAAAAACTAGTGCATAGCAGATAAATAAATAAGAAATGAAAAGATTATTGCACATAATTATGTACATTTCTGATACTGTTGAGCAGTGAAATTGCTTTCAGGGGAGGGTTCGGTTGAAAAAATGCAATCATTCTACTACATCTTCATTATCACCAGTCTTCCTTTTCCTGTCATTTATGCTTTTGGTGAAGTCCAGATATGAATCTGTTGGAGGTGTGAATGTGTGCTGAGAGAATTAGGCTCCATTTGAGATGGAAGGTGTGTAAAGTGTGTCACTGTGCGGAAAGCAGTAGAGACATTAGATATCCTCCGTTCTCCAGTAGCCTCCAGGATGTCATACAGCCAGTATCTGATCTGACAATCCACCTCCATAACATCTCCATCCCCAAGGCTGAGATAAGACGGGCTAAAGAAGGGAACCCAAGCCTTTGCTTCTATCTAGCATCCCACTAGAAAGGGGCCTTAAGTGTCTCTCAGAGCCGATTACTGAAAAATGATTGTACTTTGATTTAATCTGACACTGAACATTGTATTAAGTCTTTGTAATTTAATTCTTGACTGTGTTTCTCAGGCCATTTCAGGTGCCCTCAGTTGTTCTACAACAACAAAATTGTTCTGGTGTTTATGGACTCACCAATCTTTTCCAATATGTGTTAATAAAACACTCAACATGTCCATTAACACTTACTGTTTGTTTTAATAATTCATCTTCACTATATTGGACATAAAGCTATCCATTCTGAAATATGTAAGCCAAAATCAGTGTGAAACTTGTTTGTGTTTTTATTATACCCATCACAAGGAAACGCCACAGAGGAAGAAGAAATAGGAGTTTTTATTTTTTGGGGTAAGACAACACACGAGATCCCCTCAAGCCCATTGTGGGCATTAATGATTACAGCAATATTAATCTGTCAATACATATGTATGGAAAAGGATATTTTTTATCACAATGGACTTAAAAGTTGCAAAATAAAAACTGGAATGTTGAAATCAAAGGTGCAGTGTGTCAAATTTAGAGACATCTAGCGGCACGGTTCCAAATTGAAACCTATTTTACACATCAACTCACCCATCCCTATCCAAGAATCCATGGTGGTCTTAAAGTGTCAGAAAGATGTCATGGTGTAGCCTGTGAATTGATGTGGTTCCCCCTAGATAGACACATGAAACATTGGCCTGAAAAAAGGTAAGCATGAATATCCAACTCATGAAACTGTCAGTATGTAAACTTGTGCGGTTTGTTCAGTTCACCAGGCTCAATGGTTTTGGAGTGATTGCCTCCCAATCAACGGTGAATCAAGCACACGGTCCACAACCTCAGGCAGCGGCGAGGTCTGGGCGAGGATGCAGCGCTGTAAAGCTCGTGGCAAAAGCTGAATTCCTCCTTCTCCTCCTCAAATTTTTTTCTAAGGGACCCCACAGTTTACCTCTAAACGGTTTGACGAGTCAGATTTTCATGTTTGCCTTTAATGCAAGGTTTGGCACTACATTGTTTGCTCTTGTTCTTAATACGAAGTCGGATCCCTCATTAGTCAAAACACAAAATAAGTTTCCAGTAACAACAGAAAAAATCCCTCTCGAGACCAAGTGTTTGGTTTGTTTTTTCAGACAAATACATGTCAGCGAAACACGGCGGACTCAAGAGGAGCCGTTACTTTGGAGATATAAAGGACTTTTTCCAAACTAACATAAATAAATATATAAATTTTCACCTTATTATAAACTAAAACATAGTTGTGAACATTGTGATATTTTCACCCATGAAATTAATTTTTAATACACTCTGAGTAGTTGGACTGACAGACTTGATCTCATTAGTGTAGATCAACTCTGCTGAGATGTCATGAAAGCAAAAGACCTGCTCAGCCAGCTACCCTCGTCACTTACTGTTACTGTTACTTACTGTCACTTACTGTAACCAATGTTCTCTGAGTGGAGAGACCTTCCCTCCACGAGTTACGTAATCCTGCGGTATAAGATAGACCCTGTAGTCGTGGAATAAGTTGCTGCTTAGCAAGGTGGGTGAGGTATGATAGAGACGAAGAGTCTTTTTTGTTGTTATCTTTAAGATTAATATTGAAAAAACATGTATTTTATATTTCAGACATCCCCGAATTTAAATACAGGCAGGCGTTAAATGTCAGAAAACACTGTGAATATTAGAAATTAACACCATTAGTCTTAAAATATTAACATTATCCAAATAGTAACTTGTACTCAGAAGTAGTGAGTATTATATAAGCTGACTTTTATACAGTGTGAGATAACTATATGGATTTTGCTGTGCAGACTGCTTCTGTTTCAGTTGAATGACATACCCAGACATACAGGATAATAACAGCTGAGCCAATATCAGACGGAATGTCATGGATTAATGTGTCTTTCACCTCCATACCTCAGGTTATTTATGATGTTCTTTGTCTATACAGCTAAGTTGAGACATATTTCAATCCTGTATCGTTTCTGTTTAGCTGAAGGCCAGACAGCAGCCTTACAGGAGATACTGGCTTGTATACATGGAGTGTTTACTTTAAGTCAAGCATGAACTTTCAGACCTGATCCTGTCCTTCTAAGATAAGCAAGTTATAAGAAGGAAATAGTCACACTGTGCACAATCCTATTAAAGGAGATTCTTTTAAAGAGTAGAAAGAAGAAAGATTATAGAACATTTCTGGGTGTGGGGGAACCTTTTCCCTCATGTCATGCGCCATTATTTTGAGATGCCCTTTGGGGTTGATGCTTCCACCTCCCCGTCCCCGCTTCAGCAACTCGTTTAAAATATGTGTCTCTGCAGTTTGGGAAAAAAACCTAAATGCTGGTTTCCCCTCCTAAATCACAACACAGATAATGTACTTGCTCAGTGTGTTAGTCTGGGGCACAATGTGAAGCCTCCAGGGGTCGACTTGGATCATTTTATCTATATGGCCCCACAGCGCGGAGACATTATGCTTTCACTATTCCATCATAGCATGGCTCCTTTGCTATTTGTTGCAAATGGGATATAAACAAGTTACGCGAGCATGGGAAGTTTATAGGCAGCAGCTGTGAGTTCATAAACTTAAATGATTCACCCTGGTTGCTCTTTAATTCAATTACTTCCGACGGACCATTAACTGTCAGTGGATTCCTAACGATTGCCATAAAACGAGCCACGGCCAGAAGACCCCGCACATCCTTTATGACCAGTCATCACAGATAAATACATTTCAAATTACACAGCCATCACATTTAATTTTTCAGCAATTGCACTGCCCCTCTAACTCGTTGAGTACGGCTGCAGGTATATGCTGGGGGTTTTCAGATGGATGCGGTATCGCAGAGAACTTTCATCCACTTTCTGTGGGAGGCTAGTAATTAGTTGAATGATGTTATTTACACACACATTTATACATACACATATATAAATATATATATATATGTATATATATATATATATATATATATATATATATATATATATATATATATATATATATATATACACACATATATACACATATATACACAATATATATTATATATATATATATAATAACACACATCACATTACATAATGTGTGTATTGGGAATGGAATCAATTTTAATTCAGTTTTATGAGGAGAAAATGGAGTGCACACAGGTGTTGTTTATACCGCCGTACTGATGAATGGGATAAGACCGGCACAGCTCTGGGACCTCATCGTTTTAGTACATGGCTCTATTGTGTTTTTCTGCCACCATTGTCATCTGATCAAGAAAAGGGCTATAACACATTCAGTATGTGTGGGCAATGGCGCATTTGTTATCGGTCTCTCTTGCTCTCTTTATCCTCGGCAGTACTGAAGTGATCGAGGTTTCAGCTCCTGGCTGCAATAAAAGTCCGTCACAGTCTGCGGTCTGGGTCCCACTGGACAGGGCAGAAGTGTTCTGCAGCCCCCGCCAAACACTCCCACCCTGGCCATCTGTAGATGTGCCTTTTCTCCCCTAATTTCAAAAATTCCTCTCCCTGCTCCTCAATCAGGATGCTGCTGCGTCTGTCGGAGATGTCTGCACAATGATAGCTCAGAAAAATGAATTGAAAACTTTCTGCATGTTTTAATTTCTTTTGAAAAGCATGGGAGGGATGGGTGGAGAATTAAAAAAAATCTTGATATATAACGTAGAATCATCTTTAAAAAAAAGTATGCTTCTGTTTTAAGATGTGGAAGGTTTCCTGCAACGGGAGGGGTTGGCAAATCTTTCACTTTTTGTTCAATACATTTAAGATTGAAACACAGCTATACAATAAAGTTCTGTTCATTTTTTGCCTGACAAGTTGTGGGGAATGGCAGGCCTACATATTTTGGGACATCATCTGTATCAAATATGACACTGTAATGTATTCTAATGAGCATGAAGGGAGATTATATATAGCTCATTTGTTCCATGGGCTGAATACAATTTAAGAATAATAGCCAGTTCAACAGAATGGTTGGTTAAGAATAGAACCATCCATCTGAAGATGTCAGGTGAGTATCGTATTTTCACTTTGGTCGTCAGTGTTCCTAAATGTCTAACTTTGGTTTCGATGAGCTGAAACACATTTATTGTCCAAGTTAAATATAAAATCTCAGTTATTGTGCATCACAGCAGGTGGTCCTTCTGTAATTCTTTGCTAAATATTAACAGAGATTCAAACGACTCGGTTACAGAGTCGTTTTTCTTTCCAGTCACTACTTAATTCATTAAGAAGGCGACCAAACTGCTATACTTTCTTCCTTGACGACGTCATGAACTATCCAAATGTGTGCAGTGGTGGAGATGTAGTTTAACGTCTTGACGACTGTCTTCAGCTGATTTTCCTTTCATGCATATTCACTGTCGGCCACTTTTACAAACATGTTGTTACGGAATTTTATGCAAGCGTCATAATTTTAGTAAGAGATGGAGGGTAAAAAAATACAGCATTTGTAGATTGAAGACTCTAGTTTGAAGCTTGAAGTCAGAACATGTTTCACATTTTACTAAAATGTTCTCTTGTCTTTCTGTGAGACAAAAGAAAAGTAATCCGAATATCTCCATATGAAGAAACTGGTCTGCTGTGATCCTTCATGTCTGTGATACTCTATCCACGCTTAACATTCCATGTATTCTATTTACATAAACAGGAAGTGTAGTCTGATGAACCATAGAGGCAGGTTATTAATTTATACCGGCTCATGAAAAGTAACAAGTCTTTCATTAATTTTAGATGATGTAATAGAGTACTATTTACCACAAATATTAATAATTCAAAACAATTCCATCATTGCAAGTAAAAGTATCTAGTATCTTTTTATTTTTAATTTAAATAATTATGCTTTTAAAAGAGATTTAAATTGAATAGAACAAGAATAAATCTGTTGTTTATGAAAACAATTCAATAAAGGAGGAAGATTTACTAGAAGTATTACATACATTTCATTTTGACTTATTTCATTTATGTTTTCATGACAAAAATGAATCAAATTAAGTTTATTTGTTTGTTTATGTTAAAATGATGTAATCCAAATGCACGAAAAATCTTACATGTAATTAAAAAACATAAATCTTAAAGATTAATCTTCATTTTTCTTTTTTTTTCAAGCGCAGAATCGCTTTTACATTTTAGTCCCAGCTCTCCTGATGAACCTTGACATCTCTACATCAATAAATCAACATTAGAAGTGTCTTGCTTTTCAGTGAGGTCAGTCCAGTTTGTGGGCCCACGGGTCGATCTAAGAGCAGCGGCTGGTTCAAAATATGCCCAGTTCAGTTTCAGAGCTCCCACCAATTATTTTAAAATGTTCCTGTTGGTTTGTAAGGCAGGGAACAATTTGGAATAAACTAGTTACAATCTACTCTGTTGTTATTCTGAAATCCTGAGGTACCAACCTGCACACTGACCCCAGCATCAAAACTAAACATGGTGTTATGCTCTACATATCTGGAACAAACTCCCAACAGGAGATCAGCTTCAACCTTTAGCTCCTTTAAATCAGATTAAAACTTACTTGTTTAAAAGAGTTTAATTAAGCTCTGCGACCTTCATTGTTTTTTCATTACGCGGCGCTGGTGCTTGGATGGACCTGCTCCTCTGTCATTCTGTGAATCTACTGGAGATTACAGAGCAGCGGTAGATCCAGCAGAGCAGCTTCAGCGGTAACTGAAAAGTTTTATTCCGTAAAAATGTATTTTCTGTGAAGTCTCGTAACAGATCACTGGAGAAATGATGCAAACTATTTTCAAGATAGCTAGACAATCCGTGCATAGTAACAAATGTTTTCTCATGTCTAGTTCTTATGTAAAGTTTTTCAAATGTAAGCCCCATCATCCCTTGCACTCGCAATATCTCTTCTTCATTCTCTGTTTTATATAAAAGCCCTCCTAGGGACGAGTGTTGCAGATTAGCATTCGCTTTGTAATTCTTCCGTTGGATTGCTTTACGCACTATCAAATAATCTATAATAGGTAAATATGAAGATAAACCCGGGACTGCTTTTTATCTTGCACCCCACTTTCCGGTCTTATTGGTTTTATACTTTTTTTTTCCTCTTCTACTTTCCTTCCTTTTTTAAATGTGATTCTATATATCTTATCGGAATGTGTCTTTTTAAGGTTGCTTCGCATTTTGTCTTTCTGCCTTTTAACTCGTTTGTAAGGAACTTCATTGTTCAAATGTGCCGGCAGAGATAAAAGCGAGGGCGGACAGAAAATATTGGAATACTAAAAGAAAGAACCTTTGTGTTTTAATTTGGTCTAAAATAACCATATCTTCTTTCCACAGAGGAATACTCGTGTACAAATACAAATGTATGCGTAGTGTAACCTGCAGTATGTCGCATGCACGAATCTGTAGCTGATTGAGAAGAGGGGACGTACAAAAGCTTGTCAACCCCACCAGTCATTGCTATAAAGAGATATTTCTTAGTCCAAGAGGCTTCTTCAGTTTTTCTTCATCAGAAAATGCCTCTTTGATGCGAAGTGAAACGTCTACAAGCAAATACAAAAGTCCAATTGCTTTGGATTCAACCCAAATGGATTGTATATGTTAAGATATTGAGATGAAGTAATCATGAACAACTACCTGACGGACGGCCTCTCTTCCACAGGGAGAGCTCTTGAGTCCATGTCGGTGCTGTGGGTCAGTGCGCTGCACCCACCAGCCCTGCCTCATCAAATGGATCAGTGAGAGAGGGTCCTGGGCATGTGAGCTCTGCTATTATAAATATCAGGTCATTGCCATCAGCACCAAGAACCCACTACAGGTGAGCTGCAGGTGTAGGTGTAGAGTTTAAATGTATACTGTATCACTGTGTGTGTATTTTTTGACAAGTGGTGGATTATGATTAGGCGGTTCTGATTCAAAACAAACTTGAAATAGCTACACAATTATTAGGTGTATTTGCATTAGCTTGTTGTCTATGGACAGGTTGGACCCAAATATTTTATTCTCAGTCAGTAACAGTGTGAGTAATCTTTGCTTAAACACAAAAAACATGTTTTTAAAAAACATTTATATGAGAATACAACAAATAATTTGCTGAGAAATTCTTTAAGGCATCACATTTGATAGAAATACCACAAAGTTCAGTTTATTCTACAAACATTCTGCACGGATGGATAGCAAATGTACCCAAAACTGGATTTGGACCCCAGAGAGGGATTTTGGCTACAGATTCCACCATGGGGAGTTATAGACACATACTACCACCTTTGGCCGGTATATAAATCAATGTTTGTATTAAAGTCTAGCATTGTGCACAGTAGGAAAATTATATTCTCCTATCGGGAAAAATATAACAGCTAATGAGGAAATTAAATATAATGTCTTTTTTATGATATGTTGAGATTTGCTATTAGGGAAAAGGAGTCCCATGCCATTCTCCTCTGGTTTTGGTCTGATCATTAACGCAGGAATTCTACAAAGAAGGAGAGATTTGGGATTAAGCCAGGCTCCCCCTCTGATCCCTAGAACTGAAAGGTCGGACAGGAAGCCTAAGTTTGAGCCTATTGGTGATAACGCGGGGTCCTTTGCCAGCAGACGGTTTGCTTTAATGTGTTCTAGGGTTTCTATTGTCGGAGCTTTTGTGAATAAATCTATTTCCAAACGTGCTAGACATTTACTGCAGGTGCAAATAATACCGTATGCCTGCATCATATCTGCCCATAGCCTGATTCCCTAAAGTATAATGCTATTTATGGTGTTGTAGTTTAGGATTCAGTCAGATTCATTTATCGTAGGAATGTTTTAATTCATGCTTTTTCCTTTGTTGTTTTTTCTCTTCATGCATTTGTTCTCCTCCTTGTCACTGAATGCATTTTCCCAAACACTGATTGCTTGTTGATTTAACGCAGAATAAAACAAAAACAGCTGAGCTGGAGTGTGGTGGGTTTCTCCCCGCAGTGGCAGGCCATCTCCCTGACGGTGATAGAAAAAGTGCAGATAGCAGCAGCCATCCTGGGCACCCTGTTCCTGATGGCCAGCATCTCCTGGCTGGTGTGGTCCTCCTTCAGCCCATCGGCCCGCTGGCAGCGACAGGACCTGCTCTTTCAGATCTGCTATGGAATGTATGGATTTATGGATGTCGTCTGCATCGGTGAGAGATTAGACTGCATAGATCTGTTCATTTAAAATCATTTTTATGTTCCTATTGGAACTAATGTCTGCACATCCAGACTGTCCAATCTACTCCAGGTACAAATTAATTCAACAGGTCAAGGTAGCATTACGACAGAGGTTCGGTTGACTCAATATCTACTCTGACCAGAATTGCACAAATTATAGCGAACCTTTGAATAGTTAAATATTAGACACAAATTTATACTGAAAAGTCCATCGCACTATTGAACATGTGCATCCTTGTCATGTTACATTGGGTTTAAAGTTCACCGCATACATGCTTTTTTATGAATCTAAAAACAACAATAGTAAAACACCATGAAATATTTAAAGCTTATTTAGTTAATATTGAGGTGCTTTTGGTAGTTTGAGTTCTAATGTGTTTTTTGCATTAGAAGCTGCAGCTTCAAAAATCAGATTGAAAACTCCGTGTTTACAGTGACATGATAGAAGAATGGAAAAAACATACACTGAAGTATTTTCAAGCATCTTCTATATTTCTGGGGATTTCTGAATTGAAACTTTAAGCCTCTCTCACTCTTTCTCTCTCTGTGGAGCCCGAGGGCTTGAGTGTTTTTGGCATGACTGCGTGATGTCATCTCGTATTAAAAAAAACTATAAAGCACCATTGTAGCAGAGAGCAGGAAGAGGGGAAGAGGAATCTATCGTTTCCTGTTTGGCTGGCGAGGATTCCATATGGAGTCACTGCTATTTGTTGTTGAAGTTCAGCAAACATCTTATTCTTACATTAATTCAGTATGTGGAGCCTAGCCCAGCTGGCGGGGCCACACACAAACAGTCATACATATACACTCACACTTATAGCTACGGGCAATTTAGAGTCCCTGAATACAAAAGATGAAACAGATTACCTCCTCTGTGTGCTGCTCATTAGAGGAGCCGTGGACTGAGTTGTGGAGGATGTCGGAGGCAAAGCGAGCCCTCAGAGTGTTTGGAGATGTCGCCTTGGCTTCATGAGGGTCTATGGAGCCCATCAGGGTCCGCCACTCCTGCATTTTTCTTAGGCAGAATGAGCATCATACAGGGCCCTCTGAGAGGAAGAGAAATGTTCATTCTTACATCAGGCAGCCGTCCATTATCTGAAACCACTCATCCTGTTCAGGGTGGATGCAGGTTGGGCCTGATGTCTATCACAACCAACATTGGGTGAGAGGCAGGGTACACCATGTTCATGTATTCAGTCCAACACAGGGCCAACACATAGAGTTTTACAACCATTCCCACTCACATTCACACCTCGAGGCTCTTTTGAGGCAGCAATTCATCTCTTTGGCATGTTTTTACCCGGAGGGAAGCTGCACAAACACAGGGAGAACATGCAACCTCCACACAAAAAGGCCATCGATCATTTTTTGCTAGGGAACAGCTCTAACCACTAAATCGCTGTGCTGCCCGTGTGGTACACAGGTGATCCTTAATCCAGGCAAACAATCCAAAATAAAAGGGTTAGAAGCAAAATCTGAAAAACACACAGAATCTAAAACCACCCAAAGCCCGGGTGCCTCATAGGGGGGCTGCCCTCTGCTCCCTCAAGGAAAGTTTCTCATGAAGTAGACAATATCATTGGAAAAAGAGAGAATACTTATGAAAGCAAGTAAAACAGAAGATACCAAAAACTAAAACAAATACAGAATGTTTTGCATCTCTGCACAGATTAATCTTCTAGAGTTTAATGAACACCAATCGATACCTCTGCCCCAGAGAACATCATTTTTGCTCAGTTTAATCCAAAAGCAGTGAATATTGCAGAGTCATACTTTGTGCTACTTCTGCAATTCTTCTAAGTGATAAAGATTTCATCTCAGGGTTATAGTAGCAGGCTCTAAAGATGAGTGGTTTTGTTCTGCTACTCCCTCAGCTCAGAATTTCTGCACGCTTGAACACCATGAATCCACCAGTATTACATCGCCTCCAGCCAGTGACATTGTCTAACTGATGCTCTGATCTCCACAGCACTGATTGTCCACGAGGGGCCGTCTGTGTTTCGTATTTTCCACCGTTGGCAGGCCGTGAACCAGCAGTGGAAGGTCCTGAACTATGATAAGTCTATGGACGGCAATGACCTTAAGAACGCCGCCATGGACAGGACTCTCTCTCAACCCAGCCCAGGCTATCAGACTGGAGTAGAAGTTTCCGCCTCCACTTCCTCTCTGATGGTGGTAGCCTCCACAGCCGCCGGCTCCACCTCTACGACAGTGGTGATGGCAGCTGGAGGACTGGGATCACACGTGGACCCAAACAACGGCAGCTCAGTGCCCGACCAACACTGTCCCTATAACATCCTACATCTTCTCAGCCACCTGAGACAGCCGGAGGCTCGGAGTCAACCCAGCAATGGTGCCCGAGAGCTGGTCATGAGAGTCACTACGGTCTGAGGAATCAGTAGAGGCCTTATCTCACATGAGGGTGAAAGATTTACGAACCAGCTGACAATGGCAGATAAAAGGTCTTATCTTTACTGCACTGGATTAATACCATGTTGTTGTTTGTTTCAACATTCATCTCTGATGACCTAACATGGATTGAATAAAAGCCGAAGTTGTTTGATTTGCAGAACTGGTCAGAAAATACTTATTTGGGGATGAAAAGATGAGTAATTATGCCCATTTCTGAGCTTTTGAAACTTTGTTTGCGGTGGAGAGAATCTGAGGTCAAAGGTCAACATGCTATTTATTAAAAACGCTGAAAAGCCACAATCTCAGATGACAACTAATTGAGATGCTGTTAGTTGCTGCTGAAAATTCATTCATTCATCATTCATGAGAGGATTTTACAGCTCAGATATCCATGTCTGTTTTACATAACAACCAAAATTACGCTTGAAAGACAATCCTCTGAATTCATTTTTTTACGACTAGAAACCTCTAGATTTTTAAATCAACATCTGGATCTGATCCGAAGCGAACAAACGATAATTACAGGCAATTATGGGATACTGTGTATTTAGCATTTTATTCATTAACTGCAGCGGCTCATATCTCTGCATGTCTGAAAGAACACACTGTAACTTCTCCTTATCGTTCAGATACATATATTATGGTCTCAAACTACAAACTCTGTCAAGCAAAACTTCAAAAACACCAACTTACTGTTTGATGGTTCAGTTTGCTTTTTTGTTCATTCCCTTACTTTTCACCCAAAAATCATACTGAGAAAAGCAAAGCCTGAAAAGAATTAAACATATTTCTGCGTGAAAAAGTGCCGCAGCTTTGACTTCATTATCTTTTTGAAGCCATAAATAAAGGGACACCAGCAGCATATCAACTATAAAAGTCGAGATAGCAGGAATTGTGGCTGTAAGACAAGGTTTATTGCCACAGACAGTGAAATTAATTATCTGAGCTTCACACATTTAAAACGTAAGGAGTATTGAGCTTCCATTGTGCTTCATCTGCATAACTCCAGTAATTAGCCGGTACCCTGATTAAGATCACTGAAGGGAAAATGAATCCAACAAGCCCATACAAACACACATACAGCGGATTATGAACATTTTCAGACTTCACAAATTTTTTAACTTGGATTTAAATTTAAAACATTTTCCCCCATCGATCTCGACTCCATACCCAAAAATAACAAATAAGAGACTCATTTTTGAAATTTTTGCAAAGATTTAAAAGAGAAATTACATTGAGTAATAAGTATAACTATTCAGATGCTTCACTCAGGACTTGAGGACTTGAAGTACCTTTGGCAGGGATCTCGGTCTCCAGTCTTTTGAGGAGAACCTGACAAGCTTTGAACACCTGGATTTATGGATTTTCCGCCGTTCTTCTTCGCAGATCCTCTCAGGCTCTGTCAAGTTGAATGGAGGCCGTCGATGGAATGACAGCTCCAGGTCTCTTCAGAGATGTTTCATCGGTTTCAGGACAGGGCTCTAGCTTGGACCTTCACAAAGTCGTTCCCAATCCTCACCTGAGTTTTCTTGGCTCTGTGCTTAGAGTCATCATCCTGCTGTCCTGAAAGGGAACCTTAAAGCCACTCTGAGATCCTGAGCGATCTGGACCAGGGTTTAATTGAATAATAAGGATATCTCTGCTCTTTTCTCCATTCAGCTTTTCCTCAACCTTAAACTGTGTCCCAGTCACTGAATTGAGGTCACTCAGTTCAATCTTGGTCTCATCAAATTGAAGAATCGTTTTTCTCACATTTGAAGAGTTCATTGGTGCTTTTCTGCAAACTCTAGCACTTTTTCCTTTGTCTTTCAGGGAGGAGAGGCTTCCACCTGACCACTCTGTCTTAATCTCTGTCTCCAACTTTAGGAAGGGTCCTGGTTGTTATAAACTTCATATATTGAAGAAAGTTTATAAGAATTTTAATTTTAATTAATCAAGTAATGATATGATTTCTTTTGTAGCCTTCACCAGATTTGTGCCCGGACACAATCCTTTCTCTGAGCAGGCACTTTTTGTAGCATCATGGTTTGGTTCTTGCTCAGATATGCATTGTCAGCTGTGTGCCTCCAAATCATGTCCAATCAGGTGACTTTATCAGAGGCAGTCTTTCAAGCGTCAATTCAATTTGCTTTTCAATTATGGGGTATGGAGAGTAGACTGATGAGCGGGGGGAAAAAAGATTATTGAACCATTTAAGCAGAAGGCTGCAATATAACACAACGTGAAAAGGCAAGGGGTCTGAATACTTTTTGAGAGCAAACTCCATGTTACATAAAGGCCCATCCGAAGCCAGGACTCGATTTCTGATTTGTGTCTCCTCTGAGACAATTCTGCCATTTGACCGATTGGGTGCAGAGTTTTCAGACTGTGTTTGTTTCTGGGGTTCACATTCTTGAGCCACCTAGAAGTCGAGCCTTTCTGCCATTTTTCCAACAACACATCTGAACCAATGGAGAAAATCAATGCTCAGCGTTTTGTTTGCCTAATGGCTTTTGCTAGTACTCATGAAAACGCGTTTCTACTCCAAAGCAGTGAGGACCCTTAGTGTCCATTAGGGACACATTCATCTTCATGCTGAATGCACAGCTCATCATTTGGCTCCGGGACTCAGATATGCTCTTTGAAATGTCTTCATAGCTCTTGTTCTATGTCTACAAAAGATCAATTTTATCCTGGGGGACATTTGCTCTCTGAGGCATGTTGTAAGAAGGGGGAAGACAGTTAAAAACATGCTCATAGATGCAGCAAAGATGATGATACCCATTTATTTTCACATGCCGACAAACCGGCATGAAAAGGCACTGCGTTATTACAAATTCTCTCATTTGGATGCCGTCTCCTCAAAAATATTTCGATGCTAATGTTGTCCATTAAAAGCAAAAAAAAGCCGAGCTGATAACAGTGTGACACATTTCAGGAGTTCTGCCTTTAATGCATTACATTAAAAAACTCCATTAGCGTGAAAGTATCGTATAGTAGTTTGAATGATCTGCATTCATTTAAGTGACACTGGCGCTCAGTATCGGGCAGTTTATTTTTATTCCTGTCATTTCTGGCAATGTGGCAGCAGACTGTAATCTCGTCACTATCACGCTGTTTTAGCCGGAATAACAACTAAGAGTGCCATTGCTGTTTCAATGGATGAAGTCTGCATGTAGTAAATTCAGCTGTCAAAAACATAAGTGCGTTTCTTCTTCCAGCCTTTTATTCTGTCTAATTAATGGCCACTTCAGCAGGTGGATGTGCCAAATCTGCATTTCATAATTCCAAAGTATATGCCGAGAATCGAGTAGCGCAGTGATGAATAATTTAAGCAACGGAGTGTTGATATCAATGGGTGGAAGAGCTGATCTATAGAAACAACGTGCCAGGAACTGGGAGGTTACAGAGAGTTCATGAATCTGCTTGTCTCAGTTCTATCACACCTTGTCTCTTTGAATTCCCCAGCATACTCTCCTCACTTTGATATAAAGAACTCCCCAAACAATCAAGCACCGGGACTCACTTAGCTCAATGTCATCTATCAGGATTGATAAGGAGCCCATCTTAAGCTGATAAATATTTAAATGCAATAAGGGGTAAACGTTCAGATCATGTTTATTTCATGCTTCACGTTAAAAAAAAAATAAGTTCCTTTCAATGCTCTTGCTGCAAGGAGTGTGAGATTACACTCATGTTTGAGGCATCGTTATCACCTCTGTTCTGAAAACCATCATTTGAAACTATATGGCAGAAACTGTAAGATTGAATTCCTCTGCAGTAATCCTTAAATGTCCTTCTCAACTTTTTGCTTGGGCATTTTTTGAGTCTCTATTTCTAATTGAAAAATATGTGTCACTTGACTGATCCTGGTTATAATGTGAGTCCGTGGCAGCATGTATATGCTAAGGGTTCAAGGAGGGAGCCATGGGGGACACCACAGGTCAAGGGGGGCCCCGAGGGGGAGGCATTAAATATGGCCATTAAGAAATTTCTATTTGATAAGTGGGATTTCTCTGGTATACTAAAGTATGTTAGGATTTAATAAACATATATACGGGATTATACACAACCTAAAATATCTAAATAGAAAAGAAAACATGCTTTACAAAAGGTAGAGCTTATTTATTTATAAATGTACTGTTTTCCAGAAAATACAAAATTTCATAAAATAATTTTACAAGTCAGATTTTTTGACTTGTAATTTTTGTCATTTTATGGTTAATTTAGAGTGTATAAGTTTAATACATTAGGCATAAAGTCCTCAAAGAAATAAAATATACAAAGAAATCTTTTTTTTCCATATTTGCCATCTCGTTGAGGACAATAGAGGGTTAATAACTTTAAGGTTTGATTTAATGACTGGGGAACCACGGCACTACTCTCCCATACAAAGTTTTTAGTTTAAAATGATCACACACTTAGAAGTAAATCATCACATTTACTTCGCTTAAATATGTCAACCACTCACAACAACAAAAAAAGGTTGAAAAAATGGGAAAAAGATAAGAAAATGAATTGTTATTAAAAGCTCACCAAACCTGCGTTAATCAATGCTATATCCTACAGTTATGAGAGTTATATTTAATATACAGCAAAGGAGTATATTACATGTGTGCAACAGAATCATTTGATCCCAGTAACCTTTACTGTGACATTGTTTTAACTCTTAAAACTCCTGCGTATTTACAGAACCAAAAACACTCAAAATAGTCCTTATTTTCAAATATTGCTGCTTTCTTCTTTTTTTTCACATTTTACTTTTCATCTATATTCATGCAACCACTATTATTTTTTTTAATCGAAAGACCATTTATCTCAAAATATACTAGTGATTTTTTTGATTAAAAAGAAACGTTTAAATTCACTCATTATATTTTTGGAGTTTGATAAAACACTAATACATACATACTTTGTAGAATACATTGCTTGTGGATTTATACAATTTAAATCTATTAACAAACTGTGACATCTGTGGTGCTACTTGTCCAAATTGACCCAAAAAGGAATAAATCATTAGAAAACCGTAAAAAAGTCCTTTCTTTTTCATTTGTTTTATCAGTCAGTGGTTCCTTCAACATTAAAAGGTCGTGTTATGCAAACAACACCCGTTGACAGATCAAAATCATGTTGCACATACGTTAATGCGATGAAACTCCCTTGTTTTAAGAAGTGTTTAGTTCCTCCAATATAAAAAGAACTACTGTAATGTCAATGTAGTGTAATGTTTTAGCACCAAGAAATCATGAAAAAAAATTCATCAAATCTGTCAAATGTTGATGCCAAAGCAAATAAAGCAACAAAGCTGGTGATTCCTGAATGCTTATATTACTTCGGTACAATCTAACAAAACGGCATTGGCTTTCATCTTCAACAAATTGGCCTAAAAAAAAGTCTTTTTCCAGACGTCATAGAACACTGAACCTTTGAACCTGGATAAATTGCGTTCAGCTAGTGTGTTATTGAAGCAGGTCGTCTGGAGTCTGAATCACAATGACAGAAAGCCCGGCATTCATTCTGCCGCGACTTCTCCACTCTTTGAAAATGAAAAGGAGCATTTTGAAGAGCTGAGATGAAATGAAATGTATAAGTGGGAGGTGAAAATCACAGATGGTCCGAGACACTGCTGGGAGGACATGCAGGAGAGGCAGCCTTCTTCAGATTTGGCTGCCTTTTTGTGCACACCCTGCTCTAATTCTTCAGGGCTGGGGAACAATTCTGTGGTTGAATCATCAAAGGAAAATAAACGTTTTAGATGTTCCAGCTCGAACGATATGAAACCCCAAAACAGGAAGTCTGGAGCACGCACACACACACACACACACATGACTTTTCAGTGAGATAGTGATCTCAGCAATGGGCCACACCCTCTCAGATATGTGGGGAGAATGTTACAGTCCTCTACCCTTGCAGTGAAATGTATCGGAAAAAGCATTTGTTTTCATCTGTACTTAAATATGCTCTGCCAGAAGACGAATCCAGAGTTCATCTGAAAGCTGAAAGAAAAGAGTTAACGGTGAAATCGCTGTACTCGCGTGTGAGAGACTGGTGTGCTGCAGGCTTTCAACGCTGCCCAGGAGGAACAATCTCAGATAGCATTCCTCTCTCTTAATCGCTCACTCAGCATGTTTCAGAAAAGCACCCGCACCTTAGGCACATACACACACACAGACACTCACACTTGGCTGCTGTGCAAACACTAGTAACACTCTGAAAGGGGGTCAATAGCAGAATCAGTGAGTTTCTCTAATTGAGTCCCTGATGAGGGACGTCCTGAACTCACTGGCTTCCACATGCATTCCTTGATGGTTGTCACAGGGCGTTAGAGGAGGGAGTGTGTGGCCTGATTAAAATGCATCCCTCAAACTAGGACACATGTATGACCAATACCAAAGATGTAACAGTTCGATTCCCCCCCCCTGCTGATCATGGATTCATTGTGAATTGAGTTTCACTCAAAGTATCTGCACAATTTTAATGAGTAGCCAAAATCTGGATTAAGTTTGCCGTTTAATTGCTCCCATATTTCACAAAGCTCCAGTTTTTTTTCCCCCGACTTTGCTTTCTTTTGTTTTTGACAGTAAAGGTTTTGCCACATCATCCATTAATGGCGATGAAGATTTGGTATTTCCCCGTAAGAAAAGTGCAGGATAAAATGTTTCTGTGGGGGATGACTCTTCTCATCTATTCTTTACTATCTTTTCATGCCCTCTTCTCTGATGTTGCAGCTACCTCGCTCTACATTCCTGCTTATATAAGGATTTTCATTTTCTTTGCCTTATTTTTTTCACAACTGACAGACTTACAAGTCAGCTGCTTATCCCAATTACAGTCATACCATGAAAATAAATAATGTGTATGCATTTCTTAGCCTTACTTCTTCTTCTTTCTTTTTTTACATCTAAAAGGTATTTTCAGGGCGTAAGTACTAAAAAGTATTATCACATTAAAAATATCTTAAAATGTAGTTTTTAGCTGTCCTCCAACAGAGCCTTTTATGAATCCAGGCATAAAGACATCCATTAGGGAAGAAAAGTGAGTAAATATAATTGTTTACCACAGCAGACAGATTTTTTGCATTTCAAGGTAGCCAAAAAAATTAAATCGAGTTTCATAGGAAAATTTATGTCATGGAAGTTTTTTACAAGTTGGCTTAGTGGATACAAACGTTTATGCTGACGACACCTTTATAGGAAACAAGCTGGTGGGTTTTGTTTTGGCAATATAATGACTTTTTGTTTTCTGGGTGTGTTCGTTGAAATGGTGAGGATTTTCAGTATTTAACCTTTACAGGCAGCCTTACAGCATCCAATGACACTGAGGTGTGTATAGATCTCTTTGGACAGATTGTGATTGATGACAAAATCATCAATCAATGTGGGGTTTTTATACTGCAGAAGCAGTATAAAAACCCCACAGTCCAGACAACGATGATGGTGGTGGCTGATGACTCCGCTGAGACTAACGAAGGATGAGGAAGTTGGTGGAGCTGCAAAGTTGCAGGATGTGCAAAACAGTAGAAATAAATTAGGTAAAGGTTCAAAGGTTCATATTTGAAAAGACCACAGAAGGATGAGGTGGTCTCACTATGGAGGTCTGTCATTGCGTCATTACATTGTTTCTCGAGTGAAGGTACAAGTACCCCTAGGGGTTATTTCAAGTACTGCATAGTGAAAGTGAGTTATTTGGAAAGAATCAGTCATCAAAATATATCAAAATTATACAATAATACATTTATTGAAGAAAAATGCAACTATAAGATTGTTGAATCGTTAGTTTTATATTCTGTTTCAGGAGTGTGGCCTCATGGAATTATTCATTTCTACATTGTATTTAAAGTCTGAATTCTGATAAATCTCAGCTTTACTCTGAATACTTTTCAACTATTTAAAAAATCAGGATTCATTGAGCCAACAACATTTAGTCCACAGTACTGCAGAGCTTTTTTTGTTGGTTTTACTTTTGTGGATCTGAAAATGCTATTAGATAAGAAAAGAGCAGCTGGTGAGAACCGATGATAACTCAGTTGACGATCCAGATACTGGCAGCAGGATATTCATACCGATCACGTATGAAAGGATCATATGATAAATAGACTTTGGCCTCAGTGCAGGAAGAGTTTTTCCTTCTATCTGAACGTTTGCGGGAGCTTCAGAGAACTGGTTGACCTTGGAGTTGGGCTTCTCGGTCTGCTCATCAGTGACGATAAACACGACAGCATCTGTTGAAAAGCTTCATATGATCTTGCCAACGAAGCATAGCCTATCTGTTAATAATTTAATAATGCATAAATTTTCTATAATCGGGAACAGTGAGTGACCTCATCATAGATGCTGCACTGAGGACACGTCTCTGTTTTGGATTTATTTGCAAAAAAGCGTCACATGAAATAGATTTGTCCTTTCATGGAAGAGATCTGAGCATATCTGTCAGTATCAAAGGCAACTAAACCGATTTAGTAATAGTCAACAACAAAAACAACAACAACAACAAAATTGGGGGAACAATTACAAATTTGGGTTAATTAAGTCTTTTGACTCTGACATCATGACCCAAAGCTTAAGGGCTTCATTGGTCTGCTCATGGATATGAATAGCTTTGTTCTCAACCGGACCACCACAAGTGGGTGTAAATCGGGAAAAGACGCAAACGTTTTGTGTATCTAGAGAACAGAAAGTCTCAGAGGTGGTGTATTCAGCAGACGTAAACTGGGATCCACATCAATCTGATATTCCATTTTGGAGATATAATCCAGTACGTGTCACCATTCAAAGTGAAGGGGATGCTGTTAAAGGGTTAATAGTATTGGTTATAAGTGAAGTAACTAAAGATATATCGTGAGGTTTCCCACGTAGAATACATAAGGACAACAGCCCTTAATACAATTAATGTGGTTCAGACCATGAGAGGATTTTCAGTCAAAGCAACCACAGCATCTAAAGATAAATATGAATGTAAATGTTAGATTCTGAGTTTTTACAGAGAAGATAAGAACGGCTATGGAAAAGAATTTCATGAGCCAGGGAATGTAATGTATTTACTTGATGGCATGGGTACAGATATAAACAACACTGGCATTTAAGATAATGATATTTTATATTTGTGAATCGATCTTGCCAACTGGCTTATTTCCAGACGCCCCAAAAACCTGTAACGATGGTTAGTCCATTGTCTTGTGATTATACTCTTTCTGTTTGGCTTCAAGTTAAGTGTGAGACACTGAGTGGATATTATTATTACTCAATAAATAAGTATTTATTACCTACTCACATATTTAATTGCTCTGTGCAGTCTTTAATCAGAATGCAACATCTAAGAGCGATGGCAAAGCAGAGAGAAGGATGGAGTGACCCGGTGCAAGGATTCCAGTGTATACGGTTCCACTGTCCCCGCTGTAGGAATGTTTGCGTGGGTTAACGCTGAGTCAGCTGCTTCGAGTGGTCGAGCAGACTGTATAAGTAGCTATAAGCGCTGTACAAGTACAGTCCATTTACCATTTTGCCTTGACTTGACTTTTGTGATTTGATGTCCTACCGTATAAATAACATTGATTTGATAAACAAACTTCCATGGGGAGACGGATATTGTGTGAATAAGTGCCGGATTACAGTTTGACTTGGATGTATATTATTCTTCTTATTTCTTTTTACTACATTTTCTTTAACTTTTGGGGAATAATGTAGGGTTCTTCATAAAATTAAAAAAAAAAATTAAAAAAAATTAGGGGGTATATTTAGGATCCATTCGTTTCTGATTAGAATAATTCCTGGTGAACGTTTTAAAAAGGTCTCAAATTGTTGAAGTTAATTTATTCAAAGAGCTTGTTTTATTTCACAAACAGTCCAAATTCCTTAACGTTTAATTTAGCAGTGATGAAAAAATGAGAAAACTAATTGTCAATTTGTAGGAGCTGGAATGAGATGATTTGTCTGTCCCGTTTGAAAATGACTTCAATCAATCATCAAAATGAGATCAATTGATTCAATTACCGAAGCATTTGTGATTTTTGGAATAGTTTCAGGCAGCACTTACATTCCTGCGGGACAGATCTCATGGCGTATAGTCCTGGAACGTAAACAGACGGTGAGTGTGAGCAGATTTCTCCATGTAAGGATGTGGTGCGCTGGATTTATGTTTGTAAAGCTGCTCTTTGGAGAGAGTGAGGCTGGGAGATTCTCACATTCTTTCTATCAAATCACGTAGATAAAGGGATTAGCGCTGCGTGTCATATTTATTTTATTTCCAAAATTATAACATACTTTTTTGGAGACCATCTATCTTTACTCCAGCTGCCGGGTCTAACACAGCGCCTACCTCCATCAACGCCACTGTCACTAAAACCTCATCCATTAAAACCGATGATGTCAGGGAGCCCTCCCACCCCATTAAAACGGATGATGTCAGGGAGCCCTCCCACGCACTTTCCTCCAAACCAATGAAGAAAAGATGGAAGAAAGTAAGAAGAAGACGAAGACGAAGCTACTAAAGCCAGAAGGAGGCGGTGATACAAGTATAGGGATGTCAACTGCTGCTTAACCTCGAGTAAGAAGAACAACAACCACAACAAGAACAACATTATCCTAGAACAAGATAATTAAATGTTCTATTGTTGCTCAAAATGGAGATGTCGCCGTGACGACACTGTGTGACAAATGACATCACAAATGACCCTGAAAAACTTCTCTTGGTGTCAACTGTCTTCCTTCCATATAATCAACTGGATCTGGATAACGTTGCTGTCCACCTCTCTGTATTTTCGTGTGTCTTTTAAAATATTGGCTTGGTCTATGATTTTTATTATTATATACTGACACCAACAAACTGAGGAGGGACATGTGGGGATGTGTTCTGTCCATCCCCTCCCTCCATCTTGACACCACTCCAACTCAAAAACTAATCACTACGTGTTAATGAGACTTTTTACAAATACCCACTCAAGTGTTGCCGTTTGACATTTGGGGTCTTTGTTGTTGATTTATTTTTGTTTCCGTGGGTACGCGTCTAGGACTTACTTCATTCTGTTTGTCAATTTCCATTCCCAAGTTGTGCCTCAGAAACTCATGATTATTTTTTCACAAACCTCATGCACTCAAAAAAAGGGAACTTTGTGAGTTCTTGGATTGAATGAATGAACTTTTAATTAATATGTCTGCGTCAGCGTTTTAAACGGTTTTTGCAGCGGCAACTTCAAAATTAATACTTTGTTAAAACCACGACGTTGCTTGATTTGAAACGACGTGCTGTTGGTGAGTGGAATTGAACCTGAGAGTCATAAAAATGAAATTACCTCGGCTTAGCTGCTATGAAAATGATGAGTAAGGAGTTTGGAAGAATCATTATCCCTCAGATAGTTGTTACTACATTTGTTTATAGTTCACATAACCAGGCTCAATCCTTCCTACCCTCAGCTTTCTTAGGGCATCATGGTCAAGGGGGGCACCATCAGCCAGGGGCAATGCCCGGTTGACATAAAACCAGGACACACATCAAGCCACTCCTCTGCTCTCTCTGAGAGAGAGAGAGAGAGAGAGAGAGAGAGAGAGAGAGAGAGAGAGAGAGAGAGAGAGAGAGAGAGAGAGAGAGAGAGAGAGAGAGAGAGAGAGAGAGAGAGAGAGAGAGAGAGAGAGAGAGAGAGAGAGAGAACGAGAGAGAGAACGAGAGAGAGGCAGGGGGGACGCCAACAAGATTGTTGTTGTTAAATGTTTCCAGGTGGAGGCAGAGTTTGCTCGCACCACCTGCAAACATGCAGCAGCTGGATTCCCACACACACTAACTGGAACCAGGGAGTATAGTTTAGTTGATCTTAATAAATACAGTTGAGTAACGGAGATTCCACAGTTGAGTTATATTTACATAAGAGGGGGAAGTCAGTACAATGAACTACTACTATTATGTTGCCAATGTAAAGTGCATTATAAATTAAATGTATTATTATTATTATTATTAATAAACACTGTTAAGCACAACCAATGACAGAGGATTGGGATGATTCCATGTTGGTCAGTATAGTTGGAGACAGACATGTTCATTAAACCAAATACAGACATGTTGGTTGTACATATATTTTTAATTGCTATCTTAGTGATGTGATTAAATTATATGCAACAAATCTCAGTTTTGTTGAAATTGTAGACATATCAGAATTAAGTAAATCCAAGATTATTTTTTGAGTGTGTACACGTTCCGATATACTGGACAGCTGCTTTTGAGATTTAGGGATATTTTTCTGACTGCTTGTCTTCACTGAAAAGTATGTGTGGTGGGAGCATTTGGTCCTTGCCTTTTATGATATTGGTAAAATGTGAAGAATTTTTTTTTCTAAAAAGCTATTGAAATATGCAGTTAATAAAAACAATAATAGCCTTTAAGTGAACCTGGGAACCAGATGTGATTGTATCATTGGATGAAGAGGAATGGGGATGACATAAGCAGCATCTTTAAAGTCATGTCTGAAGATTAATAATCTCATCTGTTTTTTTATGGGATTCTAACTCAGTAAATTTATCTTCTTTTTTATTATTTGTCTTTAGTAGGTTTTTAAACTTAGCCCCCTTTAGCAGCAATTGCTTTTTGACCAAAAATAAATGATTGCTTCGACACACCTTTACAGGGTTGTTGTTTTGTGTGTGTGTGAATTCTACAATCAAATCCGTACATTAAGTTTGTCCTAGATGACTTCATGTAGGACCAAACAAACGCAGTAAGTAAAGCTTTTTTTTTTTTGCTCTTCATGTTGGTGGCTTTGCAGTTGAGCAGATATTGTGTGTGTGCCTGAGTTTGGCGCGAATATAGAAGATATTTGAACTGGTTTACCTTGAGGAACTTATCTTATATCACATATAAATCAAAGATAATATATACTATATATATATATATATATATATATATATATATATATATATATAGTATCTATACCAGCCGTCATTACTCTGCTGTAAACAATTCAGAAGCACCTAATTGTTGTGTAATTTGGTGTATGGATCCACAACATGCCTGCATATTGCGTCCGTCATAATTCGGTCATTATTGACACTTTAAACACCAGCGTTGCAGGAGGCCTATAAACTATTTGCGTTATGTTGGAGTTTGTGTTTTGTTGCCCTTATGCTAAGCTGCAAATAAAGGGGTGACGTAATTGTGTTTCGCCTAGAGCTGCAGCCTGTCTTGTCCCCCAGACAATCAATCTGTTCATAACTTGTTTCCAAGTATCCCTGCAAACAGACTGACAAACGTGCAAACCACCATTGGTTCCAATGTAACGACACTTCCCCGCGCGTGCGTGTGCGTCCGCGCTCGTGCGTCAGTCGAGAAGCGGGCGGCTCCTCTTCCAGGGCGCTGACCCTGTCGGAGTCCGCTGCTGTGTGGGACACTGACATGATTGTCTCTGAGGTTGGTCTACAGTCTCTGGAGATTGGCTGGAAGTTTGAGTCCCAGTTTGGATTTTTATTCCCCCACGTCATTTTACTGCGGTGAGTGATTTTATTTTCTTATTTTTACTCCGCTTTAGTGTGACTGACTTACATCTCACCATAACAAGCCCTTCATCTCCTTTTTATCTGTTTTTTGGTGGAAATAACTTCATGCTGAGCTTTGATCTGGACGTTTTACATCCCAAATGTTTAAGAGTATAAGTAAATGAGCAGTAAAAAAAAAAAAAAATGACTTCAAGTATCGAGATGATCTTACCTTCTGGAGAGGAATGTTTAGAATTTCGGATCTCACTAATTGCATTCACGTGTGAGCAACGTTTTACTGGTGCAGCTGGGTTAGAGGAGTAAAATGAACTCACTTCATACCGCAACTAATTAATAGCAACGCCCTTCAGGGAAAACTTCATGTTTTACGTGTAAGCTATTAATATATACATGTTTATAAAAAAATAAATAAAACCTTTTTTTTTTATCTATAGTCCGATACATACATTTAAGAAAATGCACATTATTTTTGCTTTACTCATCTGGTTTTTATTCTTTTCTACATGAACTAATGTAGGACAAACTCAATGTACTGGTTTTATTATGCATTTCTCAGAGAACTGTAAAATTGCGTCAAATGAATAATATTTTCTAAATGGCTTTGATTTTAAGCTGCACCTGCAAGTGGCCCATCTTTAGAAAGCTTACTTATATATATTGATTACATTGAGTAAATGTACTTTTTTTTAATTCATCAAACAATTCAAATTCCGCTTTTTCAGCCTTTCTGTTGAATAGTGGAATTAAGTGCAAAAAGGAACCAAGAAAAGTTAAGATAAAATAATCCTTCGTTAGTCCCACACTGGGGAACAGAATCACAGCAGCAAGATGGGATTCTGACTACAGAGACTAAAGAACAAGCGCCAGCATACTAACAGTACTAGGACTGCACATGATTTACAGCTATTACAGAAAAAATGTATTACATCGTATTTTGGCAGCGCTAGTAAAAAAAAGGATTGCACAACTGGAAAGAGAAGAAATGTTCAAGCAAAGAACATAAACATCAAAATAGCACTAGAGTACAGGACTTCATTAAATGTACTCCTATCAGTACAACTGTCTTGGATCCCCCTCAACAGAACCTTCTTCATTTCCTCTCTTGATCGGGTTCAAACCTAAAAAAAAGTATGTTTATTAATCATGTGTTATGGAGTTTTTCTGCCTGCTGTGAGATTCATCCTCCCCTCACAGCACATCGCTGGCCAATAAAAGTCACTCCTCTCCACATGTTACGCCAGAATCTGATGTGTTGTTTTTGTTCTGTTACTTGGCATGAAGCCCTTTGGTGACCCGCCCGCCTGTTTGGATTCCACTCAAAGGATGGGATGCAAAAACTGCATTTTCCATTCCAGCAATCATTTAAATATTGTCCTCTTTTTCCACACACGGTGGTTATTCACTGACATTGTTTAAAACAACTGTAAACATTCCTGAGCTCTGGAGAGACGCCTGCTGTGAAGACTCACTGGTGTGACAGCTGTTTCCGGCATTTAAAAACGACTGTTGGAGTTAAAACGTAAGCCTTCATCAACTCGACTTCTCTCTCTGCTCTCTCTGTCTCTCATCCAGGAAAAAATGCCAATGATTTCAGGGTTCATCTTTCTCTGCGTGCTCCAAGCTGCAGTCCCTCAGAATTTGGTTCTCCATGGACCCAGAGAAGTACCTAGGCCAGGTGACGGTACTGGTCCGACCCAGCCTCCACTTCTGCCCCCCCCATCAACTGAAGGATGTAAGGGTGAGTCCTCTCTTTTTTAGTTCTGTAGCGCTTGAGGGAGTGTTCAAATCCCTTACTTCAGTGAAAGAAGAAATCTAAAAATGTCTAAAAATGCTTTATTACTTGTGAAATACTGGTGAAAGTATTTAAAGGGATGTTGTAGTTTCGCGATGTACAATCAGGGAAAAGTATTCAACGCAACAAAATGTTCTATAAATATAACTAAATGAATGTATTTATATAAATTATTACTAATGCAATTGTTATTGTTGTTATGGTTATTATAATTATAGCAGCACTATACTATTTGAATGCTGTTTTTTTGAACCGTAAATTATTCTCAAGTATAATCTCACTTTTTAACAAGTGAATTAAATAAGATTAAAAATAATTGAGATAAGCTTCATTTCAGTTTATATTCACATTGTATTTTTTAATAAAGAATGATTTATTATTTTTTTCGTTATTTTTGCGATTATTCATATTATAATTTCAATGTTTTATATGAAATGTTTTTTCATATAAAAAATAAATTGGATTAAAACACACAATATTTCACACTGGAATTTAGTGGAAAGGAAAATTAATTAATTCCTCACGTATAAACGTCAGTACGGTTTAAGTACTACTTAAACCGTACTGACGTACATTGCAATTGTTGCTTATTACTTTATACAGCTGCATAAATTATATCTGATGTTTACCTGCTTGTTGACGGTCTCTCCTTCAGCTGGGATCATTGAATGTCCCATCAAGCTGTTCTTCACCATCGACACCTCAGAGACCATCGCCCTACAAGAGTCCCCGCCTGGGGTCCTGGTTGAAAACGTGAAAGAGTTCGCCAAGATCTTTGTCCAGAGGCTGGGTGATGAAAACTACAAAGACCAGGTTCAGATCAGCTGGTCCATAGGAGGCCTGAACTTCTCCCAGTCTCAGTTGCTGTTCAGCCAGTTCACCACCAAGGAGAACTTCATCCGGAACCTCGGAGGGATTATATACAAAGGCAAAGGCACCTTCACTGACTGCGCCCTGAAGAACATGACCCACCATCTGACCCACCACTACTCAAGGAAGAAGGCTGTACTCTTCTCTGTGGTCATCACGGATGGTCATGTGACAGGAAGTCCATGTGGAGGGATAAAGGCAATGGCAGAGAAAGCGCGGGAGCAAGGCATCCATATTTTCTCTGTGGCGGCGTCAAGGAACATTGATGATGTAGGGATGAAGGAAATCGCCAGCTCTCCTACGGAAGTCTTCCGTGATGACTATATAGCTGTGGATGTTGTTGACGGCCGACCGAAAATAAACACTCGAACGATCGACCGAATCATAAAAGCCATGGTAACCTGAAACTTTTATACTTAATCAGATTTAAATTACGTGTTTAACTATAAGGAACTTTTCATTAATGTTGATTTTTTTTTTCCTCCGCAGAAATATCAAGCTTATTTACAGGTAAGACCAACTTTACAATTACCCATTTAATATTTCCAAGAAAGTAATTCAAATAAGGGTTTAGGATGCATTTCTGACACTGGAATGGGGAAGGATGAGAAATTGCACCAGATATTCCTTGTTTTCTATGTTTTCATGCATCACGTACGTTTTCATCCTTTACCTTTTAGTGTTATGAACACAAATGCTTGGAAACACCTGGAACACCAGGACAAAGAGGGCTTCGTGGTTCGAAAGTGAGTACGGGAAAGCAAATGCAGCAGAAAGATATATACAGTATATAAATGATTCATATAGAGTTTGTTTTGTTGAAATGTCAATATTTTTGCTTATTTGTAGGGTATGAAAGGAGACAGGGGTCAAATAGGGTCAAAAGGTGAAGGTGGTCGACAGGTAGGTAGAAAATGACACTTTGTAAAACCTTCATCATTCATCAAATCCTCACCTTAACGATCAAAATTGTTTGTTATTTAACAGGGTGATGCTGGTATTGAAGGTCCGATTGGACGACCAGGTCCAAAGGTTTGAGACTCACAGATTGATTTTTTTGTGCAACAAAGTTATTTATTCTTTTAATTCTCAACCTTTTCTTTCTTTGCTCTGATTTAGGGAGCGATTGGCTCAAAAGGTGACAAGGTTAGAGTTTTATCCTTACCGTTTGATGTTTAGTGCTCAAATCAAACGCTGTTCTGATTAATGGTTCTGGTTTTTCCTCAATAGGGTGACATTGGTACATCTGGAGCGAAGGTAAGGAATGGTTTTAACATGCCTGCATGCATGTTTTATTTGGATGTTCTCTAACCTCGAACAATGGTTGCATTCCTTGATGTTTCTGTCTTTCCACACACACAGGGTGTGGGAGGAGTATCTGGCATGAATGGAACTGATGGTCACATGGTGAGAGTTCACGAAATGTAATATGCTCAGTAAGCCTTGACTTATATATTCAGTGTGTTGATGCGTCCTCAATATCTTAAGGGTAAAATGGGCCGGATTGGAGCTGCTGGTTGCAAAGGTGATCTAGGTGACAAGGTAAGAGTTTCTCTTGGGTCAGATCACTGATAGGTCAACTAATAACAATCATTAGTCTGTCATAACTTAATAATTTTGTTTGCGTCTCTAAAAGGGACCAGATGGCTACCAGGGGGATGTTGGTGACACTGGGCCATTCGGTGAGCAAGGAACAAAGGTCAGTATCAAACTCTAGAATATTGCTCTCTTCTTCTCTTTAACCTACAGGCAGCAAGTTCAGCTAACACACACATGCAACTAAGCTTAATGGATGTCCTGCATTTTAAAGGTCAGCAACAGTTCTAGAACAATTTTTGCCTGAACGCCTAGTAATCACGTTGGTTTTTCATTATTGCTTTCCACAGGTCTTTATGGCCTCTGAACCTTTAATATGCCAACTTTGATATGTTTTCTCACTTTTTGAGATTAAGTTTCCTGCATGTGTAAGAAAAACAATTAGGGCAATTTTTAAGGATTATCAATGGAAGTTTCAACTCCAGGCTGCTTGGGGACCAAAATGCAGCTGCTGGGTTCCTGAACAACATTCGTAAGCCTACTGTTGGCCTCACGCCGGCTACCAGTTCAGGGCAGGCTTAATACCAAAGTTTGGTTTGTATTTTTTCTAGTGGTTAAATGGACTCTGCTTAACTCAACTGTCAGGCTTACCTCATCCTTAATGCCTCTGTTTTTTATGACAACTGTAGACTTTTCATATAATATCCCAACCCTCCCTTTATTTTTTTTTACCTGCATCTGTTTTAGGTACTCTTTGGATTATGTTCCTCTGGGTGGTCCAGGGAGGCAGGCATGTAGATGTTCAGGTCAGACTGGAGACACTTATCCAGCATCCATCTTGTGACGTCCTCTCAGCTGGCCAGGACATCCATCTGTTTTTTATGTCTTTCAAAACAAACGTTTAAATCTTTAGTCGTTTGGGGCTTTGTTTGTTATTTACTGTGCAAGCACTCTGGTCTACTGTGTGTTGTGAGTTAAATGTGCTATACAAATAAATTTACCTGACTTACAGTGACATACAGTAAGGTTGGTGGCAGGGGAGGGACTGACCCTTTCAGACTCCGATTTACAAATATAAGAAATAGAGTAGCTGAAATTCACTTTGCACACTGACAACTGGTTTTGTTTCACAACCAGTTAAGATTTAGAACTGAAGCCCTCTGATCATAATTGAAGACAACAGACACTGATAGGATTGAAAGAAACTATATTGTAATAACAATATAGGAGAAACACAGATACACCTGCTCACAGGAACAGGACAAGTAGGTGTCTCGCTCAAAGTAAGCAGTACAAGCGGGGAGATATATACCAGGGTGCTGAACAAGAAATTACGACTTTGGTTGGTTAATCTTTTTTTAGGCATACATTGGGTACCATATTAGGAAATATGTCCACCCTATAAGCAGAACATCTCAATGTGATAAATGGACAAGGCCTGCAGTTTCTTTCACACTGCACACATATAGGTACGGTACATATTTGAAAAAGGAGAATGGTAAATTTGTTTCGGGTTAGAGAAAGAGCGCATTTGTGTGTTCTTAATTTCCAATCTCAATTCTACAATTCATACAGTGCGAGACCAAGTCATAGACTGACGCGTTTTTTGGAGAAAAAAAAAACTGGCAGTAGAGAAAAAGTAAAGGTGATTGCAATCCATGCGAAGTAGGATATGAATGTGCGAACAAAGTTTGACAGATGTCCGTCTAAGGATTATCTAGACATCGATCCATCCATTTTTTTGTAACGACTTATCCTGTTCAGGGTCATGGGATGCAGGAGCCTATCCCAGCTGACATTAGGCGAGAGGCAGTGTACACCCTGGACAATTCACCAGTTCATCACACCTATTCATTCAAATTCAGCCATATTGCATGTTTTTGTACCGCGGGAGAAAGCTGGATGGACCCTATCCAAACATGGGGAGAACTTGATCCACACAGAAAGGCCAGAAATGGATTTTGAAGCAGGAACCTGCTTCCATGAGGCAACTGTCATACCAACTGCATCAACCTGATACTAATTATTGATACGTTTCCCCCAAACCCAGAAATGTCCATCAGCTGGTGGAAACTGAGGAAAAGTCATTAGGATTCATCTTTTGTGGGTCAAAATGTCTCATTCTTGGGGAATGTTGGTCTGTAGACATTTGTTGCTGTTTGGAGTTACTTTCTCCAGACCCAGAAACAGACCTGGACAGGGTTAGCACCAAATGATAAACAGTTTATCGTAGTGTGTCTTTGAGTTAGTGGATGTTTTACAGATTTTGACAGATGTGTGACTAGAACCAGAGATGACTTTACATGACTGTGAGGAATGTAGCTGGCAGGGAGTGTTGAGTCCAGCCTGATGAGGAGAAGAGTGTAGCTGGTGGTCGAAGAACCTGAGGCACAGTTAGGCGCTGGTGGCAAGAGTCCCAAATAACTATCACAGACGGAACAATCCGGCAGAGAATTGAGGGCAGCATTGGCATGGGTCTCAGCTGTGTCGTAAAGTCAACTTTCAGCCTGCATTGTTTAATGTATTCAGTCATGCTTGTCTGTTTTGTTTATTAGGGTGACTCAGGCCTCCCCGGAAAGTCAGGTCCCCCTGGCCCTCCTGGTGATGAGGGATTGAGGGTAAACATTAAAACACAACTGAAATTATTGCCTGATTTTCATATGCTGGAATTGCAAAAAGCATCAAATTGATTCTCTGTTTATCAGGGTGAAAAAGGATACCCTGGAAACCCTGGGACACAAGGAACGAAGGGAGATTCGGTACAGAGACGACGCTTTTTTTAAGTTTATCATCATTAAATCCGTTACTGTAACTTACTCTGAAATAAAATTGCAGGGGTTTCCAGGCGTATCTGGACCGAAAGGCGAGAAGGTATTTCAAACACTTTTTTAAGCATTATTAATTTGAGATTAATCTGAGATAAGTATTAATCAATTAAATATTAACAGGGACGGCGAGGAGGCAGTGGAAAAAACGGGAAAGAAGGTACTATTGGGCCAGCAGGAGAGAAGGTAAGTTCAGCTTTTAGAAAAAGTCTTATAGCTCATACTGGTGCTATGAAAACCACGTGAGATTCTGTAAGACCCGTGAGCATGAGATAGAACCACGCCTTTAATGTCTTACTGGAATGTTATACTTTTCCAGATAAATATCGTAAAGACTTCATTTCCCAGGGCAATCTAACCGTGTGTTGCTACAAAACATTTCCTCACTAGATTCTTCACATATTTCTCCAAACTGGAATCACTGCCTGTCTGTTGTATACATTTTTTGATGATTCATTTTGAGATGCGGTTCCTGACACGTTGATTTATCTTAAAGGGAGAACTAGGGACACTCGGCGATAGAGGTGGACCCGGAAAAGGAGGATCCAAGGGCGCAAAGGTGAGGGAATTGTCCTGTGGCCGGGTTTCTGTAGAAGGGTGATTCAGCAGCTTCTTTCCATCCTGGAGTTTTGCCTTCATGTTCTGAATCTCCTGCCAAAATACTCTGAATCTGTTATCAAAATACACATGACCAGAGAAATTGCTTTTAAAAATCATTTGTACAGTACTCATACGTTGCCAAAGTCAAATTAGCATGAGTCAATTTGTATCTGTGGGCAAGAGTGAAGGGGATTTCCAGACCTGATGTTTCTGTTACTTTCTCGCTTCTCAAAGGGAGGTCAAGGACTACCAGGGCCAAGGGGTCAGCCAGGAGAACAAGGAGGTCCTGGAGGAAATGTGTGTTAATTATAGCAATATAATCATCAACATGTAATTCTTTAATTGTCTGAGCTAGTGCTAAGAGACACTCATTGAAAACTCTGATTACAGGGAACAATGGGAAATCTTGGAGATCCTGGACCGAGGGGCGACTCTGGGCTCCCTGGACCAAAGGTGGGCAGAACGTTCTTGTTCATAACTCTCATCATGTGTAGTATTATAGCTTTGGTGACTGATGTTATGATTTTTCTCTCAAAGGGGGACATAGGACGACCAGGATTCAGCTATCCCGGGCCCAGAGGATCGTCTGTACGGTTCTTCACATAATTCAAATTCAAATTCTTGCACACTTGATTTGCAAGTTAGAGCTCAAACTTATTGTTACAGGGAGATAGAGGTGATCCAGGGCGAAAAGGACCCAGAGGAGGCAGAGGTGAATGTGGCAGCAAAGGAGGACTTGGAGATAAAGGACCAATAGGAGAGAGTGTAAGATTAATTTCAGAAAATGATTGAACTGACATGTGTTTTATCCACAGTGTTTTCACCAGTGAGATGTTGAAAATAAAAGTCAATGATGATGTAGTTGTGGTGAAGTAAAATGAATCAGGACATGCAAACATTTACCTTAAACAACCCATGATGCAATTTTTGAAAGATTGTGTATTGGAGAAATTTGTCATTTCAACCTCGGATCCGATTATATGCAAATACTTCAATTTGCAAACAAATTTGTTCCACATATTTTGTTACGGCCAAAATGGTCTCCACTGAAACCCGTTGATTTTAATATTTTTGATCACACTGGTAGGAAAGAAACAGAATTGTGACAGCTTAACTTCAACATAGGTGTTGGTACATTTCTATCTTTTTTTCATTAATAATATCTTTCTGTCTGTCTGTCTGTACATCCATCCATCTATCTATGTCCAGTTCTCTCTCTATCTCTCTGAATGTCAGTCTCTGTCTGTTTATGTATTTATCTACATATCCATCCATCCATCTCTCCATATCTGTATCTCTCTCTCTCTCTCTGTCTGTCATTCATTGAAGGGATCAGTAAAAAGGAGAGTGAAAGAAAAAGTTGCCTTAATTCATCCTTAAATGCAATTCTAGACAATTAATGTAGTTTTTAAAAGTAGAAGGCCTATGGTTCAGTTGGCCAGGAACCTTTGCACCACACTTTGGCTTGTTTTTTCTTCATGCTGTGGAAACACAAAGAAACAAACAAAGTGATTATAGTTGATCTCACCACAGATGAATACAACAGAGGAATTCTGACAGGCCTATAATGAAACACAGGCATTGCTAATAGTTCATTTTAAGAAGGTGAAAATATACAATACAAAACAACATGATGAGTCTGTTTCTAAAGTGGTTATCCTTTAGATGAGTGACAGTGAGAGAACACTAAATAGTGTAGCATGCATCTTGTATAAATTTAACTGAAGTACAAGGCTGCAATATTTTTACAAGTTTTACCAGGTGCTGTTTCTCATCTGGATTCCAAACAACAATCCCAACAGATCATGTGACATCAGCCACATTTATGAGGTGTGATGCTCCCCCCTGTTGTAGATGTGAACCATCATCAGCTATTAATAACATCTGCCTAGTTAAACAGTTCAAGATGTTTGATCCCCTGCAGCACCTGTTCTTCCTCAGAGTAACTGAGGAAGAACACCTTTTTCCTCAGAATAACCAGTGTTGGGGCTACAATTTTTATTTTCTTAGAAGTTAAATACTGAGCAAAAGAAGTCAGAGTCGCTTCCTTTTCTATTCTTCACAGGGCGAATCCGGACAACCCGGTGAGCCAGGAGATCGAGGACCCAGAGGCGAACATGGACCTGATGTGAGAAACTGCAAAGAAACTCAAATAATGACTTGACCGTGAATGTAAATGTGAGATCCTATTATCCTTCTTTGTGTGTGTGTGTGTGTGTGTGTGTTTTTAGGGTGATCCAGGACCCGTGGGCGACGCTGGGCTCAGTGTGAGACATCTTTAAAAACTATTACTTTTAACACTTGTTTTTCTAGGTTGCATTCGTTCTAACCTGCGTCTCTGTAGGACTGTGATGTCATGACGTACATCAGGGAGACGTGCGGATGTTGTGGTGAGAGGATACCGCCGTCCAGACCACAGCTTCATTCTTTAGTATCTCTCAACAAACTCATCCTGTTCTTCTCTTGTGTCTCAGACTGCGAGAAGCGCTGTGGAGCTCTGGACATCGTATTTATAATCGATAGCTCAGAGAGCGTCGGCCTGACCAACTTCACACTGGAGAAGAACTTTGTGATCAATACCATCAACAGGCTGGGTTCTATGGCCAGCGACCCGGCGTCAGTTACTGGTACAGTCGAACACAAACACAGTAAATGATTTTACAGACACACTGTCAAGTGACACCAAGGAGAGATCGCCAATTGTCGGATTAAGAGGCACTTAATCCACCAAATAAGTGCCTCTTAGGGTTCCGCGTTCAAATCCTTGGGGCCCTTTTGTGTGAATTTGGTCTCTCTTGGTGCACGGGTCTCCACCCACAGTCCAAACATGGATGAACTGGTGACTCTAACTTGCCTGTGTGAGTGAATGTGAGCATGAATGGTTGTCTGTCTCTGGTTGGGTTTGCCCTGTAATGAACTGATGAAAATGTCAGCTGGGATATGTTCCAGCCCACTTGTGACCCTGAACAGAATAAGCAGTTGAAGAAGGGATGGACAGACTAATACAGTGAACACACCAAAGCAAACAATTACCTATACAGCCAGCTGTGAAGTCTGGCATTACTTTTTCCTCTGAGCCACAAACATCCCATTAATCAACTACACATTACTACAAAGGATCATGAACTGAAGTTCATCTTGAGTTAACTCAACCTGTGTTAGTACAAAGCACCATGTGTGTGTTAACAACGGTGCTGGAACTAGTCCCTAACAAATATACAATTTATTCTAAGTTGCATTTACTAATTCATAGCAGAGAGAAACCATCTGCTGTCCAAGAAAGAAAAACATCATGTCCAATTAATTAAGTTATGTCAACAGCTCGCTCTCAAGGAGGTGGAAAAATGGGAAAAAGATTAGTAAAGTAATTATTGATAAATGCTTTTAAGCAAATGTCACCAAATAAAACCCTCCTATTTATCTAGACATTCCCATAGACAAACTTTATGTAATGTTAAGAAAATCCGTGTTTTATTTATGTTGAAGATTTTTAAACATAGTTATATTGACTTTACTAAAAACAATATCTAGATACAAAATATTTGGATATTGAAGTCCCTTGTTTTTAATTATCAAATATGCAATCATTTACTTCTTTCAACATCATGTAATGCAATAATTATTCTGAAAAAACCTGTTGCAACATTACATGATGTATTCTCCATGTATTGGAAAGTCTAGATTGGTGTCATTTTTTATGTATACATAGACGATGATCTACCTTCTTAATCTATAAGGACCCAGACCCATTAATCCTTTCATGAAATGATGTGGGATGTAAAATAGACCACGTACAAAACCTATCTGAAGTTATTCTTGAAAGACTGCCCCGGGAATCTGCAATGTTACATCTGGCTTTTATCATGATTTCCCCCCCTTATTTTGACAATAAATCAGCTTGACTGTCTAAAGAACACGGAATTCCCCTTTTTTATTTGCAATTCTACAACATGTATAATGTTGTAACTTTGCTGATCAGGATTTAGAACATTAAAAGAGAAACATGTTAATTTCTTTTTTTCGAGAAAAACATATGTTGAAAAATAATCTTTCGTCATGCGAGAGCTCTTGTAGTGCATGTTTGTCTGTTTTGTTTTCTCATACCATGACGGATACACAAAGTTGTGCAAGATAATGATAATCCACTTAAGTAATTAATCTGATGTCAAGTCAATTTTATTCATATAGCACCAAATCACAACAAATGTTATCTCAAGACACCTTCCAATAGGAGCAGGTCTAGACCATGCTCCTTATTTTACTATTCCCATATGAGCAGGAACATGAAGACAGTGAAGATTAAAAAAAACAACCCTGCCTTTTAATAGGCAGAAACCTTTAGCAGATCCCATTTCAGGGTGGAAAGCCTTCTGCCTTGACCAGTTGGGCTGAGAGAGAAATGTAAGGAGCAGAAAGATCGACGTTTCAGATATTTGTGTTAAAATGTAAGGAACAAACGTAACTGAACCAACTGACTGTCTCTCTTTCAGGAACGAGAGTTGGAGTTGTCCAATTCAGTCACAACGGGACCTTTGAAGCCATCCGTCTGGATGACCCCAACATCAACTCCATGTCAGCCTTCAAAACGGCGGTGAAGAAGCTGCAGTGGATCGCCGGCGGGACCTTCACACCCTCAGCCCTCAAGTTTGCCTATGACACCCTCATCAGAGACAGCAAGAGAGCTCGGGCCAAAGTGTCCGTGGTGGTGATCACAGACGGTCGCTTTGACCCGCGAGACGACGAGGACCTGCTCAAGTACCTCTGCGATGATGATAATGTGGTGGTAAACGCCATTGGGGTCGGTGACATGTTTAAAATGGTGCAGGATGATGAGATCCTGGGATCGATAGCGTGTGGGAAGAAAGAGCGCGTCACAGAGATGAGGAGTTACATCGACCTGGTGGCAGATGACTTCATAGCAACCATGGAGACGGTGCTCTGTCCAGGTAAGGCTGAACCAGTGCTTACAGCAGGGTGACATCACTGAGGGGTACTCCAGAAAGCAGGTTTCGAGGAAACTCTTGAGTTTGTTAACCTCAACATGAGGGACATTTGTTCCAGATAGTGATGGAAGTTTAACTATGAGTTGGTTACAATGGAACCTTATTCTATGAACTTAACCCGCTCAATTGCAGGCTTTCTTCAACAAAGCCTGGGTTTGTTCCTGACTCTCCCTCCTTCTGAGCCTGAAACTTCTGCAAGAACATTAAGTTTCCGTATCTCATTTATGATTGACATCTGGAGAGGACTGTGAATAGCTAAAGATACCGAATCTTCTAATATATAATATTTGGTATAACCATGAACCTCTCTCCCATCCATCAATTTTCTCTGGGTCGGGTGGAGGTGGAACCAGACCACACAAAATATTCCATATGTCCCTCTTTCCAGATGATCGCGGGGATCCTGAAGGGTTTCCAAATTCCCATTCAATATAATTTCACCATCTTTTCTCCTATAACATTCAAAGAAAGCGCAATGCATTCACTCAGGCTTCAAATGTCTCCCTTGCCAGTTTTATCTCCTTCTCTGCAAAAGCCATTTTACTCTTTTTGTCTGAACATGCGCTTGCGAGCGCAAAAAAAATTGCCTGTCTCAAACGGCGTCAAGTATAACGACCATAGCGTCTCACTGGTTGCTGTGATGAATCTCAGTATCCGAGCGCCATTAATGTAGACTCTTAAAAGTCTTCGTAGTCAAGTTGAACTCTGAGTGGATTGAACCAACTTGTATCAGCTGTTCTGGAAATGAAAAATCCCATCTCAGCTCTAGATAAATCAATACAGAGCTCAGGGTTAAATTCAATTTGTCAAACTTGCCTGGTGTAATCCCCCCGGTGCCTCGGACCATTGTTCTGACGAATGAACGTTTCTCTTCCAGATCCCGTGATCGTGTGCCCTGATGTCCCCTGTAGGAACGGTAGGTGTTGTTCTTGGAGATCATTTATTTGTTATGACAGAATGCATGACAGCGAGTGTTTTTTTTTCATTACAGAACCTCAAGTGGCTCCATGTGTCCACCGGCCAGTGGATTTGATATTTCTACTTGACGGCTCAGAGCGCCTCGGGCACAACAACTTCCGGCATGCCCAGGAGTTGGTGCAAAAGGTGGCTGACAGTCTGGGACTTGCTCGGAGCAGGACTGATCGCAGGCGAGCTCGCATGGCTCTGATAGAGTTTGGCAAGGAGGGCGAGACTCTCATGGCCTTCCACATAACACACGACCCTGCTGTGATCGCCAGTGGCTTGGCTAGCCTGCCTTACCTGGATTCTTCTTCCAGCGTGGGACCCGCCATCATTCACGCCATTAACAACATCACAAGACAAGGAGATGATCAGAAGACGAGGAACAACGCAGAGGTGTCGTTTGTGTTCATCACTGACGGCGTCACCAATAGCACCAACCTGGATGAAGCAATCAGTGCCATGCGGGGGGCACAGGTTGTCTCCACAGTGATCGCCACAGGAAGTGACGTGGACCAAGAAGTCCTGATGAAGCTGGCGATGGGAGATCAGGACGCCATCTTTAAAGATAAAGACTTCTCCAGTCTGTCCCGGTCCAGTTTGTTTGAGCGTTTCATCCAGTGGATATGCTGAGGAGACACCTCATGGACGTGAACTTCGTAATGGTGCTACTGCTTTAAACAAGAAATACTGATTTACTACCATTCTACTATGCACTGCAGTTTGCAAAGAAATGACACGGCATGGATTTTACTAGTTTTGTCAAGAGATCTGTATTCATTTCTCCATATTTCATTTCCAAAACAAGAGCATCTTGCTGATTCTTCATCCATGATTAAAAGTTGGATTCAAATAATAAACCAACATTTTGTCAGATCTGGGTGTGCCCTGTTCTCTAGAGTAACAAAAGCATGCAAGTGTACATAATACAATATTCCCACACTATAGAGTAAGAGATTCCTAAACATTTAAGTAGAGTTCACTTTTAAGACGAAACATCTAAAGCCCTCGCCATACAGTAGTTGTAAATTTTATATACTTATCTTCATACAGTTCTTATGTTAACAGCTGTTAATCAAAACAGCATTGAGCAGTTACACGTTGCAGGCTACAAGTGGGAGGCAGAACAAAGGACTGCTGATTTGTATTTGGTCTGGCTGGGACCAGACATTTGCATTCTTTTCATTTTTCTGCATATCCACATCAGATACATCCATCGCCTTTCTTTTTACATCATGTCCAGCTGCACAGGAAGAGAAAAAAAAAACCTGTTAAAAATAGAGACTTTTTAAGAAAACACCCAATAAGCCAAACACAACACCAGTCTTGCAAACGCATACCAGGGGAAATTCTGTAAATATATACAGGAAATAGCAGACTTAAGTAAGGGCCTCAGTTCGAAGCAAATTCTGCTGAATATATCTGTTTTATGTTTGTAGACACTCCAGGATGATGACTGATTGTTGAGTCTCAATGTTCCTTAACCTCAGCAACTTGACTTGACAATCTGGGTTTGTGATTAATAGTCTAATCCCAGAATACTTGACGCAAAAGGAACGTCAAGAACGGAGCAGAATAATGAGCATGACAAAGTGCAGAAAGAAGGCAGGATACGTCTGCTGCCACAAACCTCTGAGAGGTAATGATTATTGAGAGGGATGTTTTTTGAATCCACGCATTATTAGTAAAATCCAGTAGAGCTTATCTTTAAATATCTACAGTGGATATGAAAATGTTTTCCAACTGTTGCTTTTTAATTAAATATTTTATTATTTTGCAGCCTTATGCTAAAATCATATAAACTCCTTTATTACCTCATCAATCTACACTTCAGATTGCTTATTAAAATCTCTGTTTTAATAAGAAAAAACAGATTTCCAAAATGTTGCACACTGATTGAGATATCACATTGATGTAAGAACTTGAAGCACTTCTGGCAGCAATTATGGCCTCCAGTCTTCTTGGGTCTACAACAAGCTTTGCACACCCCGGAATTGAGGATTCTCAGGTTGGATGGGGAACGTCTGTAACCAGCCAGTCTCAGGTCTTTCCAGATGTGTTCTATTAGGTTTAAGTCCGGGATCTGACTTGGCCATTCCAGGACCCTCACAGAGTCGTCCCTAAACCTCTCCTGTGTTGTCTTAGCTATGTGCTAAGAGTCACTGTCCTGTCGGAAAGTCAACCATTTCAACATAATTTGAGGTCCTAAGTGCTCTGGACCAGGTTCTCATTCAGGATATGTCTGTATTGTGGTTCGTTCATCTTTCCCCCAACCATTACCAGTCTCCCTCTCCCTGCCACTGAAAAGCACTAATATGCCTCACCGTTGGAATGGTACTGAGGTGGTGAGCAGTGCCTGGTATTTTGGGGTATGGAAAATAGATTGATGAGGGGAAACATTTATTTAAATGAGTTTAGCATAAAGCACATTTTGCTTCTTCACAAAACCAAATGTGAAGAAGGTGAAGGGTACGAATCACAGCGTCACATACCAAGTCATCAACATCTCTGGTATCGTCAGCTCGTGGTGGTGGTGGAGACACTTCTTCTTTCTTGTCCTCGGCAATCAGAAACTGAGGACAACATTACTTTTGCTCAGCATGTGTTTCACCCTTTCGCTCCTCCATGAACAGCCCACATCATTTTAAGTACATTAAATGTCACCTGATTAGCTTCGCTTTTGGACACGGTGCTTCCTTCAACCTCATTCTTGCTGATAAGAGTTACAGCATCTGGCAACCGAACAGCAATAATTAAGTCTACAAACAATGGTTCGGGTCCTACTGCATTCTAACAATCCCTCACCCCCATGTTAGGGCTATTTTTTGTATTTTGCACTTGGGTGGAAATGTAATTTAACCTCAAAAGAGGAGTGAGGTCAATTTTGTAGCCCTGAGAAATGAGGCTCCATGTACCTTGAACGAGCAGGTCCCAGAAAACCTCCAGCCTTCGGTTTGAGATACTTCTTTTCAAGGACTGGAGGTAGCTGTTGTACAGCTCGGCATTCCCCAGCTGTAAAAAGTAAAACACACTGATAACACGTTCAAAATAGATTTATTAGTCTCCTGGAGGTTCATGTCCACACGCAGACACAGGAGCACAAACTCCACACAAGAACCATAGGCCTTGATTCTAGATTATAGAAATGAAAGACTCTCCGCAATCTGTTCTGGTTGATTCAGGATCTCAATGGTAAAACTCAAACGGCGCATTCTCAAATAAACAGATTATTTTCCCACAGACTCTAAGAACAGACAGCCCCCGCCCGCCCCTCATGTTTTTTGTGTTTTTTTTTAAATCAGCATGCAATTCCCAGATAGAAGATAGTGAATAATTGTTTACCTTAACAGACTGCTCTCTAAAAGCTTGGATGCAGGTGATGCTTTTCATGTAGTATTGTGTGCTCTTGTTGCTAAGGTACTGCTCGATCCTGTGAGTCAGCTGCTGACAGACTGGGAAGGACACAGAGGTCACCACCAAACAAAGAGATAAACATAATCACTAGGGCTTCTTACGAGTCATGATGGTTTACAGCACAGCGATGAAAAATATGCCGGCCAGACAAATATTTTTCATCGCTGTGCTGTAAACCACAGCGATGTTTGTTTGTTATAAGAAAAAAGACATGGGCTCACCTTCACCGAATGGGAGACTCTTTTGCTTGATCAGAGTACGGAAGTTTCGGGCCGGATTGACACTTCCCACCTGGTTAAAAGTTTGAGAAGACGGGACGTCGGGATGATTAAGTATTGCTGCTCTAACATATGGTGTGGTGTTTTATTTGGAAGAGAAGACTTTATGGAAATTTGACAGGATATTATGTCACCCAGTCAGACGAGATCTCACCGAAGTAACAGGGCCTTCAGCGATGTCAGCCAGGCTAAAATCCTCCTCTTCTTCATCTCCTTTTGCTTTTTTGGCATCTTGCTCCTCAGCGCTGTAATTAAAAAAAGGGGGCAGTTAAAATACTGAAACAGTTTTCATACGAGAAACAAAAGATTAGTGCAAGATTTAAAACAGAAAAAAAGATCACATTCCAATGTGTTTGCACAATCTTCTGGATGAATATGTTGGATAACATAAATATATGCTTGCTTCATGACTAATGCCCAGCACCCTGTACTGAGTCAAACTCACTCTTTGCCAAAAATCTGAGCACTAGTCTTTAATTTCTTCTTCTTCTCCACTTCTGTGAGAGGGAACTTCCTCTTCACCTCCTCTAGTGGAGCCTGGCAGCGTCTACTAATGACTTCAGGACACTCAAGAGCAGTCTTCAGCCATGGCTCTATTGGGGGAAGAGGGGTTCCAGGGCTTACTGCCCGATGATGTAGACACTGAAATAAAGGATGAGTTGAGAGAGGAATCGTCATGAGTATCAGCAGATTCTAGCTTGTCAGACAGCTAAAATATTTCCCCTGATGTACCTGAACTTTACATGATATCACAGATTCCTTAAAACCTTTGCCATCTCCCGTTACACAGAATAAGTCTGTATTATGAGTGCTATACCTCTTAAATACAGTACTCAAAAACATAAAGGGCACACAGTATCATCACAGTCTAACTCCAAGCCAATCACAGCTCCAGGATATAAACCTGCTCAGTCAGGAAGCGTTTATGATTTTGAATCAATTTCACCTGCTGTTGTGCGAATGGGACAGTCAACAGGAGTAAAGGAGAAGCAAATAGTGAGACAACCCCTATTAAGGAATGGTTTTGCAGGTTGTGGTTACAGACAATTTCCCTCTCATCATCTTTTCTGGCTGATTCTTGGCTAGTTTAGCATTTTTCCAGTGCTTTGCCACTAGGGGTAGCATGAGACAGTATCATGCATCCCACAGAAGTTGCTGAGGTAGTGCAGCTCCTCCGGGATGATACATCCATACGCGCTGTGGACAGAAGGTTTGTCTCCCCTCAACCCTAAGGGCGTGGATGAGATACCAGGAGATAGGCCAGTACACCAGGAGAGGTGGAGGGAGCTATAGGAGGGCAACGACCCAGCAGCGGGACCACTATCTGCTCCTTTGTATAGGGAGAAACAGGAGGAGCACTCCCAGAACCCTACAAAATTACCTCCAGCAGGTCACTTGTGTGCATGTTTCTGCCCAAACTGTCGGAAACAGACTCCATAAGGGTGGCATGAGGATCCGACGGCCACAAGTGGGGCCTGTGCTCACAGACCGGCGCTGTGCAGCCCATTACCATTTGCCAGAGAACACCCGAATTGGTAGACTCCCCATCAGCGCCCTGTTCTCTTCACAGGTGAGAGCAGGTTCACACTGACCACATGTGACAAACGTGAGAGAGTCTGGAGACGCTGTGTGGAACGTTCTGCTGCCTGCAACGTCCTCCAGCATGACCGGTTTTGCGGGGCGGTCAGTGATGATCTGGGGAGGCATATCCTTAGAGGGCCGCACAGACCTCGACGTGCTAGTCAGGGGTTAAATGAGATCCTCAGACCTATTTTTAGGCCATATGCTGGTGCAGTGGGCCCTGGGTTACTTCTGGTGAATGAAAATACCCAGCCTCATGTGCCCCCCCCCGGTTCCCCAATCCAGCACCTCTGGGTCATCATGCATCTTTGCATCCACCTCCGCCACCTCACACCACAGACTGTCCAGGAGCTGATTGATGCCCTGACCCAGCTCTTTGGGGAGATCCCCCATGAGACCATCCGTCGTCCCATCAGAAGTAGCCTAGACATGACAGGAGTGCATACAGGTACATGGAGGTCTCACACACCACAGAGCCACATAAAGAGTTGGTTTTAGAGGTTTTTTTCAGTCTGGGTTGTAATTTTTCCACTTTGATTTTGAGTATTATTCTGAATCCAGTCCTCAATGGGTAAATGATTTTGGTTTCCATTGATTGTTCTAACATCATTTTGTTCTCAACAACTTACACTATGTTATCAATAAAACATTTTATTTGGATTATTTTATACATCTCGATCAGGGTTGGGTAATTTAAGTGTTTATTTATTTTTTGGAGTAGTATACAAACTGGGCTGCAGTACCTGGAAGTGCCTCTGGAAGGTAGGGTTGGGAATATGGTGGACCTTGAATATATCCTTTTGTTCGCCATTGCTGTCCTCCTCTACCAACATCATGGAGTCAATGAGAGAATCCACAGCAGACAGCTGGGTCTCTAGAGGAATCACAGAACACAGAAATATCAACTCATCTTCTGATCACTCCATCTCTCACTGAATTCATATTACTTGTTTTTTAAAGAGATAGAAACAGTTAATACTGAGTGTATCTGAAAACGCTGCAAATTTTATTCAAATTTTGACTTGCATTGTGACCTATAATCATAATCTGGACCACATATCAACAATTTAATGTAGCTGAGCTAATGTTAATAATGTTTGTTTTATCTCCTGGCATGGAACCTGTCAGTGTCAACATTGCTACAGCTGTTTTACTGCGGTTGAAGGGGGCAATGCTGTCATGTTTAAACGTGTAGGTCTTAACTAAAGCTGCAATTGTGATAATGGTCAGACCTCCTCTGGGGAATCTCTAGTAGTCAGTTAAATATTAATGGAAGAGTTTGTAAGTTAGTTCAGTTAGGGGTTTATGTTAAAAATAATTGGCATCACAGCTTAGAAATAAGTGTTGAGTTGTAGAGACAGTACCTGACGGAGTGACCTTTTTGTTGTTTTCAATAGAAGGATATGTAAAATGCTTCTGGTCTTCCATGAAGGGAAGCTGGATGTACATAAGACACTATTGATGGGGACAGACAAATTTTTCGCTCAGTGTTATTAAACTAAAAGAAAAGACAATATAGCTGTAAACAGAATGTTATCTGGGATCATACTTCATAGTCCTCTTTGATGCAGGGGAAGGCTGCTCCTACTTGAGGGTTGCTACGCCGGTCGTATGCGTAACGTACAATGGCGACCATCTGAAGTTCATCTAAAGCTCTAATGAGAGCTGACAGTGCAACTCCTGCATGCTGCTCAGAAAGAACAATATAAACAGAAAAAGGTCAATGTCAATATTTAATCACCAGCTGGGTAGAAGTTCTCTCAGTTCTCACTTCATCATCCTTGCGAGCAAATATCTTGATGACTTGATTACCCATGAACTGATGGCGACGTATCTGCAGACAGACGGCAAAAACCAGCAATAGTTGAGGACAAACTGATTCACTTTAATACTTGACCACCAGGTTTATCACATGAGCATAAAGAGTACGATACCAGGTTCTTTTTGGTGAAACCAAGAACAGCGAAACACTTCCCATCATGCTTGTATTTCATCTGTTCTTGGTCAACTTTTGAGAAGGGAACAATATCGCTTCCATAACGAAAACCTGTGAACAAAAAATGTGTGGTTTTGATGTACAAGTATGATTCCAAGTACAACCAAATTTAAAAATCTGATTTCAACCAACTTTCTCACCTTGGATGGTATCATTGACATGCACCTCTGTCTCATTGTCATCATCCAGACAGTAGACAATCTCTCTCTTCACATAATCTTTCTGGTCGGTTAGAGCGTCAACTTTGATCCATGTTTTCTTCAGTGTCTCTTCAGTTACCTGGAATACACAGAGAGTAATATTAGTGAATGAGAAAAACTTTCACTGGCAAAACATTATGTGACGAGACTGGCAGTGATGAAATGTTATCTTTATATTTATTTGGCACAGAATTAAAGTGAAAACAATTTGAAAAATTACTTTCAGTAACAACACAACTTTGCAATGTTAGTTAAAGTTAAAATATACAAGTGAACAGCATATGATAATTAACAATTGTTTTTTGTCATTTTATTCAATTATACAAATTAAACAAAACAAACACAGGACTGGTGTTCACCAATTTTTTTGCAAAGACCAATCTGTGGAATGACTTATTGCCACCAGGGGTCACCAACTGATAAGATTTAAAACCCTCAATTATATTTTACATTAGCAACTGTAGAGCAGCATTCCACTCCAGAATACGACTAAATTCTGCTTCTAAGACTGTCTTGCATATTCATTGATGTAATCTTCAAAGTAAACTTACTGCTTTGTATCCAACAATGCAGATGGACAAACAGCTGCCAATGGTCAGCTGACAGGGCCACGCCATAGGTCTCCTATCGACACACTTGAACATACAAAGTTGCTCAATTGCATTCCTACAGCATGAGAAGAGCACATAGAAAGCCAAGTCATTCAACATCCGTCTATGAGAGCAGCAGTTAGTTTCAACTGTAGAGAGAAGCTCCTGTAAACCATGTCTAGAGGAAATATGCAGTAAATATCCTCCAACCTGAAGGGGTAAATTTGATCCAAGCCATCCTCCTCATCCAGACTCAACATGACGTGTTTCACCATGTCCAGTCCGTCCTTCTGTTCCCTGGACAGACCTTTTCCTGCACTGGGGTGACTAGGGTCCCTTCTGTCCCCATCTCCCCCACCATTTTTAATGTCCTCTGCAGGGAAAGGCAGGCTGAAAATGTACAAGGCAATAAAGATATATTAATATGAGGCACTACCATAAACTACAAATGAACTTGACCAGAGACCTATTAGATTTCAAAGGTTTCATAAGATTAAACTCACAAAAACTGCAGAGTGATGCCAGCTTGTTTCAGGTTTTCAATAATCACATCAAGGTTCTCTGAGCTGGCTTGAGTGTTGAGGTCGGTCAGAAGGGCAATATTGAGACGATCGCACTTCATCCCCCTAAAGGGAGATTTAAAATTTGAAGAATTATTAAATTTCACAATAAAATTTATGGACACATTGTTTTTTGTGTTAATAGTATTATTTATATATATATCTAGCTTCTTACTTGGTTTCTGTCTTAAGCAAATCCATGCAGACAACCAGAGCAGCCAACCCTGTTAAATAGGAGTTAAGGACACACCATCTCTGCTCAAAGAGGATCATTCTTTATCTCACAAATTCCACATAATTGTCTGCATTATTTTTAATCTAAAGAAAAATACATTATTGAAATCATCATGTTAACAGACAGGATAATAAAATGAATTATCCTGTGCAACTGGAAACAAATGAATGGATTCAATCTAATGAATTAAAAAGTCATAGGTGGAAGATCTGAAATGATTATTACAATCAAACAAACTAATATTGATTAAAATCCTCAATTATCGCAAATGTTCATTTATATCTCTATATAAATAATAATATCTGGGAAAACAATTAAGAAATTGGTAATGGAAAAATCTAATTTAAGTTAATGTCTTTTTAGCTAAATTAGCTTTCCCTATAAAGTAAAAAGAACAAAACAATAAGAATTACTGTCTCCCAAACACTCACATATCTGTAATTTTGCCAAACTAACAGGAAAAAAACCACAAAAGGATACAATCAGTCTGCTGACTCTCTGGGTGGATCTTATTCTCTATTTCCTCCAGAAGCTCAAAATCAGGCACTGATAGGCGGCGATGCACGGTGATGCTCTGGTACTGGCCATCTTTGTCCAGAGGGTTATTGGTTGAGTCCGTGCCAAACAAAACTAAAGCCAGAACATCTTTGGATTCTGTAAAAACCTATCACAAGACAAAATGCATATCCAATTGAAATCCTCTAGATAGACTGTGTTAATTTTTTTCTTAAATAAGTAGCAAACGTTTACCTGGCGCTGGACAAACTTCTGGATGACTTTTTTGGCAAGTTCAAAGGAAGGCTGTTCACCCGGGGCAGAATTGGACATGGAAAATCCAACATCCATGCACAACACCAATGCCGACTACAGAAAACAAATATTAAAAGTTTTAATTTATGAGAAACCATGGTAACCTAATTGTGCGACACTTAAGTCACCATGGTCTCTCGTGGATCAGTCTCTAAATGCTATGAATAAAAAGTTCCTTATACAACTTCAGACTCATTTTGACTCATTAAGTCCCAGAAAGGAAATTGTCAGCTTGGACTATCCCGGAAAATTCGGGGGTTTATAGATATCCACGAAAGTCGAGAATATTACGGAATCATCATTGCTTCCGCCACATCCATCGTAGATCCTTTGTATTAATACAATAACTCAAACTATTTCATGGATAATTTTCAAATTTTTTACCCGCGTAGCTCTTCGAGGGAGGAAGAACTGCATTTTATTTTAGGAAAGGTCGGTTGCATGTTTTTAACACTAGGGGGAGCGGTTTCACTAAACGTTTTCTATCTTACTTTCTAAACCGTTGCCCAAATTTAGTCCAAATTTGGTGCATATCGATCATCTTGAGGATATCTATCTGGTATACATTGTGTTTGAATATAATAGTTCATATTGTACTCACTAGGGGGAGCTTTTTACAGAAAACATTGTTTAACAGAAATAACTTCCTAACTATCAGTCCAATTTAGTCTAAGTTAAGTGTATATGAATTGACTGAAGAAGACTTGTCTTGTATATATCATATTTTACTCTTAAAGTTCAGATTTTTCTAACTAGGATGATCTCTTTTTAATGAAAAAAACAGTTTCCAGACATACTGCAAAAACTATTTCATGGATCTTTTGGGGTTTGTTAAGGTTAAAATACAGGGGGAACACGAAAGGGACTGAGGACTTTTCAGGGACGCTGTCTGGGTGGCAATGGGGGTCTAGCGTTTTGTTAATAAAGGTTAGTTAAAATCCATTGAACAATCGCAATTAATGAACGCGCCTTGTATTAAAATTAACCAGCTCTGACCATATATTTTGAACAGTTGTAGTACAAGACAGTTAAAATAAAATATTGATGCATTATCAAGATAAAACATCTTATTTATGTAGTTCAACTGCACGGAAAAAGGGAAATATGTGACCTGACTAAATAAAACAGCCAAGCTATTTCATTTTGAAATGAAGAAAATTCGAAGCCAGTGTTCAAATGTATCGAACGTTACAGATCTTTGCAGCACCCCATGTTGACACATTTAGTTTATTATATATCTCCGTAATTATCCTTTCTTTCAGGAGAAATGGACAAAAAAAAACTTTTTAGATTTTCTGTCAATAATGAAATTAATTATAGTTTAGGTTGTTATAACACATATAAATACCAATACCGAGCTTTGTTAGAATTCTGGGGGCGTAACGTCACACGGTTGACCATTCGCTTCTATGTGGTTTCAACATGCCTCAACTTGTCTTTAATGTTAAACGCCACAATACCAGCGAACTGAATGAAAAGGAGACGTTTTAAACTCCCATTCTAAAAAGAACAACAGTTTAAAAATGGGCTTAAGAAAAATTCATGTTTTAAATAAATATAAGGAAAGACAACTCACTTTTGCTGCCATCTTATTTTTCCCTCTTCCAGTGACAGCGTGCTACTCTGTTATGGCTCCGGTGAGAAACATAAAGAAGGATATAGTTCCGCTGTTCAATTAGCTTGATGCGTCTCTTCGATGGTCTCTCACTGACAGTTATATTAACTGTTAAATAAAACATAATGAAACATGCAACCTGCTGTGATGGTTTCATTTGTTTTGCCTTTACCTCGATTCGAAATAATACAGTAAAATGCATTTATTCATTTATTTACGGATTTCCGTAACCGCTTATCAAGTTAACGGTGGCAGGGGCTTGAGCCTGTCCCAGCTGACATTGGACGGGAAGCCGAGCATTTCCTAACCCAGTAAATTAAATTATGTACAGAATAAAATAAATGCGCAGTACAATTAAAACATATAGTCTACACACTGACAAAAATGTTTATCTTCATTTCAAGTTCATGAAGTTAACTGTAAATGCTATATATACATGTGTCCGGGACTAGATAGTCTACCAACCGGGAAGAATGAATGTTGTGTGATTTAGTGTGCAAATAATGACATCTCAGAGGACCAAAACCCCAGGGAGCTATGTGGGGAAATGCTTTGAATGCTAATACATTTTTCTGAGAGACAATAAAATCCATGAAAAAACATGATTGACCTGCACAAAATCGTTTTTCTCTCTCCCAAATTACATATTAAAAATCAGAAGTTGCAATTTAATGACATAAACTTTATTACATTTGTGTATTTCTATACTTTCCATCCCTTGAAATGTCAACTTGATCAATACACAATAATCATGACCAGTATGGTAACCCAGCAATGTCTAAACATTGTTTCAACCCAAAAGATCGACAATAAGTTAACCATCCAAAAGGCATTTTTCACTTCAGGCTCAATACTTTTACTAGAAGATTCTAGTTTGGTATTTCAAAAAAAACAACTAGCTATAACATTTTCATGGAGTCAACTTAAATATTCAAAATAAATTAAATCAAATTTAGAAATATGACTGTGTGGAAACATAACAGGGATTTTTGATTGAAAACTGCTAATGTATGGTCACAATGGTGAAACCGACACCAACACAAAGACATCTATGTTTGACTTTAAAAAAGAAAAAAGTGTATCCAAAAGACTTGTCGGATTTGTCAGTTTGTCCTGACTATGGCTTGACTGTAGGGCTCGACATAACCTGCTAGGCAGTCTTGAGGCAGAAATCATTAACAGATCAGCGAGTCACGACATTGCAGTAGATAACCTGCGTCCTTACCATATACTCACTTATATATCTTATATATAAGTCAATTCCACACTGAAAAAAGGGGTTTGTTGAATTCATTCAAACTTCATTTTAGTATGTCAACTCATTCAACAATAATAATTTCTCTAGATCCAGGTGTATATTTAAATTAAGTGCAGCTCAATTAAAAAATATCTGAAATTAGATAATATAGTTTTATGAGATTAGCTGTCTTAATGACATTTCTTAAATTTGAGCAAACATATTTTGGGGCACATACACTGTCCTGTCTTTGGAAATATTCACCATAGAGTATTTCTTTCTGTTTACAATTTACTGTAGCTGTGCCCTTATAATGGAGGATTTATATCTTCATTACAAAACAGTGTGTTGGGGGTTGAGTGCCACAGTCAGGAGTATCATTTTTGAGCCACAGGCTTTATGATTCACATCAAACCATTTTTGGTTTTGATATATTCACAGGATTTGTTGACAATCAGAAAATGTAAATATAATTTAGAAACTCAATTGAGACACAGAACCCCATCATGAGATATCCGTGGTTTCTTGTGAATATGTTGCTCATTGGTGCCTAGAATAATGCCGATCTTTCCCAGCTGGTAATCAAACCTAGCCACAAGTTGTGATGGCAACGGCAGCACTGGCTGTAAAAACGATGCTGTTTTTGATGTCAGTGCACAGCACACATACATTTGAATTACAGATATTTACAGATGAAGTGAAACCTGATTTACTTTCCAGCCTCCAACAACGTGTGGGTCGGCATCCATAAATAGTTTAACGCTTATATAAATAAAAAGATCTTTAAGTTGGATCCATTTTAACTATCGGATCCTACAGGTGGAAACAAATGGCCCAACATGCTCAGAGGAATAGTTTATAGATATCTGGGTCCAACAATGGTTTGCACAGATTTAAGAAGTTCAGCATTTTTAGACCATTTCAGGCAGTGTTTGAGAACCTCTCATTTACAGAAAAGTATAGGGAAATGGCTTCATATGAGACCAAATTGAGCTTTGTGGAACAAGTATTTCATGCAGCCTACATTAACTTTTGACTTCTAGCTCAGCATCCCCAGGTTCACACAGATGATGTCTGAGCAAATTCACTCGGTGCCTTGCTCTGCAGAGTGCCAGAAACAGTGTCAGAATCCAGCAGCTCTACTATGCTATAGGGGGAACAGTCTTCCAGTCCTAGCTTACCACAGGCCCAGCCACAGAAGCCCTTCTCCAGATCTCTCACTGCCTGCCACCACTCACTGAAAGCCCAGGACACCTGCACCACAGCAGAGTACAGAGCCAGAGACAGTGCCATGGGCATGATGAGCATGGGGTAGAAGATAATGAGAAAGGGGCATATTGTGATCTTGTGCCAGAACGTCCGCTCCTCATTGTACACCAAAAAGACGTTATACCAGGTGAGAGTGCCGTAGTAGAAGGATGTGATGAAGGAGAGAAGGAAAACCACAGGGGCACAGGAGACAGTCCACAGGACAACATGGGGTCCCTGAAACACACCCAAGCTGCAGTCACGTTTCGAGCCTTCCCCTGCCTCACACTCTGCGTCAAGACGTTCCCTTGACTTAGCCAGATCCTTGAGTTCCTTCTTGGTTAAGGTGAGGTGGATATCCACCAACTGACCCTTCTTCTTTCCTCGGGTGATGGTGCCTGTCAGGGTCACATAGCGGCTGTCTGGAGGAAGATTCCAGCCTCCTCCTATTAAAAGATAATTCAGCATACAGAAAATTATTTGTTATCTAGTTTGGAAGCTAAGAGGAATGGAATAACTTTAGGCAAATAGGAAACTGTGAGATGGGGACAGCAGCAAACTGAGCAAAGCATTGCTTAACTTTATATTTTTCATCAAAAAATAATAACTTAGAAACACTCCAGGACTTTAACAGAATCTGATACATCTCTCACCTTCGCTTGTGGGTGTACAGAGGAATTTAGCTCCCTCCTCTATACTCCTCTCTACTCCCTCCTCACCACCTTGGTCCTCTCCAGGTGCCCTCTCTATTTCAGAGCGGTAAACAATAATAGACTCTGGACGCGGGTCTTTCTTCTTCCTCCTCTTCCTCCTTACGGAAGGCCCCACTTCTCCACCGTCCATGTGGTTCCCTGAAACGTCTGATCTTAAGGAAATCATCTGAGGGCTCCCCTCTCCTTCTATTTGAGGCTCCTCAAGCTGTGCCATGCTCTCACTTGATCCAATAAACTCTTCCACTCTTGGGCTGATGGGATGTATCTGGAGATTAACAATTCTGTTCATCCATTGTGTTTAAGGAATCTAAGGAAGAATAAAAATGGTAATGGTAGAGAGAGAAATAAAGTGAGAGAGAGATATTTTCTTACAGTCATAATAATATAATCCTCTATGTACAGTGATCCTGGCCTAGATTCTGCATAGTTGCTTTTCTGTGATGATGACCGACATAAATAAACCAAATGCCACATTAATATTGATTTAATGCTGCCAGGCATCATTCTGAACGGAGACCAAATCACTCTTGATAGATGACAAACAAACAGCGTGATACGATTGAATGCACGACGGGCCATCGTTACTGTTAACGATGGTCCATCCCCTTTAACTACATTATTACAGGAAAGCTACACCACTCATAGATGGAGAGTGGTGATTTAAAAAAAACTGTGCATGGTGTAATAAGATGGGGTGCAACCGACAATGCAACTCATTCTCCACACAGCTGATCCCCTCCCATTTAAATCCCACCCATGTCCGCTCTATTGTCTGCGGACTCTAACCGGTGAACTGCGCTTGTCATTAATAGAAATATAATGAAATTACAATCTTACCTTGAATAACCCGGACGGGCAATGGGTAGATAAATTACTCAGAAAGAAAAAAATTGCTGAAGTCTGGTCCACACACAACAGCGTTGTGTTTTTACCGATACAGATGCGCAACGTAAAATTATTTCCAGAATGGTACTACGCCCGCCCATCTACCCTCTGTCAACCAATCATGAGCGCTATCTGTAGTCACATGACCATGGTCCCAATCCGCAAGTGTCAGAATACATCTGTCCAAAGGATGGAGTATTAAAATGTAATAATAATAATAATAATACATTTAATTTATAATGCACTTTACATTTGTATTTACTATACAACATTTTCAAATGAAATGTAGAATTGTAAAAGTGTATACTTCGGATTACTTATTCAAAGTAAAGCTTTATGAATGTCCTATTGAAGCTCAAATTACGCTCATAGTTTATAAAAAACGAAGGTTACTGTTTTCGACCCTGTCACTGAAATGGATCTAATTTGCATTAAATAATTTTTTTATAAATCTTAATGACAAACTCAATCAATTAATTTTATAGGTTTATTGAATCAGACCTGTAATCTACTCAAATAATTTGTATTACTACTACTGTGTTTTCATTACCTGATCCAAAAAGTGTCAAATCAGCAAACGTATTAATGGAAGAATTTAAGGTTTAATATTCTCCCTTTAAAAGAGCACTTGGTATAATAAGAGCAAGGATTTATCTTCGATCACTTTGATAAATGGATGGATGAGTGGCAGGGTTGCTGTGAAAGCAAGCTAGAAGGGGTTTTCCAGACGTCCATCTCCCCAGCAACACTCTCCAGCTCGCAATAAAATGCTCCAAAGGCTTTACCTGGATCAGATAGTGCCTCAATTTCTGGGAATTCCTTCGCATGGAAAGTCAGTCAGTTGAGGTGTTTTGGGCATCTGATCAGGATGCCTCCTCTATGCCTTTGGAGATTTTCCAAGCAAATACAAGTGGAATAAACACATTCTTTTTTTTTTTTTTAAAACCAACATTCTTTTTGTTTGCACAACATAACAAAAAAAAAAAAAAAACAGTTGCATGTAATGTGGGCTAAACACATTCTGGTGAATCTTCCATCCCGAATTGTTCTTATTTTGAAAGGAACAATGAAGTTTAGACGACCGTTGACAGCTGTGGCCAGCGCGCTTAACAGTTGTGGACGACTTAGCCTGTTAGTGTTACCGTCAACTTGTGAAATGAATGACGAATACTCGTTTAATAATATCGACAGCCTTCTCTTTCAGTATGGTGAGTTCAAATACTGAGGATTGTTAATGGTTTTAGATGTAGTTTTGCTGCCATTTAACTTTTGCGTGGATTAGATTAAGGTTTAAGCTAATGTTAGCGTTAGTAATGCTAGCAAGCTAGTTCTGATGCTAGCTAAATAGCCTATAATAACTCAACTGTGGAGATTAAACTGACACCGTGGATAATAATTACTTTTTACTTTAAAGTAAACTGTGTTGTTTTCTTTTGCTTTTTTTGTAGCTCTTCGAACTCGGCAACTTACCCGAAAGAAGAATGAACTTAACCAACAAATTAATGGTACGTGTATCTATCTGTCTATTTTTGCGGAACTAGTTGACTTAAACCTATCAATCACAACAAGAAAAGCCGTTTTTGCAGTTCTTCAGTGTAACTAGTTCTTCATTAGTTCTTCAGTGTATCTGAAGAAGTAGTTCTTCAGTGTAAAAAAAGAATGTGTTTATTCCACTTGTATTTGCTTGAAAAATCTCCAAAGGCATAGAGGAGGCATCCTGATCAGATGCCCAAAGTGTAACTGAAGAACTACAGAAGATAAAGCCATTATTTATGCTAATTAAGTAGGTCACAAATTGAAACTGTAGATTACAGTCACCCCTTTTCCACCAAGCTGGTTCAAGGGCTAGTTCGGAGAAAGAGCCCGATTTAGCCACCAGCTTCCCTCCTTGAAATCATCTCCTTCAATACCACAAAAGGTCTAATAACTGGCTTCAGCATGTACAGTATATGCATGAATCCTGTATGTACAACACGTTTTTACTAACGTGTTCCAAACATTAAAGTCAATTTATCTTATTTGTTGAACCAATTTTGGGTATTCGTGTTAGTGTAAATCCAAAGTAGCTTCTTGAATCAAGCTTGCAAAGCACAGCAATTCCTCCCGAGTTGTCTGAATTTATTTCAAGACTATCGTTATCTGCCTAATCTTCTTGGATTGGAGAAAGGTCCAGCACTTCAACTATCATTTGAGAGAGTTCATGGTTAGTCATAGTGTTTGTCTTTTTGTGAGACAGCTCATCCGTCTGCCTTGCAATGGCACTCGTCAGGCTGACCCTCAGAATAGGTCTGATACATCAAGATAATACACCTATTATTAGCATCATTGCCCTCTCTCTCTTGCTCTCAGTCTATATATAAGAATTACTTATATTTTGTTGTAAGTGTTTTCATTTTTGTTTCAGTTTTCAGAGCTGACATCGCTGAGAGAAAGACTTATATCGAAATGCTTCCGGGCAATATCAAGAAACATGAGGAAGATATCAGGGTGAAGCAAAGTACATTGATACATAATAAATCCAATGTCAAAAGGTATAGTTACTAGTGGATGCACAGACAAAATCATGATAAATCACACTCCTGCATCATTAAACGTCATTTATAATTTAGTACTGGCAGCTGCTCATCCTCCTTGCTGTTTTTAGGATGAAGGCAACCAACAGTGTACTTCATCACTACCATCAGACACTGAAAGAAGAACTGGAGAACAGAAAAGCCAGCTACAACCATGACATGTGGGTTCAATTAATTGTGGTTGTTTGTGTGTACCGCACATTTGTTAGCAATAATAAACAAAGCTTTATTGTGTCTAATTTCTAACCCAACAAGGGAAGTCTACGAAGAGAGAATTACAAGCTACAGGAAGATATTCCAGACACATAAAGAATATTATTGCCAGAATAGTCTTGCTCAAAAGCTTCTCCAGCTGTTAGCTGATAAAGAGGATATTGAGTCTAGGATCAAGGCTTGTGATAATGGAATTACAATGAAACAGAAGGAGCTGGACAATCTTTCTGGTAATAAAAGTCTTATAAAAATATCATCACTTCTTCCTGGGAACGAGCTGAAGTGTTTATGTCTCTTTATTCTTCTGATTTAAATGTCTGCCCAGGTCCAGTGGTTGATCCCCCTGAGGAATTAACGGACAGGTATCTTTCATAAAATGTTATAGATCACAAAAAACAATGTTGCCTAGAACAGCTCAGTTTTACGCTTACTGAGTTCAATGCTTCGTCTTACTGTTTCTAGGGAACAGCCCTCAGAAGAGAAACGGAAAAAATTAGATCCTCATGCAGAGGAGGATGGTGATTCTGCCATAGACATCTCCTCTCTTCATCTCCACCAGACACAGGTACTCTAGTAACATTGATTAATACTAATGGTATTCCAAAACTGCCACAATTTTAGTAGGTACGAATTAAAGACAGCTGAAGCTGCTTCTTTAACCATTTTAATAAACATGGTTCATATCTTGCAGAATGGTCCGAAAATTACTTCAGATGAAGATGCCAAAGAAAGTCATAATGATACCACTGCTCGCAGCTCTCCCCCAGAAGAAGCTAGTGGGCCGTGGTCCTGTCACCAGCTAAATGGTAAGAAAGACAAAGTTAAATCTGTATTTTGGTTTATGCTGGCACTTTGCTCAACTCATTGCCTGTTTTTTTATGTTTGGATAACAGAATATCAACAGATAATTTATTTCTTTAGAGCAAATATGGCAAAATGGGATTAACACTGATGAGCAGGACCAGGAAGCTGGACCAGTTGGCCAGGTTGTGTAATCTTTGTCCGCTTTAATAAGATGACTACTCTTTGCTCCTTACCCCTCCTGGTATCTTGCCGAGTGCACTCCATGTATCAGCTTCTTTTTATTGTCCTTCAACCAAGTACACATTATACAGACAACTATTACTCATAGTGATATTAATAACAGGAATATTTCAGCAGGATTATTTTCAATGTCTTCATCTTTCAAACGCTATCATATGAATACTCTTTGTATGGCTCTTGCAGCATCAATGTTTTACAGAAAAGTGGGCAGCAGCATCGCTTTCTAAAAATAATCCTAGATCAAGAAAGATAATCCACAAAGAGCAATTTTGATTGAAAGCTTTGTTTGTACCAAACTAAAAAGCGTTTAAAAGGCTTCACAGCAAGGTCCCTGGAATATTAAATGAGTGATTACATGGCTTCCTGAAAACATTTGAAACTGACCGTAAAAAAATAGGAACTAATATAATAACTAATAAGAGTGTAAACAGAAATATAACGCAACATAACATTAAGATACATTCGTACCAAAGAGTAAAAAAACAAATGTGCAAATGCAAAAATTTGAAGAAAGGTGTTATACAGTTTAAGTAAAGGTATACATATAGGTTGAATCCCATCTACTTATAATAAGGAGGTTCAGTACTTTAAATAATATGCAGATGTGCAGTTTCATTTATATGAAACTGCACTATATGTCCCTATTTGTCCCTTATCAAGGTGTTTTCTGTTTAGGAGCAGCAGACTACAGAGTCAATAGAGGAGGCAGTCGAGCGGGAGAAGATGGAAGAAGTCGTAGCTGTAGAGGTGGAAGAGGCATCATGCAAAAATGACGAGGGACTCACTGATTCTCCTCAATCATCACCTCGAGAAATGAATACTCAGTCTTCTCCAGTGAAAGTGAAAGCTATGGCTTCACCCCAAACCTTCTCGTTTAAGTAAGACCCTATTAGTGTTGTGTATCGCTGATTCACCACTAAGAAGGCCGCGTATTAGGTCCACATTTTCATGTTGCCGTTTCAGCTTCAGCTCTGGTGGCTCCCCACATCGAGGAGCTGGCGATACCAGATCTCCAGCTTTCCCGTTCTCTATTAACTCTGATCCAAGCACCCCGAGCTTCTCTGGATTTGGATTTGATGTAGGCTCATCACAAGATGAAGTAAGGAGTGTGCTGAAAGAATGAGTTTATTTGACAGAAACGGTTTTTCTCTGTTTTGGAATTACCTCCAAGTGTCTTTACAGGACTCATCTTTTGTTTTCACCGACTCATTTTTCAACGACAAGGTAGTAGAGCTTTATTCTCACTCTCAATCTCTTTAATCCTGGATGTTTCATTCATTACAAAAATAAATCAGGCCTTCTATTCTGCTGCCCCTCTTCTGTGGAATGCCCTCCCTGACCATCTGAGGGCTCCACAGACGACTGACACATTTAAAAAGGACTTAAAACTTTTCTTTTTAGCAGAACCTATAACTTTTAATTAACATTGCTGCTTTTGTTCATATTTTTATATAATTATATTTTTTATTGATGCTTTTATCTGCTTTTACCTTGTAGCACTTTGAGATTTGATCCAAATGTGAAGTGCGTTATAAATTAAATGCGTTATAATCTCTCATCAGAAAACCACAGACGCAAAGTCTTCAAGCTGTAAGTATAAAAATTAAATCTCTCCTTTCGCGATTTGTATTACTTGTATTGAATTTGTGTGACGTTACAGGCACTGAGTTCCTGTTTGGTCAACAAGAGCAAAGTGAAGAGTTCAAGTTTCCCTTTACCTCGAAGAGTCCTCAGACCACCAAGAAAGACAACACGGGGAGGGATTTTCCGTTTTCACTCCTCAACTTCTGAGAACGTTTTTAAAAACCAGATGACGTGTTTGGTGACGTTCTCACAGAGTGGGTTAATAGTTTAACTCTGTTCTAAAAAAATAGAAGACCTACAGAGCTGAAGTTGAAGTTAACATTTAAAATATTTCTAGTATTATTTTTGTTCTGTTAAATGGTTGGTATTATTTATCCGTTTATTTATCCTTTTTTTTTTTCACCATTCCCACTGTTGTATAACATTTTATTTAAGATTATTCTATTTGAATGAAAATGAAATAGAACAGGCATTTATATTGCTTAAAAGATTTATTTATGTAATTGCAGTTATATTCAATACAACGGTCTAATAAACTGCAGTTGTGAATGCTCAACAGTTAATAACAGAAATGGTTTCAGTCCAGCAAAGCGTATAAATAAAAGGAAATTAACATTAAATTGGTCCCATAAGTCACATTCTGACATTAAGAATGTTGATAAGAGGAGAAATCATTAAGTGTTTGCAAATGATAGAAGGGTTCCAAAAATTCAGATTTTTTTTTTCAACCTGAATATACACACTTCTTAACCTCACAAACATCATCACAACATATCTGCAGTGTTTGCCTTGTTTTTGAGTTCCAGAAGCAAACCAACGACTAAACATTCAATCTGCTATAGAATACACCAACCGTTGCATTAAAACCACCTGCTTAATATCTGTAAGTTCCCTTTTTCCTGCCAAGACTTTGTGATAGGACTCCATCCTATCAGACTGGCAGGAACCTTTTCGGCTCTTCTTTGATGTCTGAAAACAAGGCCTCGCCTTTGCTCCTCACATGATCACTTTGGTAGCTACTTACCACTGTAGACCCAGAAAACCAAACCTAACCAGGAGCCCTGGAGATGTTCTGACCCAGTTGTTAAGACATCACCATTTAGTCCATGGCAAAGTCAGTCAGATCCTTACAGCTGCCCGTTTTTCCTGATCCACCTTGGAGGACAATATGTTCTCTTACTGTCTAATATGTCTCAGTGTATTCACCTGTCAGTGGTTATAACGTTATGGCTGATTGGTGTATATTCAGTAGTTAATAAGGTTTAATATGGCAGACCACCTGGTTCTCTTTCTAAGGCAGTGGTTTTAATAAAAGAACTGGACAAAAAAGCACAATAAAGTATATTTACTATCTTTCAATAAATGAATATTTGTAGACAAACATACTGTCTACTGCGACACCAACGGCCCAGAGATGAATTCTTCTGCCCTCTAAACACATGGCGGAGAAATAAAATCCATTCTCAAAGATGCGAGATGAAGGATGGACAGAAAAGAGTTAAAAAGTGCATATAATAAACGGTTTAGAACCCAGAGTCGATACTGATGGAGCGTCGAGTCACATGTTCAATCTCTCCAGGGACGTATTCGCAGAAGCTGGTTTGGTACCGGGCCAACATTTTCAGCATTGGCCGCAGTTTTGACCACCACTGGACTTTGGGCATGCGGTGCCTGAAATAAATCACCAACATATTAACACTAACTGACAGCGAACACATGTCAAAGTACAAAAATGGGAAATTTCCTTACTCAAAGTCGGTCACATCCTTGAGCTCAATGACGGGGATGAATGAGATGACCTTCCTGTTGAGGCCGAGCACACAGGCTGTGTCGGGTGCATAGGTTAACACATGACCTGGTGGGGAAAAGGAGGTACATAATAACAATGTGATCTTTGTTATTGTGACTACAGCCACAGCTTGTACAGTTTTTCCACCTTGTTTGGAGTTCTCAGTCAGCTTCTCTGAAATCCACTGAATCGCTCTTACGCCCAGCTTGGTGCCAAAATTTCTATCAAACGGAGAAGGTTCCCCACCCTGGAACACAAACGCATACGCAGCAAATACAGTGTGGGACTTATTTTGTCAGTTGTACGCTGGTGAGCTGTATTTGGTCTTGTTTGTTTGACGGTGTACCTGCTGAAGGTGTCCCAAGATGTTGACCCTGCAGTCAAAGATGCCCTTCCCCTCTGATGAATACAGTTTGTGGATGAAATCTGTTGTGTAGTTTTCATGGCATTTTTCATTCCTGTTGGGATACAGAGAGCCGTCAACATTGGAAAAACATATTCCCCGTTCTTTCATTTAGAGTGCTGTGGTGTACTAAATGTACTCATTGTGTCCTACATTGGTTCCTCTCAATATTTACTATCATACAGGATTACTACTTCTTCTTGATTAATTTGTAGAACTATGTTACAGCTGGAGATGTTTAAGGATGAGGTACTCTCCTTCATGTTTAGGATCATCACAGCCTGTTGATACCATCTGTGTCCTGTCAGAACCACAAATTGCTTCAAGTTTTCATAACCTCACCCTGTTTTTGGCTTTGTGACAGGTTTCCAAATGATCTTAAAAAGGTTTTAAAATAGGGTGTCTATTTAAAGAATTAGGAAAATTTTCTCAAGCCATAAAGGAATCATTTAATTTCTCTTAAATATTTAGCATCAAAACATTTGGAGATAGGAGTGAATGAAAATCTAAAAAAATAAACAGAAACTACGGCTGTCACAGATACGTAGTGGAACTGAAGTATAAAATAGCATAAACGGAAATAGGTGAAATACAATACCCCTGATTTCTACGCAAGTACAGTACTTTAGTTTTCGTAATTTTCATAGTGGTGTCCAAAAATTTGTCCCCGACTCTTACGAAATCGTAACAATTTTATATTGATTTTAATGACATTTTTTAAAGCAATCATTTCCCTTGGAAGTTATACTAATGGTGATGATATTCAAACAAAATATAAAGTACTGTGATCTAGACTGAGCAGACATTTTGACACTTTACCTCAGTACGAGACCCCGCTGGATGTCCTTCTTCATTTTCTCACTTAAATGTTCCACATTGGCCTGTCAGAAGGAGCGATAATTAGACACACAAAGCTGTTAGTAGCGAAAATAAAGAGCAGAGGTTGTTTTTTTTTTCAATTTTTTTGGTTTCACCTTCAAATCGTGTATGTTGAAGGGTTCCTCAAAGATGTAAGCGGCATCAGCCCCCACTGCTATACCGGTGCTGGTCGCTAGGTAACCACAGAATCCACCCATGGTCTCCACCACAAACACTCGTCTCTTTGTGCCAGTGGCAGACTGCTTGATTTTGTCACAACCCTGATGGGGAAGAATGAGAATAACAGTGTGAGAGGAGACAGCATTTCAACACAGGAGTCCGAAGTTTTGGTCTCCGGAGTAGAGCTAGAGCTTTAATTCAGAAAAAAAGAGAGAGCCGAGTCGGAAGGCAAAGCTCAACTCAGGATCCCCCCCGCGGCCACTGCCAACTAACCACAGAGAAGCGGCCGAGGAATGGAGCAACTCTGAAACTCACTGTATTATGAACAGTTTTGGAGCCAATTGTGCAGCAAACCATAACAGAACATTATAAAGACAGTTTGTGTTGGATAAAGCACTGGTAGTATTTTGTCTATGTGCCTTTTAATATAAAAGTACAGGATGTAATAGAATGCTGCCTGTCAGTATCTCCTTATCAAGTTGAAAAAAACTACCTACTCTTTGATTAAGTATAGAGTTTGAAGATATTCGATGTGATACTTTTGCACTTTGTTTCTTCTTCATGCTGAAACACATAAGTCACACAGTTTGCACTCTGTTCAGGTTTACCTCCATGGCGGCATTGACAGCAGTGTCTGCTCCCAGACTGAAGTCAGTTCCAGGCACGTTGTTGCTGATGGTAGCAGGGATCACACACATCGGGATGCAGAGCTCTTGGTAGCAGCTGCGAGCTTCAAACAGCTGCAGGACACCCTGGTATCCCTTTGAAAGCAACGTCAGATGCAGATTGGAAACCCGTTTGATGTCAAATTGACGTGACTCACATACAATGCAGCTCTGGTTCTTTCAAGCTGCCTACCTCAAACCCTCCGATTACAAGCAGAGATGAGATGTTGAACTTGGTAATGGTTTCCACAATCTTCTCGAGGTTAGTGTTAGGAAGGGTTCTGATGAATGACATCACACAAACATTTTAAAATTCAAATCCCAGAGTGGTATCGCAGCTTTAATTTTAAATTTTAAATTTTTCTGCTCCACAAACTGGGGTCCTTCATTTTTGAAGTTGTGGCTGGGATGGTCTAAAACAGGATTATATTAAACAGCGTTATGGGAATTATCTGATTTTTCAAGAGATTAATGCTAGCCCCTTCTCGATATGACCAATATTGAGAAAATTCTCTGTCAGGTTGTAAATAAATCATTGTTTTCAAAAAAATAATATTAATAACAACCTGTGTTATGACATGGTCAAGTTCAGGGGAAAACCTCCATTGTTGTTATTAGTTGATAGAAAAAACGTCTGACATGATTATTTATTCTTCTCCACAGACCCATATGTGGTCTTCGTTACTTTGCATATAGCGCCCTCTAGTAAACATAGGTGGTATTATGCTGCCAAAAATCATCACTGGGGTCAAAATTTTGTTTTTGGCACATTGTTAATTAGTTTTGCCACATGGAGCATCCTCCTGGTCCTATTCTGTAAAATAGGTGTTTGATCACAGATGTATCACACATAGAAAGAGGTACAATGTTATGAAACTGAAAATAAATCATTTTACATGTCCTTAGACAAATAGGCAAATACACCTGAAAGGTGATGCTATTTGAAGTTTATTTTGGTTATTAAATTCAGGTGAGGCTTAACCTAAAATAATCAATAAGCCGGACAAGTTAACATAATAAATACCTGATAAACCAAGGTACTTCCACACAAAAATTATAAAAATGTATTTAGAATAAATGCATATTAGCTGATCAACCCTGCAACTATTTTTGCTGTGATTATCACTGGGTTCCTCAACAAGAGTATTAACTGGAACAAAAATGATTTGCCCTCATTGTGCCTTATTGTCTTATTGTAGAATCTCCTGCTTAAATATCATTAAAAAAAAGAAAAAATCTTCAAGTAAGTAAGTAGAGCTGCTGGAATGATTGTTAAGCCTACTGTGTTATTCAATATAAATTTAAATGTCCTCTTGCCCACCGTTTTGTCCCGAGCAGTGAGCCTCCTTGGCCCGTCCAACCTGCCACATCGTGCCACTCCATCTTAAAAAGCTGCAGACGGACACGTGTCAGTACGCCAAACCTTCCTCTTAGTCTGTTCAGTTTACTTTACGCAAAAATGAACCATTTCTTTTTTAAAGCCCTCACCGCTCCTCTAGAAAGTCCTTGAAAGCCATCGTTGACGCCGTAGACCGTGTGTCCATGACTGAGTGCTAACCTCACAGCAGACCTCCCCGCAGAGTTCATCCCTGCAGCCGGAGCTCCAACATTCAGGACAGCCAAGGAGAACTTGCTCTGGGGGAGGAGAGGAGTCAGATATTGATAGGAAAATGAGTTTACCTTGTGTGTGTGTGTGTGTGTGAGAGAGAGAGTGAGAGAGAGAGAGTGTGTGTGTAAGCGTGAGTTTAAGTGGTTTACATCAGTCACGGCCGGCTTCTGGTAGGCAAGAAGCTTGTAGATGATCCAGTTGTTCTCAAAACTCCTACAAGGAAATAATAGATAGCATAGAATCATTCCCATACATTATGGTGCAGGGCAATTGATCAGCCATAACATTACTACCACTAATAGGTAAAGTCAGAATTGCATTGATAATTTCTCTGGGAGGGAACCTGTGAGTGTATGGGATAAACTAAACAGCAAATTAACATTTTGCCCTGAAAATGATGTCAGAAAAAGGAAAAATGGTAAGCAAGAAAGTTTAAAGATCAGAGCGATGTCACAGGCTCCACATTGATGATAATGGCTTGAAGACTGGCTCAGGACAGCTCCAGAAAGGCTGGCCTTCCTCTTGTGTGTTCCAGGTCTTCATGCAGTGGTCAGTCCCTACCAAATTGGTCTAAGGAGGGCATGGGCACCCGGGGCTGATTGATGTACTTGGAGCAAAGGTTATCCCAGGTTTTCCAGTCCCATAGAAGAACAACTAGATAACAAATCCCTTAAAAATGCTGGTGCTCGTTCTGGCAGAGAAGTGTCAGGGTATAACAAAGTTGTTTTGGTGGAAAAAGGGAATGCCTACCACATAAGGCAGTCGGGTTTAATGTTATGGATGATTGCTTTTTACCGATACGTTATAGTCATTAAAATATGCTCTGCTCTCACCCTCCACGCAGTTTGACTGCCTCTTCAAACCTCTTCTCATTCATGGCCTTCTGCACCAACTTAGTCTACGGATAATGTTGCAGTTTAGAAACACAGATTTCACTGTCCGCTGAAATCATTAACAGGAGAAATCAGAGCAGCTCACCATCTCCACACACTCCACCAGAGGCAAACGAACAGGATGGTTCCCAGACAAGCCGATGACACAGGCTGGGGTGTCTGGAGAGGCCTCCATCAGGGCTATCACTGCCTCCACACCCAACTTACTGCTCTGAGGACACAAGGGAGTCCAAACATGTTTGTTTAAATACAATATTTAACTTTGTTAAAGATTCACATTAAGCACTGATGTAGGAAGACAAGTATTCAAATACTTCACTGGTTTGTGCAAACTGCATCATCGCTCACCCATTATTTAATCATTTACAATGATCAGCCATAATATTTAAACCACCTGCCAAATAATGTGTGGGTCGCCTGATGATGTCACTGGTGATGTCACTGTATGTTCGGATATCTTCCTATCAGAGCTGATATTTGTTTTTTAAGCAGTTTTTGACAAAGTAACTCTTGTGTGGGGTTGGACAACATGGGCTAGACCCATGGGCATACCACAGCCTTGGGCGCCTTAAACCACTTGGGTGGGTACTAACCACTGTGGACCAGGTACACACAACAAGACCTGCAGTTTAGAGGGTCAGATACTCTGACCCAATTGTCTACCCATCACAACCTGGCCATTGCCAGAGTTGCTCCGATCTTTACAACTGTCCATCTTTCTTGCCAGTGATTATAATGTTATGATGATTCTGATCGGTGTATGTGGATTTCATCCAAGAAGATAAAGTCATATTGCCGGCTACATTTGATATGTATTCTGCAGTTTGTCAAGTTCAACATCAAGACATCCTGCTGTGTGTTACAGCACATACACACAGGCCACTTAAGAAGAAACCCCCGTCACAGTAAATTTAATTATTTTAATGTTACCAGCAGTTAAAATGGTTTTAAAGAATCAAACAAACTGATTTAGAACAATGACTCAGCTGTTGATCGGAGAGGCAACAGTTTTCAACCCGGACATGGTAAAAATGGCTTAAAAGCTATGTGAAACATGTTCAATCTGTCGGTTTACATCTGCTATTACATCTTGAAATCATTGCTGTTGGAGACCACGTGCACATCCTCAGCATTAAGTTCAGCAAATGTCTGCAGCAAGCTTTCAAACTCACCAGTATTCTGTCAAACGCCGAGGGAGTCCCTCCCCGCTGGACGTGCCCGAGAACCGTCACTCTGGTATCGTAGCCCAGCCTCTCTATCACCAGCTTCAGAAACACAAGACACCATGTCAGCATGTTGTTAGTTTGTCATCTAGCAGGATTATGTACACAACAGAGAGACTATGAGCAAATATTTGAAACCCCTCAAAATTTTACAAGTCATAGCTTAAGGCTTGTCAACGAATCAATCCTCGATGCATCAACAAACCAAGCACATATTTCACAATCCATTCATTCTTTTCTGACAGACAGTCAAGGTCAATCCTTCGATTTTTGAACGGAACTGTTATCAGTCAGTTCAATGTTTGCCTGTTAAACATCTGGATGGGTAAACTTCTTGGGCAGCTCTTTACATGCTGCATGAACAACGATTTATCCTATTTCTGTATCTAGAGACTTACATCTTTCACGTATGTTGAGGAGATGGGGTTGCCACCTATGTCGATGGCTCCTTCAGCGACGATTATGATGTTGAGCCTTGAGCCTTTTATGCGACTCTGGAAGTAAACACATAAAAATAAACAAAATCAAGAATCTGTTATACATCTGTATAGATATCCTGTAATCACTTTATATCAGGCAGACTTAAACGTATGTGAAAAGAGCTCATTTTGTGTCCGACCCGTTCTAGGCGCTCGCACATGCGGTCCTCCCAGCCTTCCTTTGGAGGAGACTCTGGGATGAAGAGCCAGTCGGCCCCCGATGCCAACGCTGACACCAAGGCCAAATATCTGGAATCACACAATGACGTGATTCATATCATGTCAAAGTATGAAAGATTAACAAACCGAGCCAGAGTGGAACTCACCCACAGTGTCGCCCCATGACTTCCAGAACAAACGTGCGCTGGTGGCTGTAGGAGGGACACGACATTTGTTTTGAAACAAGCTTATTAAAATTTGTAGCAACAATCTTGAGTTTTCAAACAGAGATATTTCATGTAGTTACAACACGATGCGATGCAGCAGGTCTGAGCATGACGTTAGCAATCACTGCATTCCATCAACATTGAATAATCTACACAGGTATATGTAAATACACTCTCTCTCTCTCTCTCTCTCTCTCTCTCTCTCTCTCTCTCTCTCTCTCTCTCTCTCTCTCTCTCTCTCTCTCTCTCTCTCTCTCTCTCTCTCTCTCTCTCTCTCTCTCTCTCTCTCTCTCTCTCTCTCTCTCTCTCTCTCTCTCTCTCTCTCTCTCTCTCTCTCTTTGCACTCTGTCAACTGCTTATAGTTGTTGGTTATTATTGTTTTGTTTTTGATGTCACAAATAGAATCACAGCGGTTGTGAATCACTGGACTATTAAACAGGAAAAAAATACATCTAGTGTATTTCCTCCTGGATAAAACCGATCATGGATGAATATCCTGTTTGTCAGTGACATCTCATAATTGGTGGAAGATCAGCAGCTGCCTCAGGGTCTGACCTTTGTGCTGTGGTCATGATAGCGTCAATGATCTCCATGATGCGGTGCAGCGCTGAGTCAGCACCAATGGTCATGTCGGTGCCGCAGAAGTCGTTGTCGATGGAACCCACGAGCCCCACGATGTTCAGGTGATCGTGCTGCTTGGCCAGAGTGTCTGTGATCCTTCCTGAAGTGGCAGACATAAAGTAGTTTTAGCTTATCATTATTCAGACCAACAGTACAACAACGGAATGAGCCACAGACACCAGTGGGTCTCTACAGACACCAGTGGGTCTCTACAGACACCAGTGGGTCTCTACAGACACCAGTGGGCCTCTACAGACACCAGTGGGTCTCTACAGACACCAGTGGGTCTCTACAGACACCAGTGGGTCTCTACAGACACCAGTGGGTCTCTACAGACACCAGTGGGTCTCTACAGACACCAGTGGGTCTCTACAGGCACCGTTGGGTCTCTACAGACACCAGCGGGTCTCTACAGACACCAGCGGGTCTCTACAGACACCAGCGGGTCTCTACAGACACCAGCGGGTCTCTACAGACACCAGCGGGTCTCTACAGGCACCAGTGGGTCTCTACAGGCACCAGTGGGTCTCTACAGACACCATTGGGTCTCTACAGACACCGGTGGGTCTCTACAGGCACCGGTGGGTCTCCACAGGCACCGGTGGGTGTCTACAGGCACCAATGGGTCTTTACAGGCACCAGTGGGTCTCTACAGACACCGGTGGGTGTCTACAGGCACCAATGGGTGTCTACAGGCACCAGTGGGTCTCTACAGACACCAGTGGGTCTCTACAGACACCGGTGGGTCTCTACAGGCACCGGTGGGTCTCTACAGGCACCGGTGGGTCTCTACAGGCACCGGTGGGTCTCTACAGGCACCGGTGGGTCTCTACAGGCACCGGTGGGTCTCTACAGGCACCGGTGGGTTTCTACAGGCACCAATGGGTCTCTACAGGCACCAGTGTTTTTACGTAGTTTATGGCAGTTAAAGGCACAGTGTGTAAGATTTGCTGGCATCTGGCGGAGTGGGGGTGGGCAGCACCGGGCTTTCCCTCTACCTTTCTACCGACATTCTTCCTAAGCCGACCCGGAGGCCTCTGCGTCGAGTGTCATCCCTTCAATAGAGTTCACTATATGGACCACTTCACACAGTATTTTGTGAAGTTTGAATACAATGTAGTCTATAAAGCTGTTAGCATTTTAAAAGCTTCATTTCAAAAAAAAATTTTTATTGATAATTATGATCAATATTTACAAATTTATTCCAATTTATTCAAACTGTCAGCACGAGTTAAATACAAAGTCATATTTCCGGTTAAAATAAATAGCCTGAAAAGGGACCCAGTATTTGACAGACTGATGTATAACGGGAAAAACACTGAAGAATCTCTACATGAATGTTATAATAATAAGGATTATTATTACCAAAACAAATGGCCTTTACTAAACAGTTATATGAAACCGAGGCAGGCAGAGAGAAAGCAGACCGGCGGTGGATACAGAAGGATAGATAAGAGCGCGCAAACATTTTCTAACATGTGCATAGCTATCATAAAGTTAGAGTTTGTATACTGTTTTTGTATATTCAGACACTTCATATTAATATGTATTGATTTTATTTACTGAGGGCCAACATTTTTTGAGGCGCAGCGAACTCACCTTTCTCCACGAGTTCATCCAGCAGGCTAGTCCACTCACTGCGGAAGATGTTGGCTCCGGTGAGGCTACCGTCTCCTCCACACACACACAGGTTGGTGATGCCTTTCTTCAACAGGTGGAATGCGGCGGCGAGGCGGCCCTCTCGAGTGGTGAAGGCCTTGCATCGGGCGCTACCAATCACAGTCCCACCCTAGAGTCAAATCATCAATCAAAGTAGGATGTTGTAATCTGTCACTATCTAAATGGCAGAAACACTCACTTCTGATAGTAGTGTTATATCAAAGATGGGGCTTCAGACTGAAGAAATGTGAGCAGGTTGAACAAAAAGGTACCTTTAGAAATAGTTCTGATCCACTTGGGTTGAGGCTAATGTAACATGAATTATTGGACTATTAAATAAGAAGAAAATAAATATTCTGCTAAATAAATTTGGGTTAATAGCTAAGATTTTCTCGAGGAAAAAAAAATCAGTCTTCTTCTCAAAATGATGAAATGTCAACCCTGAGGTTATCTCTTCATACAAGCTTTTAATAGATCTTGGACCAAACGTGTAATGGAAAAGCACTTAGAAAATGTAGCCAAATATTTTCTGCATGAATCACAGACGACAAATGTGAAAAGAAACCGTCTTTTTGAAGAGTGCAACAACTTGTTGCTTCTTAAACTCCTAAGCTTTCAAGCGCATGCAGCCCCTACCGGGTTTAAACCAGTACTATACAGGCAGGGTGAGAAGAGGTGAGAGGAGACGGAGGAAATGACAAAACCCCTTGTAAAACCATAAGAAGAAAGAGGAAAAAAGAGAGACATTTAAGACCAGAGAGAAATGACTAAATAATACATTTCAGTCCAATCTAGGCACAAATATTCACAGAAGAGACTGAAATGTGACAGCAGCAAAAGCAAAAGGGAATATTTTTCTGATAAGCTGAATGCTATGTTAGTTGTAACACCTGGGCTGTCCTACTCCCTCCACATTTACCCCTGCTGTTGCCACTGATAGTAATTAAACCTACCAGTTGGATGATGTTGGTCACACTGTGCCAATTTGCCAGTTTGATGTTGTCCCCACCATCCACCAGGCCTTGGTATCCCTCAAAAGTAAATCAAGTGCATGTTAATAACAAAAACAAAGTCAAACAAGAATAATCTACATACTCATTATGTATGATTGATATTTTCCTATTAAGACAAGCAGCTGAATTACCTCATAAATGAGATAAACCTTGGCGCCCACATAGATGCCCATTCTGGTCACAGCCCGGACAGCAGCATTCATCCCTGGGTTGGGGACGGCAACACAAACACATTAGATCCACCCACCTCTGATCCCTCCAAGTCATTACACACAATCTGCTCCACCATAACCCTGCATCAGGAAACTGAATCCTGTGGTGAATACGACTTCATGATCTCTTACTGGGCAAAAAACCACCTGCTATCAGAGATATATTTATCACAGTCCACAGACCATGAATTAATAATTAATAATATCATTTTTCAGTAGTAGGTTTAAAGCTAGGCAACTTTATATGTATATACATTTCAGCAACAGGGCCTTTCAAATCACTTTACACAAAAAATCAAGAACATTGCAGCAAAGTGCAAAAAAACATCAAGTAATTATTATAAAAGCAAATACGAAAGATTTGAAAAGATCTTAAAAACCTAAATAAATAAGAGAATAGAAGAATAGCTTTCTCAAAGCAATATTCAGTGTTTTCCCAAAAAAAACACAGGATTTCTGGGAGCTTGTTCCAATAAAAACCTAACATTGCTTTTTAATGAAGAGGACGTCTGATAAGACAAATAATGACACTGACATGAAAATAAAACAAACAAGCTAATTATGTCGAAATAAAACTTGTTCATCATACATACTTGTAAGTAGTGGAAAATGAGATCCACGAAAGTTTTTTTTTCCTCATAACTGATCTTGACATCTTTTGCTCTCACTCATGTATGTGACGTGTATCTGTATCCACATGTATCCATCAACGCGCTTGTTTGCAACAAGCGAGTTGACATCACAAAAACGTTATTGGTGTGCTGTCAACTCGCTTGAATTGTTTGCTGTGTTAACAAGGGTGCACTGTTGATCCTTCTCATTCTAGGCTCCGGACAATATAGAAAAAACAAGATTTGTTTAACAAGTGTATCAATAAAATTTGCTTAAAATTAATTTATGAATGAATAAATGTCTCCCGCTTGTCATTGCTGTGATCTTCAATATTTGGCTTTGTCCACAATTGCAAATTTAGTAAAGAAATAAACATAATAGGGCAAATAATATTAAGAGCAAATAGTATTAGGGAAAAAAAGAGAAGTTTGTAACATTGCCTGTATAAATGGTGCTTTTATTCTATTAACACCACCTTGTCTCAGCTATAATCACACAGTAATTTTCTCCATGGTCAACACATTTTTTAGCCTCTTTCTCCATTGTTTTATGTTTGGGGGACTTCAGCCAGGAAATATTTGTATTTTCTCTACAATTAAAAGCAAGATCCTCAACAGACACAATCTAGTCTAGTTTATTTAGTCTTGGTTCAAAGTTGGAGTTTGAAGCCAAAATCTTTTTGATCTCCATTTTTTGAATACCCTTCCATAGGTTTAATATTTTGGGGGCAATCCCAAATTTAATAAATAAATGAATTCAATCAAATCTGTGTTCCTTCTTGTTTTCTGCCTAACATGATTATGCAAAGGTCACTGTCAATGGTAACCATGGCCTGCGTTGCTAATTCATTCATGTCGATAATAAACTCTCTGGATGGTCGTGTTACGGAACTTTTAACTTTGATGTTTGGTACAGGTCAAATAGGAAGCTGAATGTTTGCAGTCAAGGCAAAAAGATTTGAGGGGAAAAAAATGGTGTCACTTTCAATTGCAATGTGAATGTAAGGTACAGCTGTGTATTTCAGACCAGTTTCCCCGTGGTTTATGGTGTTCACACTTTCACACAAAAAAACAGATCTGAGCCACATATGAGAAGGAAAAAAAACACCTTTGGGCCACCTTTTTCCTTAACTTACTTTACACAACATGCCTACAATACATGCGCAACGTCCATATCTTGTCGGCTCATTCACGACCTTTGACCCCTGTTGACACCCAACAGTTGGCATTGACTCAACCATCCACAGACGCTGTTATTAATTCCGGCAACATTCACTACCTAAACTTAATACTTTAAACATTTGAAGGCTAATAGCTGCCTTATACTGACACACTGCTGACTTCTGATTCACCTTGAGCATCACCGCCGCTGGTCAGCACTGCCATGGCCCGACCAGCTCCCGTCATCTTCAGCTTCTCCAAGTCCATTGTAGACATTTTGCCCTTTGCGGTTTAATCCAACGACACCGGGAGAAAATGAAGCAGAGTCCGTTAACTCCCCAGTGACAGCGGTTCGTTGTGTAAACCCGAGTTTGTACAGATGTCACTTCCTTGTTTTCAAAATAGTGACGCCTCCTCAGATTTTGGCCCCGCCCCTATCAGGAGGAGACAAGCTCGCGGAGAGGTGTCGAGTGAGTGCTTGTTTTATAGTACCACATCGTCCGACAGATGTCAGCACATTTCGCAACTCTAACCCCGCCTCCCCGGCGTGAGCTATAACTTGCACCGCAAGAAACCTCAGAAAATGCACGTAGGACACGTGCCATGACACGCATATCACTCGTACAACCGATGGCTATATTTGGAGCCACTGCACCCTCTGTAATTCTAATTATTCATTGATAAAATGTTTAACAATGACACTTACTAAGAAATCAGTTGTTCAATAAAGAGAGCCTATTAAAAATAATAATAAAAGTAATAATAATACATTTAATTCATAACGCACTTGGATCAAATCTCAAAGTGCTACAAGGTAAAAGCACATAAAAGCATCAATGAAAAATATATATAATAATAATCATATAGAAATATGAACAAAAAGCAGCAATGTTAATTAAAAATGATCTGCTAAATAGGAAAGTTGTAATTCCTATTTTAAAGGTCTCAGTCGTCTGTGGGAAAGGAAACCCCTCATGTGGTAAAGGGGGGGTATATTATACTACCATACTCATGAACTGTCCTTCGGTAAAAGTCAGAGGTATTTGTACTTTATTCCAATATTTCCAGTTTATAGCCTACTACTCAATAATCCTACTCCACTACATTTGTCTGACACCTGCAGTTACTAGTTCATTTCCTGATTACAATAATTCATAAAAATTGCTGTCCAGTGAAAACCAATGCAACAGCACACATTCGTATGACACAGAGAGCTGTTACTTCTTTTATTACAGTGTTGTACATTTACAAAGCACATTTACTCAAATACATTACCGATAAGCACATATTTGAGGTATTTTGTAATATACTCCATTGTTTCAATTTTATATAACTAAATACCCTCATTTAACTACATATAAGAGGGGAATATATTGGAACCTTTGTAGAATTTACGGGAATTTCGGTAAACAAACTGAGGAGGAGTATAGACGAATAATTGCAAACATCTGGTATCGTTTAGGTCTAGCAGTAAAATTGTAAGAAAAATATAGTAAATATAGTTCCCTGATCATTTTGAGATATGTATTTAGAAATACAATCAGATAATAGACAATTATGGAAATAATCAATCAGATTAGAATGAAAAATAATTGACTGCATAGATGGAGGACACAGACAACGGTGTGTTGGGTACAGTACATCAGCATTTATTCCATGCGGGTCTGATTTTACTCTCCCAGACACCCAGTGTAATCTGTATAATACAGGAAAATGACAGGATGTGTTGATCTTAATGCCATTCAACAGGAAAGGGAGCTGGAAATGGAAGTAACAAAGAATCAGATATCTGATACATGGGATGAGGCATTATGATGTCCACTGTTGGACGATTTCACAGAAAATTCCAGTGTAAATAACTGGTATTTTGATTAAAATGAGAGGAAGGGATCTCTGCAGAAGTATAGAAACCAGCATCTCACGTGCCGTCAGGCTTAATATCTCATTTACCCTGCTGTTACAATCCACTGACTGGATTTGTGTTCTACTACAAGAGATTACTTAGAAAAGTATAGATTAAAAAAAAAGCTTAAGGAAAACTTGATGTTTCTAATTACTGATGTTAATTCTGCTAAACTGCTACATCTTTATCTGCAATCGTGATGGAAATGACGAATGGTCCCCTGCAGGTTTACAAAGATAGATATATGACATGGCAATGCCGTTGTTCTACCACACAAATACTGCCCTCTTCCCCTTTACCAATTTATTGTGCTTCCTTCAAATAATACTTTCCAGGAGAAATCAAAAAGCTGCCTGAAATTAAAAAGAACACAGCACCTTATCATTAATTCATAATAAATTAATTCAATCATGTAGGCCAGCTACAAAGAAAAAAAAAGAGAAGATCAAGATGAAATTATAACTTTTACAACAACCATACTTCACGGGATGTATGCCAGAATGACAATGTCATTAACAGTTTAATCCGATTACCCATTACATAATACGCAAGGCTATTTTCACATACGTAAACAGAGTGGAAATGGTTGAACGAGGCTTGAGGACAGGAAGCGGCTGCGTGAAGAAGCAGGTAAGCCTTTGGAGCAAAAGGTAATTCATCCATCAGGACCGTTTTAGATACACCTTGTGCTGCTCGGTTCTTGTGACTCACAACCTCCTGCGGCATTTAATACTGATATAACACAGATATTCTGCTCATCTTCAACCAGGCGTCTGGACATCGAAAGAGGCTTAATAGTCTTTGCGAAGAGACATGGGAAAAATCAGGCTACATTACATTTACAGATGTTTATACATGGGAGCGACTAACGCTGGGATGAGGTTGTTGAAATACAAAGAGCAGCTTAATATGCTCGGTGGCCTTGACTCTGGATTATATTCCTAACTTCAGCCTTCTGCATACAGTTGAGATGACATGTTGACATCATTATCATTAAGTTCAGCCTTGGCCGCAAATTCATCAAGGTGGAGTCCAAAAGATGGATTTTATATATACATATATATATAAAATCTCTCACAGATGCAGTATCCTTTTTCACAGGCAAGACAAAAAGTAACATTGCTGGGATTTTTATGCTTTATGAATTACATTACAGAGAGAGATGGAATCAGGACGTTTACATAACTCAAATAAGGAAATCCATTGTAGCTGTCGCCATCTAGTGGCTCTTGATATATTGCTTCCCTGCTGTCAGTCGCCAACATAAAACCTGAGCATCAATATCCAGAAAGGCAAGTTCACAAAAAATGGGACTGTATGTAGTTTATTGCCCTACTTTTGCTGTATTGTGTCTAGCCTGCTAGACGCCCGGATTCTGAGCGAGCAACTGCTTTCTCACCTGAGCCCCCGACTTTTCTTATTGCTGTTTCATTCAGCACAGCACAAATAATGAGCATTTTTGGATGTTGCTTTTCGGACAGCAGAAATCACCCTGCTAGAAAACAGTAAATGGGAGATGCTGTACCTACTGATTCAAGAAACGGGACACTGCATCTGGGTTACAACTAAAAAAGCTCTACATCTCTACCTAACGTTAATGTCCGTTAGAGCAATTATGGGTTAAACATCAAGTCTTCTTGTAAGACTTGTCTTTATATTCCTCCATGGTCCATAATATGTGCCACTAACAGACTCCCTATATACAATAATTGGTCCAAATCATTTTTATCACAGTCCTCCAGCAATCCTGAGATGAGATTTGAAGCTGTGATGTGTAACGGACAGAAGAGAGACCTACATTCACTCATACACCCATGCACGCGTTGATAATCCCTCAACAGATGTCACGGCATCTCATTGATGATGACAATGATGTTGGCATGTTCTCGGAGAGGGATGAGCTGGCTCACAGAGGAAGGTTTCTTTTTATGTTTAATCTTTTCATGCCTCTGTGGCTCTGCCAAGCTTGTCTGCTTCATGCAGTCTTCGAGCAGCTTTTGCAAGCTGCACAGGCATGCTAGGACAGCTCAGCAGGGGTCCTGATGACTAGACACATGTGGTGATTTTTCTAAGGAGAGAGAGAGTCTGGTTGCGAGGCAGGTAGGTCATGCTGGTGTTCAGAGGGTTTTCATGATATCCCAGTTCCGGACTTGGCGTGATGATGGGGACATGATGGAAGTAGGGGAGGCAGGTCATATTACTCAAACTCATGATGAAGCATGTTGGTGTCATTTTGCCAGGAAAGAAAAATCCTTGTTGGTTGGGGATTAAATAACAAGATGCCTAAAGCAACTGTATCCAAATCAAATTCACCTGAGAGACCATGAATAGCAGCAATATAGCGCTATACTGCAGCCTTTGATGCATGAGCACCCAAACACATCTTCCTTCATTAACATATGAAGCTTCGTCAGTCTCAGCATAACAGACACTCGGCCCATGCTGGGTTTCAAAATGTTGTTTTTTTCTCTCTGTAGTGATCAGAGGATATACAGAGATCCTGAATCTTCCTTCAAAATGCAGACAAAAATAAATTATGTATGTTACACCATCTGCTGTACATTATCATCCGAGAGGGAATCCCTGCCATGGGTTGCCTGTTGCCTGGATTGCCTGCTAGAATGAGGGAGATTGAGTCTTATGAAGGGAAGGATGGGCTGCTAGGAGAGATTTGCTGTAGGGAACTTCATTTACAACGCTGTCCTCTTATTGCTGTTTTTTGCTGGGCAGAGCGGGACATGATGGCCTCCAGGCAAAAACAGAACCAAGCCCTTGGGTGGGTCTCACCATGATGAAGGAGCCCCGACTTTGTTGTTCCTTATGGTGACATCAGAGCACTCTGCTTCTGATGAATCACAGTCTGAGTCCCCAAACTGTAGGGGATTCTGAGAGAAACATGCAGACAGACATCAGCACAGATACATTATGAAAGGAACCACAGTTTGATATGGATTATATAAGCAATACAGACCTCATAGCTGTGTTCATCAGAGCACAGTTTTCCCAGGGAGATTTGGGTTTTCACCCTGCGGACAGCGCACTCCTTGTCAGAGAGGCCGTCAGACTGGGTGGAGATGTCAATGGGGATGTCCGGGGTGTGTGACAGCAGCTCATCCAGGTGCTCCTCCTGACTGGTACTCAGCCTCTCAAGAGGCCCGCTGTTGGAGTGGTCGCTCGTGTTTCCTTCCTCTCCGTCAGAAACCGACAGGTTCTCCGAGCTGAAGGTGGAGTAGGACTTGAAGCTGCTCATACAGCGATGAGGTCTGGGACAGAGCGGAGAAGGAACACACACATACAGTATGTCGATATTATAAACTCTAATGATTATCGTGGATGATGTAATGGCGTTTGAATACAGTGAAGTAATAAGGTGGAATAATATGCTATACCTCTGTCTCCTTGGAAACTCCACTTCACTATCAACCTCCCCCTCTTCTTCTTCAGACGACTCATCACCACCCTGTAAGAGAAGCACCAACAGCTGAAGCTTATCTGTCATAGTGTCTTTAAAAAAAAACATGATACAGACCCACTAACAGCTGTGCTCACCTTGGCCAGAGGTCTGAGAATGCGGGGCACCGCCGTGGGCAGGGTGTGCGTGCGTGGGCATGCCTCTTGTTCCTGTGGCTCTGTCCTATTCATGGACTTGTTGTCTGAGGCTAGAACTTCCCCGGCAGCTCCTAAAGAACATGGGGTGCCTTCCTGGGTGCTGAGCAGCGAGTGGTTGGGTAACGCAGGGTGGTTGAATACAGGAGGGACCTCCTGACAGTGTGGGCAGCCAGGGAAGGGGTGCGCCTGGCAGCAGGGACACAAAGTACCGGCACCAGCACCAGGGAGGGCATTGGAGCTGGTGGATGAAGTCCGCTGTCGTGTGTCTGCATCCACAGCGGCGGAAATGAGGTCAGGGTTGGTGCCGGACACACGGCGCTGAAGATGGTCCGTCTGCGGACTACGGAGGGCAGCAGCAGGGCCAAAGTAGCGCAGGTTGTTGGCACAGTTAACGACGGCCTCCTCACGGCGCTTCAAGGGGAGGAAGGGCACCTCAGTGAGTGGAGGGTGGTGGAGACGCTGGTCCTGAAGAGACTGGATGTCTTCTAGTGGCCCGGCAACAGGCTTCAGCAGCCCGGGGAACTCAATGTGACTTCCTTTGCTATTGGCGCGGCGATGACGAGGCTTGCTCCTGTACCGGGTTTTACCAGGAGGCGTGGACACTTTCGGGCTGGCTGACAGCGGGGAGGGGGAGGGGAGAGGGTCAATGCTGGGAATCCCATCAGAACGGAGCAAGTCTGGCCTGGAAGACACGTAAACATAATTGCATGAAGGGTTTTTTCAGAGAACATATGTTTGTCAATCTGACCTTAGATTGACAAACATATGAATATAAATCTGACCTGCAAGAACATTGATGCTAATAGATTTATTAGTTACAGGGTATTATTGTCTTTTCTTAAGCTACCGATTTTACTGAGGTTTTTACCTTTTAGTCGGGGGCATTCCAGGTTTGTGGGACATGCTCCCTTTCTTCTTGATCAGCTTCTCTACGGCGTTAGACCTGACAATCGGTCTGACGAGGTGCCGCTTGTAGGTCCCAGGGTATTTCTTCTCCACCGCCTGTTCCCTCCTGAAGGGAATGAGGTTGGAGCTTACTATCAATATCATTCACTTTCAGTTTGGCTAAAATGAATTTACAGAGTGCTATCGGGATTGAAGTGAATTCTAGGAATCCCTTTACGTATTTGTGAAATTCATTAAGTCGCCTAACATCCAGTTTGTGTTTTTTGAATACAAAATAACCCAAATACGTTTATTATTCAGAGAAGGTAATAAACCCTTACGGATTAAAAAGAAAAATAGGTCAAAATTGGTAAAGAATAAAGGGAGGAACATTTTTTTTCATTTGAGTCATTCATATGAAAAATAATAGTAACTGCCCAGGATTCAGATGTGTAGAGTCACTAAAAACAGTAAAATTATTTTCTTTTGTTCTCTTCACAGGATGAGCAGACTTAGATTTGCTCATTGTAATATTTTCAGATATTTCGTTACTAAGAAGGTCTGAAAAAGACATTGTGATGAAAACTGAATAAAGGAGGAGGAAAAGGCTAAAAGTAGCTCACAACAACTCTGATTCAAATGAATTGACATACTTCATGAGTTCCTTCTCTCGGACCTCCAGCTGCAGCATGATTGCACTGAGCTCCATGTAGAGGTTGTTGGCCCGCTCCAGCTTCCTCTCATAATGCTCCCGGATGTCCAGAGCGTGCCTGAAATTTTTACAGCAGATGTAGAAAAATGCTAACTTATATTCACACCCCTAACATCAAAAAGTCAATGCTTACAAAACATTTCCAATGCATTGTGAGGTAATGATCCATCTGTACAGTAGCAGAGGTGGAACAGAATTAGCTGACTCCTCCGTCACAGCTCCTTCTTACACACACCTGAGTTCGTCCCGTCTGCGTCGGATCAGCTCCTCGTCCAGCCTGTGGATGCAGGTGCCTTCACTTTTGATCTTCTCAAAATGTTTCTTCACCTCCTCCCTCCATTCTGACTGTAATATAGAAAAAAGTTAAATACTGAAAACCTATTCTCAGACACATCCACACCATCAGATGAGATGAGCTTAGTGCTGGGTTTAGTTTGTTGTGCCTCGGGCTTGAGCTCAACAAACAGTGCAAGTACATATCAGACTTAACCCTTTGGATTCCGACGCCGTTACGGCATTAACCCTAACCCTAGGCCATTAAATAATGCTCAACATGTCAACATTTTCTTCACCTTAACATACCATATAAAAATACTGAAGCCATAAACGTAAAGGATAAGTGGAGTGAAGGTTGCATTTCGTTGCTATGGTGCTGACCTGAGACTTGAAGTAGGTCTCCTGAGGTGCTCCTAGGACATCGGCAGAGGCGATGTCTAGGTGTAAGAGGATCTGACGAAATGACGGCCTATTCCGAGGCTTGCCTTGCCTGGGAGTGGCAAAAAAAAAAAGTCATCAGGACCAACAAGTGGGAAATCATTTTTTGTTGATTGTACATGCCTGTGTCAATTCCCCACCTCTCCCTCCTTCCCTACCTCTCTTTCACTCATTCTCTCACCCTCCCTTTCCCTCAACACAACCTGAGATAACATTTGCTGTGATTTGACGTTGTACAAATAGAATTAATTTCACTTGACCGACCCAGTTCTGTGCAGTACATTCCCCCTTCTGACTTTGAATGCTAATGGTTCCGTGGCGTCACAATGAAATACCAAATAATAATCATTATTTTTATCACACAAGAAATCCACTACAAATTCTGAGTAATGACTAAAGGTAGAGATAGGAAGGAAAGGAGGTAGGACACCTATGGAAAGTCCCATTTATGTGGTAAAGCCACATAAATGGGACTTTACCATGTTCTCTGATGTGCTTACATGTTACCATGGCTACCAAATGATTTGAATTTACATATGTCGTACATCGCTTACATGGCATGCTGAATCTATGTGATTGTATAGGCTCAACCAAATGTCTGGTTGACAAGTACTCCCAGTTTCGCGACTGCTCCAAACAAGCCAAATGGGAGAACAAGCTTAAAACTTTTTAAAAGCCCTATTTTGAGAGAGTTTTTGATCCAAACCCACCATGTTTGTTTCATGAGGATTTTGAAGCCGTCTGGGCAGGTGGAGGGGACAGGAAGGTGAAGACTGTTGCTGCCAACACCCCAAATGATGGCGGAGGAGTCTACGTCTTTGTAGGGAATCTCTCCAGTCAGCAGCTCCCATAACACAACTCCAAACGACCTTCAACGCACAAGCAAAGAACTTCAGGTTTCACAACAGGACCACCAGGTGACCTAATTGTTACATCTTTTCAGTTGAGCATACATCTATCATGATTTAATCTAGATTATTTTTAAAGATTCCTAATATTTTAAATCTGTGTCCTTTCAGTACTCACCAGATGTCTACTTTTTCAGAGACAGGCTCATTTCTTATCACCTCTGGGGCCATCCAGGCCACTGTACCCGCAAATGACATCTTGGTGCTTTTGTCGCTGAGCTCTTTGGATGTTCCAAAGTCGGAGATCTTCACAGTGTCATTGTGGGTGACCAGAACACTAAACAGATGAGATGTATAGACTTATTACGAAAAGGACTGTTTGATTAATATGACCAAAAATAAAAATGGATATACATCTAATATGTTTATAATGTATCAGTTTCAGACTCCTGTGTTTATTATCCCTTAAAGCTGAGTTCTCTCCTACCCAAATCAATCCAGGTCAGATAACCAGAGTGAAGCTATTCAGACTGAAGCCGAGTTTGTCCTGTGACATTCAAGCAGGTTTAAATCGGCATGAGTTTCCTTTATAGGATTTCCATCTAAGCCTAAAAGACTCGGTTGTTACAGAAGGACATTTTGCATCTGGATCCCTCCTTCAGATGAACGAGAGTTACCTTCTCAAGCACTTTTTGCCTGCAATCATTCTGCTGACTAATACAGCGTTTGGCACTGCCGCATGACAGTATTGATTAGAGGAACAGGGCTACAGTGTGGAGAGGATGAGCTGGATAAGACACTGTGTCTTCTTATATTAAGCCACTAGCTGTTTTTATTTTTTTTGCCTGAGAATGGTCTTAGAGTTAATGTCAGACATTAAGGAGCTGAAAGGATGAACTGTTATTGCTGCTATGGGCGTAGAAATCCTATTCAATGCTGGTGAGAGGTTTTCCCATGGTTTACAAATCAGCTGCTGTGCAACAGTAACAAAACAAGACACTCTACATTGCTTTTTGCTGTAACGTGTCCGGGTGAAATATGGGGTGAAATGTGAAGAATGCTTTTGAATATTGATTATATTTCTATATTTCTATTTTTTGGGGGAAAAAAGACCCTCTAGTGAGCGGAATAGGAACTGTTATAGTAAAATATGACAATAAAGAGACAGATTTCCTTGAGTTGGTTCAATGGGATAAATGTGGACTAAATCGGACATATGGTTGAGAACTTATGGAGCGAAATTTGCGATCTCATGTCAAAGTTCGGCCAAGTGGAGCTATGCAACGGATGTTTTGAAACATCCAGGGGCTAGTTTCTGAGTAATTGTGTTAACATTAAGGATCTGTGGTGTGGTGTGCGCCGGAAGCAGTGATCACATTTCCATTCCCAAAAAAGTGGGGAATATTATTTTGCTTCTGTCTTTTGAGGTTAAGTGAAGATCTTCGTTTGGTTAGAAGAGTCTTCAAAAGTTATATTTTCATCTATTGATGTGGGGAAAAGAGGAAACTCACTTCGGAGATTTGAGATCTCTGTGGATGATCTTGTGGAGGTGTAGGTAGTTCATGCCGCTGGCAATGCCTGAAGCCCAGTCGACCAGCATCCTCGGGGTGACCTTCCTCCCCGCCCTGAGCACCTCATACAGCTGGCCCTGGGCACAGTACTCCATAATGATGCAGTAACAAGGTGCCTGAGTGCACACACCCCTATGTTGGACAAAAGAAATTACCTATGTTTATATGATGACAGATCCAAAGCCTGTCAACGATACAGAGTCAGACAGCATTGAATAATGTGTAAGGATGAGTGACTCACTTGAAGCTGATGATATTTGGATGCTTGAGTTTTCGCAGGTGTTTGATGTCCGTTTCTTTCTGCTCACGAACCTTCTTGATGGCCACCTCTTCAGAGCGGAACTTGCCCAAGAAAACCGCACCCTGAGCACCACTGCCCAGCCACTGCAGCTCTGAAATCTCCTCGAAAGGAACCTCCCACAAGTCTGTCAAAATAGAAGCAATCGTTACTTTTCCGAAGAGTAATGAATTCATGTGTTTGCTCTTTGTGCTGTCACACTTGCTGTTCAAATAAATCAGCGTATCAGGAAATATGTCAAATTCCTTGAGAGTTGGATGAGTAGAATGATACTACCGTCTACCGTACAGAATGGTAAATATAAGGCCACAGAAAGTAAATGGTTAACTTAGTTTAGCACCTAAGCTAAATAAAGCTGAAATAAGTACAAATATGGAATTTGAAACCAAATTAAGCTTGGAGGAGCTTGTATTTAGGAATATTTCTTGGCTGGGAGCAGTTACTTCCTGGAGTTTCTTGTGGAGGAAGAAGAATAAAAAGTCCTGGGGGTCATTAAAACCATTTAATAACATGGATTTCATCGAATAAATGGTTCTTGTCTGTGGGGGGGAAGTACTACGCAGTAAGTGAACATATTTAGAAGGGCAACTGGAGAAGCGGGGACAACTACTGTAGCACATAGAGCTGGTTTGACAGCAAAAGGGGGACCTACACAATATTTAACAGGTGGTTTTAATGTTATGGTTGATCATATGTTGTAAATCCCCTGGACCCAGTTTTACTGGAAAGAAGCATATTGTTGATGAACAAACACACATAAAACATGGTCAAAACTATTTCATAAACTTTTTAAACAACAATTAATCTAAATTGATATGAATAAAAACAATGAATGAGTCATTTTTCAGTCTTTTTCCATCCTTGTTATGTGGCTTGAAATTCTGTGTGGTGTAGAAGCTATGTTACTGACATTTCCAGCCAACTCCATTCACACATTAGCTGAAGAACCATAAACCCAGACTGGACCTCAACTTGTAACATGGCGTGTCTGAGATGAGACTGTAGAGGAATGCGAGCTCACGTTTACCCTGACCAAAATTAAAAGTAGTAAATGTGTCGCTTATTCCACAACAGCTTCATGTTTCATATATTGCTTTAGCAGCTAGAGGTGGCTGTTGAAGCCCTATATCAGTAAGACATATGAGGGGAATCTGAAAAACTTTCCTCAGAAGGAACAAGAACATCTCAATGCAACTCCAAGTAACGCAGGGAGCAGGAATCCAGAATCCAGAACTGACCTTGCTGCTGCAGCTTGTACTCTGTTGAATATGTCTTCCCTATGATGTTCCAGACAGGTCTAAGACAACCAAACAGTCCTTCTAGGAAGCCACCTGAGCCGGGCCCCGCTCTGTGGAAGTGCAGCTTAATATCGTCTGGGTGATGGTGGTGGCCTTGTCTCCCCTCCCCAGTGTGGTGCATGGGACAGTGCCCTTCTCCCATCTGCTCTTCCATCCCACTGCCACCGCCATGCTCACAGGAAGCTGGAGATCCAGCTTCCTCATGTTCTTGTTCTTGCAGCTGCAGCACGCTGTTCTCAAAGTGCCCGCCCTCGCTCCGTGTCGAGTCCACGCTCAACGCTGTGCTTGGGGGACTTATGCCTCCCAGCATCGATTCCTCATCCTGGCCAGGCGTTTGCAGTGTCTGCATGGGAACGGGCAGGTGCGTCGGTGGAGCCAGGTCTGTGATGATCTGCGGAGGTAAGTTGGATGGAGGGGCCTGAGGAGGCTGTGGTTGGGAGTTGGGCGAGTTTGATTTCTTCATGGCGTCCCCAACCACAGTGAGTTTGAGCTCCTCCTTGAGCTTGCCTACTAGCAGGCTGGGGCAGGAAGTCCACGAGAGCACCTCAGGGGAGCTGCCCATGTTGTCATGCATGAGCTACACTGTGCTGATGAGTCGGGTATGCTTCACAGGGCCGGTTTGTCTAAAAGTTGAAAATCAACTGCAGAATGGAGAGATAAATACAAAACAAGAAGAGAGAAACACGTCAGTTAGATATCATTAAGTTATTGGAAAATGAAATACACATGTGCAGATATAAAACTGAGTTTTATCCATTTGGACGTGTGTTTGCACCTCACACACAACACATAGATGATTCTAACTGTTCCTATCATGTTCCATCACTTTCACGAAGAGAAATGCAATCCCGTCATTTTCTCTCATAGACATGGGATTGAGAGAGCTTAAATTAATGATGATTATTTTCAAACAAGGAGAGCAAATATTGCAGAGTGGAAATATGAGATAGGCTTTAAATCAGTCCATCAGAGACAGACATGCTCAATGAAAGACATGGCCGAGTAGATACTTTTAATGTAATTCTGAGAGTTTTCTGGGAAGCAGTTGGACTAAACCAGCACACACACACACACACACATAACTGGGGCTTTATCATGTTCTCTGTAAGACAGAAGAGTAGGGATTAAAAATATTGCGGTGTATTAGGACTGCTGAGAGCCAACATCTGGCACACACAGCCCGTTCTCACTGCTTAGGCATCCATAGTCCACGCAGGCTCGTAGCCAGCCACATATTAAACACAGGAGTTAACTAGTTCAGCCACTGAAAGCCACTCTTCATCGTCTAGCATTGTCTTACAAGACACTACTGGACCTGGGTCAAGGAAGGGACATGCAGGTGGGATTTGGTTAAATTTGGTTAAAATCCTCTAGTATTATAATTTTATTTTACAATGATCTTCATCCAGCTGTGTCTCATTACTCAGTGGATCTAGTCTGATCTCCCCTTTCCTCATGTGCCACTTCAGTTATGGTGATGTTGATTCTGACATCATACCTGCCAGCCGTTTCCCCTTATGTTCTCAAGTGTTACCAGTAAGTTCTGTTCCTCTGTATTTTTGGATTTGCCGTGACTTCACAAATTTGACACTGTCTGCCTGCTTGTACCGCTCCCATAGTTTAAACCCTTGCCTGTGTGACAGACTTTGTATTTTTGACTAATTGAAATCCCTGAATTATACCTGCTCTGCCTACATCATCGATTCAGATAAAGAATGTGACATTCTATAGAAAGTTTAATAGAGAAAGAAGATACTATAGGACTGTCTGTTCTTTTCTAAAAAAAAGCAAATTGAAAAAGAGATCAAAGTCATGAAGAGAGGGGTTGTTAAGATCATGAGCGTAACTTTAGGTGATTAGGTTATTTGTGGATAAGCACCTCAGATGCTTTAAGAATAATGCTGTTAATAGTAGAGTAAAGATTCTTGCTGCATATCATTGTTTGTAGTTAGATTAGTAGTAGAGCGAACAAACTGGACAACACATCACATTTCTACAGTGATAAACTTAGAATTATTCAGTTTTCTCCTAAAAACCCCTCAACGGAAGATCTAAAAAACACATTCACAAAATAAACCTTAAACAAATGATTAGTGATCCCAAACTCCAGAAAGTTTTGAAAAAAAAAATCTATTATACAACCGAAATTGTGAAATTGGCTCCAAGGTAGCAAAATCCTTCATGCGACTCAAATTATGAGCAAGTTCAGACTAACTAACAGCACCTCTTCTTATTCTCCACATGTTTTGAAGAGATAATACCAACTTCTATCCACTTAGAGACTATTAAGAGTCTCTCAGTCCAAAGGCACCGGCTGAAGAACATCCTTTATACATCAGTCGGTCCTGTTGTGCTCCGAGGACTGAGGTCGGAATCCTGATGTGTGGTTGTTGATGATCGTCTGATGTGTGACTGTCTGTTTAGTCCGTGAATCTATAAAATACTGAAGAACTGACCAAGGTTGCAAAAGTAATTTCAGTGTAAACTTACAAAGTTTTATCGTAACGTTTTGTAACGATCTTACTTGCTGTTTCTTTCATTTGAAACTTATGGTGCTTACTTTTATGCTTGCAATGAAATGTTTCATAACATAATTTCAATTATAGATTTAATAATAAATTCAGGCAACCTACTAAGAACTTTTTTATATTACTCTTTTACTGTATTCTGCGGAAATAAAGTAAAAAAGTAATATCTGTATGTAATATATTTATCATATGTACAAAATACATAAATACGTCATAAATACGTCCAGCTTTGATTTTAACACGTTGTAAAGATATGTTTAAAACAAACCCTAATGCTTAAAATAACCCTGAGTAGAAAAGTTTCCCCAAGAACAAGAGAAATATAATGTTGAAAACACCAAAAAGATCCACTCTGGCGCATTTCATGAAAAGATTCTCAAGAGTTTTTGAGATATTGCAAGTACAAAAAATGTTTTTCAGACAGATGGAGTGCAGGAGCGATTTTTGTGTTTGTTGTATTTGTGTTCCTCCCTCTTTATCTTGGTATCCCTGAGTGTAATGGAGGTGTACTGGTGAGAAACCACAGCATCCATTTTAACATAGACACAAGAAACAAATGTTCAGAATTGCACATCATTTGTTGCACCTGCAGCATTTATCCTACTACAATTTGGAGATTATCAGATTGGGTTTGAAAACTGCTTTATGCGTTAATTTCAATTATTGCCTCATTTAATTCACCAAGGACGTAGCCTGAGGATTCTGATGGAATTTGAGGGGGCAGTAGAAAATAGGGAGTCAGGAGGAACAGAGTGTGTACAGTCAGGAGCAGACGATCAAAGTCCAGGAGGGAGGAGACGGAGGGGCAGAGCAATGAGCGTCCGCTCTGTGCTACGTGGACATTTTCTGAGGGGGCATAGGGCAGTCATGAAGTCCAAACGAACAACACTTGGTGTCTGATGCCCACTGAGGGAGAACACTGGCACGGAGACATGAATCTTCCTCTCAGCACAGCTCAAAGTAAAACACAGATCCCTCTGGTCAAGAAAAATGAAAAGCTACAACCCCAGGTCTAGATCTAGATGCAAATCAGGCCTTTACAGAATTTTGACGTTTTGGATGCTTGATAATAGAATGAAGAACATAAACAACATGAAAAGGGAAGAGCAGGATTTATAGTTCTTGATAGTTCAGTTACATTAGATGGTCACGGTCCATCGGTCAGCTCAGATTCCACTTACATGTTTGTGTGAATGTGGGTGCTGTGTGTGTGTGTGTGTGTGTGTGTGTCCACTAGGGGTAACATGAGCGCTGTGAGAGTGTAGCGGTTGCCAAGAGCTCATCTATAATGCAGAGCTGTCTCTAAGAAGGTTGCTGAGAGTGCAGGCAAGGAGAGAATGCTCTCTCAGGTATCCAATAAATCCGTCCCTTCCACAGCAGAGACAATCGAGCTGTTTGGAGCAGAGGCCCGCACTGTAATTCCACCCCACGGACAATTCTCAGGGCTGGGCTTCTGACGTGGACTGCGGTGGGTGGATGTGGTCAACTGTGCAGACACATGCAGAGGAAAACAGAAGCCTGTACACACAGCCCAGGCTAAAAGTCAGTCTTATCTTTCCAATAAACCGACGGATTCCTAGCGCCCTCTTATCATTTTCATCGAAACTGTGCTTTCTGCTCTAAATGTGGATTCGGCTTTTTCCTAACAGGCTGATTCAGAACTGGATCTGTGCAACTATATTTGACACCACTGATAGGAAATGGACCCCCCCCCATAAATCTCTAATGGAAGATCTCTATGGCCATATAATCTCTAGCTCATCAAGAGCGACCCCGGGTTTTATTTATTTACAGAACTTTCCAAAAGTGACCGTGACTGAGCAGAAGGACATAAGGACATGCTGACCGCCTCGCTGATGTTGAAAGAAAAAAAAGTTTGTGCCATTTTTGCGTAATGTTGATATGCCTCAGGAGGAGCAAAACAATGCAGAAAGTTAATGGTTAAAGAAAGAAAGAGAGAGAGTGGAGAAATGACGAGGGGCTGATCCGTTAATCCCCCTACAGCCCTCTCCATATACAGTACTCACTCCATACACACATCCTTCCATTTCCTGCCTCTCTAAATTCAAGAGACACTCTCTGAACACGGAGGGCATTTTTGTATGTATGTGTAGCTACTAGTGGTGCGTCTTCTCAAGGCCTTCTCTGCCTTGCTGACAATGTCAGAATCAGGAAATCCCCTTTTCATAATTCGATAAACATTTTAATACAGACTACTATTATAAATAGTAGACATTGACAGCATTCCTCTGTCAATGTCATTTCATTGCTACTTGCCTTGGATTCTTCAAGATCATATAAATTAAAGATATCTTTATCCAATCCGATTCCTCCACTGCTGTCTCCAGATACAGAATCTACCCTGAGGCCTTCAGATTCTGCTCCTCTTCAGGTAAAACAAACCGGGACGATTCTTGTTGATAATCACATTCTTCAGATTTCAAATTTGTCATGTTCATCTCATTGTTGGACATACCTTGTCCTTATAACTTGCCTACTCCTCCCTCAGTGTTAATAATATGGAAGGCCGGTTGCTGTCATTACCGGAATGTTTGGTGATTCATCCCAGTTTTCACTGCCTCTGTCGAGCTGTCATTTTTAGCCTTAGCATTAATTGAAACTTATTTTAGAAATAGGACTGGGCAGCCTAGGGTGTCAGCACTGGCCTCCATGTCAATGGAAAAGGGGCTTCTAATGGAACTGAAAGGCAGCAGTGTCCTTTAGGACCATGTCATTGAGCCATTTCTAAAGAAAGAAAGGAGCGTGGACTTGTCTTCAAACAGCTTTGGTGAGTCTAAAGGATTTTGATGTATCTTAAATAGTTGTTGATTATGGGTAGCTTTAGAAGGCTGCTGCTGTTGTGGTGTGAATGATGTCCAGATTCACTGGTCTGGTAGTGCCAGAGTGCCTTTGGGTATGTATGTTTGTGTCCAGCAGCTTGGCTGGAGTCTGGGAGGATAACCAGAATCCTGATTGTGCTGCTGACATTTTATGGTTGTTGAGAGTTTATTAGTTGGTAACGACAGTTCATTGAGATGTAGGTGATGTTTATTTTTGATGCAGTATAATGTCATTCTGCGAAACAGTGCTAAGTCCTCGATTGTTTAAGTGCGTGTCTATGCAATATCCCTCAGAGGTGTTGAATCTCCTTTTAACCACTTTATTCTACCAGATAAATGGGCTGGTTACATAGTCTGACAGCCGCCTGTAGCCAAAGTTATTTAAGGGCAACTTAATTGCAGGAGTAGAGCGTTGAGAACCCAGGAAGAAAATACAAGACCCACCACTGGTATATCTGCATATATAAATGTATCAACCAACTGTAATCATATACACATCATATATTTTACAGATCAAATCAGATTATGTTACTACTCCCTTACTACTCTATATACCACTACATTTATATTTATGTAAACCTTGTATTTATTAACCCCTAATTTTGTCAATATTATAAGTAATAATGTTTTTAATATGAACATTATCTTTGCCTCTGCTTCATGAATCACATTCCCCACATCGAGCATTCATGCACCTCACACACTTTATGTCCGTCTCATTTGTTTTGGTTTCATACAGATTTTTGGTTATTTGATTATTATTATTGATATAACAACAATTTCACCAATAAAAACTTTACTCCAATCCATAAGAGACCATGGTGACACATGTTTCACAACATGTTAAATACTATAAAAAGTTAATTTTATGATCTTTTCCTTTATGTTTAACTTATAAAGCGCTGGTTTTCAATTTCATTTTTTTTTTTTTACTAAAGCTAAGTTTCACTGCATTTAACAGTGGAAATACTTTAATAACATCATTATATAATAAACCTTTAATAGCATTATAATCTCACAATAAAATCTTAAATATTATTATTTTAAATCTATTATCATAAACATTTATGTAATATTTATATCATAAAGGGGCTCGACTAGGAGCAACACGGTGGTGCAGTGGGTAACACAAGTGCCTCACAGCAAGAGGACTCCGGGTTAAAATCCACCTGAAAATCCAGGACCTTTCTTTTATGGAGTTTGCATGTTCTCCCTATGTCTGTGTGGGTTCTCTCCGGGAGCTCCAGCTCCCTCCCACAGTCCAAAAACATGCAATCATCCAGGGTGTGTCGCGCTTCTTGTCCACCGCCAGTTGGGATATTCTTCAAGTTAAAGAAAATAAATGAAAAAAAGGGACTTTGGAAAAACATTAACAGGTTACAACTTCCCAGATCAATAAATAATTTGCCAATGGTGTCATTGATGATTACCCCAGCCTTGGTATCGTAGTGAGGTAGATAATGAGCCACAATCTACGAAACAAGCCTAAATTCTGGAACAACCATACTTTCTGAGAGTGAATTATTTAGTACTATCCATTTCTGGTTTTGCAGACATCCCTGCATATTAATCTGAACATAGAGACAATAATAATAGGTAATAATAATGCATTCTCTTTATTATCAATTTTTAAAATGCAACAATGTGAAAGTAATTAGGAGAAGCTCATTATCTACCTTACTACTAAATGAAAGATGCGTTGTTTGGGTTTTTCACAATAATTTGATGGGGAAGTCTGACTCTGTGAATTTTTGTCCAACTTTTCTGTAGGGTGAAAGTTGGAGAGTCAGTTGGACATTGACTGCTGGGGGGTCAGTAGTCAGTGTCAGCTGGACAAGAGATGAACAGGCGGTCTTTGTGCTTGTTGCTATTGGAGTTTTGGATGCAATTTAAGCATTGATTGGTTGAGCATGATTTTAGGAGTGAGGAAACTAATAAATGGTGGGAGGGTAGTGGTGGTATTGGTAGCTGATGTGCAGTGCCCCGATTTTAAAACCAAGTGCATAAGCCAGTCATTTACCTCTGGTAGTATATTGTTCTTGTTGGCAATTTCAAGATTAGCAATAGAGAAAAGAAAAATCCAATTCTTTTGTAAATATTAATAAAATCTGATTGTCTTTTTTTTTCTGTAACTTTAACAATATACTGTTACCAAATAACATTGGAAGGAAATCCTAATTCCATAATAACCATTCCACTTATTTGTCACACCCCAAGCCTGAATACAATACACCATATTAATATTAGCAGAAGAGGATTCTACTAGAAAAGGTCTGAGTGTCTATGTGCCCACAGCAGCTGGTGGTGCAGGGGGATCATGTTCTGAGAACACACACACACACACACACACACACACGCACACGCACACACACACACACACACACATGCCCAGGGCGAGTCTGGGAGGATCCGATAATCCCACAACTCCCAACAATCCACGGGGGGAAGGGAATTACTTTGTGCGACTCAGCAAAACCTACTAAGGTTTTTTAGATTGTGTTTTTAACATCCTGCATCCTCCTTAAAGCAGATGGACCTTTCACACCATGTCAATGTAGCGACGCACAGACCTTAAACACACACAGGAGGAGCTTGATGTATTCACGCTCACACTCACAAGGCAGCCACATCAGCAGCACATCAGCTGCAATGTCATCTGTGTTTCCATCATGCTGATCCTCATTAAGGGAAACCCTGCTGCGTCCCAGAGGGGGAACCTCTCTTAAGGTGACATCTGCGCCACAAATAAAGCACCAATTCAGGCCCCCCCCCCGTCCCACCTCATCATTCACACGTTACCATGTCAACACAGCATCCATCTTGACCTTCTGCTGCCAGTCACAGTCTCTCTTATCCAACAGTCTGTTTCTAAAAACGCAAGCCCTCAGGCCTGCCAAACCCGAGGCTGTCACTGGGAAAACTGACTAGTGGTCTCCTCTGTCTTCACTTTTTTGAAGTTATAGTGCTCTAACTCAAAAGAAGATGACACAAATCTCAAATTTTAACCAAGCAGATCCATAGGACTGCTCTGCACCATCACCCCAACCAGGAGAGCCTCCGGTCTGACACAGCATCAGCAGAAAGACAAATACCTGTTTTCAACATCTCTTTCCCTCCTTCCTTCCTCTCTTGAAAAAAACAGATGGTGAGCCCGGTACTCCTCTTCTGTGAAGAGCTCAAACTACTTATATGAGGAAACATTTAGACTATAAAAACAAAGCAGAAAAAATAGTCTGTTATCATCTGGAGCTCAAAAGTCCATCTGGTCTGAACCACACATTTGACAGTCTGTTAATTTGGGTCACAGTTGAACAGCCAACCTCTGGTATCTGTACTTATCCCAAAGTCATCGTAGACTCTGGACTTTCATGGCCAGTGCACATCATGTGAGAATTGTTATGAAAGAGAAAACTAAAAACACACTGCTCGTGGATTTTTATTCATGGACACTGAAGTGGGCAAAATACAAACAACAGGAAGAGCAAACCAGAAACCTCCAAAATATAACTGGAGTACTGTCCTCATTTAATTGTGGGGATGTAGGCTGATGTCTAAATCAGCTTTCTGTCACGACCATGGCCGTGAGTCCTGCCAGAGGGTATTGTACAGCCTGCTGTAGGTGGGTGAAAGTCATAATCTGCTGCTACGAGCTCAGCGGCGGAGAGGAACGTAAACACATTCTGGCACAGTGTTCAGGCATCTGCCATAACATGGCTGACATTTCCCCATAATTCCTCATTCTGATTCCCTTTGGTGACTCACCTGGACTGACTTGAATACGTGGCTGGAGCGGAAAGCATACCACAGAACACTAATCCCTGGCCAGTTCCCTACCTCTCTACTCGAGGTTTGACTGGTACTGCTGGGCAAATAGGAACAAGGTCAAAGCTGCTCCTGCTGGAGCTGCAGGGAAACTGCCGGCTGGGATCATCAGGACTGTGCCTGGTTTGTTGTGAAGCTGGGAAAGAGGAGGAGGAGGAGGAGGAGGAGGCGGGTGGACAGGTGGGAGAATGAAACCACCAGGGTGCCTGCTGATATGATTGTGTAGCCACATTTCAGCATATCCGGGTCTTCAATGCCGTACAGAATATAAAATATTCTAGAGGAATTGCTAAAACGCCTGTGAATAAGGAGCCTTCTAAAACCCCTCTCACATAATGGGTGCCCAAAATAGCCTCAGCTGGCACCAGCTAGTATTGAAAGAAATAAATTGCCAAAGAAAACCCTGTGCGCAATCAACACGTCACGCACACCCTCCAGCTTCATTCTCCCGGTTTCTCAGTGAGGCTGCAGACATCAGCGCAAAACAGGACGGCGGTCTGAAGATCTCCAACCTTTTCAGTCAATGCTCTGACGACGAAACTTTACAAAGCCTCTCTTAGGAATGCTTAACAGATCCTACTGGATATATGATGAATACAGACAGACAGAAGGGAACAGCTTGGCCAAGGAGACCGCGGAGGGAAAGAACAGTTACTAAAAGAAGCAGATTAGAGAGGCAGGACAGGATATGAAGGGTTGTGAAGGAGGAGAAACATTTGGAGGCCGAAGACAAAAACAGTGAGGGAGGAGGAAAATGATGGACAGCTGCTCGAGGCGTGATACAGTACCGACCACGCTAAAATGGGAAAGACTCCCAGAGCGACAACAAAGGACACAAGAGGAGCCGGCTCCATGTGAACTGGGCCTGTCTGGCCTGCAAGGCCGGGAGACAACACACACACACACACACACACACGCAGGGATGAAAACTCTCAACACTGCACACCAGCGCAGCTGCTGCCACAACAATCCCCCTTGTGCTCTTTTAATAGGGACGGCCTGCCTGGCCCGCCATCGCCATGGGCCGAGGAGAGGCAAGGACGGCAAAAAGTGGCAAAACATATAAAATACACATATTGTAGGATGCTGGCTTTGACTGACACAAGAGGAAATGTGAGCTGGGCTACATGTTCTTTCTTCTGCCAGTTCTTCTGGAAGTTCTTTCTTCAGATAGGCAAAAGAAAAAAAAAAATCAATGTATGTTAGTGTTTCTATTAGCCTTGGGGTTAATGTGATCCCTGCTCACCCTCAAGACCCCAACATGCTTCACGGCTTCGTTATACTATTAAGTCCTTCACCACAGGGTCCAGGAGTGAGAAACTCGTGGAAAATACATCCAAATGGCAAACGCCTCATGGATATGAATATGCAGCCATTAATTTAAATGCTACGTGGAAAAATGGATGGATCTAACCTTCCTCCCTCCTCGTCTTCCTCATCCTCCTCTCCTCTAAAGCCCGGCTGCCGGCTACTCATCCGGCGCAGTTACATAAACATGCTTAGCAGCAGAGGACAGAGGTGGGCACAGACCGCTCTCCTGCTGCCAATGGGAATGAATAAAGAGACGGATGAATCTGGAGGTGGGGGGACATGGTGGAGCTGCAACAAGAACATGGAACACCAAAAAAGAAGAGTGATGGGGTTTGTGTATGCACAAAGACTGAAATGGCCATCGTCATGAGTCCAAGTGGGTCATTTCTGACCAAGCAAAAATGTTCTAATGCTGCAGACTAATATTAGGCTATACATCAGAATTGGTTCTGTTGGGTTTTACTTTCCTCCACATCTCAACTTGTCCTTCAGAGGGCACAGAGACGTAATGCATCAGAAAGCAACAGCATCATCAGGCTAAGCCTAAAATAGCTCCTACATGCTCCGACGCTCGAACGCTCAAGACATTCCTGCAGCATCACCGCCGAAGAAACACTGACAGCTGATCCACTTTCAAACATCATGCGTGGTTGCAACACTTTGATATCTTCTTTCAGACACACACAGACACACACACTCAAATGTAAAACACCAAACAGAAGAAGTACCTCCACATCAATACAAACCTCCGGTCTGACACAGCATCAGCAGATAACTCACAGAAGACAGGGCTCAGATTCATGGTTCTCTCATAAAAAAGCCGAGGGAAAAAAAAGATTGAAATGCTGAATTGAAGAAAAACACGGAGAAACGCAGGGAAACTGAAGATGGCAGCGTCCCTCTAACTCCTGCAGCACCTGGGCTGTGGGTTTGTGGCCGGCAGCATCACTCCGGGTCGCTGAAGACCTGCTCACGTCACACTTTTCATGAATGGAGCTGTCTGACGCAGAGAGAACGCAGTTCAAAGAGAAGGGGGGGGGGGAGGATGGGGAGACCGAGGAGGTGGAGCCAAAGAGAAGAGAAATGAGAAGAGGAGAGAGGGGAGGGTATTTCAAAGCAGAAGCAGCTGGTAGCAGCAGGTTAGGCTGCGGTGGCATCTCTGTAAGTAGGACAGTCCGTTTCTGCACAGGAGAAAATCTCTTTTTGACAAATCAGTAATCAGTTCCCTCCATGCCAGTATCTGAATCCCCATATGACTGCAGACGCGGCCTGTATGTCGAGCGAGGGCTAACCATTTGTGACAAAAACATGTTTCATGTGTGCTTTTCTGTTGTAATCTCACGGTTATACTTTCCACGTGGAACACCTCTTACATTTTCTCCTTCCCTTGTGCTAACTGTGGGCAGCTGTGAACTCAACCAGGAACCGTGATCATTTTCTTAGCAAGTAAAGATATCTAATTCTGGTTTACTGTCTGCACTTGTGATATACTTAAGAGGAGACCAATAACATTTTAACAGTAATTTGATATCCAAATGTTCAGTAACTCACTAGGTTTGGACATTATCCTACTTTACACAGTAATTGTGGATCTTTCATGATCCCAGTCTCAAAAATGGTGAAAGGTTTTTTTAAATTTTCACATGATGTCGCAGTAGGCAGAAGTCACTGCGGTAAAATCCGGACTTTCAGCAACACAGTTTAGCTGTTTAAGTTTAAAAACCACGATAGATAGAGACACAACTATTGTGCGATTGAGATCGCAAATAGATTCATCTAGACGTCTGAGCTATCTTTTAAAATATCGCCAAAAACTAAAGAAGAAGAAGAGAAACAAATATATCGCTGAACTGAAAAAGCGACTGCACCTCCACCAAAGGCTGCATACAACCATAGTGGGTGTGATCAATGATAATAACGAGATTGCATACAGGGAACAGGTCCACACACTTTTTGCATGATGCAGGGGAAACAACATCATCCTCAACCAAAGAAAACCAAGGAAATAATCATGGACTTCAGGAAAAATAAAAAAGATACATCACACTGAGCTGGGGAGGTTGAGAGGGTCTCCAGCTTCAAATTCCTGGGAGTCGACATATTTGAGGACCTGACTTGGAGCTTCAACACCTCCAGCCTTATCAAGAAAGCCCAGAAGCCTCTCTTCTTCCCCAGGACGTTAAAAAGCAATCGACTCCCACAGAGGCTGCTGATCAATTTTTACCGCCGTGCCATCAAGAGCATCCTGACATACACCTGTACGGTCTGGTACCAATTTTGTACTGCAGCCGAGAGGAAAGCCCTACAGCGGGTAGTCGAAACGGCTCAGTAGACCGTCAGCTCAACGCTACCACACCTGAGTTACATCCACTCGAACCGTCTCCACAAGCGAGCCACTAAAATCATCAGACCATTGAGACCATTCACATTCTGGACATTTTCTGTCCACCTTCCTCTCATCGGGCAGACTGAGAACAAAACGAGCGAGAACCAACAAACCGAAGAACAGTTTTACAGATATGAATCTTGACAGATATGTATATGCCGAATAAACAGTCTGAGTTTAATCTCTATATGTGGGATGTAAACGCTCTCAGCAGCTCTGCTTTATTTTGTTAAAGTGGAATAGCATAATGTAGCTTTAAGTTTCCACGAGAACCTCCTTTGAGCAAATTTGACCAAGTTTCTCAAGATGAATAGCGTACAAATCTCAAATCAAAGCCCATTCTCCTATCACAGAGGAATAAGAAAGCTTTATCTCAGAGGCTGAAGGACTATGACAGAGAAAAACGGTTATAGACAGAATTTATGAAGAACCACTACTTACTCCACCCATAAGTTGATTTAGCATGTTTCTAATCTCTCATCACACCTTTTTGGTCATTTAACATCTCAGCACATCATCACATAATGTATTCAGGCTTGTATATACCTGTGAGTAAACATACTGACTTGTGAGGTGGTTTCTGCTCATCTCACGGGTTTCTCTGAGTCCAATCTGGGATGAAGTTCGGCTCCGTTTAACCTGCATACACATAGAAAAAACACAGGAATAAACCTCGAGTGTGTTTGAGCGACATGTTAAACTTTATACAGAACAAGCATTAGCATGAATGAGATGATGCACTGAGTCCAGTGCCTTCTGAAACATTTCCAGGCTGACAAGAAGAAATTGACTGAATAACTGAAGAGGAGGATAAAAAGAGAAAAAGTGGGAGCAATTCTGACAGAAGGAGGTCCTGGTGGGTGTTTGAATATACTGTGTATGTGTGTTGACATTGACTCTGAGCAGAGGGGGGGTATCAATAGAGACTGAAAGAGAGGGAGGGCTTGGTAACAGATGCTTCACCCTCTCGTTTTTCAGTTTTAAACCTCTGGGGAAGGTTTTTAATAGAGGGGGGGTTGAAGAAATACTAATGATGCATGGAGGGTGGGGGGTTGGGAGATTAGAGCAGTATTGTTCAATCTCCGTCCTCAAACCACACCCAAGCTGGGGGAGCTTGCCAGAGGAGGATGTCTGGTATCCGGGGGTGAGTCTGAGGGGGTAAGACTTCTCAACAGCCTCTTTAAATAGTGTGAGATGACAGTCAAGTGAATCAGGGAGCAGGTCGAGGAGGAGGAGGGTGGAGGAGGAGGAGGGTGGAGGAGGAGGAGGGTGGCCCGAGTCAAACAAGTGTAAGAGAGTGGAGACTGGAGTAGCTGTTAGAGATTATTATGACCCTGAAAGGGACAATAGTCTTGCATGATTATGGCCAAAGCAATTATCCAGGTTATTTTTCATCGATATTGACATTATTACAATTATTTAACAAAATAATTTAGTACATTTTATGAACCGTCAGGCTCACGTACTCGTCTGGAATTCTCCGGTCACTGGAGTCGTCAGCGGTTAAGTACTCAACAACTGTGAGATAACTCTATATTTCTTCTTCTTCTTCGTTTTTAAACTGGATAGATTGACTCCAAAGTTCATAACAATGACCCCGTGTAGCAAACACAGGGTTATTAATAATAATACATTTATTTTATAACGCACTTTACATTTGGATCAAATCTCAAAATCTCAAAGTGCTACAAGGTAAAAGCAGATAAAAGCATCAATAAAAAATATAATAATAACTATATAAAAACATGACTAAAAAGCTGCAATGTTAATTAAAAGTTATAGGTTCTGATTAAAAGCAAAGTCCTTTATTGTCTATCATCGTATATCATCAACTTTTGAGTTGATGGCAGACGATACATGTGACGATTGTCTTGGCCCTCATGCATTCAGCAAACAGCAGCTTGTGGTAGGGATGGGCTATTAATCGTAAACAGATCACAATCTCGAGCCGGATATATATATACGATGAGTACAACACCAGCTGCAGCCAAACTGGCGAGCTAATGTTACCAGCATTGAGGTCTTTGTACTATGGAAACACATATCTTCAGTAAAGTTTAAAACTACTGATACAGGATTGACTTTTACTTAGTTCTGGATGTTATGTAGAGTCTAATGAAGCAGATGGTTCATGGTAAGAATCCAGTTTAAGTATATTTAGAGCTGCTGATGACGGTATGTAATGTTTAGATATGGGTAATCAGGCTAAAGAGACGAGCTGTAATCATGGTAACAACAACTGTTAGACAGCGTGAAAAACTCTGTGCTTCAGCTAGTGTTAACTGTGTCGGACACGGTCGGGTTCCGACATGAACACGGAAGGTCTGCTGGCTTTGGGTCGAGCTCAGTCAGCAGTCTCCCGGACTCGGTCCAGCTTGGACATAAATATGCACCCGGGCTGCGCTGGCGTCTGCAGTACAGCTCTGGGAATTAGCGCTTTAGTGCCAGCAAATATCTATCAAATGTTAAGATCATGCAGAGAATCACAATCTCTATTTAAAGCAAAAACAATCTGCCAGCCCTAGCTTGTGGCATGTTTTTCAAGTCATTGAACAAGTTAGTTGTGTTGTTTTGCGGCACAGACACAACTTTAAAGAACGATATGATCTGTTCTTGCTTAACATCACTTGCCCTAAATCCTAAAAACTTAGAAACAATGGATGATGATCTGTATATATGTATGAGGGACACATTTTTGTTTCACATTTACTATCTGTGGCATATTATTGATACTCTCCTGACCTTACTTACTTACTTACTTTTGCCCAGGAAGTGCAGGCAGGGAACAGCTATGATTAGTCAGTCAGTGTTTTAAAGAGTGCTTCATTTGATTTGCAGCAGAGCATTCATTTTAAATATCAGTATCTTTACTCATGTCATATTAATTGTGGGATACCAAATATAACCTGATCAGCTAAAAACGTCATTAATTGTGCAGCCATAGTGTTATCCTTGCAATGCTGCTCAGGCACACTATGCAGATATGTACAGTGTGTGCACAAATGCACAGCTGGGGGATTCCCAAATGGTTAGAAATCAATAGATGCATGGAGATAAATAATTCCACTGTTTGCTCCACAGCCTGAATTCCATAGGTCAGCAGATCACAAGCCAATGATTTTATGTAGAAAAACAGCCATAGCATTTTACAAAAACATCCAGAAACACATGACTTTACTCATATAAAGTCAGTAAGTCAGTTTCAGCAATAAAGTTCAATGATTTCATGAGATATGACCTAAGGATTCTCTAACTTCTGTAAAGCTACAACAGATATTTAAAAACTAAAAGCACATGAAGTATTACATAAGTCAGGCTTCACCTTGATAGCCAGAGTGGATTTTTCAAAAACATACCGTATAAGGGAAAAGATCTCAATCAAGAATGACAGAACTGCATAGAATAGACATTAAATAATTATTACCAGGACGTTTAAGTGTTTTTGATCTTAGCATTGTAGTTGTCAGTCTCAAAATAAGCCTTTTTGTGTGAAAAAGGAAGAGGTTTCTTCGTGTTTAACTTCCTTAAAGGCTTAATAAGAGCTTATTAACAGGATATGCTTCTATTAAACATCTATTGCATTATACAAATAAATAATTCATTCATTCATTCATGAGGAGCACTAACCCACCGCTGTTTTTAACCTCAAAATGTAATCTCCGTCTCATTTTCTATTTCCTCATTCCTTCTATTTTCCTATAAATCTATGCATTCATTTAACTTTAATTAAAAGTTTTAATTGAGTTGGAGAGTGGTGACATGGGCAGGAGAAAACTACGCATGCCATATCTTAACATGGCAGGATAACACAAAAATAAGCGAAGCTCCTCATGCTTGCAGTTACAGAGGGGTTATTTTGTGACCATGAGGAATCAAACAAAATCAGTAATGTCAATGATTGTCTTTCAGGCTTTTCAGGCTCTCCCATCATGCCTTTGCTGAGCTGACCATCTGCCATATTTATTTTTTGCTGGAATAAAACGGAGGAGCCACCTGTGTGACCATTGAGGAGGTGCTCCTGTGCTCATAAGGAGCAGAGTCAGGATCCCTGACGCACACACACATTCATCCTGATCATCTACATCTGTGCAATATTGTTGCACAACTATTAAAAACAACTATTGTTGTTTTATTGTTTCAGCTACTTTGCTACTGTGACACTGAAAATGTCCCCATTGTGGACAAATAAAGGTTATTTTATCTTATCCTATCATCACACGTACTTCCTCTTCTTCTTTTTGATTTTTTAATTACATGGCCTTAGTTTTAATAACAGTGACAATGTTTTGTTTATGATAATAAAAGTACAATCTTTATTCATATGTCCGTTTGATCTCATTTCTGAAGAACTATTCTGCAGAATTTTCATTTGTGACATCTGCTGCGTCAAAACAAGAGTTCCTTCTCCTACTCCTCAGCTAGTGACGATGACATGTTAGGCCATGTGGTGCAGAAGCTGAAAATGACTGTGAGAGAGACCGGTGCATTTGCATTGTGAAAAGCTGTCAACCGGTGTGAGAGAAAAATGCAAATGAAACAGAAGGAAGAAAACTCTGCTAACGCGGGGGGGTAGCGAGATGAATCGAACAAACTAAACTGAGCTTCTACCCAGAAAAGGTTCAAATTCTGAGATGTAACATTATTTTCATTCAGAGATGACAAAGAACACGAATTTTAAAACACTTGCGCTGCAAACAATAACTTGCAGCAGAAGCAGCCACACAAGGTTAAACTACAAATAAATACCATCATCTCAGATCACACCACAAAGTGCGGTTTAAGGAAACCGAACGACTCTGGATGTGCTGCTTCGACAGAAGTTTTTGTGGAAGACATTATGCCCAAATTTTAGTAACAATACTACACAACAATACAGTTAAGATAAAAGACTATTAAATAAAAGTGAAACATGAAGAATAACAATATTATAATGAGTGGGATGTTGTACATGATAATAAAACAGAATTACATTCATTATCATGTACAATATTACTTTAGGGTATATATGCTGTAGACTTGACCATTTCAGCAAAAACAACACAAAAAAATACACAATATAACGGAAAGTTACAGGAAGGAAGCAACTGCTATGATCTTTGGCAATTGAATGACAAAAACGTAATCTTTGAAAAAAATAGCACAGAGAGAATTTGTTTTGCCCACTCCATATGCCTTATTTTGTAGAAACAGCGATTCAAAACCCGGAAAAAGTTAATAAATATGAAAGGAAAATGTTCAGAACTTGCAAATGCAGTTGTTTCTATCATTAGTAGTTTATGATATCAACATAAATACGATTTTCCCTTTTCCTCTTTCTAGATATAACTTCTAACCTTCCACATACATGACATTCATCTTAAAGAAGCTGAATCCACTTGATCTCAGCTACATATTGGAGGCAGCGTCATGTCTCTACACTCCCCGCCTCCATATTTCAATCAACTACCCGAGTACCCCACACACAAATATATACAGTATATGTTAATCTCTCAGTTTACGATACAGATATTGATCAAATGTGACCATGGAACATGATAAGTGGTCCACGTCTGGGTGTTTTTATTTTCACTGCATTTTATGAGTTTTCACTACATTATATAGTATATATATATATTAAATGTTAAAAAACAAACTCTTGCTTGCCATGTTGAAAAATGCAAAAGAGTGACCCAAAATCCATACCCGTTCCTGTAACTGCTTCAAAATTGAAATCAAACACGAAGTTTCTCCAAAGGCCAGGGACGGCTTTTCAAGTTATCTTGTAGACAATTCTACAAGTCTCATAGGTGGACGCTTTACTCACTCACACTCGGCATCAGACATGGTGAACAGCAATTCGGGGTTCCGTGCGCCCCGGCCTCGCAAAGTGCCACAGAGGAGCAGTAAACCAGTGGCTCAGCTACGTTACACAAACTCATTACTTTTTCACCAGCAGTGGAACAACGGCGCTGACAGCTCCTGTGTCCACCACATTAATAAGAGAAACAGCACGGGCACGCAGCTTCCAGCGGTTAACCTTACACTCTGCTGTTGCATACAGCAGCAAGGTACAAACACACAAAGCTACGATTACCGACAAATACAGTAAATACCACCTTCAAATATGGAAAAATTGGTATGGGGATGTCATAAATCCCATAAAATGATGTTAAAAGCGTATATGGGGAAAGGAATCCACTCTGTCAATCACCCCAAAAACCCCTCCAATATAAGTGATTTAATCTTCATCTATTATAACATATATCAATAAATATGACACTTTTTTGGAACAGTGTCGGTTTTACTACAAACCATTCATATGATTTTATTTATATGTAAAATGTTATATTCTTTGGATCGTAATTTTCTTTTTTTACCTGACGCAGTCCATGTAGCCAAAATACAGTAACTTAGTGTCGGTTAACCAGTTATCATGCCATATTCACATATTTCAAATAAGGCAACCCGTAACAACGCTACACCTTTCAAAACACAGGTAATGAAACAGAAAAAATATCAACCTGTGACATTGGTGTTTTATTAAATCTGTGGCAGGAGACAGAAAGTGATTGTGAGAGAGACGCAACAGTGAAGTTGGAGAGCTGAAAAGCTCAGTGTGTGAACCACCGGGTGTGAGGATTAAAATAAAGACCTCATATCCATCTGTCTGCTCTGTGTCTGCTGATAGAACCCACAATGGTAGATGCAACCAGGGAGCTAACGGGGGTTCAGGGTTTCATCGTTAAACGCGGACTACAGTGGCAGTCACGGGATCAAACCGCTGACCTTCCAAGTAAGGAAGGACCGCTCTACATTCTTCTGTGCTACATACGTCCCGAATCTAGATCTAATCTAGATAAATGGGGGAGTCAAATCAAGTTAACCTTAGCTTATGATAGCTTGATAAATAGCCAAAGCTAACTTTTTTTTCAAAGCTAATCTTGATGATTAACATATTAGTCACTCAATGGAGATTTTAGTTTTTGTTTTTAGCCATTAAAAATGGTCACAGACCGTCATTAAAATACAGTAAATCAATCATAAGTGACCTGAATCAGTCCTGCTTGAAGGCAAAAGCTTCAAGCAGGACTAATTCCTGCTTGAATTAGTCCTGTTCAAGCAGAATCCTGCTTTGAACAAGCAGGACTCTGTTCAAAGAAAGTCCTGCTTGAAGGCAAAAGCTTCAAGCAGGACTAATTCAGGTTAATGCTAATGCTAAATAGCATTAGCATTAACGGCCATTTCATATTATGACTGGAAGAAGGTTTAAATTTGGAGAAAATCACAATTAAATGACAGCTTTGAATTTAACTGTCTAATAATTAAATATTAGATGGATTGAAATGGCAGATGAAAAAACCACACCTATCTTTATTAATTCCCTTTGCATTACTTAATGTCTATAGATACATTTTGCTGATTTAATTAGGTATAAAAATAAGCCATCATCATAAAAAGACATTTGTTGAACTTATTTACTGACGTACTTACAATAAAGAATAATATCAGAGATTCTTTACTTTTACCTGGTGTCCCCTGTCGATGTCTCACTTACTTATAAAACCTAAGATTCTTTGCCTGTAATTTAATGTGTATTGCAGAAAAATACTCGTGATTAGGTGAGTCAATATCACCGTAAGGTGCCTTTAAGACTTGAGAATTTGAGACCCCATTTCAAAAAGAAAAAGCTTAGATTTTCTATTGAACTTCATATTCATTGTAGTAAGTAGATGTTATGCTGTCAGAAATGAATGTTGGTCAAGCTCCAACACTCTTTATAAATTAACTGCAATCAAACAATGTACATGCAAACAGCAAAATATGTCCAACCTGTCATGGACAAATTCAAAGTAGTGTAATTACATTGTAATTACATAGTAATTATAAAATGTACATTTTCAGAAATCTATTAAGTCCCTTTCGAAACAATATATTTTATTTAAAGGGAAAAGGATTTGGAAAATGATGAAATTATGGCAAAAAAATATTCTGGGGTGGATAATGACAAGGTGGACATTTTTGGCTAATGTTAACATTTGATGAGCACATGTTGGACCTTCAGTTAGCAGCATGATTCATTTAGCAAGGGGACTTTGTACTGTTTACAAATATAGTTTGAAATTCTGAAAGGGTTTTTATATTAATTGATTTATCACTATGACATGTTAGGGCATGTTGAGCTTGACAACCTCCAGCTACACATAATATGCTGAAAGTTACGAAATATAAGTGTAAATATTTACTCTGCAACTAGCCAGCCGCTTAGAGGGGCTGTTACCCCATAATGACAGTGTGTACAGCATTTTCAGGGACACATGCAAAATGTTCAACATGATTATGAAAATAGAATATAAAATGATCAAAATGACTTATTTTTATCATATAACATGTTGTGTAAAAATAAAACCATGTAAAAGAAATGATTTCGTATCATTTAACCACCTATTACAAACACTGTAGTTGTTTGTAGTTGTTCCCAGTGTGTGGGACAGGCCCAAATCAAATAGATCCAATGAAAAAAACATTCAAAGTAGGGAAACACATTTCAAGAGACGTATCCTTGTACGTCTTTGTGATATGTGTGTAAATGTTTGGCCATTTATAATAAGACCTCAGAGTTTCATTATTCTGCCACATGTTCCTGATGAGTGAGGGGTTCTGATGAGGACACCAGAGGCACTTCATAGTCATATTAATAATAATAATAATAATACATTTAATTTATAATGACACAGGTGGAGTAATAGTCTTTCAACACTTACCATTTACCAAGTGTTTTTTTCTCGCACCACTGCAAATACTACAAAAACACCAAGCCCCAGAGTAAATGGGATGAAATGACAAGTTGATTGAATAATGGGATGGAGGAAGTGTCACGGTATAATATACTGAGAATGTTAATATCCTGCATAAAGGCAAATCTGTGCCCATGATGTATGGCAGAAGCAGGTTGGCCTGGCTGCCTGGTTAGATTTACAAAAAATGGATGAGAGTTCTGCTCAGCAACAACCACTGATTCTCATAGACAGATAATGCTGTTGAGATTACCGTGCTGAGCCCACCAATGACCCGCAGCCTGACCAATCCACGCCGAGAGGAAATTACATAACAATGAGTGTTCAGCACTCCCACAGGATCCTGACTACACCACAACGATCCGTTTATCCTGCTTCGCTCTTTATCGTAGACTGCAAGAACAAACAGATGAATAGCATCGGACAGAAAGCCTGCCGTCGCCCCCCACCCCAAGTCAACTGGGTGCACCTGGTAATCCAGGTTCTGATTTATGGGATTGCGTGCAGAGCATTATCGCAGAACACAGCAGCTAATCTTATATAACACAAATGTTAAGAAGGATCTCTAGCTTTCCCACTTCTAATTATTTCAGAGAATTACAGGACGGAGTGGAAATTGACTTACAGTGGGATGTGACGTTTACACATACATCCGCATCCCTGGGTGGGATAAAGTAGGTGGGTCTGCAGTGGGTGGCAGGTAGTGGTGGTCTTTCTGAAGCGGCAGCTGTGTAGTTGGGATTCTATGGTGCTGTCAGTCGAATTTGAGAATCCACAGCTGTTCAAAGAGACCGGAGAACTCTCTGGGGTTCAGGGGCTTCTTTTTCCAAAAATGTGAAGCTAAACTTTTTATCTTATGGCATCACATTTTTAAAGTCAAAAGGTGGGAAAATGTTCCTCTCCCTCTAGATAGTACAACCATTCAGCCCAATGTTGGCTTACCATATATTCCCTGGCATCAAAACACTAACCAGACATAACATTACAGCCACCTGCCTAAAGTTGTCCCTCTTTGACGGCTTGGGTAGATACCAGCCACTGCTGTAGACCTGGGACACCCAACAAGACCTGCAGTTTTGGAAATGCTCGGACCCAGAGTGTCATCTAACCATCACACTGTGGTCTTTGTCAAAGTTGCCCTCACACTCATGAAACTGAAATTAAAGAAGAACTTAAAGTAGAGCTTCGTACACACTTGACTATCTCATACAACACAGTCATCAATTTATACAAGGGTTTTTATTGCAGTGACGATGTCGTTTGCCTCTGTACCTCCCCGTAGTACATCTGTTTGTAGAGACGGTAAAATGCGTAAAATGCATAATACTTCATTCTATGTATGCATACAGTAGATTTCAGCTGGGATTCGGGATTGAACCGCCAATAAGTGGGCGACCCTTCATCATCCTGAGCCACAACCGCCAGTCGGCTCGCCTTTTTGGACTGAGGCATGCTTGTGATTGTTTCATTTAGCTGAGATGTTTATCTATTGGACTAACAATGAGCTTGTGGAACAGAAAAAAACCATTTCCCAGATTGCCAGGAAAAGCTACTATGAAGTCACTGTAGTCAGAAGAAATCTGACTAAAGGTGGGCAGATGGAATTTTTTCCGTTGAGAAATTTCAAAATCCAGCTTGTTCTTGCTGGTGTTTCAAGTTAATCATTAAATCTTAAAGATGCTCAAAAATGCAGTAATTACTCAAACAGTTGTTAAATTCCCTGTAGTCACATTCTGAAAAAGCTCTAGATTTGTTCATCACATTCCTTTAAGTTCTGAAATATTGATGTGGTGTTCAGTAAAACCCAAATTGTGTCTATGTGCTGAAATATAAATAAACAGTGTGCCCTTTAGAGGCTTTCGTCTGCTCTAGTTTAACATTCAGGCATAAAAGGGCACACCTTCACAACTTGTGACTGATTTAGTTAAGTAATTCCTGTCGAATTCAATGTGGCATCACACATAGATACACGAGAACGCATTATAGTATAATCCTTGATCAAATGTGCATACTTTTCTACTCGCATACTACTCTGCAGAAACACCCATCAGAGGTCAGGGATGCTGCAAACACACACACACACACACACACACCACAGCCTGTACGACTTATGCAGACGCTCCTCCACTCGTGTGTGTTAATATGCTCCCCATGAGGTGCTGTGGGCTGTGGTAATTATAGAAGCACAGCCAGCAGACACATCACTACAGAGAAGTACATTTAGAGCCATGTGCAGTTGCTTGTACGCAGTACATGCACACAAACCAAAGCGCACAAACACGTGCACACATATGCGTATATAAAATGAGCCTCCTCGTAAGGTTTTTGCATTATGTTTGTCCACATTAGAGGATCTGAAGACACACAAACCACTCAAGGAAGTAGACTCTGCATAATTATAGCAGGAAAGCCTTTTTACACTCACGAACCAACACTGCTGAGTTCATCTATTGCACTAACTGTTGCTACTGTAATACCATGACCAAATATGAAGAGGTGTGGGCTGAACCCACTTCTCAATGCCAATACTAAAACAGGCTGACAGGTTGTGTCCAATAAACCCTTTGGCAAGTTACAACTCCATCTCCGATAGAGCAAGCCAAGAAGATGGATAATTCTATCTTAATCAAGCTGAGCTGCCATTATTGGCATTTAGAGGTCTGATATAGAAGTGAGGCGGGCCGGACAAGGTCTCGTTGTGATGAGCTGCTCGTGTGTGTCCATAATAACCTAAGGAGGGAATGGAGGCGGGGTTTGCGGAGCTCACACAGTACCATTAGAGAAATGTCAGTCAGAGGGAAGGAGGGGAGGAGGAGAGGGCCGGAGGGAGCAGGGCGGAGAGGAAGAGATATGAAGAGAGAGGGAAGGGGGCCAAGACTTTTATGCTTACAACCTTTCTTTAGCTCAGCATTTGTTGTTCAGATTTTTCCCCTCAACTGCCCTTCAATGGAAATACTGCACACAACATGAACCATCAGAGCATAAACATAACTGAAAATCAATAATTGTTGATTTTCCATTTCGGGTGCAGGATCGTAACTAGCAAATATTTATACCTTCACGTAATATTAAAATAATTGAATGTATTAAATGTCACACATGGCAGATCAAGGTGATGCCTTAACATGTCTTGTTTCAACAAACCAATAGTCAACAACACAAAGTAATTCGATTTACAGCGGACAGAAGGAAATTCTCTCTTAAGAAGCTGCAACCACTGAACATTAAGTGAAAATTGATTTCTCTAATCAGTAATTAATAAAAGTTGTAGAGGACTGTGATTGAAGTATGACATAATCCCTGAACAGCGATGTATCATCTTGGACGCTTCATGACACCAGTTGGAAAAGTCTAGCATGTAAACTTTTTTTTAAAATTGCTCCCAACCTGTTCTGATAGAGAAGGGAAACTCGTTGAAATCTGGTAATGATTAGCCTGTATTTTCATGTTACTTTGAAGGAATACCACGATTAATGAAAAGCCTTATTGTTGGTAAGAACATGGTGCCTCTGTAGCCACGAGTGACCGTGACTGACTTCCAACCGAGACACGGAACAGATTTGTGGCGCTGTGATTGCCAGATCTGACAGTGTGAATCATGAAAGACCATCGTTGACGAAAATATAATGTAGGCTGACCCAGGCATTTCAGAAAGCGGACACAAACTCCCTTTATCTTAATCCCTAACAAGATTTTACGGGTTCTTAACCATCATATGTCCAACCCTCCCACCAAGTTTCATGAAGATCTGTGAGCTAGTTATTGTGTAACGCAGCTGACAAAAGCTGTTAGAGGAAATTTGGTAGAAATTAACTAAAAATGAAACTACAAGTTCACAACTTAAGGAGTGACCCATGAGTATGCAGGCAAGAGAAAATCATCCATTTAATAACCCTTTATTCCAATTACAGCCATCGCAGCACCTGATGCTTGTGATGGATCTTCATTCGGGGCAGCAACCACTGAGGAGAAGAAAGTTATATAGTTCAGTCTCGTTCAGCTTGTGAAACACAGCAATGAGCTTATTCATTAAGCTGATTGGGAAAACACACTGATTGGAGTCCCACGGCTCTATAAATGAGACCAAAAACAAACGAGCAGAGTCTCCGGGGCGGGGATTAGGGAGATCAGACCAGCTGTAAGACTACCCTAATTCTGTTGATACACGTCAATTACATAAATACAGCTTTTTGTCTCTCCGACCAGCATCAGCACCATCCTACCCTTTCCCACCAACCAACTACATGTCCTCTCTCACCCCATCCATTATTCTCCTGCCTGGCAGCTCCACTTCCAGCATCAGATCCAGTATCCATCCCTCTTTTTCACGTGTCCAAACAATCTCAATCTGGCCTCTCTTACTTTGTCCCCAAGAGAATTAACCAGATCTGTCCCTCTGATGTGCTCTTTCCTAATCCTCACCTCCAGCTCTACCTTCTGTATTCAGTATCAAGGCATGTGTGGGTTAAAAACTTTCACAAAAAGAGAAAAAATGCAGGCCAATTTCCACCCAGGACGTTTCTTACTCAGGGCGTGACTAGAAACGGGTGAAGGCCAGAACAGAAGTGACACAAGATGTGAGTAATAAGTGTTATCACTGCAACCGCGACGTTTCATCCTTTATGTCGCAAATACTAAATTCAAGGAATGACCTGTGGGTGAAGCACCTTAGATATTATTTGACATTAAATGAACTGGACAAATATTTCGAATAAAGTTTGAGTGAAATGATTTTTAACCAAGAAACCAAAGTGGACTTTGCGATGAGACCTAATTTTTTGTTAACTACTACTGTTAAAAGAATAATTCCCTGAGGACTATTTTTCAGCCGTGGATTAATACACATCAGTGTGTAGGTATTTTAGCACTTTGAGATTTGATCCAAATGTGCGTTATAAATAAAATGTATTATTATTATTATTATTATTATTATTCCCAGGACTGGGATGGTGTATTTGAAGCTGATCCAAAACACACTGTGTTCTGCCCATACGCATGAGAGCTGTGGAATGCAATATAGACAATATGCAAGTGTCAAAGCACCAACCATATAAAATGTGAGTTTCAAAATGAAAGTCCTTGACAATAATGTGACAGCCACGTATGATGTTCCCGGCAGACACACGATTCCAAGCGGAAGCAGCTGCTGAGGTTTTTGCAGTCTGTTTAAGAACGGTGAGGAGTCAGCGGTCAATGAGGGCAGAAAAACAGACAACAACTGGCATCACCACAACCACAAGACATCCTTGAGCAACAAAAAATCGTAGGCTTATGTCCCCAGTAGTATTTAGCTGCAGACAGACAGAACACACACAACCAAACGTACTATCCACCCCAAGCTTACTTCTGGCAGATGTAATAACCCCCTCAGTCAACAAGTTACTTTTTTTACACCAGTACTGTTTTTACTGGTTTTGGTTAATCTATTTTTGTCTTTTCTAGAGAGGTTGTGCATGGCTCTAAGAAAAATCCACTATACACATTCATTTTTTATCTAGATTCCAGTGCTATTCTTGATCGGATGATCCAAGAAGTTTAAATATATAAGGCTCAACACAAATTCACTACTGCTACTTTTCTAAAGAAAATCTGTAATGGAGCTCACCTTCGAAGAAGCCTGGTGCCCTTTCATAGTGGATGAATGAAAGGTTCTGCTGTTTTTTTCTTTTTTTCAGCAGGCAGCAGAACAGTGCTTCGTGTCCTTTAGTGATCAGCTCATAACCATATTATTATTAAATTGGGCCAACAGATAGACAAAAAAGCAAAAACATATCTTACTAACCAGAGGTAATAATACTACTGAATCACAAGAAAGGGGCCGTTTACAGGACACCTATTTTAATGTAAACAGTAAAGTTTCATGGCTGTTTGCTTTTTCATTCACAACACAACTTCATTTTAGTGCCAAAACACAACATTTGGAAAACAGGCTGCGGAGTGTAATCCTTCGAAAATGCCACAGCTTCTATATCGGTGTAAACTGTCAAAATGAATATTTTGTGAAATAATGATGATCCCAAATATTTGGGAGGAGGAAAAATGTCATCATATCTTTTCTGCCGTGCAAAAAAAAAAACAACAGCAACTAAAATTATGGCAGACTACCAAATTTTCTTCGAATCACAGACTCTGCCAGTTCATTCTAGCTCTTCCTGCAAACTGTAAATCAGCGAAACTTCACATCTGAGAAATTAGAACAAGGCAAAGTTTCTTTTGATTGATCCATAGTTAAAATCATTCAAAAATAAATATTTTTGTCAGTTGACCAACTGTTTCAGTTCAACGTGAACATAGAACATAGAACCAGCCTCATCCTTTAAACCATAAATCATAGCAGCTGAGGATAAAAATCAGTGATGGCGAAAATTCGAGAACACGACCCCTCTCCAAACTGAAAAACGTTACAAGAGCCACTTCTTTCCTAAAGTTCATTGTTGAAATGAAGAGCAATCACTCCGTCTGAGGCAGACTTAAAGTTCAGTGTCGTTGCTCTACTTCTAGCATCCGTGGTTTCTGTCTGTGAACCTGGTGTTGGATTTCTCTGAGCCATAGTTAACAACACCCACAACATCTGAGGGGTGTAGCCTTCAACACGCTGTTAGTGGGGGACCACATTTGGCTGATTGGGTGCTGGGTGCTGACCTGTAACTGCACCTCAGGAGTTACAGGAGAAGAAAAGCCCTTGTGACACATGTGGACACTCAGTGGATATTCCCACTCAGCACAATGACGGCGGAGTGCAGCACTGCTGCCATGACAGCAAACAGCATCCAACCTTCACACATGTAACTCTTTCAGGGCGGACAGAAGGAAAACCAGCTGGACCATGAAACTGTTGTGACATCAAGTCTCCATGAGAGACGGGTGAATGATGATCTCGTATTTGTGTCAGACGGCCGCTGAGAGCTGTGACACGTCTCACACTCAGAATGTTTTAGCAGACAAACGTCTTACAGAGGTCACCGACTGATCATCCCTTCACCTGACCTCTAAACCTGAAGAAACAAACCAACCAGTGCAGTACAGGAAGGACTCTGACCTGTTATTTGGCAGGATATGATTATGTGATATGCCTATCCAAATTGACTGTTTGGTCAACGTTGGCAAACTACACTTGCATTTGGACTTTTTTTTAAAACCCTTTTATATTATAAAATGTGCAACTACTGATTATAATTATCAGTAAAATCCGTATCTGTTGACATTAGAGAACAGTAGGTATTCATTTGTAGATGGAAACCCGTTACCAGTATAAGTCTTGCTTAATGCGTGTAGAGCCCGGCTCAACCGCGCGTGTAACCTCCCGCTACAATAAAACAAACTATTTTTAGTCGAAATGTACAAACACGGGGGGTTTAAAGTCGACCTGATTCAATATAAGTGCATAAAGCATTAAATATTACCGTTTAGATGCGTTGAATCTAGTAGATTCAACGATAAACCCTTTTATATTATTCTTTTGGATTAGGGTTGTGCGATTAACCGTAATAAGATTGCATTCTCGATTCAGTCGTATATATGATTTCTCAAGTTCAGCGATTGTGCAACCTTTTAATTCATAACGTAAGCTGCAGCAAAATTCATTAGCTTAGCAGAAGATTATGTTACAAATAGGGAGGCCAGAATCGCCGAGCTCTACTTTGGAATTTAAAATCGACTATAAATGGACTATCTATGCACTGCATCGCAGATCAATATTTAAAATAGAATTTTTGGCAATTAAACATAGCCTTAAAAAACAAAATCCATCACAAAAAAGAGAAAAATGCCATATTTTGCAATGGTTTAGACAACTTTATTATGATGTCACGTCGTAAAGAAATAACGTGACGTCACAAAAATGTAATCATCTCTAGGATATGCCAGAACCTATCTCTGAGTAAACTTTAGTGGAAATCCATACATTACCTTTTCTGTAATGTTGCTAACGAACAGTCAGACAAACAAACAATGGAGATACCATTAACGTTATGAAGTGTATCAGAATTACATTGGATAATATAGAACCGTTTTTTATCGAACATGAAGTATCTGCGGCGGCGGACGCAGAGGTTGCGTCGGTGATGACGATTTCACAATATCCCTGATGATGCCCTACCTGGTATTATAAAGAATATGTAGCTTTTTGGTTAACCCGTCCGAGACAGACTAAAACCAACAAAGATACCAGCACAGAAACACTGTCAGTAAACTTTTTTGATTCAAAGTTTTCAACTTAATATATATAGCAGAAAATCACAATGTCAGATTCTTTCCTACACCACGAACCAATAATATGCTCAATAAAGAAATCAGTTGACTTCTCGGAAACTCAAGAATATTAAATCAGAGACAGCAGCTTTTATATTTACTCAGAAATACCATGGGGAAAAAACATTCTGAGTTAGTCAAAAACAAACCAAACATTTTACACATGTTCTCTACTCCTGTTGCGTCACAGAAGAACACATAATTAAATCCTCCTTGTCCCAATAGAAAGGGTCCATTACTGGAACCAAACACCATCGAATAACATCAGGGATGGATTGAATGCAGAGAATTAATTCGACAATGTCACACTGTGGATTTATTGTATGACTTTTTGATATTTGATCAAATAGAGAATGAAATTATCATCATTGTTTTGGTGTAATAACACTGTGATAACACTGTAAATAACACTGTGATAACACTGTTCACTCGCTTACATAATGAACACCAGAAACGACTGAAAACCTCTTAACTCCTGTTTGCGCAGAGACCCACTTAATGTCCAGTCTAACTGTTTGACTCAATGTGCAACTACTGATTATAATTATCGGTAAAATCCGTACCTGTTGCGATAGAGAACAGTAGGTATTCATTTGGAGAAGGAAACCCGTTACCAGTATAAACGTTGCTTAATGCATGTAAAGCCCGGCTCAACTGACAGCTACCCCCCTGTCCGCGCGCGTAACCTCTCGCTACAATAAAACAAACTATTTCTAGTTCAAATGTACAAACACGGGGGGTTTAAAGTCGACCACATCAATATAAGTGCATAAGGAATGAAATATTACCGTTTAGCTGCGATGAATCCAGTAGAGATGTCCCACCGCACTCCTACACTCTCACACTCTCTCGTTCTCCCTCTCTCTCTCTCTCTGTTTATCATCCAATCCAACGATGCGGTCTTATGAGCGCCCACGTCACTTCCGGGTACTTACACCTGTAAACCTCAGCGTTCACGCCATCAAAGATCGTCTGTGATAGAGACCATTTCCTCCGCAAAGGGATTTAGAGACAAACAACCCAGCTCACACGCGCGTACGCGTACCTTTTGCGGTACTTTGGGCGTACTGCGGCGGGTAGGTGAATTTTGTAAATATCAATCACGCATAATTCTTAAAATAATTTAACCATAGTAAGTTAACCAGTTCCGCACATTGTTTATTTAAAGTTAAGCTTTGCTTTAACTGAACACCCACAATAAACACAAAATAACTCCACAACAATCAAAAGCATTTACATAACCTATACATAATTATTTTTCATTGTCAGTAACATTGTAGTTGTTACTATGTGTGAGAAATCTGTGATTAAACGCAACAAAATGCCATATTTATCTCCTTCTCTGATTTTCATTAGATTAAAAAAAAAAAGCCTATAACATCATAATATCATACCAAGACCACGAAACAAAACAATAAACAGATTTTGCCCGTAATATTACTGCATCAAATTTGATAGAAATGCCAATAACTATATGTTATTCTACAGAGTATTCTGGGATAAGACCAGGAGGACTCTCCGTTTGTCATGTTTAGATAGACAGGGGACCCAAAATGTGGATAAAATGGGATTTTGGCAGCAGAATACCACCTATGTCCACTTGGGCAGCAATATGCACATACCGCAACCATTGGCCGTGACATAAATTAGTTTTTATATTGAAATCTTACATTAAGCACGGTTAAATTGTTAGGTAGGGGAGTGGAATTAAACAAAAAAAATAGTTCATATAGTCAATTTAATTCAAGAATAATTGGTTTTAATTAAAATTCAGAACATTTGCTTCCTGCAGTATCCCAAAAAAAACAACAGAAAAAAACAACAGTGTACCTATTTAAAAGGAGTTTGTTTGTTTCTTAAAAGACAGCAAAGTCTGAAAAGAGGAGACATGATGGCTGGTTTCTGATTTAACCTTTTACCTTTGACATAATGGATGTCCATGGTGACTAGAATTCTTCTATCTAGAAATGCATCCATTTTTAATTGCATTTTGCGGAGACTTTCTCCATCCTAAATACACCGCTCACCATTTATTGACATTGTTTAAGCTGTTAAAAGGACGATTCTTAAATACATACATTTTTACTTTTAATCAGTGTTTTTTTTTTACTCTAAATGCAAATGTTAACTGCTAAAAAAGACAAACAAACACTGTGTGTAGAAACGTAGAGCATTTAATGACAAAAATCAATAACAATCTGGGATTGAATTATAGCGGTAATGCGGCTGAAAAGACGGATAAAGAGACGTTAAAGTGAAAACGGAGCCGACAACATTCCATCATTTACTTTGCAAGTGATCAAACTAATATAAATCTAGGCTTTCCTGAGCTTTATTTACTTTTTATTATACCTACATGAATCTAGGATAAAGGTTATTGCTGTTTAGGTCATAGAGGTTAGAAAGCTCTCTGAGTCGACCTTTGGCATGACACATACAATAAATAAATCAACCTGGATCCCTAAGGCGTGCTTGTTTTCCCTTATGCTTGATACAATGCACGGTCTGTCACTGGCCTCTACTGTCTGAACAATTGCAATTTATATCCAGCGGTGCAACACTTATGTTTCAGGAGCAACGGTTAAAGGGGAACTTTTGCATCCGAGCACATGTACACTTTGTTCACGGTGGAAAATTGGCAATATGCCCAAAGCCCTTCACATGCCAAGAGGCCACAGTGAAACTGATTACCCAGCATTATTTCCTGGGACTTTCAACGACAAACCAAAGAGCACAAAAGAAAGTAAAGTTGCTGGCGACGTACAAGACTCAAATGAAGGATAGATTCTGTGGGAGCTCCACTCGCTACAGGAGACAAAAGTGAATCAGGGATTACAGATAAATCCCTGGTGCTAGTCCGGTTTTAAGATACACTTTTGGCAGGAGTGCCCACAACAGTTCCTTATATTGTCTTGTCAATTCAAGTTAAAACGGTAATTTAATGTAAAACTATTGTGTGAAAAATGGTAAACGGCTATCTCCAATCCATCTGAGAAGGCCTTCAATGGTAGCTGCAGTCAAAAAATAAGAAACTAAGTTTACTTAGTCCTAAAAGTCCAAAATTAGTTGTATTCGATATAAATTATCAACGTTAATAAAGATGATAAATAACGGACCTGTATTCATGATTTATTTGTGTCCAGCTGAATAAACGGAGCATACATTTAACAAAAATGTAATATTTCATGAAGTAATCTGGGACACACTTCATGTAATGTTTTACATTTGTGATTGACTCCAAACTGTAAAGTTGAATCTAGTCCATCATCATTTGTTTGTGTAACAAGTTTTAATTTTAATTTGTACTTGTCAAAGAGGGCTAAGTTTAAATATAGGTAACATATATTAATTAAAATTAGGTATAACAACACTTATTTTACAAACAGAGTTCATTTTTTTGAGTCGACATTAACATGCTATTACCATAATAATAATAATAATAATAATAATAGATTGGACTTATATAGCAGCTTTCTATGAACCCAAGGACTCTTTACATAGAAGGTAGTCAAAACATACTAATAAATAATCATTAAAAGGAGGGATGTGTGGAGGGGACATTGAGGTGGTAGAAGGCGGGTTTTGTGATGATTTGATGTCTGATTGAAATGAAAGGGTCCAGGATGACACCTAGGTTACGGACCTCGGAGGATGGGCAGATGGAGCAACCGGCCAGGTCCAGGAGGAGATCTCCAACCTCCCGGGGAAGTGTCTTAGGGGCCACAACCATGAACTCTGTTTTGCTGCGGTTTAGTTTGAGGAGGTTAGGTGACATCCATGTTTTTATTTCCTGTAGGCATTTGACTAGGGGCTGGGGAGGGGGGTGGGTGGGTGGCTTGGTGCTGATGTAGAACTGTGTGTTGTCGGCGTAGGAGTGGAAACTGAGACCGTGATGGCGGATAATCTGACCAAGGAGGAGCATGTAGATGGTGAAGAGGAGGGGTCCAAGCACAGAACCTTGAGGGACGCCTTGGTTGACTGGGGCTGGGGAGGAGCTGGAGGCATTTATGTTGATGAATAGTTTTCTGTTGGAAAGATAAGATCTAAACCAAGAGAGGGCTGTTCCGGTGAGTCCTAAGTGGTCCGTTAGACGGTTAGGGAGGAGGGAGAGGGAGACTGTATCAAAAGCTGCTGAGATGTCAAGGAGGATGAGGATGAAGATGTGACCGGAATCTGCTGCTATGAGGAGGTTGTTGGTGATTTTGATGAGGGCAGTCTCTGTGCAGTTTCACTCGGAGGTCCATCAATTTAGATGTATACGACAATACTATTTTATATATGTAATGATAAATGTAATAATGCATCACAATTTATTAGAGCGTTATAACTTTTATTAATCTAAATTGTGAAATAAATGAGTGGATCTAGAATTCACATAATAAAATATACTAAAAATGGAAAAAAATAACCTTATAGTTTTAATTAAATGAAGTGCTTGAGTAAATCACATTTTATAAAAAAAAAAGAAGTGATGGAACTCACATAACTCCTACCTACACACCTGATCTGGTAATAACCTGACAGCACCTTACGACACATACTGTACGTGCTGTGTTTGTAAGCTGCACGTTATGGCATCATGAAAAGTGATCAGAGTGGGAGCTCCTCTGCGTACACGCTCTCTGATTCTGTAGTTAAAAATAGCTGCTAGATCCTTTCAATGGCGCTGGGGATTTAAAGAACAGCAGAATAATAATAACACGGAGCAGAGCTGCCTGCTGAGAACACTCACGACCATATTTATTATCACATAAATTCGATTTGGCTCAATAAACCAGCGCATGCGCTCTCGGTTATAGAGTCAGGGTACTGATCGTTTCGGTGGGGGAAGCCTTGTTTTTTTGTTTTTTTGATGAAGGAGCAGACAGTGGGTGCGAAACCGATACTGAGCTGTCGGGCCACCTCCTTACGAGCCAATGAGATTGTTGAGAGGCTGCTGCTCCGAAACTTAAACAAGGCTGCATGTTTGTCAGGTGGCCGGAAAACCACTGCGGAGAGAGAAAGCAGTCATTGTCTGAAGATTAACCTCAATAAAGTGTTCAGTTTGAGTTTAACGCCCTGCAGTGGAACACAGACCATCATGTTTAACATTGTAAACAGTCAAGACGATTTAGTAGTTAACAGAGAAAACGTTGGGTTAAATACACTAGAGAAAACTATGGAAGCCTATTTCTGCCGATGAGCAGGTAAAAACATCCTGCTGGTCACGATTTAAACTTATCTTAGTCAAAATAAACTCGTAACTATCCCCAATTATTGATTCAGAATCTCAAGATATTTACCCGATGTTTCAAAAACAATTACTCACCATATCAAAAGGATAAGTAATTAGCGACTATAAAATATAGTAAGTTAGGGATGACTAAGTCATCTCAAATTCAATAGATTACGATCTGAAAATAACGAGGCCCATTATTTTTTGAATGGCTGACAGTTTGAATTGAGCAACCAGGGGAGAAGTTATTTTTGTGGCTGGAAGAATATTTCATCTAAACCTTCACCCTTTTCTCATGTCAGGTTAAGAAGTGGTGCAGTATCAGCGTTCATTCTGGTTATAGACACTTTTTTCTATTTAAGAATGTATATTTTGAACTGCTTGACTCTTCTCTTTGTTGGGATGTATTAGATCGTTGACATAAGTTAACTTCATAAACTTAAAGAAAAAAAAACAATCTGGTCTTTGGTAGTCAAGTGTTCACATGAAAACAAACAAACTTGAATTTTCTTAAGTTTAATGATTATATTCATTATTTAACTAACACAATGAGACTAGAAACAGAAAAAAAATAAACAACAATATCTCAGGTGAGATATCTCACCTGAGTTATCTCAATATATCAGCAATTTAAAGAACTGATTTTTAGTGTTTGTCTCCTCAGCATCGTTCAAAGCAGTAATCCTCTTCCTCATGGACCTGCACAACCTCCATATCCTTTGGGATGGAGGTTGTGCAGGTCCATTGTACATGGCTGTTATTCGCATTACTCACCTTTATTAGGTTGAAGGAACTATAACGGTTTTTCTTTTGACAAAAGAAAAAACATCAAAATCATCAAAACTTGGTCAATGAGTTTAATTGCAAAACAAAATAAAATATTTTGGATTGAAATAATTGTGTTTGGCAAAGTCAACATTAAATGTGTAAAACACATGAAATATAACTTTAATATATTCATCACAGCTGTAAAACACATTTTTAAGACATTTTGGTGACATTTGCTTTAAAAGCATGTAATAATTACTTTTCTAATCTTTTTCCATTTATTCAACCTACTTTGGGGTTGTGGTCAACATACTTTTACTTAGTTAAGGAAATGTGATGTTTTATTTCTTAAAGTGTATTTGGATAATGCCATTATGGATGTTTATCTAAAAAAAGAAAAGAAAAGTATTTTCAGACTCCAGACTACCCAATTTATTTAAAAAAAAATCTAAATATCTGCCCTAAATGTAGATAAAAGGGTTATTTTTTCCAAACTGACCCAAATAATGACTGATGCATTTTAAATTTCCTATACTTATAAGACCCTTTGGTTTAAAATAAAGCAAAAATAAAAGCCATCCTAATGTAGAGTTGCCCTTTATATCATCATATAGTGAGCTATAAATCCTATATGACGACGGTATCAACTTTTAAGGGGAATATTCACGTTGCAGGTGGTTAATGTTGGGCGTATCCATCTGTAGCAATACAGCATTTCATACACAGTGAGAATTTGCATTTATTTGCATTCTGACTATTTTGTCAGTGACGTTAGATGGTGGATCCTGCTAAATGAAGCAGCATATAATAGCACGGCTAAACTGCCACATCTGGTTAGCATTAGCATTAAGATGCTAGGCACCACTAGAGTATTAATTCTATGCCAACACGTAACCAGTCCGTTTAACTGGCCTGCGCCGTTTGTGCAAATTGCTGAAAAGAATGAACAGCAGCATCCGATCGTGGCTTTATGGTGTCTTCAGTGCAATAGCTTATTTCTACGTCAGCCGTGAGTGATGGCCGTATGTAGAGGCACAGAAGCAGGTTCACTGCTGCTTCAGAATTTGCTGTGGTGCAGCTTGGCGACCTGCCGCAGAGACTCTCTTTGGTCTGGGCTCAGTCTGGTTTTGGCGCTCACCTCCTGCCACAGAAGAGAACCACGGCTGCTCCCCACCTGATCGCAAATCAAGAGAAGGTGACCGCAATGAATTTTGTCACCCATTATCAGCCAGTCCATCAGTCAAATTCTCATCTATACGTCAAGTAGTGGGTGAAGTGATGAAGGTCTCACCATGTTGTTGATGTCTACCATCACCCGGCTGGTTCTGTCCAGGTGAAAGTTCAGGACTGTGGTTTCCACCCAGGCGTTATCTGTGTTCCTGCTGTCATCCACGTAACCCTCAAACACCTCACACACAAAACAACAAACATCAGTTCCTTTGGAGAGGAAGAGTACGGCTCATGGAACACTCTGATAGACTTTGTTGGTCATCCAGATCAACATGTGGAAGCAGACGGAGTCTGGTCATGATCCGGATCCAGTTGGATTTGGATAGAGGGGGGAAATCCATGATTTTTTTTCTTTTTATTTCCTTTAACATTACGAGATCAGGCTTTGGGCCAAGGTGTGGACTTTATTTCAGTTCTTTATCAGTAACCTGTAACCAAATCAAGTCAACAGAGGTGGATTACTGGAAAAGTCATCACGGCCAGTGTTTGCTGTTAGGGAGTCCTTGAGCAAAGCCCCGACTGTTAAACCAGTAATGGTTGAACATAAAAGTCTCCACTGACAGCAGAACTCAGATCTTCACAAAGTCCCTCTAAAAGGTCTCAGGGTAGTCATTAAAGTCTCTCCAGCTGTGTGAGTACTGACCAAGTGAAGAAGTATAAGAGAACATGTCGCTGCCATATTAGCTGCACTGGATCCCGGTTAAATCAGGAATCAAATTCAAAACCCTTCGGCTCACCTGAAAGCCCTTAGATGCAGGGTTGCATTTCTTCCCTAGAGTCTCCAAAAGCAGAATGGGAGCTAGAGCCTTCAGTGGAACCTGTGGAAGAATCTCACCGTCCGTTCTACATCCAAGAGATGGATTGAAACCTTCCTCTTTGGTAGAGTTTATGACTGAGGCTGGCTTAGGTTAGCTCTTAGCACATGCTGCTAGGGGATTTCCCATGATGCACTGAGCTTTTCTGTCCTTCTCTACACATCCATCTCAGCTATTAACTTGACTTCTTCTCTGAAGCGTTTTTGCTTTTTCATTCTTCAGTCATCCTTTTATTATAGTTAGCATATGCTGCTCTCTCTCTCTCTCTCTCTCTCTCTCTCTCTCTCTCTCTCTCGCCCTAGCTCTCTCTCTCCCTCTCTCTCTCTCTAAACCCCACTGGTCAAGGCAGAGGCCCGCCCACCTTGACTCGGGATCTGCTTGATCTCTTCTTAAAAAAGTTTTTTTCTCTTTTGCTTGAAATTGAATAAAATGCATCAGCCTTTCTACCTTCGGTACAGCTTCCTCATCAGCCCACCCTCTGTACCAGGTTTCTGTCTCTCTCTCATGAAAGCCGCTGACAGTTCTACCCAGACTCACCTTTGTTCTCTCAGAGACTTTCTCATTTAGTTTTTGATACAGCTTCTGTCCCATGGTCTTCTTTAGGGTCACTGGCGGCTGGTCGGCAGATTGGACGGCTCCCTAAATCACAATCAAATCAATCACATGGAAAACTTAAAAAAAAACCCACCTATGTGAAAACTCTTTTGGACTCACCTCGGGTAAAGCCAGGATTCCTCGGCTCTCATCCCAAACTTCCAGATAATCCAAAACAGATCGCTCCGTATCCCTCCAGCTAAAAATACATTTTCAAAGCATGAGACCCTGCCATGTGGTGGAGCGGTGGTGGAATAAGGTTTTAGAGGTGCTGTTGGTGTACCGTGTGAGGATTACATCTACATTCAGATTAGGACCTAGGCAGCTGAGCGCCCCACGTCCCCTGATGCCCGTCCTCCCGGCAGGGTTCCTGAAAACAGACAAGATAAACATCAGACATCAAGGCACACTTTTTAAGTCACTGAAAGTGCTTTTTGGTGCCTTGTGTATCATACCTGTGATGGTCCAAAGGTTCTGATTCTGATCTGCAAGGAGACACAATGAATGGAATGTCAGAGATAAGGAGCTCAGAGAGGTTATAGGTCATTCATAGAGAGAAATCAGGGTTTGATCTCAGATCAGTTTTTCTCTGAAGTCAAAAATGTCTTTTAAACCTTCTTTAAATATCTGCAGCATCAAGCAGAATAATCTATTCGGCACCAGATCTCCGGACCAGTCTCCAATGCAACTGGTCCTTCTAAAGCCCTATTAAGAAGAGGAGGTATATCAGAACTGTAGGGTGGTCTCGGGCCGACAGCCTTAGAACTGATCCATGAGATTTCAGTTAGTTACCAGACAACTAACTCTTTGTTAGTAATGAACAAAAAGGGTTGGTACACACAATTATATCTGTATTAATTATATAATCTGCAATATAATCAGATTTTATTTTTCAAGGCGAATTAACTTTGGTGGAAAAACATTTCCCACATTCAGAATCTTTGTTGAATATGCCCTGGACTGGAAATGTGGCAGACAGAAAACAACAACAGATCTGATAAGAGACGTTTCTCCGTATACAAGCTCTATCAGAACCATAAACCTTACGGTCTTGTTGAGACGTACCCATCCACGTGATCAGCTGTGTCCTCAGCGCTGTAATAAGGCGGCATGTAGGAGCTGAAGCTGACCTGAGGAACAGAGGAACAGAGGACATGAAAACCTCCACCATCTGTCTGCATGCAGTGATGCTCTGAGTACCAGCAGCTGGTTGGAGACGTGGAATACCTCCCACGGAACCTTCTCCTCCGGCACAGGGAAGCGCGTGACTTTGCAGCACGGGTAGTGAAACTGACGGGCCTTTACGTGGAAGCCCTCTTCTTTCTCTGACGTGCTGACGTATGCGTCCGTGGACCCATCCGGCGTAGCTGCAGAAACGAAGAAAAGTGACTGAGAACAGGAGAAGATGAAGAATCAAATGTAGTAAAACAGTAAGTGAGGAGGTTCTCACGCAGGGATTGTGCTTCTTTTGCTACCAAACCCTGAGATTTCAGAGTCTCCATGATCCACTGCAGGGCTCTGGCCGACTGGGTGACCTGATGAGAACAATTAGAGCGGCTCAAATGTTTTCTTATAACTGCTTATACAATCACAAAGATGAACCATTTTCCATTGGTGCCACCTGGAAACAAAATGCAGCAAACAAACATGGACGCAGGAGTATTTCTGCACCATGTTGTATGATATGAAGTTGAAATGAGGAAAAATGGGGTCAGGACCTGCTCCTCAAGCCGAGTCAGTTTTTGGATCATGACACCAGGGGTCGTCTCCTCCTCCCTCTCCAGATGATCAGTTATGGCGGCCACCCTCAGGAAACAAAGAATCACACTGTAAGGTCCTGGAGTGTATCTGCTGATGGAAGGTTGGATGTTACAGGCTCTAGAGAGAATGTGAGTCTCATGGAAAACAGACGCATCACATGAACAGTTACACGAAGGAGGCACAAATCTGTGGATGTTTTTATTCCTGAGGGATTTTACTTTTGCGCCGTGTCAAGGATGCGTCGCTCCATACTCTGGCTCTGCTCCTGCCGTGTGGCCAGCAGGTACCTGTCCTTCATCAGGGCCTCCCAGGACAGGAGATCCTCTTCCTCTGTCTCAAGAAGTTCATTCCCTGAAAAACAGTAGTCACAGAAATATAGAGTTGGTTGTTAGCTAAACATGGATTTTCATGAAGGTGAGATCAGGCCGTTGTATATGTTTCCTCCTTAATTCACTTTTTACCTCATTTCTAAACAGTTTTTCTACTGCTTGGCTGAATTAAAATAAACAACTTTATTTATAAAGCCCATTTTGTACAACAAAGCAGGTCAAAGTGCTTCACGGGGAAGATGCACAGAAAAGACAAAGATAATTTGATGATAAAATTAAAGACAGACGGTCAGTTATTCTAAACCAGACATAATATAACATAACAGGCATATGTGGAATATGGTCAGGAACATTAATTAATGCACAAATTCTACGGCCTGTTGTGATTTAGGTCATGCTGGCTTGGCATTTCTAAAAGTGGTTCACTTGGAAAAAAACGTTTTTGAAACTGGCAAAAATGACAGAAGCAGATAGAGAATCTCTCAAATTAAAATGTGCTGGTGTTACTCGGAGCAATGGCAGACACAAGTAATCAAACACTCACTAAATTCTTTGGAGGAGGTGGGGGGCCTGCAGAGCAGCATGTGTCTGATGAAGAGGTAGAGATGGCTGAGCACGATGAAAGGGGGCGGGGCAGCAGGGCGGCTGTGGTACTCCTTAATCAGCTCGTATCTTTGGAACTTCCAGATTCTGTCCGTGTTGTCCTGAACCTCCTGGAAGGTAAAGCTGTGCAGGAACACAAGCAGAGACAGAACTCAGACTAGAATCAGGACTGAATCCTTCAAAGCGGCAGAGAGTGGCTCACTTGAAGATAGCGATGAGCAGGTTGAGCAGCAGAATGTTGGCGAAGAGCAGGTAAACACACAGCATGGTGATGGTGAGCCACTCAGGGAAGGCTGGAGTTTGGTTCGCATTCAGAACCGGACACTTGGGCTTCAGAGGATCCGATCCACTCATGCTGCAGGAGTCTATGTCGAACGCAGCATCTGTTCACACACATAGTTATTTAGTCCTCTTTGATTCACAAACACGCTGGGTCACAAGTACAGATGATGTAAGAGAATTCTCCATCTCCACTCACAGTCAATGTTTGTGGGAAAATCCCCAAAGATAACGCGGTAGGGCTCATAAACCGCCCCACGGAGGATCCAGTCCAGCCTGTTGTCATTGTGGATTAGGATACCTTGCTTGGCCACTCCATAGGCCACCACCCAGATACTCAGCAGGAACATGAAGAAGAACATGTCCGTCATCTGGAGGCAAAAATGCAGAAACATCCGAGTACTGAAACCAGACATGTGGTGCATGAAACTTTATCAGTCGCTATAATAATAAATTCACAATTGTGAAATATAATAGTACATTTTTTTGTACAGTAGTAATTACTTTGATTTATTTCACGGTAACTTACTACTTGCTGCTAGTAAGTTCTGTATGTAGTTTACAGTAGCATACACACTTTGTGCTGCTATTTAATATCTGTGATTCATTCACAGTAACTTACTGTTTTCCTGCTTCCAGCAAATTCATGGGATTTACTTTAGAGTAACCTACTACTTTCTGCTAGTTACTTACTGTAATTCATTTTACAGTAACTTTATCACTTTAAGGGCAGCATTTTGTCTTTTGCGTTTGTATTCATTATTTCTGACTGTGGCCCTCCTACCATCCTCCTGACTATGATGATTTTGGGTCCTAATGTTCTGCTGATGCTGAAAATGGCCATGAGACGAAGGCAGAAGACCACAAAGTCGATGCAGAGGAAGATTTTACCCGTGTAGAACAGCTCAGTTGTCAGCCTGAAATAGAAAAACAAGGTGATGTATTCTGGACCCCGAAATTTGAGAGAGGTTTGTGATCACTGAATTGATTTTCGGAGGGGTAGGGGAAACTTACCTAAATGCCAGACCAATAATGAAGAGGAGGATGGATAGAAGGTCTAAAATGTTCCACAGGTCATTGATGTACATCCTGGCTTTCTTATGAAACCCAAAGCCATCAGGATCATGAAACAGCTGAGAGACAAAATAGAAATTCACATAAATAAAACAGCAGCTGCAATAATCCTCCTGACCACTAGAGGGCCTCTGACAGGGGGCATTTGATTTATACCTCAATCTAGTCCAGTATAAAGCCGGGGATGGGGGTTAAGTGTAGTTTTTTTTCATGTGTTGATTATAGATTATATTATCCTTGAGCACTTGTTGATTTAATTCTGTTATTTGTCGTTCCCCTGTGGAATCTACCAAGAGAACACTGATTAGATTAATGGGTGTGGGATTCTTATTACAGGGACACAAATGCTCCCGGTAAAATGTCTCCAGTCTTACTGGAATTTTGCTCGGCTTGCTGCCTAGCTGTACCCACAGACCTATCAGCCAGATCTGAACTTTATGCTCCTTACATTTCCAAAACATGCTCATTACATTTGAAGATTGTTTTTATTTTGCATCAATGTGTGCATTCCTGCAATTAAAGACGTAGGAAAGTTGATCAATACCAGGTCATTTACTGGTTTCTAATCAATCAATCGAATAGGAGTAATCACCCGTACCTTTGATTTTATGAAACGTTTTGACATTCTTAAGTTACTCTTCATCACTATGTGCCCCTTTGAAATCTGATGATGTCACATATATGAATTATGCAATGAAACACATTTTAGTCCTGTTGTTGCGTCTTTCTTTATAGACAAATATTCGATACATACATAACAACTATTGAGGATCTCTCTTATTATACTATTATTATTACCATACAGGAGAAGAGAAAATATAATCGCAGTAAAGATATATCTTGTTTATCATTAATACTCAGGTGAAGTACAGAAACGTCTGCTTAGGCATGTAGTTCTTTTTCAGTCTTTGTACGTTGTGAGGGTCCCGCCTGCTCCCTCTCACCTGTCTGATCTCCTCACACACCAGAGTGATCAGCCAGATGTAAAGCAGAATCTCCCACAGGGATGGTGTCACCTGGAAGTCCACCATCAGCACCACCGCAAACAGGAAGAGGAAGGCGAAGTAGGACACGATATTCCAGTAGAACTTGACCTGCGGTGAGCCGTACAGGCTGACCAGTCTGGACCAGCCGCCCAGAGGCTTCAGGCGCCTCATCAGGCTGGCGGGGAAACAACATCATGTTTTCATGCTTAAATATCTATTTCTCTCAAGTGACTTTTATTTCATTCTTTCCACTGTGTCACCTGTAAGTGTTTTGTCTACTTTGTTTGTTTTTCTGGTGGAAACATTGGTTGTGTTTTTGAAAATACATTCTACTTACGGGCCCCGAGAGTTTGTTCGCAGTGTGCTTCCTGTCAATTTCTCCACCGTCTTCATCTCCTCATTCTTTTCAGCTTCTCTCTGGATGACTTCATCACGTCTGGAGGAGGTTATATATTTGGAAACAAAACATAATGTAATATAATACACCAGATTTTGGCAAAGCACGATCAACCATATCTGAAAATGAACCACATGCTGCCACCAGGTGGTCTTAAACAACAAATGGGAGTGGGTTATTTTGTCCTGTGAAAAGGAGGGTTTCCTGTAGCAGAGGCAGACTCTGCAGACAAACAGTCGGACGAGACCACCGCTGTAGATCCACATCAAAATCCAGATCCAGCAGGTTTGGACGGGGGGTTGTTTCAGCGAGATCTGTGCAAACTCACCTGAAAACCAGGAAGCCGGTGTAGATGAGTGGAAAGAACAGCATGCAGATTAGGACTCTCCACACCGGGTTGTCCACTGAGAGCTCCCCACACCAGATCTGAGTCAGCAGAGCCTAGAAGACAAATCATGCAGCTCACTCTGGGTCCCGCGGACCCACAGAATCTGACCCTCGTTAAAGTGGGGTGCTTTGAACATTTCCACCTTCTATAATCGTTGAAAGGTAACATGTGTTCTACCTGGACGCCTGACTGAGCCACGAAACTTTTATCATCTGCCTCCAGAGCCAGCCGTAGACACGTAGTCCTCCCCCAAAACGGCGATGCTCGGACCAACAACTTCCGAGCCCACTCTTCATCGCCGTTGTGGCACTGACTGAACACGCCTGCGACACACACAAGTCCAATAATTACCTTCACAATATTTCCCACCTCTCAGCCTCGTTTCATCTGTTGTATGATACCAATGGCGTGTTTCTCGTAGTGATCCGCGAGCTCTTGCATCTCCTCTGCCTCATCTGCATCACTGCCTTCCTCCGCCATCTTCTTCAGGATCTTACTGGCAGCCAGAGCGGCTGATATGCAGTCTCTGCACTGTGCAAATACAGAGTGTTACACACACACACACACACACACACACACACACACACACACACACACACACACACACACACACACGTGTGAAGTGTTTGGATCACCTGCTCCCAGGCGATCTCGGCCAGGTTCTTATTGTTCTGGACGATAGCCCACAGGAAAAGGTCTCTGCCTACATCCCTCGGTGCCTCAGCATCGTCCTGCCTGAGAGTAGCGCTGGAACAAGCCTGACTTTTAGGCAGCTAAAAGAAAAGAGACACATGTTCAAGTCATCACATCATTTTACACATTTACCCACGATTTTGGTGGTTAAATACTGAATTCTGTATTGATTTTGCCTGAGGCCTGATCTTTTTCAAAACTTGAATCAACCAGAAAGAAATAGTAAAAATGTTTCTAACCCATAAGAATACAAACCAAGGAAGATTATGATACATTTTATGATATAAAATAAGGATATTTCTAAAAAAAAATATTTTGAAATACATACATGAATTCACACGTTTAAAGATATCTATATATATATATATATATATATATATATATATATACACATATACACATATATATATATACACATATACACATATATATATATACACATATACACATACATATATATATATATACAAATATACACATATATATATATATATACACATATACACATACATACATATATATATATACACACATATACACATACATACATATATATATATACACATATATATATATATACACATATATATATATATACACATATACACATACATATATATATATATATATATACACATATACATATATAAATTATTTTTTCTTTTTTTTATAATTTGCAAATAAATCATGAATCATCTTCACAGTTTTTTTCTAATGTAGAAACATACTTTTTTTAATTTATACCCCAACATGTCAAAATTGTAAATTTGCTGATGAAGTTTTTCAAGGAAAAAATTTAAAAAATATTTTTAATTATCCAATTTAATAATTGTTTGTTCATTTTTTTCTTCTCAAATTTTCTTTTATGAATAGGTTAAATGTAGAACAGGACAAGTTATTAACGCATTAGAATTATAAAACATATTGACACTTGTAACAAAAAACTAGATGAAAAAAGGAACTCAATGGGTTGAAAATAGTTTCTTACGGTTAAAACTATAGAAAAATCTATCAAGAATTACAAAATCCAATTATTCTTAATGACATAAAAGCCATGACCCTGATTTGATTAGCATGTCATGCATCTTATATGACATACAGAGCACAGTTTCTTTACCAATTGAAAACAAAGTGAGTTTTTTTCAACAGACTGGTTTCCATTCATTTCACTGTAGGTGTTGCACAAAGTGACTCACTGATGTGGACAAATCCTCCAGGGACATGCTGCAGTGGTTTATGGTGGTGGAGTGAGGGTAGATGGGACGGGTGAAAGTGCCCAGCAAGTGGCGCACCTCATCAGACACGTGTGACGTGGAGATCATTTCCCCTGACGGAGCTCGAGCCCTGATGCCGATGGCCGGCCTCCTGCTGCGGCGAGAACTGTGGATCCTCTTGGCCAGCTTACGCAGAAAGAAACAGCCAGGCAGCTGTTTGTAGAGCTCACACAGAGTTTCCTCCTCCTGCAGGAAATCCCTCAGACTCACACCGTTCTCCAGCAGCAGACTCACAAACTGAGGCTTGTTGCCCACCAGGGCTGAGAACATGGCCCAGTGGAGGTCACTGGACTGGAGGAAAGAAAAGAAAAGGAAACCTCAATGAACATCCCAGTTTATCTGTCACTTCCTGTTTGGAGGAATATAACGCTTTGCCTCTCAGGAAAATGATGCTGACTCATTAACATCTCAGATGCTCTGTTGCAGTTACACTCTTAAGAAGGAAAACCTCACATTTCTTCAATTACGTCAATCGGACCAGTAAAATAAGTTGAATAAATGAAATAAAATAAAAGATTAGAAAAGCAATTATAACCAAATGCTTGCACGCAAATGTTACTCAAGTGTGATAATTAAGGGCTACATTATACAGCTATGATGAATTTATTACAGAAAAGTTATGCTTCATTTACTAAACGCAGTTATGTTAAATTCATTAAATGCAAAAATCTTTACAGGTTCATCAGTACAATTTAACTCATAACTAAAGCATTTCGTTATTTCAACATAAAAAAAGTCATGTACTGCACACAAGATCCACGTTTCATTTCGAAGAGTGTATTATGCTGTTACTGATTTATTACTACATGGTCAGGTGATGTAAGAAATACCAAAACTACAGAAATAGACAACAAGAGTTTATCCAAGCATCAAAGTTCTGCAGTTTGACGAAGAAGGTTTGATGTTGAGGTGCGGAGAGGGTCGTCCACGTCATAAGGCAATGATGAAAATAAGCATCATTCATTTATAGCATCCCTTTCATGCTAAAAATACCTCAGGATTTTACTCTTTAAATCCCCCCGCCTTAAACTCAAACGTTTTGCTGTTGTTCCAGAGGAATACAGTTCAGAACATAACAACATAATCACCCTCCATGTTTTTCCGTTGCATGCGTTAATGTTGTCTTAATGTCACGAAGGGCTTAGGTTGTTTATTTGCAAGTGATTAACACGAGGGCCCACCTTCCACTGGCTCTCCTCAGTGAAGATCTCACTTTCAGCTATGTCCACTCGGTTCCAGGCTATAGCCAGCTCCAGCTGCCTCTTCCAGCTGTCCACCCCCAGAGACGCACTGGCCCTCGAAGCTGAGCGGAGAATTAAAAACAAATTCTTCTTCAATTTCTGTTTACATTGAACCAAAGACTGATGAAGAACTGCTCATATTACATCAAGAAGATAAAAACACTTTTTACCGAATAATTTCACAACTAATCCAAGAAATTGGCATCACAGTCTGCAGTAACGCAACGTAACATTCAAATTGCAGTAAAAAGCACGGACTTTAGCAGAAAATCATCGTATTTTAAGTTTAAACTGACGCCGGTTTGATTATTTTTGCTTGACTTCAGTGATCACATAACATTTACAGAGGATTCCTTTCTTGCAGCGCTTGGCTCACAGTTTGGTTTTCATTATGAATTTTCCTGCCTCCAGTGTTAATGGATTTCAGAGATGGAAAACATCTGCAGGTTAGTGAGATGATGAGACATCGGGATCATATTTCTAAGTGAACGTCCGGTGGGGTGGAGTCACAGCTCTGTAGCTCAGCACATTCTTTAAATACGTTATCGCTGGTCTAAATGGGTTTCATCAATCTAAAAATAAGACCAGCACAATAAAACGCACAATCATCCCAATCAAAAACACTGTCTCTATATTGAAGAGTGATAATTAAGATGAAAACAAAAGCAAAGCTCAGAGGGATGGGGCCATCAGTCATAAAACTGTGCAGCCAGTCCACACTAAAAGTTGGATTCATAATGTGATTAATGTGATCATCCAGCAGTCCCACTGTTTGTACATCTATCAGCTACCATCATACTATGGGCATCAGTGCAGGGTTCACATGTAGACTTCATGCATATATTCATCTCTCAGCCAATCACTTCTATATCGATGATATGAATGAAACTGCTCAAAACGTTAAAGGAACACTCAGATTTTATTGAGATACATTCTGTAGTTTGTTGAGAACAAAGGGCTTGATTCTAAATCAACACCCAAGATCTCAGTGAAAAACTGAAATAAAGTCTGATCTTACTTCAGTCAGTTTCAGGTTGGATCAACATCTGGACATGTTCCTAGTGAGATGGAGCATGATAACGTGGGGGATCTCCTCTCAGAACCGGATCAGGGTATCAGTGAGCTCCTGTATGTGGACAGTTGGTAGCGTCCAGTCAGGGGAACATGAGGACCAGTCAACGGCATCAATGCCTTCATCCTTCAGGAACTGCCCCCGCACTCTGATCAAAGGAGGCCAGGAGGAACCCAGGGTCCACTGCACCAGCATAAAGTCTGATAGTGGGTCTGAGGATTTCATTCTGGTACCTAACAGCAGTCAGGGTACCGTTTGCTAACGTGTTGATGTTTGTGAGACCCGCCAAGGATCTGCCTCCCCTGACCTTCACTGACCCACTGCCATAGCGGTCCTGCTGGATGATGTTGATGCAGTACACACTTCGCCATGACGTCACCAGACTCCTTCTCGTCAGTCACATGACCCCAGTTTGGAATCTGCGCTCATCTGTGAAGAGAACGGGACACCAGTGGAGAACCTGCCTAATCTGATGTTTTCTGTCTCATGCCCATCACTCTGCAGGGTGCTGGGTGATGATACCAGGTCCCACAAGAGGATGCTGGGCCCTCATGCCACCTTCACGGAATCTCTTTCTTACAGCTTGGTCAGAAACATCACACCAGCAGCTGCTGGAGGTCCTTTTGTAGGGATCTGACATTCCTATTCCTGCTCGCGAAAAAGGAGCAGAAACCGGTCCTGCTGCTGGGTCCTTGTCCTTCTACAGCTCTCCTAATGAAACGGCCCATCTCCTAATATCTCCTCAACGCTCTCGAGTCTGTGCTGGGAGACCCAGCAAACCCTCTTGAGACGACTCGTATGGATGGTCGATCCTGGAGGAGCTGGACTACCAGTGGAACCAGAATGGGCTGCAGGTACCAGAACCTTTTTGGGCTTTTGTCCACTTGTTGTCACTTTCATTCCAACCAAAGCAGCTGAAACTGATTCTCTCTTCTTCCTAACTGGACCGACTGATATCTGTGTCATATCATATATCATACATCATATGATATATGATAGTTTAAGCGACTGGGTGTTGTACTGGGAAGTTTGAGTGATCCCTTTATCTTTTTGAGCAGTCTGAATGAAAATAAGATAGAGCTGAAGACGGTGACTAGAAGAGTTTGTTTAGCAGCCACGTCGGTCCGCAGCGAGATGGAGACCGTTAACGTAAAAGGGTCAACGTTTCTGGAAACATGCAAATCTTTTTGTTTTTATAAATCCAAAATGTATGCTAGGACGTCCTTCTGTCCTCATTCTTATTACTGTCTTCTTCACCTACAGCACAAATGTGTGTTTAAAATCAAATGTCTACCTTTGAGTAGAGCTTGAAGAATGGCGACGTCCACGTCCTCGTGATTCTCCTCCCTCAATCTGAAGACGGTCAGCAAGTGTGGCATCCTGATTATGTCCTGAATCTGGCGTGGGAAGCAGAGACACCATTAATCAGGGGCTGAAACTTCATTTGAGCTTCAGCCATTTCCAAAACCAAGAGCTTCACAGAGAAAAGGCATCATTTCTTTTAAACCAGGATTTCAACCGATACGTTGAAAAGTGCCGCTAGAACGGGAAAGATGCAAATAAACTTTGTTCATGTCAGCGGTCAGAAAAAAAAAGATCTAAGAATCCTGAGCATCGAAGCGGACAGATTTCCAGGGGCAGACTTAGAGTGGTTATTATGGGTTAGCTGGACGGAAGAGAGGCTATCAAATATCATCTCTCACTTCTCGTTTCCTTTTAGCTGCAGGAAACTGATGAGCTCTTTACCTCCTCAAGGAGATATTATTACAAAGTTTTAACGGTGCATAGTGCAGGGCTGAGATTCCTCAGATTTGAATACAGTTAAGGTTCAAAGTTAAAACAACTTAACCTCTTCAGTTTTTACACAACGTGAGACAAAAGTGTTTAAAGGAAACGGGTTTTCCTATTTGTACGATTACCTTCTTGGTCCATTCTATGATATAAAGATCGGGGAATCGTTCATACTCTTGGCCAAAGAACTTCTTCATTAACTGGTGGATGAGGGCGATGGTGACCCGGCTCACTGGCAGTCCTGCCACCTGGGCGATCACATCTGCTATCCTCCCAGAGCCCTCCAAGATCACACATGGCGTCCCGTTCAACATGGCGTTATAGATGGTCTGGGGGGGAAAAACGATGAGATGGTCAAATCCAACGGACGCACAGAGAGAGTGAAGGTAAACTGATGACTCACATTCAAGGTGCCCGGTCCTCCGTCTAAAACCACACACACCACCGGGATGGTCACCTCACTCTCTGGAGGTTAAAGAGGAAAAATCAAGCTTAAAAGCAGGAGAGATAAACAGAATCGGACTCCAGATGCTATCTGACATGAAATTGTATTTTAGTAGACAGTGACTCAGCTGTTCTTTGACCTTTGGTTCCAAGACGCTTTCCAGAGATGTATTTCTCCAGGCGGCTCCGTAGTTCAATCTCCACGCCATAGTGACCCTGGGTTCCATCGTCCACCAGCAGGAAGTGGGTGTGGTTGTTATCGAGGCAGGAGAGTCGGCCCTGACTCTTGATGTCCATCACATAATGGGCTGGAAAACAACCCTAATGAAGAGATAAGACTGTATGCAGACGACTCCCCTTTCTACAACAAAGATCAGAGCCGCGTTTGGATAACCATGTACCATCATACCTCTGAATCCACCAGAGCGTCCCTGTTGTGAATTATTCCCCATGTTGCAACTCCGATAGCTACGATCTGACCCTGCATGGACCTGCTGAGGGCGTAGTCCCTCACCGCCTGCCCCACGTGCTTCATCACGCCGGTGTGTGTGCCACCAGTCACGATCCATGCTCCTAAGTACAGCACAACATAAATATCAACTCATTAGGCATGTTTTCATTCATATTTTTGTCCATGTGGTATCAAAACTGAAAATCGTGTGGACGGACGGGCCGTCATTCCTAATCAGGACAGGAAATGATGAATTAAGTTCTTTTAGAAATAAGATTTTCTTTGTTTTTCACCTTACATCCTCCCAGCATTGATCCAGGATGTCATGGTTCTTGAGCTAGATAGAGTTCACACATTCCCATCCTCCATCCTCCAACCACCAAACCACAACTTCTCTTTGACACTTTTTTTTTTTAAAGATTGCAGAAATAATCAGTCATTTGTGAAGCAGTGAAGTTCTGGGGTGACAGAGGGATTAGCTGTTCCATCTGCTTTTGGTCTTTCTCCATCTTCATTCATCCTTTTCAGTCTTTTTTCTATTGTTTTATTGCTTTTAGGCCTTTATTTTTCTTTGGGATATGATGTCGTCTTTGATTAATCTGATTTATTTATCTAATATTTCGTAATTTTCTTTGCTTTTCATTCCTTCGCTATCAGTTTTAATTTGTTAGCTGCCATTTCGTCTTACTCTCTTCTTTACATTCTTGTTTCATCACGCCAATGTGTGTGTGTGCCTCGTGACAAACTATATAAAACATTCTATATGGTTCGGTCTATGGTTTCCCGTTTCCTCTTGTCATGCTTGAGTCTGAGTTTCCTGTTTTTGCCTCGTCTGACAAAGCACTTTGTAAACACTTATTCTTAAAGGTGCTATTATTATGTATTATTGTGTATTTAACAGACATAAGAGACAGTGGCAGCATTTCTCTCAGCAGGAATGTGATTAGAAATAATAAGACCTCGTCATCAACCATCCAGATCACCCACCAGAACACTAACCCTCCACTGGAAAAAGGTCCCCTTCCAAAATATGTGGAAGGGGACGAGTTGTTGTTGGCTTGTAATAAATACGTAAAAATCTGCATTAGAACAAGAGAACGTTTGCTTGGTAAGATTCCGTAAAATAAGTCTTGAGATATAGATCTATATAAATATAGAACGACATCATTGAATTAGCTGATTAATCTCATTTTGAACTATATTTGACTAATATTAGGAGATCAGAGGGTTACACCGCTGACTTTGGTGCCAGAGACTGGACCGCTTTGCTCTGAAGTTTTGTGTACTCTCTGGTAAGATTTAAGAGTGTTCATGCTAATGCTATATGCTAAAGTGAAGAAACAACTGACGGCTAGATTGCATAGAGGGGAAAAAATACAACAAATATTGTCAAATTTTACATCACGTAATAATGTTCGTAAAGATTTAGAGTTAGGGTCAAAATGGCCTCGGAGTCCAGAGGGTTAAGCTGTGTGTGGTTGAGGGCAGAGAAAACACGCCAGTGTCTGCTGTAGCATTAAGATTCACCTAAATTATTCATAAAAGAGCCCCGACCAGACAATAAAATGTTGTGAGTGGATTTTGCAGATAAAAGACATGTGCAATCAAAACGGCTTTGTGGAAACCATTTGAGCAAGAAATGATTTGAATGTTTCTGGCTGTGAGTAGCAGCATCAGCAGCAGTTTAGAATGGGACACCTGCCACGGTAAAGAGCACCAAGGAACGGAACCAGGAGGTAAACAGCATGTCAGAAAACCTTTGACTGCGTGAATCTGGGTGGAGGCGGTCCATAACTACACATGCAGTCATAAGAGAGATGCTTTCAGGAACTAATCGTCGGCACACCTTGACCTGGGCTGACCTGTTGTCTGGGCCACTTTAATGAGACCTCTGTGGAACACGTTCTTGAGGCGACCCTTCAGATAGAAGTTCTTGGCTCCTCCGGTCACTGAGACCAGCAGATTGGGAGGAGAGAGGTTCCACTGCTCTGTCAGTAACTGGTAAAGGATCTCCGGCCGGGTGTCCGTGGACACTCGAGCGTACTGAGAACGGACACACAAGCATAGGTAGGCAGACATTCACATGTTCTTTGGCGACTGTATGACAGTGGAGAAAATGGACACCTTGCCCGTCTTTTGTCCCGGACAACCGAAGCTGATGTCTCCAAAAGCATCAGTGGGGACATCCCCGATGTGTCTGGGTCTGTCCCAGGACTCGCCTGTGAAGTCCTCTGGCTTGATGGCTTCATCCACATGTTCAGACTTTAAGTAGCCACACTTACAAACATCCACTCTGGTGGAGAAACAACACTTCACAACCAAATCTAATGTCCACACACACATGACTGAGACAAATCTCAAGGTCACTTCATACTTTCATCAGCAGCAGAGCACAGATCAATCAATCCTACCTGACGCCTCGCTCAAAGAAGCAGCATTGCTTCTTGTGGATGTTCTCCCTGATCCAGGAGGCAAAGGCGCAGCGCTGGAGAGAAGGGGAGCAAGAAAGATGACTAACAGGTCTGGATGTGGTTGTCACCAGACTAGGAGCCAGCCGTAACTCCACCACTGCTTCACCCATCTCGTGAGCGACATGAGGGGGGCTACGGTGCAGAAACGAGCCTCTGGAGAGCTGGCAGCACCACGGGGGAGAGGAGCCTCTGCAGTGTAGAGGGAGCTGCTGGCTCACGCTCAGCGCCGCATCAGTGATGTCAGAGCTGTCCTAACAGCTCAGCTGACCGCTCAAACCTTCCACTCAGACACGGAAAGACGGCACCAGATCTGGATCGATGCAGAACTGCATCGCTGAGGATCGACTCATTATCATAATCTCCATCTGTATAAATGAAACCTTCACACTGGATTGGTTTTGTATATGATTATGATGCACTCGTGTCACAGCAGCAAACATATCTCACACCTCTGGGCAGTTAACAGATAATAAAACGTAAACTCCTGTCGATAACCAGCCTGTTGGAACTCTTGTGAAACTCACCTTTCTAAAACGAGAAACCACTCGACTCAGATGAAGATTGCTCTCCTGCAGGTGGTCGACCACCTGCTGGGGGTGAATCTTACTCTCAAATTTAGGCAGCATTTCTGTTTAAGAAAAAAAAGAAGCCCACCATCAGTGAAGGAGGACCAAACCGGACCTCCCTGTGAAGGAAGACTGGACAGGCTGGAGGCAGAGTGTGCATCTTATCAGCTATTTAATCCATACAGAGTCTGGGGCTTTAGCAAACACAGACTTGATCAAGCTGTCATGTGATCTGCTCTGCATTATCTTTACTTCCTGCATTGAGGAAACATTCAGCTCCGGCAAATGGATTTTTAATGTAAGACCTACATCCAATATCCTAAACCATTAATGAGTCCAGGTTCGCAGGAGTCTAAAATATTAGACTAGATATTCTTTTATCCATTAAGACTGAATTGAAACTTTACTTAATGTGTATCAATACACACTTTTTTCCCCCTTTCAATCAACTAACTATAATTTTATTAAAGCTATTACAATTTATCATAATTAACAGTAAATTGACATAAAGTTTTGCCAGCAAGATATTTTTATTTGTAATCCATTTTCACAGCACTATACATTTTGGACTGATCCATGTTTTTCACTGGCGTTTCATAGAACTACCTTCACATATTTCAGTCAGTGCTTTCAATCCTCAGGTGAAAAAGAAGAACGGTCACTCAATTTTCAAACATTCATTTGAAAGAAAATGTTGCCATTACCTTTCTTAGTGATCTCAGGCCCTCCTTTCATAACAGCATACACATAAAGTGTGTGTGTGTAACACCACGCTCAGGTGTTTCATGTCCAGGTGTTCTAGGGGTTGTTGCCAGGTGACATCTCCAGTATTCAGCCGGGGATCTTGTTACTAGTTGGAGCGTTGGTCTTCTTTCAGCAACATATTTGTATTTACAGCTCATTCATTCACACACAGAACAAATATGCTGTTTGCATTATAATGTATAAGACATCATCTAAGATAATTATCTGATCTCAGTCCTGGTGAAAAACAGGCAAATGATCCAAATGTCTCAAACTGTTTAAATGTAAAGCCGTAAATGTTCTTTATACAGCTTTATTCTTGATATTCAACTTCTTTCTGATACAGAGCATGTCTAACCCTTAAATAACGTAATAGCCCTTTATACATTTAACCTGAGCCGAGTTAGGAAAACACTGTTATAAATAATATAAGCAAAGTTACAGTCTTAATGTTTGCAGTAAAAAAAAATTAAAAACTGTGTTTTCTAGGTAATAAAAGAAAAAAGAAATTGTCAAGCTGATTAATTTGCAAATAATGGAAAGAAAATACAAGTTTGATAAACAAATAGATATATTTTTGATTGGGTCAGCATCCCAAAATTCATTTCAGAAATGTGTTTATTCTACCCTCCATACTTTTTATGTAAGAGAAATAGGTCTTGGATGAGAGCGCTACTCGGGGATAATTATTAACAGGGGCTTGGCAAAGTAGGTTGTTTCTGTTGTGAAACAGCAATTTTATTTTTCAATTCCAGAATGAAAGCCTAAGTTTTTTTTGATGATCAAAAATCGTGATCTAAAAAATCTGAGCTTTAATGGTTTTCAGTGAGGACGTTGTTATTTCACAACAAGCTACGAGGATAAATCTTGTCCACACACTACTAAACACACGCCCAGATGATTTTGATTAGATCATTGTAAAAATGTTGATTAAGTTAATAAGCTGCTTTAATGAAGTTTCAAATATGTGATAAAGATTTTCTTTTCTTTTCTTTTTTAAATTTCTGCAGTGGCAGCAGAGTGCTTGTGTTTGCGAACCACCAGCACTAGATGTCAGCACATCACAACAGATCTCAACTTCAAAAAAAAAAATCTAAATCCTGGAACCTGGTATTTCAGTCTATTTTTTTCTTTATCTGTGTGGCAAATTGTAACATGTCAATAAGATACGAATCTTAAAAAAAATATGTTAAACTCGGTCAACAAAATCAAATACGCATTCATTTATGCAAGCGTGGCAACTTTTTTTTCTTCTTAATTTTATTATCAATTAACCCTTAAGAAAAAATACCGGTTTCTCCTTAAATTTATATTATGGGATATTATATCAAAACTAGAACCAAAAAATAACTAAAAAACTTAAATAGACCAAATGTACCAAGCAGATTACATTCTTGAAATTATTTTTGAGATGCTGCCCTCGACGGGGATCGGAAACGTTACCTCTCGCTTTAACGCTAAGTATGTTTTCCAGCATGACTTTTATTTCATGGATAATTTTCAAAGGAAGAGCTGGATTGATATTTGGGAAAGGTCAGTTGTATATTTCTGACACTAGGGGGAGTCTCCGAAAGTTTACGGGTCATCTCAACTGTAGGTCCGATATAGTCCAAATTTGTTGCATCGACGCGAGGAAATCTATCTGGTGTATTCTATACTTTACTCAAATAGTCCATATTTTAGTCAATTATTGGAGCTTTTTGTTTATAGGCAATAAATGTACATTTAATTTGAGGAGTTCAATGGGGGGATTGCTCGTGACACAAGGTACTCTTTAGGACATATGAACACACATTCGCCTCTTTTAAATCTACTATTCCACAACATTTGTTTCTAACCTAAGATCAGTTTGGTCAGCACAAAAATGTCAATAAAAATAAGCTGCTTTATATGAATTTGTTCTAAATTTGTTCTCAGCACTGGTTCAATGGCAATAATGAGAGTTTAATAACCTATTAGAATTGTTAAAAAATGGGCAGAACCTTCCATTTTAGTGTGAAAAACATGCTGGAAGCCTACAAGGGTTAAAAATAAAGGATGAAGCTGACAGTGATGTCACCATGGTTACTGATGATTTAATTTGTATATCTCTGATTTATGGGGATATTTAAAAAAAAGAGTAATACTATAATGAGAAAATCAGATCAACATTCTCTGAAAACTTAACTACAAAATGTCTCGTCTGTCAAAGGTGCAAATATTTATATTAAGCAGAGCAGAACTTTGATATTTGAGATTCTGCTGGAAACACCATCACAGTCAAAACAGCTAATGTCATCCCAAAATTATAAATATAACAAAATAAACAGCTGCTGATGTTTGTCTCTGCAGTTGTAATATTCCATCAGTACTTTCAGGGCAGAATCTTCCTGTGGACCTTGGTTAATTTGGCTGATTTATCTGCAGAGGTCAAAGGTGAGCATTGAAGAATTTCCAAAAACGAAAAGAGAGACACTTGTTTCCCTTACGGCACAATATTTATTCAACAATATACAGATTCATTTCTCTCTACATCTCAGACTGATCCTCAGTTGCTTTTAGAATCATCTTGCTTTCCCCTTTGTACATTTTGTATTTACAAGATTTAAAATAAGTCTCTCTCTCTCCGTTTATACAACATCGACACTACAGTGTTTTTCACGTGGTCCAGCGGATACCTGCTGAGATCAGCCATTTAGAATTTCTTTATGTTTCATACACCAGATGATGTTTGTTAGCCACAGAGCAGCAGACGTACAGACGGGCTCAAACATGCACCAAAGTCCATGAGTGGCGTTCTCTCTCTCCTCTCTCTGTGAGGATGACAAATCGACAAGAGATCCTTCACTCTGCAGCACCACAACAGGGTGTATAAATAGAATCACTGGATGGGGACCGTGTTGAGGACTTACACCTTTAAAAAGAAAACACATCCATCCCATCCCACCCAACAGGCATCGATGAAAGCAAAAAGAAAGAAGGGGGAAAATGTTGCATAGAATCGACTCTGAGTTAAAGAACAGAAATGGTGGTGCTGCCAGTTTTTAAAATGTAGCTTTTCTGAAACTCCTGAGATCTTCAAGGATCCCTAACTATTTGTTATTTTTTTTGGTTTCTCAAAAGAAAATAAATAGCTGTACCCTTAGACGTTTCACAAAAATAACATTGTGTTGGATGTGCCATCACAGAGAAGAACTACTTTGAAGACACTAAAACCCTGCATTGAGTGTATACACATTTTGCACATCTATATATATCTATATAATCATCTCAATAACGATCTTTATGAGGAGCGAGTAAAGTGCATTGAACTGGATGAAAACAAAGCCCACAGGAATCACATGCATGACAGGAAATTAACTTCACTCGCCAGTAAAAGTGACCCAGTTTGAAATTTAACCACTTCTAAGATAATCTTTTAAATGTAAGTGGACCTTAGGTGGATTTCTTGCAAAATTCTTTTTCCATGCCCGGTCAGGTTTGATTCACCAGCTGGTGTTCAGTTCCTGTCTCAAACACATACAACATCAGACACTGAGGGAGATTTGTCTCAAGGTGAACATACAGCACCAGCATGGCTGCTGGTGACCTTGGCCGGGAGCGGCTGGCGCCCTTGAATGACATCAACTCGTCACCAGTTTAAAAAAACAGCAACAAAGGTGCCAATCAACTCACAGCAAAATACAGCAGATGAGGAAGACGGCTCGTTGTGATTGTGAGCCCCACAGCACTGGGATGGACGGCAGACGGACCCGGTGGGGAAAACAAAGGAGAAGCACGGGATGCCAGAAACCCGACGATTGAGGCCTGAATAATTTAAGGCTAAAGCGCACACGAGACTCACACGGGACTCACACGAGACTCACACGAGACTCACACGGGACTCACACGGGACTCACACGAGACTCACACGGGACTCACACGGGACTCACACGGGACTCACACGGGACTCACACGGGACTGGAGCAGCAGCCGGTGGAGGAGGGAACACGGGTGTGTGGGATTTTCACTGCAGACGGAACTGACTGTTATTTACATGGATCATTCATTCACAATTCAAAGGACCACTAGAGCGATGCGGTACGACAGCTGACATCTACAGTACACCGATGCATATATACTTGTTGCACGCGCGAAGGTCAAAGCATAGTGACGAGTGTGAAAGTGCACACCAGTGAGGAGCTAAAAGCAAATCCATGGCAAAAAGAGGTGAAGCTGCATCTAAGGACACGTTGAGCCGTTTCATCCCTCCACTTCCAAATAAGACCAGTAAAGAGAAAAAGAAGAGGCATTTAACATAAGACACAAGTTAAAAAAAGAAAGAATCTTTAAGGAGAGGATGTGTTTTGGCACATTTGGCATAGACAAACGTGGACGAGATTTTTTGGGTTTGGCTCTGAAACAGCACTAAACATGCGGACAATCTCGCCAGTTCACATCAGCTCTACAGAAGGCGACGCAGGCATTTGACCGCAGATCCAACTTCGTGCACATGGGGGATTACAAAGAAAATTGCACTTCAAAAAAATCATCGCATAAACAAAAAAAAGATAAGCAGGTTAATTTGTACTGGAATCCAGATTATCAGTGTGGTTGATTGATGACAGCACAGAAGAAAACCTGAAAATCGTCCTGTTCTGAATTTACAGTTATGATTTTTGCACGATGCCACTGAATGGAAACACAAGGCTGAATATTCATTCATGACTCCTCATACTTTACATGGCGCTTGACTTGTGTTTGGTCCGCACTATCTGACTTGTGTTTGGTCCGCAGTCTCATGGTTGGTCAGGTGTTCTACTTTCAGACCTAACGGTGTCATAATTAAAGCCGGCGTCTGACCAGGAGACCGGTGTCTGAGTGGCAGGTGAACAACACGATGAGGTAGAACAAAACCTTTCATGAGCGACCAATCAGAGCACAGAATACCAGACGACTGTCACAGCAACTGACACCAACCAAATCCACCGGCTCAGACGTGACACCCCATGCAAACACATACGTACAAGTGCTTTCAGAAGGAAGGACCCACTAAGTATTCTGAACCTCCAACAATCCACTTTAAAATACAGCGATTTCCTTTTAGCTTCACAAAGCTGCTCTAATATTCTGCCTGATTCAGCTTCAGGTTTTAAATGAAGCAGAGTCGAGCCCTCTTGGAAACGCAGACTGACGTTTTCCTCAGATTTGTCCAATTTAAAAGCTTGAGGCATGACAAGAAATTAAAAAAAAAAAAAGCCCTCACCACATTCCAGTTTGGTTCGACAACAATCTCAGAAGTGTACACATCAAACGAGAACAAAAATCCAAACATGAGAATCGCTTGATTTTCTGCCGAGTCATTGTGAAGGAAAAACAAATGCTACCATCTTTGGACCGTGATTTAAACAATAAAATCATTCTAAAGAAATTTTATTCATAAAACCATTTATGATCAACAGCAATCAAAGAAGATAAATCAGCAAGACGATTGCACGTGAGCCCGGGAATGAAAGGGAAGGAATAAGGAGACCTCACTCTTCTCAGCATGAGCGATGGCCTTATTGCTGATTGGTTTTTTTGAGGAACGCAAAAAAAAGCTCCAAAAAATAAAACATTTCTCTCTTGACGTTTCCTCCTCCTGAGGAGTTTCTGTGGAATGCTCGGCTCGGTCAGAGGGAGGATGAAGTGAGATTCTGGACTTGTTAACACTTGTCGTTACAGCAGCGGGACCTCACCCTTTATGTTACATTTCGAAACCACCAGCAACGACGGCTGATCACCATTTTAAGTTTAATGGAGACTGGAAGGGTGGAGGCAGAACTCTGAAGATCTGAGGGTGTGTTCCAACACACAAACACACACAAACACAGATAGGTAGACAGAAGTTTTCATTGTAGGCCTGTGAAGAGAGAATCTGCCTGAGGGTGTGTGCCGTGAGCAGGATTGTGTGTGTGTGTGTGTGTGTGTGTGTGTGTGTGTGTGTGTCAATGGAGCCCTGCTCTGCACATTAAACCTGTGATATGATCTGCATGTTGAAGCTGGGGGAGCGGGACTGCTTAGTGAGAGGAGTTCCAGCAGACAGGAGGTCCTGGGCCTCCTCTGGCCTGACAAGGTGCTCCTCCTTCAGGCTGATGGTGGACAGGCGGTGGGAGCCTCCCGTCGGGAGCCCTCCTTCTTTGTCGGAGCCCCCAGCCGCTTCCTCTCTGTCTTCGTCGCCTCCGTTCAGGTTGAAATTCATGCAGTCAAAGGACTTGCTGGAGGACGTGCTGCCAGTCCGCACCAGCGTGGGCCCTACCGGGAAGCTCAGGTGCTTCTTTATTGGGCTCAGCTGGATGGCGTCCAAGTTGATGCTGGCTGGAGGCGACTGCTGCCTCTGGTGATGCCTCCTCCCATCTGTCTGGTGAGCCGCCGCCGAATCTGCCTCCTTCTCTCGCTCTCTCTCCTTGTCCCGGGAAAGTCGGGCTGTAATGGCTTTCTTGATGCTGTGGCTGTTGAGGCTGCCGCCTCTCGGCCCAACGCCACTGGATGCCTTGGTTCCGCTGGGCTGGCTGCTGTTAGACGCCCCGGAGGAAAAACCCTCGTCAGGGTCGTTGAGATTAAAGGAGTCCTCGCCGCCACTCATACCGTCAGCATCTGGATATGAACACGGAAACAGAAAAGAAAAAAAAGCATGATAGAACCGAGGAACGAGTATCGTCAAACCAAGACCGAGGTTCCGTTTTAAAAAAAGGTGATATTTGACAGATCAACACAATGGTTTTTGCTTTCAGTGTGGCGGAGATATTTCGACATACAGCGGTCAACTTCCAAAACACAGTGCTGTGAAATAGTATTGGACCCCTCCTGATTTTTCTATTTTTTTGTGTATCTCAGTTTAAACTGTGTAGGACAATCAAGTTTAAAGTTTGAGTTTTTTAATTGTGGCAAAAAGGTTCTTCAATCGCCATCGTGGCCAGCAACACCTGCAAACAAATGTTTCCAAATTTAACCATCTCAGTTGGGTTCAGGTCCAAACTTTGACGAGGCCCCGCCAAGAACATTAATTTTATGCCTTTTGAGCCATTCAGAGATGGAATTATTCTTCTGCTCCAGATCAGTTTCTTGTCTCTTCCCTCAATTATCACAGCAGATGTAACGACACCGTCTCTCAAACCTTCCCTTTGGACCAGTCAGTCCCCAGAATATCCTCCCAACAAACCCTGAAGGTCAGAGTGTTTGGTGACAAAATTCAAAGTTCAAAGTTCTTCTGGGTTAACAGGTGCTTTCTCCTTCCCTCACTCTAATGGATGCCATTTTTGAATAGTTCTTTTCCAACAGTGGAGCACAAGATGTCTGACTTTATTGAGGTGAGAGAGGCCAGCAGTTCCTCTGCTGACTTCTGAGGATTTTTTTTGTAACCTCCTGAATGAACCTTTGCGACGCTCTTAGTCAAACTTTGCAGATTCGGCCATTTCTGACCGCTATTGTTCCAAGTCTGCTCCATGTGTGGATTATGTGGCACATCGTGGATCTGTGGAATCCCAGAGCCTTGAAAATAGCTTTGTGGTTAGGGTTAGGCTAACCCTAACCCTTCCCAGACTGATGCATTTCAATCACTTTCTTATTTTGGCCTAGTGGGCTCCGGGTGAGACCTTTGACATATGAGCATACTTCCTGCTTCTAAAGTGGTCAGTTTAAGTGTTGACATGATTGCACAGGGCTGGTATTTAATCAGGTCCTGATGCCTCTAACCCAGCTGGAACCAGCTATCAAAGAAGTTTGGTCTTTTGGTTTTCTTCATTCATTTACTTGATAAATACTTTTTCACACAGGCCCAGTAAGTATTGGTATAACCTTTGGTTCAATAAATACAATCATTATCGAAAAAAAACTCGCATTTTGTGGCGAGTAAGGCTGTTTTTGTTTGATGATAACTTTTGTAAAAAAACAATTGACAGTTTAATATGAGCTACACAAAACAATAGAAGAAGCTAGGAGGGTGTCCAATACTTTTTGAAAGCGCTGTAAGTCGATTGCTATTCATAGTTGAAGAATTACAAGTAAGAGTCTAGACAATAAATCACCACAATACAGACAAAGTGCCTCTTGCAGTGACGTGAACAGCTCTGTGACAGACACTGGCTTAGAAGCAGACCTTAGGGGGGCTTCAAACAATCCAGGAACAACACTAAGCCCCGGCTGCTTCAATAGCTCCCTTATTATGCAACAAACAGAACCGCAACACTAACAACTATGCATCTATGATGTCTTCAGTCCCACTAGCTATTTGAATTTTATTTTCTGCATTTAAAAGGAGAGTAGAGCTTTTATAGCAAAATAAGCTGCACTGAAAACATGCTAACTGATAGCAACTACTTCATTGAACTCTGATAGACGTTGACATGGAGAAATCTAAACATGAAAACATTTAATAGTCCGTCTACGACCTCCTTGTTCGAAAGCTGAAAGGAAAAAAAAAAGAAGATGATATAGTAAGTTAGAGAGAAGCACGTTATTGACATATATGCAGGGCAAAGCCTGTGAGAGAGAAGAGACAGAGGATCAGTTGTCCGTCATGCATCATGGAGACAGGCAAAACTGGACCAAAGCACAGGCAGAACCAGAAAGGTAATAGAAGAACGGAAGAGAAGAAGAGGTGGTCCGGACTGACATGCACATTACATGAGGAGGAGACACATGCTCTCCTACTCCCTTATTTCTCCTGCAGCGCTAGCACAGAGGTCACATGGCTGGCTCGGCCGAGACGAGCCCGCCAACCTACGGAGAGCGCTGAGGCGAATTTGTACACCTCATTGGATCGCAATGCAGTTAATCAATAGTACTTCAGTTAGAGCTGACAGCGCACAGGGCTTAACGGTCAGTCCGTAAGCCATCATAAGTTTAAAATAACAAAAAACAAAGTGACACCAACCTTTAAGTTCACAGGAGAACAACTGCAGCAGTGTTTTCTGCATGTTTTAGCCTTTTGACCAGAACTTTATCTGACGTCTATGTGGTAATCAATTCTTTATGCTCGCTGTCAGGTTCCTACACGCCTGGCAGGCTCAACTTTAGAGCAGACTGTGTAAAACCAGCACACACATATTTTTACAAAAGGAAAGCGCTGAATAGGTGTACACATAAGAAATGTGAAAATGGTATTTTACGTTTATTTTTGAGTTGTAGTGAAAATGCTGGTGTAGCACAAAGCAGCTGATCCTGATGCATTTGAAGGTAAACATTGCCTTCACTTATGGGAAATCTTGGCTACTACTTTTAAGACAAAGAAATAATGGACCGAATACTTTGAACTAATATAACATGACCAGAAGTCCAACTGACTGTGTTTATTTTCACTTTAAAGTGAAGTTAATTTAAAAATCTGACTCTAGTGGCCAAAAGCCTTTTGGTCTCAAGAAACTGCAGTTTGTAGTTGGTCTGCTCTAACGTGCCGTAACACGTCTCGTAGAGGCAAACATCGGCAGAATGCGGCTCTGGATCGAGGGGTGCATTTAAGAGGAATTCCAGTGATTTTAAACTGGGTCCTCTGTTTACAGATTCTGCTGAATAAATATGACATGTGCTTGAGAGTTTTTTTGGAACAGACACATTGCACAGCAGATATTTGGACCTGTCACAGCAGGAAAACAAAGGCTTGAATTATTGAATTTCTGTCAAACAAAACTGCTTGAAGGGTTATTTTTGCAGAATCTGGATTGATTTTAATGAGAGATCATGGGGAGGAGACAGGATGGCGTTGAGCAAACACGGACATAAACCCAGTGTAATGAGCCGATTTTGAGTCACATCCAAAGATCTGAGTGACCATTCTAGATTTCAAAACATGTAGCAACCTTCAACAAAAAAAAATGGGTGTCTTAAAATATTCCGTCAACTGAAACATGTTTTATTAAATGCTGACTGAATCGTGCTCATGCAGGATGAATAAAGGCCTGTTCCCACTCACTGAGCAGAGGAGATGAAACATAACACGGTAGAATACAAAATTAGCCTAAAGCAAAGCTCCTATACTGACAGGCTAAATGGAAGACCAGCTCCTGCGGAGGGGAGACAGCTGACGGTTGCCAACTCTAAACTTCAGAAGATGTTTAGCACTGAGAGAGGAGGCGCAGAAACGAGACGTAGGGTGCAGTGAACCATTGTTCAACGCTGACACATTTCCTCTGTTAATAGAGAGAAAACATATCACATGTAGATGCCCATTATCAGTCATGGAGATCTCTGAAAGACCGAGCTGCAGGTTGGGCACTGAACATGCTCAGTGAGTGACAAGGGCCGCAGTCTAGGTTACGCTGGAGACATGATGAGGAAAACGAGGACATGACATGGCCCATGCAAACCAGCCACTAGCCACACTTCCTTCAACCCAGAATAGGCGATTCGTCCACCCTGACTGATAATAGAATTCGAAGCAGAGGGTCTTACAGACTGGATGAGTTTGTTACTCTGGGGAAGTGAGGAGGCAGCCAAAATGCGGACGGCGGAGTTAACCCTCTTTAGCGGAGGAGGGACAGGAGAAAGAAAAGGAGGAGATGGGCTTGGGAGATAGAGATTGAAGGAGGAACCTCCATCTGAGACCTCTTTGCTCTGAATATCGGCCCCTGACCCCTACCCTCCAGTGTGATGGGAGGAATGACACTGCTGCTGCTGCTGCGGTTTTGAGGACGCCCTCCTCTCTCTTCATTGGCTGCGAGGTCCCAGGGAGAATGGTGGTGGTGGTGATGTTTCTGGGCGAGGCTAGGAGGATTGACGATGAGGCTCAACTCTGCGTCAGTTGAGTAGTCAAAACAATCTGGGAGTCAATAACACAGACGGGGAGACAAGTGTCTTTAGTTGCGGCCTGCCTCGACCGATTCCGGCCTCATCCATCACGGCCTGACAGCTGTCTGTTTTCTCGTATTACAAAGTAAAAATGGAACAGGCTGTTATTTAAAGAGTTGAACTGCCCCATTGGTGGCCCATGTATTGGGTAAAAATGGAGTCAGTGGAATTTACAGGCATCATTTTGTCGTGAGTTTCTCTTAAACTACAAAACTAACTGGTGAAACAAAGGACAGCACACGCGTGATACACGGAGCAAGCAGCAAAAGAAGCGAGCGGCATAAGCATTTCAACAAAGACACTATGACCACAAGTACAAACAATAATGGTCATGAAACACCATTTGGACGATGCTAATGGTGTGACCGGTTTACACAGAAACATTTCCCTCTCGCTACTGAGAGCAAACAGGCAAGGCTTTTTCTCACCAAATAGTTCCCGCTTGAGGCCTTTTGCGGATCATAAAAGGTAAGAGATTGTCAGTTTACAGCTTAAAGCATGACTTCAGATCCGTGCTAAAAACAATTATTCCTAAGGATCTACTGAGCGGTCGCATCTACTGAGATCTCTCCTGCGCTAAAGCCTGCTCCACCTCCCAGCGCTCCACCTTACCCCCTCTTTTCCAGCGGTGACGTCTTATGGAGGCAGTGGTGATGGCTGAGATGGAGATGCGGCTAATGGTGGGCGTCACCTCCACCTGGAGCACCTTGCGTCCCCGCGGTGCATCAGGAGCGCTGTCTGGCAGCGAGTTCTGCATGGCGTTGCCCAGCTGGAGTCCCCACACAAACACAGATCAATGTGCAGGAAATGATCGAACAAGGAGGGTAGTTAACAAGATTTAATGTCGGATTGTGAGCCAAATCTGGCGCCGGTTTTAAAAATAGTGGGGAGGTTGTGCTGATTCATGTACAGTAAGAAATGGGATATGACTATGTTTAATGTTTATGTGCATTTAACTATGTGATTTACTTTACACAGTAATTGCTGTCGGTCTCACCAGGAGAGGTTGGGAGTAAAGTTCCAGCTGGGCTCTGTACAGAATGTCCTCCAGAGCTTCTCGCCCCATCTCCCACTCACCATTGTATCTATGAAAAACAAAGCAGAGCGGCATTTAACAACAGAGTATTGTGAATATATATGTGTAAGTAAGAGTGGCTGGTGAAATGGCGCGACGTCTTGGTCACATCCTCCTCCTGAACCATCATTATCTAGCGATGCCTGCAGATCCAGAAAAGAAGGGGGAGGAGAAGAAGCCGAGACGTGGAATCACCCTATTGTGAGTTAAATCTGTGATTTACTTTTTTCTAGAAAAATGGTTCGAAAATAGAAACTTTTACCTTGAAGATACTGTTAACATTGCTAATCTAGGTAAAGTCAACTTTACCTGTCACTAAGTTTAACTTCTTCATACTCTAAATATATATTTGAATCATCTGCTGTGAAAGTATTCGGTATACTGGAAATTTTTCATACCATTATCTATTACATTTAAAAACAAATTGAAATTTTGAAATTCAAAATCTTTTTTTTTTTTTTTAAATCTCTTAAGATACTTGTAAATTTGTTTCATCACTAACAATTTTTTTTCCCATACTTGTCATGTTTTTTTGGCTTTTTCTGCACTGTCTTTCACTGTTTGCTCCTGTTGCAGCAAAATCTCCCCTCTGGTTTTCCACAAAGTCCCATCTCTCTCTCCAAGATAAGGTTTATGATATGATGATAGAAGTCAATTCTGAACAGTCTACATTTTTTTGCGATGTCAGAACACACAACTTTTTCATGATCACTGGAGTCAGTTGTTATATCTTGTAAAGGGTAATAGCTTAAAGTACTAGCACCTGACACTCACTGCTGCTTCATAAGATGTACATACTTGGTTAAGGGGTCAACACTCAGATGATGAGCACTGAACACGCCTAAGGGGAGAGAAACAAGGATGTATTCAAGGGCTTGTATTGATTTATGTTTCTGTTTATTGCCTGGCTCTAAAGATGAGGGATGTCTTTTTATAAAGTGATGCTACAGCCCTATTGTTTCGATCGAGAGGGTTAAACGGACAGAAAAATGTTAAATCATCAAAATATATTGAGAAAATACAGTATTGGCTCCAGACCTGCACATACAACAAACAGACAAACTTTTCCTTTCAGACTAGAAAAGGGCAGACTGGAATGAAGGGGCAAATTAAAACACTGTCTGATGTTGTGAAGGACGGAATATAATAGAAAAACAGTCAAGAACACACTTTAAACCTGACAGGAAAATAGTTGTGTGTGTATTTGTTCTGTTAACTCTGCATCTCTCTCTCTCTCCCTCTCTCTCTCTCTCTGTGGTATTACGGTGCAGTAGCATTAGTGGACACATTAACCTAAATCCCAGAGCGTCCCAGACGAGTGCCAAGGTCCCTCTGGTTGTGTGGGGCTGTGGATTCTCGTTTATCTGTCCTTCACGCGGGCCTGCTTTGGCCAAGGGTGAACGTGAGAGCACAGGCTGTCTGACCTGTGGTAGGGATTACTAAAAAGACCATTATTCTTTCCCATGCATATGTAGTCTGGGTAATGACTACAGCCCTCCTCTCTCCAAGGAGATATGGGGGTGATGAGGCTGAATGCAAAATCATTCTCTCCTCGCTGCACCATCCTTAAGAGTGGGGATATCCAGTCCGAACCGTATCAGGGGATCCATTTCGAGAGCACTGGATATCATCACGGATTCATAATCAGCTTTGCAACGACTGTCCTCGCAGGAGATGAAATCACCTGCTCCCACAATTCACTGCCGGTGTAATCAGTGTGTAGGGTGGGATTTTTTGTCCTCGTCGGAGTGCTAGCATGTGCTGTTAAGATTTTCTGCAGCAGATCACAGCAAACTGGAAAAACCACTGACCTCATTAGTGATATTCCGCAGATGCACAACCAGAAAAAAACGCGAAACACTCTGTGCTCCAGCAAATAAAGGAAGGGTACATGATGATATCAGTTTAGCACAGGAACATACCTGACATGATCGTCCACATGATTATTACCTTTACACAGTGTGCTCGGTGATCTTGAGAAGTGATGTGACAATGTCACTTAAAGCAGTAATCATAAGTTATTTAATAATAATAATGACTGAGATAACAAGGTGAAATTGGTCACTCATGGTGACGAGTTGAATTTTCACCTGAGTCGGCAATTCCATACAGATTTATGGAGCCTCAGAGTTTCAGGCCATGGTTGTGCAAAAGTACTTTTTGGGTCCGCGCTCTGAGCTTCGCTTTGTTTTTTGCTTGCAGAAAGCTGCCGTTTCTGATCAAATGTTCATACCTTCATGACTCAGCAGTAAATGTAAGATGTAAAACTAGCTGATGAACATAAGGGTCATGTTAGATTTTAATAAACGTAAAAAAAAAAAGAAAAATTGGTCAAAGAACAGTGAATATTAGTATTTGCCACACACTGCTTCAAAAATACCTACATGGCGTGATAGACACCAGTCAGCATCTGCACCATGAACTCAGGGTCCAGTAGCACACGGTTACATGGTTCTTTCCAAAGCTTCTGTTGTTGCCGGGGGAACCCGCATACACATAACCTGGGGGGGGAACACACAGGAGGTTAATGGAGTGAAGTCATACAGCAGGGATATTCAACAGAAAACTGCAGGAGGTCCAGTAAGTCAACCCTGCTACAGTCTCAGGCCCCAAACCCTAAAAAGATAATATAATATAAAGCAATAATAATAACAACAAGGACAAAATTAACAATATTAATGTACTACAATAACACAGAACAGTTTGTGCATTGGTAAATGTTTAGGGACATGCAAATCACTTTAGCCCGAATTTCATAAAAAGATGAAAATAAGTAAATTAAAGAAAGAAATTCTGAGATAGTCATCATTAAGAAACCTGAAATTGGTTCATTGTTTTTGTTTGGGGGGATTTCAATAGAGTTTTATCGTTAACATACATGTATTTTGGATAGAGGGACAGAGGTGTGTCTGTGTGTGTGTGTGTGTGTACCCCGATTATGAGGATGTAAAAACCTAGAAAAAAAAGACGAATTTGCTAAATCATTGATTATATTAATTTTCATTGATAAAGAGAAAAGAAAAAAGTGTGTGGTGTGTGTTGGTTGTTGGAATTATGGCACACTTGTCTTGATACCATTCCATGAATGAAACAATGTTTTATATTTGAAACTTCGGATGCGTGCAGATGCTGCACGGGATGAAGTGCAAACATTGATGACCAAAGTTAATAATAGGCCTCAAATGAGGTAAATCTTTTTTTTTGTGAAGTCAAAAGGCTTCACAGTCTGGCTGGACGGCTGTCTTAGATCAGGCGAATACAAAGAGTCGGTGGAGGAGGACCAAACAGGATAGAGGTTCTAAAAGATTGTAGAAAAGACCAAATGAAAAGAACAACAAGTTCTGAAACGTCTTGAGTAAACTGAAGAAAAGGAAGCCCGTCATGTGGCCCTCAGAAGGAACTAAATCTTGGATGCAGAACACATGTAGAGGTCGGGCAGGTTAGAGTACAGGGTGTCCACACAGGGAGACTCAGTGACGGAGCATTGTTCTTGTTCTCTGAAATCTTCAAAAGTTGGTTTACCGTCTGTCTAGACTGAGCTCGCTTCAGGCACTGTTTGTCTGCTCGCTCCCTCGCTCACCGTGGGGAATTCTTAATATCCTCGATTGTCTTCAGGCTTTGGTGGAACAATCATCGGGCAGCGGCTCCACTGCAGAGCATCATACTGTGAATTCCACATTGATCATAACTGCAGGGAATCTGCATGTTTCCAAGACAAGCTGATACAAGTTCACTGAAGCTATGCTTTCACTCAGCCAATAACAAACAACAGAGCCCTAATGGGATTGTTCTCATCAAATCCTCCAGCATTTTGGACAGTCAGGGAAGAGGTCGGTGTTTGGTCAGAGGGTGGGCGGAAAGTTTTTGCTTGATTAAGGAAAGAAACAGTTGAAGGCAGAAGAAGAGATGGTGGTAAATAAAATTAATCAAATGGTTTCCACATGTGTTTTGCTCACCTTGAGCTCATCCTGCAGACGGACTGGTAGGACAACAGGGGCATGTAGACGACAGCAGAGTTGTAGCAGAGCATAAGGAAACACAGCACTTCAAACCTGTGGAGGACAAAAATACCCTTCTTAAAGGTCTAATTAACTCTGTTAGAAAGAAAACACCAGGAATGAAACAAACCAGGAATCTAAACAAGACTCTTGTGGAGATGACATATGACCCCAGCAAATTGTTGTGACATATTCTTAAGTACACAACTTATCCTCCATTCTTTTAGTGTGGTAAGATTGGTTTATACATTGCTCAGAGTTTGGAGAAGATGGCCGGCTAAAGTCGCCTACAACCATGTTTTCATAGAAACCACTCATGGAAAAAAATTTGTATGAAATCAAAAGTAACAAGGCTGAAAGGCTCAGCTGTTACAAGCAAAGATGGTAAGGGGTTGCTTCTTCTTGGCTACTTCGAGAACAACCGTACGAGCAAATAATCCAACAGATTAAGAGGAACGTCTCAGTGTCGTGTAATTGATGCCTCGTATGCAGAACCGACTACAATACTATTGTAGTATGAGCTTAATGAAGGTATGCACTTTAAATGATCCATTTCACATATAGGTACAAATCATAATATTGTCCATCCCATTTAGGAGAGTGTGCGTGTGTATGTGTGTAAGTGTGTGTGTGTGTGTGTGTGTGTGTGTGTGTGTGTGTGTGTGTGTGTGTGTGTGTGTGTGTGTGTGTGTGTGTGTGTGTGTGTGTCTGCGTGTGCGTGTTGATGGAGGAAAACCAGGACCATAATTCACTCCTGGCTGGCCTGAGCATCAAATGGATTTCTTGATAAACTACTAGGCCCTGCTTAAATCCATCGACTAAACTAAAAATCCTCTATGTTCATCACATCGGAGGGCCACACTGTTCTGGATGACTGGTCTTATCTGTGCTACCATTACATCACCGTCTCAGAAGTGTGTCTGTCTCTGTGCCTGCATTTGTTTGCAGCGACACGTGCATAGCGTGCCAACCTGCTCAATTGAGTAGAGCGGAGGATCATTTTCCGGCAGGATTCCAGCACGCTTCATTCTTATGCTGAGATAACCATTCATCCACAGCAGCAGAGAAAAAACCAAAGAGCCAAAAAAGCTTTCAGGCCAGCCGAGTCTGGCCAGAGGAGGCGGAATGGCCGAGGAGTTTTGCTGAGATCAGGTTCAACGGTGTTTTCCAACAAATAATAGAAAGTATTTATAAATCCAGATAAAAACATCCGATGAGACAAAACAGGAGTCGGGGCTGTGATACCACCCGTGTTCACTGTAACGGATAAACCCGCAGCGCTGCCATTACTCTCATTACTTATTCAGTTTGCCAGCCTCGCACAAAGTCTCTAAACAGCTGCAATTTAATCTGTGACATTTGTAATGCATCTCAGATTATTCCCTCTCTGTTGACAGCGGTACCTGTTCTGAGCTGTGAAGGTCTCCCTCTGAGGGTGGAGGCCGCTGTACACCACTTTTATCTGGTCATGTTGACAGAGGGCCCCCTCCGTCAGCGCCATGGATCCCAGGCTAGAAGGCTGCACACACAGATACAAAATGTCCAGGTTTTTGACATGCTAGTAGATCAGCAGTGAGGATGTTAGAAGAAGCTGCAGCAGGATGGACTGAGATGGAATATTGTTCACATTTTCTATCAACTCTGAGTCAGGTTTTATTCCACACATCATATGACATGCCTATAATGAGTATTTTAGTGTGTTACATACTAACTCAACAACTCACAAGCAGGAAAACCGTCCGGATCTGTAGAAGAACGTGCAGATATTCAACAACAGAGTGATAAAAGGAACTAGCCTGTTCATAGTGTATCACACAGTATTTCTCCCTGAGGGGGAGCTCAGGGGCAGCAGAGCAAATCCTGTTTGCAGATCTTCATCTCCTTAACTCTTGGAGTCTTAATACCATTTTTGACTACTTTTTATTTTATTTTATTATTTAATCTCTTTAACATAACAGTCCCGAACCAAAAAACATAAAGAAACACAAAACAGATTGAAAAATAGATTTCTTTCACTATAACAATCACAAACAAGCACAAGGGGGAAATTCTGATGACGGAATTGAAAATACAGATTGTGGATGTGAACATGGGTAAATGAAATCCAGGTAGAATCATGTCATTTAAAAATATTTCAGTATGCAGTCAAACATCCCTAAATGGCCCTGTTCCATTTATACATCTTCGTTTGATGAAAAATAATGAAGGTTTTTATGTGACATGTGGTCCTAGTTGATAGCAAGTGCAAAGATGATTTTTGGATCAACCTTTTAACACCATTATCTGGGATTTCGAGTTGTCTATCAACCCCAAACCAAAGCGGCGCGATCGTTAGACACTAAGGGATAATGAGTTAAATAAAAAGACAGGTTGGCGCAGTTAACGACAGGAAAAGTCTAAATTAAGTTAGACTTTTCCTGTGGTTTGTTAAGTTTGTTGGCTGAATCTAAGCAGAGGAGAAAGGATTAATTCAGAAAGAGAAGCTGGAGGGTATGTTGATGCTGGAGGCCTGAGGATAAGACCATGTGATCCAGAGAGCCGCACTACAGTGTGCAAAGCTCGCTTAAACACACAAACGACGCCCCTCCAAATCCCGCCTCCATGCTTCCCTCATTCTCTCACAGTGGAGGAAAGAGTCTCTCAAGCTTGTAATTACAGCAATAAATCAACTTCAGCACATGCCAGGCACTGAAGTCTTATCAACACTCATGAACACACACCAGCACCCACTGAGAGCTGTCATAGTGTACAACAACTTTCTGTTCATACATTTCTCTGTTAGGGAGAGGAGCGAGAAAAAGCCTGAAATACTGTCCAACAGCCCGGTCCTTCCACACAGTCCTAAGTCAACATGTCACACAAAGTCAATATAACGCTGTAATTCAGCAGTCGGGTCAGAGGTTGCTGCAAATCCAGCACGACACGGAATGATTAGAACAGTGAGAGAGGCGTGAGCAGTATGAGGCTTCAGAATAAAATACTCAACTCAAACAGAAAGGTTTGGAAGCAAACTGTTGGGAATTTATTCCTTGCCATTTCCTCTTGCTTTTGAAATTTGACTATTTGAAAACACATTGAGAGAAGGTGCTCAAGGTCTAAGGATGCTTCAAAACCAAATGATAAGACTAAAAAGAGGGTTGTTAACAGGGGCACAGAAAACTGTATGTGTCTAGTGTCTTTCATTTGACGCAGGAATGAATCACTTCCAGGTGAAATCAGAAGCTCCCAAAGAACAAACAGAGTTTCTGAAACTGAAAACTTGAAACTGGTAAACTGCTTTTATTGCACAGCCCTAATAAATAGTTGAATAGATTGAGAGAAGAGGTGCGGAGTGGTTACAGGAAGCCTACCTCATGATATATGGATGGTTTGGACAGAGATGGGATGGTGAAGGAGAGGAGCCTGCTGTTGCCATCTTTGTCCACAATCTCCTGCAAACCAACAAAGAGAGCGAGGAAGAGACAGAAAAGTCTAGTCAATAAATGAATTCAGACACCCCATCAAGTTTAGTTCCCGTTTTATGGAGAGATTTAGTAGCATAGAGTTAACAACTGCTGCAGGAGCCACTGACCCTCTGCTGGAAGAGCCTTCATTGAAAGGCAGATTAAACGCTACTGCCGAAACCAGCGCTTCATTCGTGTTTCACACCGCCACACAGATTAATGCATCCCTGAGAATAATATCATTTCTAAGAGTAATGCCTGTTTATCCGCATCAGTCACAAAATTCTGAGAAACTGATCGTGAATAGTAATCAGAGAGACGTAGAGCTGGTGGAAAGCAGATGTTAGTCCTGCTTAATTCTTTAAACCAATTATGTGCTGTTGAAAACGATTCAATGATGTTGAAGAGTTCTCAAAGCAATTCCTCTTAAGACAAGTGTAACCATTGTTATGAAGCGAAAATAACGGTGTTTAGAGGGGGAGCCTAATCTAAGTGTTATGTGTTTTATTGCAGTGAATTATTCAAATGAATTCACTGATTATGGACAAATTCAATCTGTAATTATTTTTCCCCTCCTCATATGCAGATCAAAGTGGTCAGAGTTCTATTTGTAGGGGAAACAACAACCCCATTTTATCCGTCCTCTAATTTAAGCAAACATATTCAAAAAAAATTTCAATGTGGGAGCGAAAAGGTTGGATACCTTTTATCTCTCGTTCTCGCTGAGTGTTTATGTGGTTCACGCTTTATCCCGCCCTTCACTGGCCAGCAGTATATCTCTGAATATCTGATGGGACTGCTGAGAGCCACGCTGTTTATCAAAGCTCCATCATCAGGGAAAGTAGGAGAGATCTGTGTGTGTGTGTGTGTGTGTGTGTGTGTGTGTGCGTGTGTGTGTGTGCGTGTGTGTGCGCAATGATTTAGACAGAGATAAATTATACATGGATATACCTTTAGCCAAGCTGGCTGACATGGAGCTCTTTCTATTGATGCCTCTAGCTTTTGGCCCATTTCCCTACGGATGTCTTGTCTTCTAGTGATGCAATCTATCCTGGGTCTATCCATTAGCAGGGTTTACCCTACAGATTGTCACCGGTGACAAGGCGCACACACAGCTTCACTAATTTTCAACTCAATTTGGCTCTAAAAGATAAGCAGTGGTTTGCAAATCGACATTTTGCCATTCATGGCCAACTTCAAAGCCAACTTTAAATCCGACATACTTCCCATCAGCAGGTGACAAACTTCACCTTGACCATGCGTCATCTGCTGTGACTTAATATATTCTTAACATTCAGGAAATGTTTGCTCAGGCAGCGTGTTGTAAGAATAAGCTTTGAATGGACAGGCCGTGGATTAAGGGAGTGCTTGACTTGATTTGTAGCAGAGAGTTCTAATGAGCAGAGCACAAATTTTATTTCTTTCTAAATATCTCTCTATCTTGTTAATTAATGTGTGGAAGACCAAAATCCTTATTTCAAACTTTCTAATTATTACTATATACTGTTTTATTAGTTTTATAATGGACTTTTATTATGGACTGACATACCCAGTTTCTCGCTCAAACAGCACACCCAGTGCCCAATTGTGTTTTTTATTACTTTATGTCATTCTAATTTATTAAGAGAACTTTAGCCTTAATGTTTTATCCTTCATAAATAGTTGTCAGTGATGTGACAATGTGTGAAAGGATTCTTTGGACACTAATAATACAAATCTATCTATGGATATAAATAAAGTAACCTGAACCTGCCACACATGTCCCTCTATAGAGATGAATATCAATATAGAGCCTTCCCTGGAAAAACTCTGAATTTGCTAGTTTTCATCCCTGTTATTACCCACATTGAGGTTAATGCTAAATTTAAAACAAGAACGACTACACAGGCAGTTTAACCCACAGCTCTCTTATCTAGATTTCACCAACTCAAATGAATATCTGGTATGAGATCTTAATGTCTTCAGAGTCCAATACCCCCAACACAGTGTCTACCCACCAGATTGTAGATGCCCAGGAGGAGGGCCTCAATGCACCCATTGCTCTGGCGATCTCTGCTGGCTGTGACGCGCAGGTATACCCACACCAGCTCAGGGAGAAACTGCAGGGTGAAGCGCCGCAGGCGTTCCTCAGAGCTCCGGTACAGCTCGAACAGCTGGTGGCATACAGGCTCCAATAGCTGGATCAGAAGAAAGTAACAAGTTCAGATCGGGGAATCAATGAGGAAATGTAATACAGAAGATTGTTCGATCTAATAAAACCAAAGCAAAGGATTAGTGACCTTTAAAAACATCCCTATTTTTTTATCACTTAACATTATGCCAAAAGTATTTATAGAAGGTATCAACCTTATTTCAAATTCATCAAACATGAATGTATGGCTGTGGGGATATAAAATTCCGAAATGTAGTGCGGGATAAATAAACTGAGTTTTTTTTTGTTTTCTTTTTTATCATTTGCTGATTACAAAAAGAGAAAACTAGTAAAGAGTAATTGACAAAAAAGTAAAGTGCAGGAAACCTTGGCAGCAAACTTTCTCAACAGCCATGAGAAATCGATGGATACTGTGTATTTGTTTGACAGCTCTTATTTCAAAAGAGGAATAACTGTCAGCCTAACTGTGACACAGCGAGCTGGACAGATGGGGGTAAAATGTTTCTATTGGTCAGTAGTGGGAATGTAGACAAAATAAATCTCTACAATGAAAGTCTAGTCAGATGTTGTCTCAGAGGAACCAGCTGAGCCACTCTGTTTTTACTGTCCAGCAGTCGCTGAAGCGAGGGCCAGACCCCTGAGTGACGGACTGGTGGATTGTGGCTGACCCTGAAATAACTCATTAATGAACTTGGCAGAGCATTTGCCCTCAGTGTTATCACTAGTTGGGTTTACACGGGACACTTTTCTCCTTTCCGAATGATATGTCGGAAAGGCCGATAAAGCGTTTACATGCAGCGACTTACTATCGGAAAGGTTTTTCCGAAAGGATTTTGACTACCTCCTCGCAAAGAAATGAAATCTAATTCGGAAAGGTTCTTTCCACTCGGAAAAGGATGTTTACATACAGCATTTTCTTTCCGATTAGACGTCTTTTCGGAATCTAATCGGAATTAGGCTGTCCGTGTAAACCCACCTACTGAAAAACAAACACACAGTAAATTACATTTTGCATTCGCTCCCTCACAAACACACAACTTCCTCCCACATCCACACACATTCTCCTGAATGACTGATCATTAATGGCATTCTGCAGCCAAGATGACCCCTCTGATGGATTGACTGGAATTTAGACCCATGGCTGTTGGACACTCAGGTTCTGCCATGAACAAGTGGGCGGAATAAAGGGAGGAAAACTGGAAGCACAGCCTGGACAATCAGAGTGACATTAGGTCCTGGCTTTCAGGATGCCTCTGGCATTTCTACAATTTATATCATTAGAACCCCTAAAAAGGCAATCTCATTTAGCCTCGCTGGAACAGGGGAGATTTCTGCATTAAAAAACATTAGGCATTGATGTGGTGCAGCACAATTGTGTCGGTATAGATAAACTTTCTTTTTGGTTTTGTCCTCATTCGACATGTAGCTTCTTCCAGGAGGGTCAGCAGATGTTACGGTCTTTAAGAGCGGTTAGTGTGTTTCTATATTAAGAACATTGTATGCCATCTCCCAGGTAGTGTGACTGGCGCAGTGCCCGTCCATTGTGCACTCCCAGAGCGCAGAGTCCTGTATTTCTGTGTCTGTTTGAAGCCCGCGGACAGTGTTGTGTTCCTGTCTTGCTCTCAACCAGCTGAGACTACAGTAAGTGAGTGACGAGCAACACATTTCCCTGAGCTATAAACAGCTATACTTGTATCTCTGTGCGTGTGTGCTTCTGTTTCAACCTCATTGTTGGGGTCCTGGATGACTCTATAGAGTGCTGGCACAAGGGACTTCTTCAGGTGGAGGCTGCCGGCATAGCTGGGGATGTGGGTTTCTGGTAAGGACTAGAGTTAGAGCACAGAAATGTTAGCTGAGCAAAATTGCACAATTTTCACATTTTCTTCACAGGAATACAAATATGACACCTATGACTATCCTAAGAACAGTCTTTCAACCCAAAAGGCTCAGAATTATTATGCATAGGAAACAGAGGATATTTGTTGAGAGTGATTGCCCCGCATTCATACTAATATTCCTCTCCTACTCTCAACATGACAATGTTCTGAATTTCTTAAGGACAATGTAAATAGAATATTGTGTTTGGATATTCCACAGTAGGTAACATTTAGTAACAAAGGGTAGCTAATCATGTATTGAAGTAAGACAAGACCGACATTCCCAGCAACAACGCAAGATCCCTGAAAGTGAATCAGCTAAAAGTCTTAACTGTATTATGTACAGCTTTAGCTTTCCTTCGGCACCACACCTTACAGGTAGGTGTTAAAAATCATTATGGGACCTGAGGAGAATTGATCAATAAGGTAGACTGAGTGAAGCTGATTCACACATGTAAGGGAAACATGAGTAATAATATATGACCGGTTGGACTATGACCTGACTATGTGCCTGCCTGCAGACGACGGGATGGATGTCGGACCTTAGATGGCCACTGTTAAGGACAGAACACGATATTCCTGTTCTACAGCACTCGCACAATGAGTCACATCAGTCTGTGAGACATGTCCTTCACTATTCATCATCCTCTTTCACAATGATGTCCTCTCTCCTCGCATTCTTATTTCACTGCATCAAAATGTATTTTCCTTTGGTGCTATATAAATGGAGCACCAATGGTAAACAGATTTTCCATTTCAGGCTGACCCTGAAATAACTCATTAATGAACTTGGCAGAGCATTAGCCCTCCGTGTTATCACTAGGTGGGTTTACATGGGACACTTTTCCTTTACGATAATACTTCGGTGAGTTATGTGTTGACCACCAACATGCACCCAGAAGCAGAATATAACAAAGAGTGCGGAAGTGACTTTTCCCCCCGTCCAAATATGTTTAAATATTTCAAAGTTGCAATGAATAAATGACTCTCCGATGCGGACCGGTACTGATCTGAAGTCGTCGTATCTAAAATGCGTTGCGGCGCTGAAAAAACTTAACGGAGCCGTACGTCATGAAGCTACGTTTGCGCAGACATAGCTCAAACAGAAAGCTTTGTCATACAGCGTTTACATGCAGCGACTGCCTATTGGAAAGGCATTCCGAATGGATTTAGACGACCTCCTCGCAAAGGAATGAAATCTAATTTGGAAACGTTATTTACATTCATAAAAGGGTGTTTACATGCAGTATTTTCTTTCCCATTAGACGTCTTTTCCGAATCGAAATCAGACTGTCCATATAATCCCACCTATTGACTCTGCCTTGTATGTTTCAGAAACAGAGAATCTTCAACATCTTCGTAGTTAACTTTGAGCTCTTTTAATTTAATATCTGAGTCACTTTCACCAAAGATAGACAATAGAAACAAATGAATAGAAACAATAAATCCCTTTTGATAGAAAAAGAGGATACCCTCATTAACTCAATTAACTCGGTATGCTGTTACAGCAATGGAAGAAACATTTCAGTCATTTAAAGGAGCTAATCAAATGTCAACTCATCATTTGAGGGCAAACTGCCCAGTCGATGTAGATTGACTACCCACAGTTCAACAATTAGTGGCAGCAGATAAAGTAAGTCTGATGATAGAAGTGCAGAACTTACAACAGTCTTCAGATAAAAAGATGATATATATATAAATAAAAAATAAATAATGGTCTCTAGTTTGAGGTCATTTCATACTGGACATGCACGCACATGTGTCGGGGGTACTGGTAAGTTCAGATGTGATTACACTGATAGCAGCAGAGCTGATTCTGAGTCACAACTGTCCTAAAAGGTTCCCCTTGTTCTGGCAAACACTGGTTTTAATCAGAATTTAGAAAAATACAGAAATGTCCAGGAGGTGACATTAAGTAACCTCTCCACAGACTATTTCATCGCAGGTGTTACACAACAATGTGTGGTTCTATCTGGGAAAAAAGGGCATCAAAGGGATGACCTCTACAAGAACATTTCATTACTATGAGTCATGACGAAGAACAGAGGAGAAGAGGGGGGGGTGTTACCTTGAATTCGGAGAGCCATTCTTCAACAACACCGCGCTCTGAACCCAGCATCTTCCTCAGAGACCCCCCTCCTCAGCTGCCTGGAGGACAAGGAGACAGAGGAGAGGGGAGATGAGGCGATAGCTTTAGGAAAGGAGTAAAGATTGTGAGATAGGATGGGCGGAGGTAGAGTTGAGATGAAACAAAGCTAATAGTTGGATAAAGGAAAAGAACCAGACCAAAGCTGCAGAAAACAATGAGTTCTGACTTCAACAATAAATATAAATAAACAAGCATGAAATACTCAGAATCCGCAGCCACGGTGCCTTAAAGTGAATAGAGACAGTCAGAAAGAAGCCATTTAAGCAAGAGAAAATGAAAAATCTAAATTGTTTAGCTTCACTAATCATAACAACAGATGCCATGATTATGACATCAGTTAGGGGTCTGAATTTCTGCAGGAGTTATCCCACCTGACTATGCATTCACATCATCTCATTCGAGACGGAGCTTGAAAATTCCCAATTTTTGACCTGTCAGGAATGCAGCATTACACCTGGTCTTATTCTCTATATGGAGTCAATAAAATGACTTGCTCCAAATTAAAAAAGCTCCTTTTCCTTCTGATTTTGTTCAGTTGAAGATATTACCTATCCATAACAAGGCTTGCTATGAAGGAGGTGTTGCTCCCGGCACAAGAAAGTTTGCATGTGTGTACAGAAGGTAGGTGCAGGTAATAAATTGCATGGTAAACAGACTGCCTTTCCAGTTTAAAGTGCTTTTCTAGCTTATGAGACAAAGCTTTACAGTTTTAAATTTCATCATCTCTGAGACACATGAAACCTTCCTCCCCCCACAAACACGGCCCGCCTATCAGGGCTTTCGGCTTTTGCTCAAGGACGAGGAGCCTGGGATCGATCACCAAGCAAGCGAATAATAGAGAATCCGCTGTATCCCCTGAAGCACATCTGCCGAGTGAGTCCAATTTCAGATTCCTGTTTGGAAACAATGTGCAGCTAAGAAAGGAACGCCACCATGCTAACATGACAGATAACTAACGTTAACTTGGTAATTCACTTACTTTTACTACGTAGTAAATATTAAGTATATGGTAATGACCCCAACGGTTGGTTGGAGCTTTCTATAACATCTCTCACGAAAACGTTGATGAACTGTAATAATTTTGTAGTGAAATTACCATTTTTAACCTGTAAGAGAGCCAAGGGCAGACAGTACCAGTGGACAAACAAACACAATTACCAGGCTCAAAGCTGCTACTGAGCAAATGCAACGACACACGACAGAATCAGAATACAGAAAACAGAATCCCTGACTGAGGGAGTGACTGATGGTCAGACTGGAGCCCTTCTGACAACAACAGACTACAGCTAACTAACCTGCTTTCATACGTTCCATGATAAAATAGCAGCTTAAACTTGGCATCATTATAATTTTAATGTTATTATAAAAAGCCTGTAAAAATGTGTTTTTTGTTTTTTTTACCAGACAACTAAGTTTGATTACTTGTGTAGTGTGTGTTAGGCTGCGATGACCCTGGAGCAAAGGCTCTGGAAAAACCAGACTGTGCAGCTCATAAACTCGCTGTGGTTTTAAATTGATGGGATTAGGGATAAAAATTAACTAAATGTTTTTTCAAATTCAGGTGCTGATAAATCCAATGTGTTTTTCTGCAGCCTGTCACCAATAATGCACACCTAAAGACCACTGCCTCAGACTTTAAGCAGTGCCTCTACCTGTTGAAAATGAGCTGTTTCATTACGGTGTCTTTGCCTGCCCTCATGCTACACACAATAATAATCACAACGTAAGATCTAAACAGTTCACTCCTATCGTTCAATGATTCACAATTTGTACAGAAGTTGCTCCTACAGATACGTGCGGGAGAAGCATGTTGTAAACCCAATACAGCTGCATCCGGGTCAGTATCCTTGTTAAGTTGCTGACAAAGTCTATACTGTATGAACTGTATAGACTCTCGCAGACAGTTCTGAAAGTGAAAGAGAATGGAGGCATAAAACGGAGTCAAGACTTAAAGGGGCAGTGTGTAGAATTTAGTGGAATATTGCGGTTATGTTCAGCATTGCGACTTCTAGTACACCCCAGCCTACCTTTCCCTATCCAGTAATCTATGGTGACAGTGATGCGGTACAGCTCCTAGCAGGAGAAACATTAGCTTTAGATGCGAAACATTTCTTCATCGTCTTAAAGCCCCTTCTATCTAAAAATAGAATATTCCTCTCTAGAGCAGCAATTCATGGGGGCCTCCACAGAAGAGAACCCGCTCCCTGTGGAGATAAAGGGCTTTGAGCAAATTAAGTTTAAAAAATATGTTATTATACGCTAAAATGCTATAGTTAAGTGGCAGAACACTGGAAGTAAACTTACGCTGAACGTGTCATAATTAAGATTTTCGCCCACACTTCCATACAGCCGTATTGTTGATACACCCAGTTTAATCTCATTTTCACAGGCACCAGCTCTAATGCCTCTTTTTATTTACATTTCTCATGATGGCTTATGATGAAAATGACACAACCGCTCCAACTAAAGCTTGGGCTTTAGTCCCACACACACTGTAATTAACTGTGAATTGTTTTTATAGCTCAACTGCTAAAACATGGCGGTATTTCATAGACAACTAGTTCTTTGACATGACTCATTGAATTTTCAACACAAATCTTTGAGCACTGCTGTTTCACACCCCCGTAGACAAGATGCTTCATCTTATTGAAGAAAATGTAAGTGACAGCTTGATAGCCTCTTACACTCTTCTTTGACCTTTCTTCTAAAATCAAGTTGAGTCTGATTGTTCATGCTCTAACCTAAAACATTTTCCGGAGGGAACTCTTCACACAAGCCTTAGAGGTTATGGTTTCTAAACAGATCCAACAAAAAGCGCTATTCTCCACTCGGAATGCTGCAGATAAGCCTGGATATGTTACACAACTTGCTTGGAGGGGCAGGATACCCCTTTTGCTGTGAGTCTGCTGGAGACGGAGATCAGGGTCACTGAACAGATCATGGTGTGAACAAATGAAACCCTTTTGTGTGAGAATGCTCCTTGAATGAGGAATTGAAAGAGTCACCAATTAGCTTGTTGAGCCGTTTATGATTAGCTGACTCATTCGTTTACTCCGGCCTGTCAAAACGTCACATATTCACTGAACTCAAATCCTCCATTGGGGGGGGGGGATCCTAAGCTACCATGCAAACTACATTCAGAAGACCTTTAGGAAATGGAAAATATTCACTAATATGAATAATAAGAATAATTTACCAGAATAATTTTTACTGACCAAATTATATGGGGGGGGGTTTCTTACTCAAATTGAGAATTTTAGGACAGAAGGCGTCACACAGTAAAGACTTAGGAGCCCAGTTAGGCATTTGGATTTATCATTTGGATTTATTTAAATACAATTGAATTTACTTGACAAATGTCAGTTATTAGGCCTGCCAAAATTATTACTTAATAATCTGATCCCAATTATTTGAAATAATCGAATTTGAAAAGATACCTTTTCTGACATCCTGATCATCTTCGCCAGTTATCTGTATAATACAGTTTAATGTGACAAAAATATCATATTTCTTCACTATTTCCAAGTCGTGTTCCCCTGTTAGATGTTTGACTGGCGTTAATGATGTCATCTGGTTTCCCTGAGTCTGTTGGAGTGTAGTTTCAAACTAGCCTTTAGCACAATATCATGGATCGTTTAGTCTTAAAGTCAACCGCTGCTGGGGGCCTATTTTGGTTTGAATCCAAACGGAAACTTAGAGCCGAATAACTTGAAAAAGGCAAATGGTTAAAAGTTTGTAAAAAAAAGTAGTTGATCATTGCTGAAACTACAAATCGATAATTCGATGGAGCCAACTCCATGGAATTCCTGAACTTTGACAGGCTGACCACTGATCCAATCAGTCTCATATAAACATGCCAAAAAAATTGCATTACGACACTATAATTAGACTGATACTATAATGGGACTAAATACAACGCAGACAATTAAATCATAAATCACCATTACTTGCATGACAATTAATCGCCAGCTAAAACTGGATGATTGGATGAGTCGGCTTGAGAGGCATTCTGTACCCCTCCTGTTCTTACCTCAGTGTCCCAGAACTCAGATCTCTACTGGGAGAGGAAAATGATTCTCCACGGTGTCACACATCTGTCAAACTCTGATGGTCACCTGGAAAACAGAGGGAGAACAATTCATCAGGCTTATAATCACAGTGGGGGCAGTCAGTGGGAAATTAAGGCAATAAAACTGAGTAATTGTGAAGACGAAAATTCCAGAACAAACAGTTGATCCATATTGTCTTCTACTGTATTAAGCACCTCTCGGAAAACTTCTGTGTAAGTTACATGTTCTACTTAAATATAGTTCAAGTTGGCACTGCAGTAGATCCTAATATTATTTAATTCTCATAAATCACCATTCATATGGTGTGATGAGGAAACCAGCACCGATATATTATAGAAATTCACTGATTGTATTTATTTATTTATATATACACGGCTTTCTGGGTGTTTTTCGCTGCATATTATTGTCCCATTAACATAAGGGAACCAGATGAGTAAGACCCATTCAATATTGTGCGTCCAGGGCATTGGCTGCTTAAAGGATGATAAAAATAATTGTTAATTGCAGCCCTATTATTCTTCTAGAACAGTTACTTAACTAGCTTCAAATGAGTTTCTTTGCAGGCTGCATGATAAAAACACTTTGAAAGGAAAGATAAACTTCAAACGGTGCATCAAAGAATGAGTATTGACTTTTGAATTGTGGTTTTCTGTGTTTGAAGGTTATTTTGAATCATGTCAAAAAGAGTCGATTTTCAAGTTTTCCACAGTTGCATAGCAACAGTCAGCATGTTAACTAGTTTTCCTCGCCAGCTGCAAATGATGTTGAGGATCCACACCAAAACATCAACTGCATATAGCAGGATTAATCAAAACTGTGTCACAGAGGAAGACGCTGTGGAGATCCCACTCTGCAAGTCCTTGAAAGTCGACGATGCTTCAGCACTGAGGTCTCAGTCGGATGTCAAGAACTTCCACTGCAGCCTCGTGTTTATCAGAGGAACGCCTATCTTAGCGATATATCACAAAGCGTCAAGGAAATCACCAAACTGACATCTTATCTAAGAGATAAGATAAACCTTTATTAGTCCCACGACGGGGAAATTCCAGTTTTAGAGCAGCAAAGGGCACACAGATCAATATAACAGAATAAAATGCAAATATAAATATGAATAATAATCTATACTAGGATATTACACCATAATATAAATATTACACTAAACAGGAAATATTACACTATAATATAAATATAACACTATACAGGAAATATAGTAGAAATATTACAATATGCTCAAATATTATACTATACTAAAAGAATGTACTTGGGCGGATCGCCCAGGTAAATTAAGACCCGCCCAGGTTGATACAGATCTGAAAACCAATGGGTAAAGCCAGAAGATGCAGTTTAACTTAGTCCCTTTATTCTCCTCTCCCTGAACGTAAGCGTTTACTTTGGCTGATAAACAGTTCTTCAAATGAGAGACAAAGGCTGCAGGGGGGAGAGGGAGCAGTCTGAATGTTTATTGCATAATAACTATGTGGAAAAATAATTAGCACTTGGTCCGTTAGCTTAATGCTAACAAATAATTGGAATCGCCATTTACATGCTAACGGCATTAGCAGTGACAGCGCGACAATAATCAAACAAGTGTGTGAACATACATTTTTTCACTTTACATATATTTGTCAGTTGAACTTGAGAGTGCTCTGATTATTCTTTAATGATAAAGAATGACACACTACGGGGCCACTGAAGTCCCTTGAGCAAAGAAATCTTTTGGGGAACAACTTATTATAGTGTGCAAATATTTTTTATCAAGTCAGAACACAGACAATGCCAACCAACCGCACTACTTTTGTCATACTTCAAAATAAGAGCACTTAGAATACACTGCTCAGCATCAGGAAATATAAGAATGTGCTTGTAACAATAGAAAATAGGTTACGGAGTCAAATTCTAACAGCTTTTCTCTCTAACAGTTACTTTTTAACAGTTATTTATTTTGAAAATTGAAATACAGTAAGCGTTGGATATTTATTTTGAGTGTGTATTCATTCACAAATGGAAATTTATTTTGAAATATAAAGTTATTTGTTTTTATGTATTTATGTTGAAATTCGAAATTTGGAGTGATTGTTCATTTGCAAATGTGTCATTTAAACATGATAGTAAAATGACCTGGACTATGCTGTTTATTCGGATTGTTGCGGCATCTTGAAAAATGGGTCAAATTGAATTTGTTTTTCAAATTCAATTTATTTTTCTTCCACTTATAAGAGAGTCGGGTTCCAGTGGCAGCAGGTTAAGAAAGGTATTCCAGATTTCACTCTCCAAAACAACAGTCTTTAGTCAACCCGGGGGATCCCAAGGCATTCCAAGGTCAAATGACATATATAGTATAGGTCTACACCAGGATCCCCTCCTAGCAGGATAGGCCTGGAACGCCTCCAAAGGGAAGCGATCTAAATCAGATACCTGTTCCCCGGTTCTTTCTGACGCAAGGAAGCAGCGGGCTCCCTCCTGATATCCCTCGTCTTATCTCTGCAACAAGGACCAAAGAAAACAGGAGGTATCCACATGCATAAAGCCATTCTGCACACCTTTCAATGAATGCCAGGCGAGCCAAAGAGAGATAAAGAACGGCTGTGGATTTTAGGTGACTCAAATTCGGTGGTAATAGATGAAATGACTGCAGAGTAGTTTCCTCATCAAACAAATTGAACCCAGAACTACAGTATCATCTTAAAACTGCTGTAAGAGTACGATTGTTAAATAGTTGCCACTATGCTTTGCTGCTATGCTGTGTGATATATGTTAAGTGACAATAACCTCTTTCCATCCAGAGCCGCTCTTCCTCCGAGCTGGACCTGCTCATTGTCCCGAGGCAGGACTCACAAAGGAATGGGAGAGTGGCAGCCCTTCCTGTTTACAGCGCTTCAACCCCACACCAAAATCTCATCGCCAAACATGCTGTTTATGGGTGCACACAGGAGAACCTAAGGCAATAAGTGTATTTAGGAAAGAGCACCTAAAAGGTAATATGTTTAAATGTGTCACCTCATCAAAATCAGTCAGGTAGTCAAAGTGTAATAGACAGAAATGTTCAAAACTGCCACAGAGTAAAGTCAGTGAAACCGAAACTGCTGCTGGCTCAGCCCTTTATCCATCTCCACGCCCATATTTAATGAATTCTTCTTAGTCATAGGTTTCATAAATATCCATCCGGGGATTTTTCAGCAAACCTGCCAAAAGACAGAGTGATCACCATGAATGCAAGATGGAATCAGGTTGGCAGTAGTAGATTCAGACGGTGAGACATTTTTTGCTCGGGGAATCTATCCAGTGTTTGTGTTCAGAGAGACAGATATTGTACAAGTTAGCCGAGCCTTTTTCTTGAAAAAGAAATGTTACAATCTTGTCTGTATTGGTGATAAAAAGGGACAGGAGCAGCTATGCCAGCACCTATGGACGGAGCAGAATGTCATCTGATGGTGCTGCCTTTTGAATTGGTTTGGTATCAACAATATGTGTCATGAGAGATAGTAATACATTAACCAAAATGTATTACATATTACATATCATATAATTAAATCATGTCACTAAAAGTCAAACTAATGGCTGCAACAAGATGAACTGATGTCTTCAGAGCTTGGCTTAACTTCAAGGAAAAAGTTTTCTAGGATATTCTTTTCTTGGGCTTGAGTTATACATATTTATATTATATATATATATATTATATTAGTATTTTAGTGTTAGTTCCTGCAGGAACCGTCTGAAACACCAAATGTTCCCCTGTTACCTTGGTAAAATTAATCATATGGAGTTCATGACATAGTGTTGCAAAAAATGAATGAATAGTCAATTCAATGAATTGAATAGTCGAAGGAATTATTCTCTGACTAACATCGGCATCAGCAGAGCTGTAACACTGGGATGTCTTGAAAATGGTGTCACGCTGATTACTACCGAGTCATCGCTACCATTTTACCAATTGTTGGTTTTTTTTTTAATCTGTTTGTAATTGGATATGATATTTATACTAAAAAGTGCATGGAATTTAAATAGATTTAAATATTAAAGCTATCACTGTGCACAAATGTTCCTTCCTCAGAACCTAGAGAAAACATGTGTTTTGTGCATTAACTTTATAGGGAGATCAGGGTATAACCTCCTGCTCATTAATCAATTAGTGTGAAAGGAGACATTTTGCAGAGCTTTCCTGCAGATATTGGGTTCTATGTGTTGTGCTATATGCTTACAAAGAATGGGAAGGAACACTATTTCTACCATGTTCACTATTCAAACTCTGACTTACATTTTTTTCATTCTGACGCCTGAATCCTCAGCAGTCTAATGACAGTCTAATGACAGTCTCATGACTCAGCAAGAATTTATAATTATTATTATAAGAGTTCTAAGTCGGTGCCACAATCCAAAACAAAAACGCACGATTAACAATCTTAAATGTTATGTAGGACCTCTGTGTGTGTGTGTGTGTGTGTGTGTGTGTGTGTGTGTGTGTGTGTGTGTGTGTGAACCAGGACTTGGAGATTACCCATCATCGTAGACAGTCTTCTCCACTGCCAGCTGCTGAGACACACAGAGAGACCAACAGCAGCTGCATCTTACTAATCGACATGCAGAGCCAGTCCAGAAGCAAACACTGGAAGCATGCTAATCGAGTTAGCTCTAGGACACCCACTTCACTTCATGTGCTAAACTCACCGCTGCTCTGTCTACTGTATGCTTGTTCACCTCACAGTCTGGCTGAATAAATGTACTTTGGTGTTTGACCAGACCATGCATCAGATGACTCATTAAACCAGTGTAAACAAGCAGGAGGGCTCAGGCCAGCAGAGAACAGAGAACTGCTCCTGACCGCTGCTTCACTTGGAGCACAAAGACTGAAACAGTCGTTCTGTCCGGGTTATGAGCCGCGACAGAAACTACCTTCACTACTTGTGTTACTTCAGATGAACACAGAGCACACGTCAATGCTCTATTTACGGGTCTCACGTTACAGAGGGGTTTTCCTGTGCGGATTGGTGCAGTAGCAACTCGATAGTAGGGAAATGTCTGAGCTCTAAATGTTCCCAGAGTCAACTTCATCTGCATGTCAGTTTTCACAGCATGTGTCAAAAACGGCCCATTTGAAAGACAAATTGGTGATTCATTGTAACAACAAATGAAAATCCTGAAGAAACATTAGTCAGGCTGTGATGCCTCTCTACATGATGTGTACAGAAAGTCCTTCATACTCCAGCAAGAGACGGTTGTGAAATCATGCCTACGTTTCTTCAGATGCACGATAGCTTAAAGGGTTTGCGTTTTTTGTTTTTGCGTAACACAGTAACGTTTCAGGAGGAATTAAAATGTAAACATCTGGAAATCAGGAGCCAGAGTGCAATCTTTTGAAAGGGTTCCAGCCTTCCGAAGAGCTCAACTACTGACGGCCCTGGAATTCCATGGTCACAGGATATAAATATTTAGGTGTTATTGATCAGAACTTATGTTTCAAAGGGAACACTGAAAGCATTGTCCACAAACTGAAACTTAAATTCATTTATTTTCTCTGGATGAATCCTGTTTCTCACTGCTATCAAGGTAACACCTAATGTCCGTGACTCTTTACTGGACTACGGTGGACTATGGTGATTTTATTTAAGCCTCATTACTGGCTGTGGATATCGCACACATAGATTGGTGTTTGTTTAAAAAGGGTCTCTCCTCCGGCTGCTTCCTGTCTCTCATTGTACATAAGCATGGAAGTATGGAAAAACCATAAGTAATATGGCTTTCACCCTCAGATGTGATGGTCCCTAGAGTCAGAACTGGGCCCAGAAAAAAGCTTTTAGATACACTGCTCCTTCTTCCTGGAATAATCTACTGAAGGAACTTGAACTGTTAGACCTCGTTACTCTCGGGGAGTTTAAATCTATCTCGAACAAACGGGAAAATATTACTGTTGGTCGATGTCGTCGTCTCTGAAATTGCAATATAATAAATATAAATCTTCGTTTTCCATGTATTTGATTTTTTTGCGTAATGAACTTGTACATATATGTATATTGCATTATTTACATTATGTTGTTGGCCGTCTTGGCTAGGTTACTCTCAGAAAAGAGACTTTAATCTCAACAATGAGGATTTTACCTAGTTAAATAAAGGATATAATAGCTTTGTTACATATACTGACTAAACAACATACTTATGAAAACTGTCACAACAGGAGTAGACTTAGATTACATTTTCAGAATGATAAGCATACGTGGACAGGACGAGAAAAACAATGCTGGACTATGTAGTTTGTGCTGCAGAGTTTGCCGAACTTATTAACCCTACTTCAGCAAAATGTAGATTGATACACACCGTCTACCTGTTTACCGAACGCCGTGTATGAGGAAGCTTTTTACGCTGGTATCAGGTGTTGATTTGAACATTTACACAGCTGACTACTGGCCTGACATACATTCTACATGCATGTTTACAGAAGAATGAATTCTTATCCAAAACACCATCACGTAAATATATGGCCTTCACTGAATATGAAAGTGTTTGCTTTACAGACATTAAACAAAACATCAGTAATCGAATATACTAAATAAAATAGCTAACTTTCTTTATTCAAATCCCTGATCTTGACTTATGATTAACTTTTAATGTGATTTCTCTTAGTAAACTCCCTTCGAGAACAGTAGGCAGAAGAAGAAGTGAAGTCACATAAATCGTATGTATGACTTCCAGTGTTCAGATCCAGATAAATATCCTTTGTGAGAATAAGACAGAGGATGACAAAATGACAGGCAAAACTTACCAGCGGTTAGAATTCACATTTGCAGCTTAATGCTGGTTACTACCCTTCCGTCCCAACTTCTCTCTGTTCTGAATAAGTCCTGCCAAGTTTCAGCAGTGCAACACAGTGGCTTTTTCAAGGTCAGCTTAGATCATTCAGCCATGAATTATTGAGCTTTAGCAGCTCTGTGCTTTTTCTGTGTGCTCCACTTCTGACTCTGTCCTCCTTCCCTAAAGTTTGTTCACCGGGACACACCACAAACTGAACATGCATACTTGCATGATGGCGTGACCAGTTATTGATCCACGCTCGAAGATTGTCTTTGCTTCTAGAACAGGAAGGTCACAGTGGTCAAGTATGGATCGACGGGTATTCAGTTTCTGAAGCAGCGTGGATGAAGTCCATTAGTTAAGTTGTTTTTCTTCCTGCTGCTTCTATATTGAAAGGGTTCTTATGTAGCAAGAGCAAATATTGACTCTAAATTGAAAAGGTTTGATAGAAAACAAAGCTCGATCCATGAGTTGAACTAAAGCACATTTAGGGAACTGAAACTCAAACTAACTAGAATTTGTGGGCAGTCTCACTCCCATGATTTGTCTCAGTCTCCTATATTCCAAATGAGCCCTAAAACACATGTGTGCGCTTTAATAACAATGTAATATCCTGACACTTTCACAAGGTAAGAGGGATTATCTCTTTAATACCTGACCACACGTAGGCTCTAATCTAATTCCCACTCAATCACAACTAGAACCAGCCGTTCACCAGCGAGGACGCCCGTCTGTTCCGGAATAGAATGAGGTTCAGAATAGAAAATGAAGCACCAGAAAATTTCCCCTATAGCCCTTTTTCTTTATACAAAATGATGACCTTCAGTAGTTATAAAGACAGCGAGGAGATCACATGCACACCTCAGTTTGGCGCCGACTGACTGTGACAAGGAATTTAGCTTATTTAATGTCAAAAGAGGCCCCACTCAATATGTTCCTGTGCAAATCAATAGTGCTGCCCCTCAGGACACACGCACATAGAGAAAGATAAAGAGAATTTCTCTGAGCATGAACAATATGAACAAGGTAATAATACAAGAATAATCCAAGACAGGAACTCAGAATAGAGGAGAGGGAAAGACTGATAAAGATGGACCTCTCCTCCTCCCTCACACTCTTCTCCTCTCTCATAGGCCAGGCCGGGGGAACTGAGGCGTACGCACATCCTGGGCTAAAATTAGCTCTGCTGCAGCTGCAGGGCCAGACGTGTTGGGATGGGCCCGTGTTACAAATAGGTACACACACAGACTTGGTTCAAACCAATTAGACCGGGTAAAAAACAGCACAGGTGAAGGCCAACAGTATCCTGCCTACGTCCTCTCTGCTCAGAATACTGAGGAATAGAAATGCTTTTAATGCAGATATTGACCAGAGACAGGACAAACAAACACAAGCTGGAAATACCGAGACCCTCAAGTGTGGATCCACATAACGCTAGACCGCAAATCTCCCCCACTTGGATCAAGAGTGGGAAATATTGTCAGCTCAGGAACTTCGGAGAGGAATTTTTTTGGTAAAAGCCCAATCACTGCTGCCATCTGCTCTCCCTCCTTCCATATTCCATTATAGGCACAGAACCTAATTCCTGCCAATATTAATCTTCTTAGACACAATTGTGAAGATGCAGAGAATGTTGTGAAGGAGAATAAGTAAGAATTTAATCTGCCAAATTACAGTGTGAAGCTGAAGCAAAGATTCAGATTTTCAGGAATATCTGCGCAGCATTTGTCGAAATGCTTACAAATTGGACAAAACACCTCAAAAACACCTATGTAAATTAACAACGCTGAAGACAAAATTATAATGTCGTCTGAACCAGACGTAAACCGAAGGAGTGCTAAAAGCGGCGTGGTCACTCTAAGGATTTACGTGACGATACAATGGAACAAATTTAGGACTTGGTTCTACCCTTGGGAGGAGCAAGTCCCATTGGTCTGAATGTCATGCCAAACCTATTCAGAGCCGAGGGTGTTAATCCCAATATGGGTAATCACCCGTAATCACCTGCTGTGATGACGGAGCCATAAATTGTAGTGAGTCCCAATCATCATACAGGGATTAATCAGATACCGTTTGAATGGTTACGTTGTTTTTGTGGTGACGACATGAGCGAGAGGAGCATACACAGAAAAAAGAACGTGAAAAGGTCGGAAAGGTCTTTTTTTTGTTTTTGAATAAATAAATAAATCACGATCATATCAAATTATATGTATCAAATAATCTTGATAATAATTTGAGAAAAGGGGAAATTATTATTGTTTTTATCAAAGGACTTTTTTTAAAGTGTGAAAAGGGATGTATGAAAAAAGTTTGATTGATGGATTGATTGATTGACTATAGAGTAGGTGGGGGGGGGGTTCTGATACAGACTTACAGAAATGTTTCTTCACACTCACATCATATCGCTGCCGAGGCTAAGCGGTCGTAAGGTTATAAGGTGGGGTGACAACCGGGAAATAATAATCAAAGAAAAATTGCATTAATAATAATAATAATAATAATAATAATAATACATTTAATTCATAATGCACCTTAACTTTGGATCAAATCTCAGAGTGCTAAATCACTATTACAAGGTAGACATCTTGACAGGTATATATTGAAAACTGTCAGGAACTACAACTTCAACCTGGGCTGCATCCAACCTGCGCTTCAAGTTGGATGCAGCCCACATAGGAAGCGGACACACACAAAGGTGTGAACTCGGCAGGCAGCAACAATCTCAGTAGTAATGTGAAACGTCTCCATGAGCAATGCAATGTGAACTTTAACATAGATACACATCTGTATATAGTTATATAATAGTTTTAATTATTTGGTACTCTCAATGTCATTAACAATTGACTACATTTCAAAAGTCACGTTAAACCCAACAGAAGCGTTAAGTACATTGGTCTTAACTTACATTAACGTTGCGCTACCTAGCTAGTTAGCTGGAACTAGCGTAGCGAGATGAGTCTTTATCGTCTACAGAGCCCAGGTGCCTCCGCTTCAAATGCTCCTGCATTACTGACATGCTCCACTCACTCCTCACTTGTCAACCACCGGCTTCACCCAGTGAACGGAGGTAAACCAGGTAGATAAACTATCTTTGACTGCGAACCTATGCCACTCTGCATATAATTTGTGGAGGTTAAAAATTCAGACAAAGACTGACAGACTGTGATAGTGACTCTGGGGGTTGGTGAATGGTGTTTGAACTGGGATTCTGTCATAAAGAGATTGGATGGGTTTACATGGCCCCCTTATTCTGAATAAAATTGGAAGGAATGCCTAATTAGAAAAAATATTTATCCACGTAAAGACCCCTTTGAAGGCCCCTTCTAATTGAGATGTAGACCACAGCAGAGAGTTGTTTCTTTTTAATACAAACTCTCAAAAAATAATGGGTAAAGTAAGTAATAATGAACTCTAGAAACACGTCAGAGGAAAACCGCCAGGAGCCGGGATAGACAGACGCTGTGAAAAGATTAAAAAACGCTGGAAATCAATGCAGATTCTAAGGATAAATTCCAAAACAACAAATCTCATTTGTTATTAAAACTTTTAGTGTTTTAAAAAGGGAACAATTAGTTGTATTCCCCTTTTTGAATTTTCATTTTTTGTATATAACTATTGCTCCTTAACAAAACAAAACTGATTAAATTTTTTTTTTTTAAATAGCATAGCATGCAATATTTGTTATCTGATCAATTGATTAATCGCCAGAATAATTGATAGAATAATCGATTACGGCAGCCCTAATTAAGTTGATTATTTGTTGCAGCCCTAGTGTACAATAAAGGCTGCATTATTGTCTACAATATTGTGATACAATAAGTATCACAATATCAAAGTACTCTTGACAGCAGGTCAAAAAGGGAAAAATAACAATTTTTCAAAGTAGTGGGTTTTGGCTGTGTCTGGATTTATGTATGAAGAAGTAGTCAACTTCATTTTTATTCACGACCGGCTACATCCTCAATCAATGTTCCCAAGTTTCACGGTCACGGTTTTACAGCAGGGCTACTATAGGGGAAAGAATTAGATTGCACCAGGCAACAGATTGCTTCTATATGCATGCGTGAGTAGGGGCAAGTTCACTATCAGTTCAAACTACAGACACATGACCATTTATTCCACAGTATTAGGCAGGCCTGATGACATGGTGTGTATGTTGGTGTGTGCAACAGCTGAAGCATTTAACTTCAGAGAAACAGGGGGAAATCGTGCACAGCCATATAAGCTGCTCAGCGGTCTGCTGACAAAGAGTCACTTTGAGTTTTCTCGACAAACCAACGGCACTGCACCAGTCAGAGGCCTCAGACCAGCGCCTGCTGGGTTACACCCGAGGAAGTAGTAGAATTCCAACTTCCTCCAACCCCAGAGACTCATGATGTTCTCATTCTTTCCAAAAGTATGAAAAAAAACAACACTGTTCTACATATTTGCTTCTTCTGCTTCTCTGCAAAATAATCAAACATCAGGAGCCTGAGAGTAATAGTTCTGCCATCAGATATGGCTGAGTAAATGAACATTTCACATCGAGCTCTGGCAAGTCCTGGCCTGCCAATGAAGCACTTAGTCCTATAACTAACAGATAACAGACCTATAACTAACTATTTCTGAGAACCTAAACTCCTAATGAAAGTCACTATAGGGTGCAATGTGTTTCCCTTTAGGGATTTACCGAATCAAACTGTATGATGTTGATCAGTTGGACTAGTTAATGGGAAACAACCTACATGCTAGGCAACAACATTCTCTACAACAGCAGCAACTAGGAATCACTAAATGTTGGGGGAGATATTTTTGACAGGAGTATCTATTTCTAACTGCTTGCTTCCATAAAGCCTCCGCCTTCCCTCCAAGTCATATCACAACAACATACAACTGGCAATTATTGAAAGACTCCTGGAATCAGCCGGGGTTAAGCATCCGTTCAGCGTCAAACGGGGAACAAGTCGTGACCAGGGAACAGAGCAGTAATCTATGGAAAGGCAAAGTCCAGCAGAGAACAGCGGGTTTTGGCTTTACACAAGACGTGCCAGGTTTTTATCCATTTAGCCATTTGTAGGTGATCCTGTTAAAATAAAGCCCCTACATATCTCAACTTAATTCTATCAAAAAAGTGCCTTATTTCTTTTTGCAGTTTGCTGTACAATATTGATTTAATCATTTTGAGAAATAGTTTTCCTTATCAGAACTCTGCGCTGTGAGTTATCACTAAACCTTGTCCGTGAACATTGTATTCAACCTTTGAGCATCTTTAATGTTGTTTTCATGTTAGATTATGGGCAAAAGTTCTTTGATCAAAAGTATTCAGTAGTTTCTTCAAGTTAAAAAATGGAAATCAGAGCTGGAATTTGTCAGCAAACCAGCAACCCAAGGATGGCAGCAGAGTTTCGTATTTGGGCATTTTCCAAACTTAATCGGGGATTAGATTGCTTGAACACATAATCTTCTGATGATGTAAAAACAATTTTTAAATCATTTTCTTTCCAGTTCCATTAGCCAATAGTGTTTATGTTAACAATGACAGCCATAGTGGCTGATCACAGCAACATGCCTGCAACAAAACCATCTATTTCCAATGCTATGGCGTGCCTGATATCATTTGTTTCTCAAATCAGAGCTTTAGTGTCCTTATTTGAATTTGCAAGTCATCAGATCAGATTTGTCTGTTGAGACCTCACCAACCAGTTTGCATGAGTTGCTACGGTTTACACCTTGGTAACAGTAACCATGCACGCTGGGGAAAATCCTTCTCCAATCCAGGAGCAAGTGACTTGGAAAATAAAAATAACTTACGTGATAGAAACTCATTAGTTGAGCTTCAGCCAGACAAGGACTTTTTATTATTTGATTAGGCATTTTTCACAATATAATTGCCAGATAAATTGTGTTGTGATGAACCTTTTATTTCCTCCAGATTGTATTTTGCACAAATGCTGCTCTGGTAATTCCATCATTAGCTTGGGCAATAGAGCCATGGATTCCCGAACCTTGTTGCAAATCAGTTTTGAAAGCAGTGATTCATTTTCAAATGAGGGAGTGCACACACTAGGCAGCACCACTTCATGAGTCTCCCCAGAGAAACCGCAGGAACTCCTGCTTGGCTGACAGACAAACACACTGTACATCACAGAGAGAGCCAACATTCAGGCAGACCTCACGTCTGGGGGTACAGTGAGTCAACAACACCAGGGGTCTCCCTACATGCCAAACACACGTCCAGCTGACTCTCAAAACTGACAGGAAAGACTCCAACCGGTGATTGGTAAACACAACACAACCCACTCTGGATGCGGGATGAAATCAAACATGGGAAAAACACCATGATGATCAATTTGAGAAATTATGTATCCAAACTTGGAGGAGATGAAGAACAGGGGGGTGGCAGCCTATGTGATCTTCTGGCTCTGTGGGAGCCAGCGCAGTGGAAAATAGACCCAATGCTAATCCATGACAGGCTAATTACAGCTTAGGTCCCCGAGGCGTGTGCATCACCATAGGTGGGAGGGTAGCTGCAAACTCTGGGGCTCGATACAGTTACGGTTAGATTTGTTTGGCTTACAGCTCTTTCCCAAAACTCACATCTCTTGAAAGTATTTCCAGCTACAGCATTCCATTGATCAACCTAATTCCCCATCTTCATAATATTATCCCATGCCCCTCATGTTCTTACGATGAGGAGCAAATATAAAGTCACTCAGCAGAGACACAGATTAAGTGGGTAAATGGAGTTTCTGTGTAAAAAACAAACAAGAACGCAGCTCTGACGATATCAGATATCACTGTGGCAGAGAAAGAGGTGAAACACAGAGGATTATTTGAAAATGAGGAAAATTTGGCATTTAATTATCGGGGTTTTCTGCTCTTCTTCTTTGCCTACAAAATAAAATGATCTATTTGAGGTGTGATTGACTTTACACGGTCATTGTAGCTCCAGGTAGCTGCATTTATTCTATTTAATGATTTAAACATTGAAGGATCAACTAGAAAGGAACTTGGCAGACTTTATCTGGTTGGCAGAGCAGAGTGGAATGAATTAGTGATGTTGTTCTTCTGAGGAATGTGTGTTGCTGGTCACTTCGATTACTGGAGGGTTAGTTCTAACGAAACACAATTTTCTGTCATAGCAGAACTTATTAATTAAAGATCCAATTTGGTGGTTGGCTCTGTGGCCTCAGAGCAAAATGGTTCCTGATTAAAACCCCGACCAGGGGCCTTGTTGAGTGTCTGTGTGGGATCCTCCAGGTGCTCTAGCTATGAAATGAAAAATGAAATCATGCAAATTGAATAGGTGATTCAAATATGAATGGATGGCTGCATAGAATGGGGGTATATAGAGACTTTACGCTCAGCAAGGTTATTCTGCAAATACAGCAAACTGTTCTGAAAACAGCAAACAAGATAAAACGAGCTAACAAGTTTGATCCTCTTAAATTAATTAAACTCCTCATACTCTTTACTCGTTTGTAAAGTGACTCCTATTAGTGACTTTCCTATACCATAATTTAATTGCTGCGGCATGTACACATTTATGTGCAAACGTTGTTATAATGTTGTGACTGACTGTGACGGACCATTATTGTTTCATTGGTTTTAAAAAGATTAGTGGATGGATGGATGGAATAGGGAGACATCACCCTAATTGTGAACATATTCACTATGTTTGAAAATAGCAACCAGTAAGTCGTGTGTTAGGTATGTAGGTTGATGCTTTGACACTGGCATTTCTCTGCACACTGTGTCAAGGAGCTTCAAAATGACACTACTTAGTTACTTGTTTATACCATAATTCAATCACTGAAACATTTCAGTGCACATACACGCTATGGTGATTTAACAATCACTGTAATGCTGTAAACTCAAATAAATGATGGTATAAACACTTCAGGAGTGAGAAACAAACATGGGAACCGGCTATTTGAGCTGGTTGGCAGTGTGCAATGGTTGTGTAAAGACCATCTGAACTCCTGCACATGAGAATTGTTTACTCTTTGATTGTGATTTATCTGAGAAGATTTATTTTTAAAACCCATGTGGAGCAACGACGGAGCAAACCGAAGGTTGAAATGGGATTTTTGTACAGGAACAAATAATGTTTTTCTTCTCCGAGCTGAAAACCTATGGTACAATCTTCAATTATCCCTGTAATCTGTACCTAAAAAGTTTATATATGAGGTGTACTGATTGCAATCTTCTTGGCCGATCACCAATTTTTCTAATTCTGAGAAGCCGATCATGACTTTGGCCGATTAAGATTTTTTTTCTTTAACGTTTTAAAATAATTATAATAAATGTATTTTAAGTGCTATTACTTTGAAGGATTACAATGGAAGTAAGGCAGGTCGTTATATCGTAAGTATTCAGCCTAACATCTTTCCGATAGGTAGACTGCTTCCAATCGGAAAGATTGGTAGATCGGTATAGTGTTTGTATTCAGTCTACCAAACTTTCCGATTACCACTGAGCTACAGCCGCCCCATGAATGAAATAATGTTGACTATTACTCAGTCAACACTCAAAGAGTGGCCTCTTTTATTACGAAGGTGGTGTTTATATGGAGTATTTTCATTCAAATGGGGCGTTTAAAGCAATCCTCTTGAGAATATTGGGATCCATATAAACCCGGCTGTTAAATTAGATATACGTCCTGTAGATTTAGTTACTAAATTGCAAAACAGATGGAACAATTTTCAGAAACTCACAAAGTTAGATTCCGTTTGAACCTTTTAAAAGGTCTGATTTATGTATTTTCAATCACACCTGTCACTGATTATATAGATCAATACTGATTGTTTATGTTACTTATATGTTAAATAGGACTTTTGAGGTTATTCTTTCCTCATTGACAATAAATCGGCTGTTTTTAAAAAGAAAGAAAGAAACAGAAAGTAAACAGATTTCCCTTTCTTACCTTACAATTTTGCAACATGTAAAAATACTGATTAGATTTTACGTTATGTAAAAAACATATTTGATTATCACATTTTTCAAACTATTTCGTCAAAACTATTTGCAAAATATGTTATCAATGCATTATGATTGTTTATACTTTCCTTGAGTAATGAACTTAAAGGCTGATAATGACCTTTTAGGGACTTTAAGAGTTCAAAATCGAGCTTTATAAATAACATTCCATAGGTGTAACACTTTAGACACCATGTTTCTTATGGGTTAAATTATAATCACGTACACAATCTACGTGCTTTTAATCTCTATATGTCTATTTCTTGCACAGAGGTATCTTGAAAGAGATCAAGATCTCAGTGAGACCACCTAAATAGGTACAGGACTAGACTAGACTAAAGACATCCCCAGTATTTAATAATTGAATTTAAGTGAAACACTAAGCTTCAAGCATAACTAAAAGTATATTAGTATTATCAGCAAAATGTACCCAAGTATCTTTTGTTTGTGCAGTAGATCCCTCTAAGCGTTTTTGGATTAATGTTACTGCTGCAGATGTTAAATAAGCGAACTACTTTATCTGCTTTGAGTAGATCAATCTACATATTTATTATATTCTGTTTATAGCATCTGTCTTGTGAATATTGCCTCTAAAAATTGGACTTTTCTCAAGATCAGCCTATTTTCTTGTTGGAACATTTTACAGACAATCCAAGGTGGTATTTATCAAAGTATTTACTCAACCCATAAAGAAACACGTACTCCTCCGGTTTATCACCAAATTCTAAAATCAGTGCTTTTACCAATACATTTCCACTTGGCCCCAAAATGTGAATGTCAAGCATAACAGCGGGAAAGAGCCACTCTTCCGCTTATAACTTTCAAAATAAAACACAAATGAGCAACGAGAGTCAAACATCTGTGAAAATAGAATGACACTTTAAGAGAAAGAGAGAAAATGTGACAATATTTGCGCTGTTTAAACTTAAAAACGTGTTAGCGGTTGGCTTGCTTGTTACCTGGTCCGTCTACGCAGCTGTTAGCCGGTGGGCTAACCGCTAACAAGCTATCGCCTACACATCGATGTAGGTTCACGTTAGCTTCCTTAATCAACCTCACATACCGTTAGCGTCAAATCGTTGAGGACGTCTCCGTCCGTATTTATCACCAGTCATTATCAGGCTAATCAGTGTCAACTACAGCCAACACAGATCTCTCACCCCCCACCCAGCCCCCCTTTCACCGTGGGTTCACATCCACGCCAACACTACAGTCCTGCTGATGTTTGCAGTCACCAGCAACACCTGACCACCACTGCGTGGAAAACCATATTTTTTTTTCAACAACTAAAACATAATGAAATACTCACCCACACCAAAGCTGTTCACGGTAATGTCAAGTATTTGAGAGCTGTGTGTGGTGTGAGTCCACGGGTCTCGAGTATCTCTCCTCCACACGATCCCACTGTCAGCTAGCAACACCTCTGTGGGATCCGTCCACACTGCAATGGAGCTGAGCCACGGTGCCACGCCATTGGTCAGAATGTGTGGAGGTGATGCGTTCATGAATATCGGAAAAGTGGTAATCGAAATTTGAACGCACCATTCACACTGCAGGAAAAACAAAATCTGAGTTTTGCTCAAATGTGACTCCTGCTGGGAATTTTAATGACAGTGATAACAGCATAAAACGTTTTTACTGCTTTGACACTGCAGATTACACAAACAGAAATTCTGCTCTTTATCCACATATCAGATCTTCTGACCTGGATGGTGTTTACAATTCTGAACCAGGACCCCATATTTACATCACGGAAGCAGTCAGAGCGCCCAAACTTCAGATAAAGCACAAGAGTACCCAATGAAGACATTATTATGATTCTTTTAAACTCCAAAAGTGTTCTATCAAGCCATGGTTAACGTTAGAAAACATTATAATGACGTCACATACGTGAAGTCACGACGTGACCTCACTAAAATTCGTCTCTGGACTGATAAGCCAAAGCCTACATGTAGGTACAAATTCATGCAGATCCGTACACGAATGTATGACTTATTGCAACAACGACATAAAAAAAACTCCAAATGTACCGTTCTCCCAATGGAGAAGAAAATGTTATTATGACGTCAAGTCGTTAGGTCATCACTTAACCTCACCAATATCTCATCATGTCTAGGATATGCCAAAATCTACTCAAAAATAAAATTCCATGCACATACCCTTATTAGTTTTGCCATAATCATGCTCACAAACAAACATAACCAGACAAACAAAACCAAGGTAACAACCTTCTCAGCGGTTTATTAAATCAATAAACCAGAGATGCAGGCATTCATTTCTGAGTGGAAGGACAATCCCATGTCTTTTCAGGCTGAGGACAGACAAGAAGGCATAAAAAAGATTTGATTGAAGCATTTTCGAATGTGTTTAGGTCTCCCAGTATCATGGTGGTATGATTCCATGTGATTTATGCTGCTCACGTTGTCATGGAAATAGTTCATCACAATTATGTCCAATATCAGATTTGGTTGTTCCTGCACTGTCAAAATAGCCTTCAAATCGGAGATGGACCAGTTGAATATTAGATCCTAAACGAGACACACATCTGATTCCTGCTGATGGGTCATATTAGGATTCACATAGCTTTCCTTCCACTGAGCAAACTCACATTAGTGAGTGATTAAGCAAATCAACTTTAAAATCTGAGCAATATAAAACAAAAATAATTCTAAAGTGGATAATTCTTCCTCTTGTTTGATTCGTTTAGCTCAAGCTGACACTTTTATCCAAAGAAACTTACAAAATAAGTTCAACCATAAGTATGCAATTGTACCAGCTGCCATGCTTAAGCATAATAGCTTCCAGTGCTTCAGCTTATTTATTGAGTTTTTGTCATAGGCCTACTCTTCAGTTGCCTTGGAATAAAAAAAATAAGATAAATTCAAATTATAGCCTTTGTGAATCTGACATTATTATTTTTACTATTATTATTATAATTTATAATACTAATAGGGATATAAGTATAATTAAGAATAATTACATGTAAGAGGAATGATTGCAAGTACAATCTGAATTTGAATAGCATACTGTGATCCTAACTTTGAACACAGCATTCACTTCTCCCAATCCAGTAAAAAAAAGTAAAATTCAACCAGCCACCACTCAAAAATAGACAAAACTCCACGAAACCCACAGTCGCTTTTAACCGAATCAAACCCATATCCATCAAAATGACTGCTGTCAGGGTTTTGCTCTTATAAGTGGGGGGAGGGAATCCTGGATCCACCACTTGATGCATATATACTCTAAAATTATCTGTTCCCATTTTTGGCACTTGCCCACTTGTCCACCATGCCAGTCGACACACAGCGCTACTTCTCTTGATCAAGGGCCTCCTCTAGCTGTTACTGGAGTATCACACATGATCCCAAAAATGCTGGGAAGAAAAAAATATGCTTTTTTGAATTAATTTGACATGAAGTTGTTTTTTTTACTTGTCACTCAGGTAAAACCTACCCGGTGATTATATACAGTAAATATAAATATGCATTTGTATAAGCTCAGAGACAAGAAACATACACAGGTGTGCATAAAACAATTTGATCTCTTAATTTATTTTTATTTTATTTTTGGAAGTTGAATTATTCAACCCCCATAAGTAATAACTCTCCTCTTTCTCAACCCAAAAGGACGACTAATGTCAGATAACTGCAGTCCAAAAACAATTCATTATTAACCAATTTATTATTTTGACATCAAGAGTGCTCATAACTCAAGATTGCAAGCTGAAAAATACTTGGTTTGAACCAGGAATGCCGAGAAGGAAACAGTTTAGGTAGAACCCAGAGAAAACCCGGACGCATTCCTTAACAGAATGTCACGGCCGATATAAAATTGACCAAATCCATCACGCAGAAACCATTTCTGAAATTATTTCTGAAATTCTGCCCCATGTCAGGGATATGAAATATATTGTTTCCTCATTTTTTCCATTTAAAAATAAATTAGTTTATGACGTCTAACTCCATATAAGTTGTGAAATATGCTGTGTAATTTTTAAGTCCCCATTTTATCATATTTACAATGATAGTCATGGAATTTGTTGTATTTACCTTTCTTGCAAAAAAAATATATAACATAAAAAGTCAACATTGAAGCTAGATATTATATCTAAATGTTGTATCATATATATAAAGTTGAATCTACAATCTAATTTTGAATCTACATTTAAATATATAATATTATAACTAATTATGATTGCCACAGAACTAAATATTGACCTAATATTCTAAATGTGCCTATTTAAATTAACTTTATCTCCCTTAGTCAAATGACGCGAGCTGCTACCGTGAAGTGTTTTATTTGTGGCGATAGAGGGCAGCCGTACGTCAGAAAACAGCGTACGCGTTCACGAGATACGCACGCAAACTCGTGCGATCTTCATGAACGCGCACAGTCAGAGCTGCTGTTGCTATGATGCAATGGCGACTGCGCCGTGGGAAGCGAGTGAGGAGTTGAATGAGTTCTCCGCTCAGTCGAAGTGAAGCAGCAGTCGACAGCCAGTCCAGCACAGGTCAGTGCCGGCGGGGGACCGACAGCGGCCACCGAGACGCTTCAACACCCGGTACTTCACCTCTACATGGACACAGAGGGCCAGGTGTGTCTGCTTGCCGCGCAGCTCTCCGTGTCATGACGGCTGGAGGTATTTCTCCCACATCTGTACCGCGGAGCAGCGACACGGGAGAAGCAGCAAAACCCTGTCCGCCCTGCTTCACCCACTGAGGAGGGACTCTTCTTCGTCTGCTCACATAATACGCCTCACCTGCGGCTCTCTGGACGTATCCCTGCTTCGTACTGGACCACCATGGCGGAGAGAACCTCCACCGGGTTGCTGACTATGATGTTGGAGCCCACGCCGGCTGTGGCGATGACCCTGCCGGCGGAGGTCCGGGAGAAGCTGGCTGAGCTGGAGCTGGAGCTCTCTGAAGGTAAGTTGACCGAAAACGATCCACCGCACCCTGAGGCCCAATTATGCTGTCATTTCCTGCAGGGTGCTTTAAATTCTGTTAATGTTTTTGACACCTCGCAGAAACCACCGCCCTTTATTTCATATTTTGAAACAAGAGCATCACCAATCCCATCTGATGGTCGGTCATTCCCAAAACAAAAAACAAACCCCAAGTATTTTTTATGGGATTCTCTCAGTATCAAGTAATGGACTTAATGTGTGTAATTTAATTTACCTGAATTGGTTCAAGACAATTTATTAGGCTTGATTCAACTTAGTTACTTGGAAATAGCCAAACTGGAATAAATAGGTTTAGTCCACAAAATGTTGTACAGTCAAACTACTAAATTGAGTTTATCTAATCCAAATGATTTAAGTTTGCCCATGCAAATTAGCTTAGTGTTTTAGTGAAAATACTTTAAATGAGTTAATTAAACCCATCCAATACGTACCTGGAGTGCTGACAACGTCAACAAATGTTTCATATGGCTTGCATCAAAACCAGGCAAATAAACATTTAAACTCCACACACGTCACCTCAATTGAATCCTGTAAAAGTTAAGTTTGTCTTGTAAACATGAAATTACATGACAAATGGAACAGGATGCCAAGTGCCTTTTTTCTGAACACAAACCTGAACGTGTGCTGTGGTTCTGTCCTCGTGTCTTTCAATCACTGCCATAAGAATCAATAGAGTTAAATGGATTTCAGTGTTGTGTTTAGTAAGTCAATAAGATTTCAGTGTTGTGTTTAATAAGTCACAGTTTGTCCAGAGCTCATAGTTATTACACAATAAAACTCCCAATACCTAATTTGATGTGATGGGTATGAGCCTCAGCTCAGCTGACACGCCCATGCTGCTGGATGTGGCTCTGTTGTTTTTCACACAACCACAGCGTCTGTCCTGTTTTAGCTTGGTGAAATTATACAACACCACTCATCTTGTCCGAGTCAACTCTATAATGCTTTCTGATCCCGAACCACAGTATTTAAAAGTCCTCAAAAGTAAAGAAAAGTTCAAACAAAAAAGAATATTATTTGTAACTTGGGTTTGCTATAAATACCTTTTACTGTATTGAATTCATGAATCCCTGTGACTATGAATAAGGACAGCAATTAAAATTATAACTCCATGTTCCTCCATATACATACAAAATTATGCACTTACGAACATAAATATTTATATAAATCTTTATGTTCAATCATGCATAAATCAATGTTTTTGAATTTTATAAAATTCTACGTGAGACAAGGTGGAGAGAAATGGAAAGAAAACTAAACTAAATCTAAATTTAAAAAATGGTATACAGTATCTGCTTCTCTATACTATAAACGGTATTAATCATGTCTTCAGTCCCTTTATATATTATTTTACAAACTTTTACCAATAAATATATTTGGTAACTAAATGAGTCGGTTAACCAATAGATGAATACATTAATTGGCCAGTGGACTATTCAAATAATCAATGGCTCATAACACATCAACCCTGCCCAGCTTGTTTTATTCCTCAGTTCATCATTTCCACCCCTGACAATTATTCTATCCATTTTGGAGAATTCTTGTTTTGTTACTTTCCACGTTTGAACTGATGGACATAAGGGTTTTAGCCAGTTTCTTAGTTATTTGCTTCATGGCTGCAGTTGTGAGTATTCAGTCTAAATACTGCTCTGTTTCCTGCCTTAGCTCCGGTGGCAGGGATTTTCTATGGGAGCAAAGGCAGTCCAAGAGTCTCTGTCCTTGGTGATGTCACAAAGGGTGTGAATGTGCCTCTCAATGTTTATCAATGCAGTTCAGTCAGCCAAGAGTTATGGCCTTTTACACAACATTACATTAACAGACAACTGGATTTAACCAAGACAAGCTGAAAACTTCCAAACTTCCTGGTCAGATACACCACACAGTACAATTTGTCCATGGCTGCTGAAAGGCCTCTGTCTTCCCCGTGGTTCTGTGGAAGCAGAACTCCTGCCTCAATCTGGCTCTGATGATGCACCCCCACAGGGCCACGGGGTCAGGTTCACGCCCAGCCTTTAGTTTACTTTATTTTTCCTTTTTTAGATACTTTAATTATCCCAAGGGAAATTCAAGTTCACGGCATTTTACCCATCCCTGACAGAGCAGTATTCCAGCGAGTCCGGTATTTGTCTTTACCAGAATCAGATATATTAATAAAATATTAAAGAGACCGCAAAAAAAACATTTGGAGCTATTGTGGCTCAGTGGGATAGAGCGGTCATCCGCGTATCGGAAGGACGGCGGTTAGATCCCCAGGAGTCTACGTGTCATAGTTTCCCAAAGCAAGGCACTGATCCCCAATTGGCTTCGTAGGCACGATTCAGGTCGGCCCCCTGCTCCTCATGGTTGAGTCAATACAGAGGAGAAGTTACAGTATGTTTTTTTTAAATTTATTTATTTTCTATAATTATTTAAAGTCATTCAATTGTACAAAAGTTAATAAAAGGCTTTTTTTTTTAGCGCTGAGATTCTTTTTTCTCTCAGGGCTGTACAGAGTAAAGCTGGGCTCATCAGAGCTTCAGTGCGCTGTAAAAATAAGTTTATACAGATTTTATTTTAGTCACCCTTTAACTCTGCTCCCTTTTATTTGAGTGATTCTCCCATCCCATGGTAGAATAATCTGTGTTACTGTTAAGTCATACTAATTAATGACCCACATTAAGTCTGATTTGATTTTGAATTCAACCTCAGGCGGTGATCCTATCTCTTGTCAGCTCTGGAAAAACTCAAGAAGCCATTAAGTGTGCTCCTAAAACTTGAAATAAAAGTATACCCACTGACCTGTAGCTAAATTAACAGTCTGTGCGTGTGCAGTAGCATCGTACAAGTTAGTTATGTTAGGAGTTTAAGGCGTACGCTTTGATCAGCACGTTCAACATCACCGAGGCCCCTGATGGAACAGACATGGCTCTTGAAATGAATCTCTATCTGTCCGGTTTCCTCTTCCTGCTCTCCCCATGTCACATCCTGTCGTGTTGGAGCTATGATAGCAGGGACTCCACCGCCTTGCTCTGTTGTCTCCCGACCTGCCTCGCTCCCTTTCACTGCCTCGCTGCACCTCCTCCATATTTCCTCTGGTTTCTCTCTGATCAAAGAGGACAATGGTTTCCTCCTTTGAGTAAAGAAAATCAACCTATTTTTTTGCACTCACAGATCCCATTCTTTACGCCACGGTGAACTCCTTACCTCTAAACGATGCCATCCCATTAGATCCCGTCTCAAGCTAGAAGAGATAACTTGCTTTATTGGACGGAGATGAGAACCTGAGAATTCTGCAGGATTTCTACCCGTCTCAATCTTCTCAGAGGGATTTATAGTAAGGTGCATCCGACTGAAAATCATCTCCAGTTTTAATATGCATGAGTGTGTTTATACCTATATGTGCCTCTGTGTATTATTCATGAAGACGAGTCGATGTCTTGTATGTTTTCTTAAGCAGTTTAGCAGCGGCATGAGTTTGAAACAATCCAGCAGGCCTGCCAGATACTATTCAAGCTTAAGTAGTGTAGCCCTGCTGATATGGGAAATAAACAGTCTCTAGACTCTTATTGGGGTTATAATAAATCATGTTTCTTCTTTAAGTGTATTTTGCTCTGGTTTTATTTCTTAGATCATATGTAAGCAGAACTGTTCCAAAAGGACTTTTGTCCTACATAGAGTAAGTGGAGACACCTAAACGGTGTGGATAGCGTTAATAAGCCAAACCACAAACTGCTTTAAATAAAGAAAATTGATTTAAAGGAAATGAAGCCGTTGTTGATGTTTAAAAGGCAATATTTTGGCAAAGTTTTGAGCATTCCTCCATAACTTAAAGAGTAATTGAATAAGCATTAGTCAAAGTTAGAAGAACAAAAACTACAAAAAAGCACTTGAGCCTTGGTGGAGCAAACCTCCGCCAAGGCCCAAAACCTACCTCTGAACCTACTTTGTCTGTTTCTTACTCTCTCATTCTGTTCATGTGTTCAACATGTTGTTTTATTCCATCTTCCACACTCCTACACTTTGAGCCGTCTATTATTTTAAACAGACATTGTTGTGTCATCTCCTGTTCCTCCTCTCAAGGAGAAAATGGAACAAGGCACAACAGTTAGTTAAGAGTGGAGTTATTGCCAGCCTCTAAATCTACCGACAAACTCCAACAAACACTCTGAGTAGCCGGTCGTCTCTTGTGCCTTAAACACCAGAGTATCTGTTCAGCCCACATGAGCTCCCAGCTCCACCTCCAAAGGAACATCAAAGGAGTAAAGACACCAATAATGGACACAGTTTCAAGGGAACCTCTTGCCACGTTGTGACATCACTACTCCAAATGGCTTATTATTTTATTTGAAATGCTGTGAAATACAGTATATAACACACCAAAATGTAATCATCTGTAGGATATGCCAAAACCTTCCTCTGGGTGAAGTTTTATGCAAATCTGTCTGTTAGCCTTTCTGTAATTTTATTCACAGACACACACACTGCGTCGTGATTCAGGACTCTGGCATTCATTGTAAGAAGCTGTTTGTGAAATCTTTAATTTAGGTGGTATAATCGGTGCATTTCAGCTGGTATCTAAATTCTGCTTTGTGAGACAGGTCCCTGTTGGTTCACCCAACAGTGCTGTTGGACAAAAATCCCAGAATGGCAAATTCTACACTCCACAGATAATGTGAAGGGCCTGTGGTATTTCTCAGCTGACCTGGATGCAGATGAGTGGCCAAAAGATGGAGCAAAAAGGAGGGCAAGAAGACGGATGATTCCAGTTATCTCCCGCAGGGGAGAGAGAGGGAGTGACGGCTGTGCTGACTAATTCATAGGCTCACTTTATCATTCCCTGGATCTCTTCCCTCCTGCTGTGTTTGCTCAGTAAACCCTCTGATTACAAAGCCGTTTCTAGTCCGGCGATGGTGTTTGCTGTGAAACTGCCAAGCTCCTGGTCGGTCATTACGCTGGTTGTGCCTGCTCCCATTCAGCAAACATTTACAGAGGAGCATTGCAGGTTGTTGGTTCCATAGATGTTGCATGGTTTTGGTTATGGTTGTGGATATTCAAAAGGATGCATCAGCATAAATGTCACCACTCTGCTCAGCAAACGCATGGAGAAAAAGTTCTTGAGACATAAGTCGGATGTTGAGGTCAGTCCAGGAAATGTTTTCGGTTATTCTTACTCTTACAAGTGAAAAAGTTTCTGTTGCTGCAGTGACCCAGTTTCACATTGAGATCACTAAAGTGTTACCTTACCTTATCACAAAGATATGGTGAGATTGTATTCACTGAAGACCAGGACGTCTACAGACTACCAACACAACTTGTATTACATTGTCTATTGCTTTTTTTTATCAGTACTACCCAATTTTTTCATGGTTTTGTCCCAGGTCCATTTTAATTCTTACAATTGCCCTACAAATTTTGTCGGTCCCCAAAATGCAATGCTAATAAAGCGGGTCTAATTCTACTAACAACTGTGGCTCTAATGAGGTGCTTATGGTAAAAGTCTGACATGCTTCTCAATCTTTAGCTCAAATGGGGATTTGAGGGTTTCATTATTAGCTGGGTTTATTTTATAGCTGGTAATTAAACGCTGTGACTCTTCCTCGCTTTTTCTTCATACAATGAAAATTCACTTCTGATTTAATGACAAGAGTGCATAACACCACATCATAAAGTGTGAACAAGCAGATCACATACTGTATGTAGAGTTGACTAAATACTCTGCAACCCTGGTACTGGCATGAGGCCGACCATGAAACTTTTGATTTTGGTTTTGTTTGATTGGTTATGAGGTGTTACCCCTTTTCTTTAACTTCAATCTCCTTACCCCATGTTTTAAAATTCTGTTTTAATCCATTGGTGAATAGAAATTAACGTTTCAGACTAGAAATATTATATCATCAAGTGTAGCCTGACCTCAAAGACATAATAACTTTTACTTAGGTGCATCATTACACTGTACCTAAAATAATGGGATTAAGCAATTACTTAACTAATAAAAAAGCTTACCTTAAGAATTGTGACAGAATCCCGACCCCATTTCTGCATTGTATGGTGGACTATAATATAATGAAAGGAGCCCGTTGAGGTGGTTCAGGTGTCAGATTACGATACTTTGAGTGCGCCAAAAACAAATTTAGTAAAAATAATTGTCCAACAACTACTTTATCCTCTACTTTATACTTAAAAGTACTTAACAGTCCAACAATGGTGGCAATTTACCCCAAATTATCCCCATAGGCCTGTTATACAATCCAGGCTACAGACTGCATACTTGATGGGGTTAGTGGATCTCGTTGGCGGCCGGCAGCCATTTGGAACATAAGAGGGTACAGGAAACCCCGGTGAGTCGGCCCACAGAGCTAGAAAAGGAAAGACCTTACTACTCATTCTCCTTTGTGGTCACCCACTCCCATCACCAAATCATGAAGGAAGGACATCCACAAGGGTTAACCCAGTTAGTTCCATCTATTTTGGAGCAAAACCAATCAATCATGAAAGTAAAATCCAATTCTATGCTAAGAGCTTTCAGAACATGTAGGATTTAGAGTGATTACTGAAGGATCATCGTATATGGCAGCTAGTTAGCTTTGTAACAGGAGCAAAAAAGAGAAGAATGTTGAGCCTTGGGGTGAACTGCTGGACCTGCTGCAAAGTCCAGTTCGGAGATAAAGGGGCAGCTATGCTGTAACTCCTGCCATTGCAGAAGATGGAACACGGACGGTCATAAATATTTCAAGGGTGCGCCTCAGAGACGAATAGATTCAGATTTTTGTGCTGCTCTCATAAAGGTTGCCTGAGTATGCATATTTGGGGCATTTTGGTGGCTATACCCTTTGCTTATATGTAATGGTGGACTGTTAAGGTGCTCCTCCAGTCATTAAGGACGCCACAGGTCTTCATTTAGCCCAACAACAATACATGACTGATGCTGCGGTCTGTTTCCCTTACAGAACTCATCAAAGTTCTGCCTCAGTCTTTATAGGGGCCATGAATATTTCATCGTTGCACCATCTATCTAGAAAAAGGCCTTTTGTCCTTTATTTATTCAAGCGTGAAGGAGACCCAGACTGAGATTTGCACCAGTGTTATAATTAATAATTGATCGAACCTTTACCTCATTACCAAATTAACAAAGTAGTTGTTTTTTAAAGATGGTACAATCTCATCAACATAGAAAAAGTTTTTCATGCAAGAGTTGTATGAAATTTATAAAACTATATTAAAAATGTTTTTTAAAAGATAGTGGCGTAGTAGTTTTATACCTAATGTAATAAGTTCTTCTTTTTTGTTTTTAAAAGGGACTTTAATCGACATTAATTACTAATAAATTTTACCTTCTATCATTTTTCTCTCTCGCTATATTTTTAAATTGTGAAAGGAAAACTAATATTGTTCTAGTTAATGATTATTTTGATTGTCCCTGTGAATATATTGTGAAAGTTTATGACTTAGTAAAAAATACCAACTTTGAAATCATTCTAACATATTTATTATTATCCACTTATAGAACATCAGAACTAATGAAAAAAGGATTAAAAGAAAGGTCTGAAAAAAAAATCCCATTCAGCTGGAAGATGACAGCATAGCTATATCGCGTATGAAAACAAAACTGTACATTTGTACTGGATATATACAAAACAAAGGTTGGTTTCCTGAGGTGCAGTAAGAGCACATCAGTCTTAACGATGCTATAATTTCAGCTCAGGGTCCCACATTTATCAACGATATCTCCTTTCTCATCACTGCAGAATCTGTCTCTCCAGATGTATTGTGGTAACAATTTCCCTTAACCACCACTCCTATATGTAGGTACAGATTCCGTTTTCCACACTTCCAAAATAGATTTTTAGGGATCAACAGTCCAAAGAAAATAGCCATTTAGCTCCAAGAATAGCTCTGAGACTTAGAGATACAGAAAAATATGTTCCTCCGATATGTGTGGATAGAATTTTAAAGTTTGGTGAAATAAAAGTTAGTTAACATTTTTGAAGCTATGGTTTCCAGACATTTATTATTTTATTTCATACATTTCATTGGTTTCATACCGATACTGATTCAAAGGGCTGGCTGGAATCTCTGCTCAATTTCATTACACAGCCACATTCCTGCTGGCCGCAGCTTGTGGCGAACTGCACCAGTAAGACAAACTGCCAGTGAGTGAATATCTAACACTCTCAGTGAAGCTTGAGTGACAATAAAGTACATGTCTTGACTCTGGTAAGACATGAACCCTCATTAGCTCTACAAGACAGCGAGCTCTACACTGGAATTATTGTGAAACTCATACACCACTTTTCTAAATCAAGCCAACATCATCTCTTGTTTCGTTTATATCTTCAGAGAAATGTAATACAATACATTTAAGGACATAAAAAAGTTGGTTGCCCTAAAGGAGAAACTAACAACCTCTCAACTAGATGAATGTATCAGAAAGCTAGATGAAAAAGTGCATATTACCATATACATGATTAAGTATCACAGGCTACAACATATTACAACTTGTATTGTTCATTTTGTGGCTAATAAATATTTAGGCTAATAACATTTTTTTTTTAATTTAAATTTTTAGAGCGCTTTTAGCAGCTTAACTGCCTCCTACTGCGTTTCGTGTGTGTGTCCCTGTGGTTTAATACTGTCTCTTGTAGTTTCATTCCATTAACTCTTTCATTCCAAAGCGCTCCATAGATGAAGTAAGTTGGTCATTTTCATACCCACCAAAAACTCTGCCCATTCCTAATACGACAGTAGAAAGATGGTGCCGGCCTCCAGCAGGGCCAGTCTGCCCGAGTCCGACCGTGAGGTGAGTCTGGTCATACCCTCCGAAAATCTTCTAATAGAAATGAATTTTTTAGCACCATTTCAGCAAAACTAAACATTGCTTCACACTCAGAATATTTCCTTTGTAATGGCTGCCAGGCGACATCAAATCTATCCTGGCTGTGAAAGTGATGACATGTGCAGTGTAGAGCTGGGCGGTACAGCGGGCACTGGCGGCAGGGAAATTGGCCGACCATACAAACCACTTAGGACACTGTGTAAAATCCACTCTTCTCTTTGCTCTGTATTCTTCTACCCAGCAGGGCTTTGCTTCAGTCTCAAGTCTGCTTTCTCGTGTAAATTCTTGGCTAATTACTCATCTACCTGAGTGTGAATCTTAACATCCCTTGCTCGCTGTGTGCCCTTCTTTATCAAGACAGGTTTAGTACGAAAGCTGGATGGTAGTTAAGGTCCACCACTCACCAACTAATACCACAACCCCATCTGGCCTCTCTCTCTTCTGCTCTGCTCCAGCAGTAAAATCCATTCCATTTTCTAATGGTTATCCGGGATGGCGTCCTGGTGTCAGCAGGCTCAGAGGGGCATTCCAGACCTCCCTCTCCCCAGTACATCTCACCAGCTCATCCCAGGGAACCCAAAACGTTCCGTGGCCAGTTGAGATAGATAGTCCCCCCGGGTAGTTCATGGTCTACCCCAGAGTGTCCTCCCAGTTGGACGTGCCCAGAAAAGCTCTAACGGGAGGAAACCAGTATAATCCCACTTACAGAATCCTCTTCAAATAGCTGAATTCTCTCTGAAGAAATTCATTATCAGAGCATAGCTCTATTATTCATGTTTGTTGTAGTGTTTTTTTTTTAAAGTTTATTGACAATATGTCCACCATGTTCTTTTAAACTCCAAAGCACTGAGTGAGTTTTTTTTTTCAGAGGATAGAAGAGAAAAGGAGTTCATGGCTGAGGTCACTGAGATGAATCACAAACAATTAGTTTTTCAGAGTCAGTAGTACAAATAATTAATACATCTTGATCGTATTTTTGTCTTTGAAAAGATTCCTTATCGGTATCTCAGTGGTATAGTCCGGCTAACATCAAGTTATTGTATCGTGTGGTTAACTTACCGTCAATGCTACATTAGCATCGGCATCAACATCATCTGAAGTAACATTAAAAGCCTGGAAACCCAGATCTCTCATCCAATCAAACTTTTATAAGAAGGGGCATTTTTATTCCATATATCAAGCATTTTCATTCTGACTGAGCTTTTAAACCGATTCTAATCAATATTGGAATCCAAGTAAACCCAGCCCCAGTGTTCACTTCTGAGTATAGTGTAATATTGTTTGAAAGAAACGGCCTATTTTATTATTTTGAAGCGCTCTCTCTTCGTAGGCTCGGTGGATGCTCGGGTCGGGTCAGGTGTGATGTGTAGATCAAACACAAACAGGGCCCTCTGTTGCAGCAGCAGCGGGCTGCATTGTGAGCTTGTCCGCTGGAAAACAAACGGAGAAAAAATGTCTGGAATGTGCCGGGATCCTATCAACTTAACCATGAGAAGAGGGTTTTGCAAATCCTCGCCACTGCTGGAGGGCACCACCACAACAAACAACAAGGCGCATATTAGAGCAGGTTGTCCCAACCTTTCAAAAGAACAAGGCCAAGGCTAATCTTCACCTCAGTTCCTTTGCTGTCCTAGTTGAAAATATGAGTGAAGGAATGAAATACAGCTGAAGTTGTCTCCAATGTGCCATTAAAGCCAAGCCAGGCCAGGAAAACTAATTTTCAGCCTGCATGCGTGGAGCAAGTTTTTAGTTAGTTCAGAAACTGTTACTCTCCAGGGACTCGAGAAAGTGTGTTATTAAACATGAACCTGCATAGCCAGAAAGAAAAGAGGGATTCAAAATGAGGGCAAGTCAGAACTGTGTTTAAAGCTCCCGAGGCATAACTGACAAACTGTGGACAAACTCTCAGCATTTAACAAATACTGACTCCCGTCTGCACGTTTGTACGCAAGTCATAAATCTAGTGTAAAGCTAGTAATTAATGCTAAAGCATGAAAACAGGTTCGTGTTGTCAGATGTAGGTGAAATACGGTAAAGCAAAAAATGAAGGTGGTCACGACAAGAAAGAGGATTGTTAAAGGAGGTTTAAACAAAGGTTCAGGATGTTGAAAATCATTTTGGAGGGAAAACAACGGCAAACACTCACCACTACCACCACTACTGTCCACAAAGACCCCATCAACTTCCGCCAAACTTCCTGTGGAATTGTTTTCTTATGTTAGGGTGCACTACTGACTTTCACCTCTCAAATAAAATGGCTTAAGATATTTGCCTTTAAAGTTACAACCTGTCTGACGGTGCATTTAGTTGCAATTACCCAAGCTTCTAAAAGGAAGCCAGAATTTTAAGTGAAGCTTTACCAGTTAAAAACTAAGGAGGAATACTCAACGCTGCTTCAACCAAGTTAACTATTTGCTGGTAGAGAACTAATTTGATAAAGGATGATCGAAGTCCGAGTTGTAACCTAACTGATAATGCACATTTTATGAATCCTGTATCTGAACATTTTGGCAATCTTATCTCCCCTCTGAGGAATTGGATAAAGCAGTTAATGAGAAACTGTTTCCCGATTTAAAAAACAAACAAAGAACAACCTTAACACTCTTGCACATTTTACAGTGCAAGTTACTCCATCGGCACTCCAGGCTTCTACCTGTGTCTATGGAAAGATTACCGAAACGCCTCTGTATTCTGTAAATTTGATATGCTTTCTGTGTTTGTTGCTTTTTTCACTATCTAAGGAGATCACCATTCCTGTGTAAGGACTTATGAATGTGGTTTCTCATACTATGTATGTCAATTGTCTGTCTAAAGTAGTCACGATGACGTTTTCTCTGGAACCGACGTGAACACACCAGATGTTTCTCCTGATAAAGTGGTCAGCCAGGAGTGTAGTGTTGAGGAACTTTTTTGGACCCAGCCTCATACCTAAAGCTGCATTCTATCTTACTTTTAGAAGCCTATATGTGAGGGAAATTGTCTGTGTCAATGCAAGTATGTACCCACTTAAGAAAAGCTAATAAACCTTGAAAATCTGTGCCTAGTGCGTGGCTCCTGAAGATCATGGTAAACCTTTGTCACTGCATTAAGTACAGTTAAGCTGAGCGTCAACACACCCTAGACATTTGAAATAACTTTTATTTACACAATGTTAGTTGTGGAATCCCAAGACCTTAGTGGAGAACAATGACAAGAATACAACTCTAAGATGACTGGTAATCTAATATAGCACACATGCAAATGTCACGCCTCTCGCTCTTACTCACAGCATTCCTGACATAGAGGTCAGAGTCATCCACACGCCGGGCTCGATGCTCATGGATGTGATGCCAAAGCATGTGTGCGACTGACCTCATGGTGACAGTTGGAGCACAGTTGTTGAATCTCAGAGGTCTGTCTTCCATTCCTCTAACATTTGCCGAGTGCCACGCTGTACAGACGTCATCGTGTCTGTCATTATGAGGGAGAAGCATCTGCGTCTTAGATGCCAACAAGTGGCAGATAGCTGCTCTCTCCTAGTGTGTCATGCCTTCTAAGTGACACACGCATACAATGGGTGCAAACTTTCTCCCGACCCGCATGTGTGTGTGACTGTTTGATAGAGAGAGCCATATGACCTGAAAATTGGTGAACCCATGACAGAGCTGCTGCTCGCTTGTCCTCCTCTTGTTTTCTAAATGGATGAGGCAAACCAAATTGAATTTTACTGTTGTTGGAATCAGATCAGGCCTGGATTTGACCATCAAGTCATTAAATCATAGAGCCCTGATGATCATGGCCAAGTGACTTCACTTAATGCAGGAAGAGGAGAGTAGCCAGAGAAAGAGTTGTTGCACAAGCATAATATCTGATGGAGAATGATAAATGATAGCATGGCGGTGCAGTTGCCTCACTGCTAGAAGGTTCCAGGTTGGGGCCTTGTATGTTCTACCCGTGTTTCTGTGGGTTCCCTCAAGATAATCCGGCTTCCTCCCACAGTCCAAAAACATGGAAGTTAGGAGAACTAAAGACTCTAAATTGACTGTAGGTGAAAACGTGAGCGAGACAGGCAACTCTGGCTCAGTTGGAAAAGCGTTCGTCTCCCGATCGGAAGATCAGCAGTTTGATTGCAAAGAACCAATTTCGCTTTGTTGTGTGACCCCCAAAGGGAACAGCTGGAAGAAGAAGTACTACATGTTTAAATGTATGTGACCCAATCAATTTTCTTCTGAATGGTTGTGTATCTCTATGTGTTGGCTATGTGTTGAACTTGGTAACTTGTCCAGGGTGTACCCCGTCTCTCACCCACTGTCGGCTACGACCACTCCAGCTCCTTGTAAGCGGTTACAGAAAATGAATTTATCGAACATCAATAAGAAAATATTCCTAAATTTTACAACTGAATCCTGGAGTTCTTTCTAGTTCTTTTTTTTTTTCCTTGTCTTTTTGTCTCATGTGTATTTTAAAACGAGTAGATAACTCATGTCTGGGGAATGTTGAAACAAACCTTATGTTTACAAAGCTAAGCTGCTGAAAATATGCTGGAAAATGGAAAAGAAATCCAGTCTGGGTATTCATTCTGTTTCTATTTAAAGATGACATGCCACTCATATTCCCTACAGGCTCAGAGTTTGGTCGGGTTTTCTAAGGTGAAGGTCAGTTTCTCCAAGTCACACCTATATAGATTTGTATTTAGAAGTCTGTGTCCTGAAGGTTAGCTGAAGGGGAAGAGAAAGGGAGGGAGGAAGGAAGGAGGAGTGGATTGAATGATGTTGCATGGACTTCAATATTTCGCTTGCACAGAAACAGCATCTGGAGTTTGTCGGACCTCAGGGAAATCAGCATGCACAAATTATTCACATTGCTTGTTTTTTTTAGTTTTTTTCACATGTTTGCGGCAGATTAATGTGTCACACAGATTTACACATGAGGAATACGAGAAACAATCACAGGAAACTATTTCAAGTCATTTTTTTTGGGATGACTTCCTTCTGATTATAGTTATTCCTGCACAGTAAATATCACGTTGAAGCAAAGGCTAAGAATGGCTCCGAATACGCAAACACTGGATCCTTATATGGTCAGTCAGTCAGTCTCTGATGTAGTCTACTGTTAGAGGCAACGTTATTCAACCCCCATTGTATTATGGTTAATTGAGAAAATATGCATTTAGGCACTTTTTTTGCACTAATTAAATCAGACAAGAGCAGTTTAAATATCTCAAAACATTTGTAATATCTGTTGTATTACAAATGTTTTTCCAAAAAAATATAGCAGAAAAAAATAATTTTATGACTTGGCTCGTAAGGGGAAGCGATATAAAAACCAATTGTTATAAAGTAATTTAATTACCGAAGAGGCGTGATATGAACCAAATATACTGTGAGGCAAATTAAAACAAGGTGGAAAAAGGGGCAAACTGATAATAAAACTAAAGAGGACCTGAAAAGAACTAAGCACCTCTTCAACTGATAATACAGCAATATGAAAATGAACCCTGTCTACCCTCTCGCTAGTTTTGATTCTTGGATTCAGCCCTCCTGTGATGAACAAGAAACTGATGTGAGTTTAATCAGTGTCTAAGTGTCAAAATTGAAACCTGGTTCAGTCCCAATGTAAAGAAGGCCTCATAGAAACAGCACACTTACTGACTTCCTAACATTTAACAAGGCAATTTATTTATTCATTTATCTTAAGTATAAGATTGATACAGCACCCAAATAATCATGTATTAGACTCAGCAACTCTCTGGCCAAGTTCATGAACTCTCTCCATTGTGCTGTGTCCTCTGGATTTGTTGGTCGAACTTTGTGTCACCCCAGTCACGTTTCTGCAGACTTCAAATGTGGAGGTAACACCTCCCCCAGTGGGAGCCAGTCACGCTGTGGACAGAACGCAGTCTGTTTATCTCCACATAATGATAAGACACATGAGGGTGTGTTTTCTACTGATGGAGACGATTTGATCTCTTTTTTTCCCCATTACTCCTAAAGAGATCCTGCGTATTGTGGCTACTTGATGCCTCTTCAGGCTGAGTTTGGCCATGCCCCATGGAAAAATGACTGACCACCAGGCGCTCGCTGAGGGAACTCCCCTCCGAGGTCTTGTTTACAGAAGGGTGTCTCATTCTACTAACTCGGGGCAGGGTGTGAGGACTTCCTTGGTGCCTATTCATTGGAGTCTCAAAGGTGGAAACCAGCAGAGGGCGTTTGGGCATATGATCAGGATGCTTCCCTTTGGCGGTTTTCAAGGCACGTCCAACTGGGAGAACACCCTGGGGTACACCCACAACTCTCTGGTGGGACTATAAATCTCATCTGGCCTTGGAATGCCTCTGAATCCCCTAGAATGAACTGGAGGGGGTGAGGGAATACCTATTTTAGTGTGCTGACACCGCGTCCCAACCCCACCTCAACTTTATGTCTGTAATTGAGACATGAAGTTCTCCACCCGACACCTTTTCTAACAAAAAGAAACTCAACAAAGGCATTGGAATCACATCCTTTTCTCTGTCACTAAGAAGATTCTTGACCTCGACTACCGCTGATTTTCAAAGCTGAGCTGTGAATGAAGAGCTCACATCAAGATAGCTGTTAGAGGAAACATTGGTGAGAGTCAGTTATAACATCTTTATTTTCCTTTTAGGGAACATTTTCATGAGCTCACTGTAAGAGTAGTCTGTTTCAGATCATATTTAGCGACTAGCAGTCATACCATAATGCTAATTGTAATTTACATCTTTTTGCGTTGTTACTGACAGTTGCTATGCTAGTGTTTGTGAAACATCAATGATATCTGCTATGTTTTTGTAGTTTGTTCGTATCTTGGTTGACGATCATATTTGGCGGGCCGCTGGCTCATTGTTCCTAGAAGCATTTGTAAATTTGAAAAAATTAGTCAGTGACTGGCTTTCCACTTTAAGACAGGACAGAGCCTAGCTTTCCATGTGGACGTTTGAATCTCAGATAGAGCTCAGACAGGCCCCCGTCAATGGAGTAATATGAAAATAATACACTCTGAACAAGGTCTGTATGGTTGAAGCTCTTGGAGACATATGAAAAAATCATTTGTGAGTGGAGGGGAACATCAAGGCGTCACTTGAGTTTGAAAGATACATCGAGTACAGACCCCCGCAGGGTCATGCTCAAGGCCTTGACCTATGACCTGCTGTGACTGAGCGGCATCAGGGTAAGCGCTGAAGCCCCTGTAAGATAAACGATCGGTGAACATAAAGGTTCAGCAGGGGTCCCATCAATCTGTTCTTTATTTTTTAGGGCAAAGTGAATTGGCTTCTGGCTGGAAACTATGAGCTGCTGCCTCAACCTGCCTTTTTTTTTTTGCTGTCGGAAGGCTTTTCACATGTATTTATGTGTGCACATAAACACATACACACCGACGCTTCCTACCCTTCACCCCCGTTACAGCATGTTTGTTGAGTTAGGCTGAGGGTTTCGTCCCTAGCGTACATATGTGTGCCAGGATAAGTGCAAAAGCAGACTCCGTGCTTGTGCCTCGTCTTCCTCTCTCTGGAACCGATCATTTTATTCTTGTTCTCAATCTTCTTTTTTCCTGTAAGGAGTGGTGGAGGAACTGGAGCACTTGGCCGGTAAAATATGCTATTACAAGACTTATCCAGGAAAACTGTTTGTTTTTGTCTTGGAATCGCCTCCACTGCTGTTTGAAGGATCGGCTAATAAGTTCAACCACACCCGTAAGAGTCTAACTCTGGTTCCATAAATAAGGTATATTTGGTCTGGTGTAATGGACTGTTGCATTTTTTGGAATTGTTTATTTTACAACAATAAGTCACTGAAGTTCATGCATTCTTGCAGTGAGTTCTAAAAACCTCTGACTAGATGCTCAAGGATGGACATAATTGCTGAGGGTTGAATTAAAGCCATTTTTATTCACCGCCTGCTTGTTGTTTACTGTACACAGAGACAATTTCCGGAGTAAACAGCCATTCTTTAACAATGTGACATGGATTACACCCATTACTGTTCATAAAAACCCTCAGTCCCCCTCCTCTTCCTTTCTTCCCTTTGCCCTTGTTCTGATCCGCTGTCACCATATTGAAACCAACGACATAACCGTTAGCATCAAGAAGTACTCCATGTAGCAACATTTCCGTGACGCAAATGACACTCCCGGTATTACCACTACCGCAAAATTAACGCCGCTCGTTAATCCAGTTTGATGGAGGCGGATCTCAATTTGCCCAAGATCACAGACAGTAACAATTGTTGTTGTGTATTGGGTTTTTGCCTGTGGCTTTCCTTGGGCTACCCTGGTACCGCTTACAGAGTTCCTGGGGTTTTGTTGGTCTCTGTGATGCCATACCTTCTCACAGAGCTAACAGCTGTCCCCAGGTGTAAACAAAGTGCTGCACTGTCGCATATTCCACTGAAGAGCAGACTTCAGGGACCATATTCTCGTATAGAGTTTCGGACATGGTTCTGTGGTGGACGATATTTGGTGAATTGTCATGTCAAAATAAAACAAATGAACAAAGAAGTCGACAGCACACCTATAACTGTCTGTCTTCCACATGCACAGCGCCATCATAGTCGTCATATGACATACCATCAAACTCTTTGGTTAAAATAAAACACTGACTAGAACTGTGACGTTTATAAAGTGTTTATCGATAAAGTGTTTGTTCCCTTAGTTTTTGGTTTTATTTGTGTAATTGTAAGCAATAAACAATCTGTGTTTGAGGAACAAAAAGAGGAGGCACTCAAAAACTTCCTTCCTGTATACACTGGATGGCATCACCAGTAATGTCAATGGTTGAAATCAAGTAGGTTGTGAAGATAAATTGAGTTGCTTAAAAACATTAAGCTTCAACCCCCTCTTTCTCCTTGGAGGTTCAACTAATGCTAACAATTACTTGCAAATAGTTAACGTGGGTCCAGTTTTGTACAACTTCACATTTAGAATGCTGAAAGGTCCAGATTTCAATTCTGAAATGTCCCTTATAAGCCAGGACTTTACTATATATTGGCTTATAGAGGCTGACTGACCTGCCGTGGACTTGGCAGCCTATATGGACTGGCTAGTGTTACAGAGGAATAGGGCCATGAACAACATCTCCACATCTGTCTCTCTCTCTCTTTCTTATCCTCGTATCCAAGTATAGCGAGTAGCCCTGATGCTGCATGACTTTGAATTGTAGGCGTATGTGGAATGTGGGGCTGGAAAAAGGTCTGGGATGGCTCAGAAAACATCTAGAACAAGCATGCTGTTCGACAATGTATGGAGAAGCAGTAAGAGTATACCGCAGGAAGCTGGTGAAAGCGACCCTAAACTGTTGTACGTTTGACAGACATGAGCCAACACGTCCCTGATGTTTTGCAATTTTATCTTTGAAATAGTAATTTCTCCAAAGGTAAAATATCCCAAAGCTTTTGTGTTTTGCAGCACAGATGATGGAGAGACGTCTGCTGTTGTTCTCTTTCCCTCTTCTCCCCGAACACAGACTCTAATGTGGCTAACCTTAACTCACCTCTGCCTGGAATCTACTGGGCTCTGTCCTCTCGTCAGACTCCTCACTCCAAGCCTCACTCTGGGCTTTGACCACTGATGATAAAGCTTGAGGTTTGAGAGGGGAGGATATTGATTGAGGAGCCAGAGGATGGTTTCAAAGGAGACTGAATGAGGGAGAGGATGAAAAAAGGAGTAACGGCAGACAGTGAGGGGGAGCATGAAGGAGACTGTAGATATGTGACGCAAAGGATAGAACAGAGATGAGACGAGCCGCTGACTGTCAGGGATTAAGTGCATTCATAACAAGGCATGAGTGTGAAAGACAGCGTAACTGTCTTTGTTGCAAGATTTTGTCCTACCATGAATAAGGTAGTATACAGCTAATCTGGGACCTGCAGTGTTCAATGGAACATTTTTTAAAACCTGTTTATAATATGCCCCAGTGGCAGCATGTGTACGCTAAAGAGTAAGTGGCCCAGTATGGAGCCCTGGGGGGACACCTAAGGCCAATGGGGCCACAAAGCAGGAAGTCAATAAGTACATTTTTTTTGGCGTGTGAAAGCATGCGGAGACAGACTAAACAGAATTATGAAACATGATACAACAACCAAAAAAGTCTTACATGGATCCAATCTAATTCAGATTGGCTGGAAATTATCAATTAAAATTCATGTTTTACGCTCATTTCATTGTTGCATTCTTCGGTTTGGCTTCAGTTTTATGATTTGCTGTAAAGTTTAGTTTACAGCAAATCAAAAAAGGTATTTTATACGTGATGTTCTGATAAAACCTGGAACAGATTTGCTACTTATTCTGTAACCCAAACGAGAAGTCTCAAGAAGTATGGTGACCTTTTCTATAATACAGCCAGTTTCCTGGATATCCTCTCTCTGTATGTGTCCCCTCAAACCACCTTAAAGCCAATTAAACAATAGCAAAATATCCCACTGCAGCAGGAATATCCTCTACAGCTAGTCTCATGTAAGGCCAGATGACATTCAAAGTCGATAGAGAGACGTTTGTGTTGCAGACCGAGCCTTGAGGTAATGGCAGCTTTGGGATTGGCCTCACTTCTCACTTTCAGCAAAGACATGCTCGGTATGTCTCAATAAAAGCCTTTGAAAAAGACCATCTCAAAGCTGAGAACGCTGAGAAGAATTAAGTAAGTAAGACTTCTCTTTGCTGGATGGTTAAATGACCTCATCCAGCTGGTGTTTCTGAGTCTGACTAGTCACCGATGAGAAATCCAACAGGTCCTCATCAAGAGGAATAGTCTGCATTATATTAGTGATGTATCTGTAGTACTGAGCTTTTCTACAATGAGGCGGCGGTGGGTTGGATTCCAAAGTGTTTATGTAACATCCAGTACTATTAAGATACGATGATACTTTATGAGTCCCAAAGGGAAATAATTGTATTTATTTACAACAACACACAAGATACACAATGGACACAATAGACATCTGACATAAAATATAAATAAATAAAAAATGTATAAAAAGAAGTAAATTAAGCAGAGATGAAAGCCTTATAGTTTCAGATCATGTAGAAAAAGAACACATTTCACCAGGGAATGTTTTGATTAAATAATCATCTATTTACTATATTAATCAAAGGATTGTATGCATGAGGATCAGTCTGATTCAGCTTACCCGAGTAGTATGTTCAAACTGTAGTGGTTAATCCGAAAAATACTGCCTTCTGAGTTTTGAAAATAGAAAAACAACTCAGTCAGCTGGAGTCAGAGGTGGATGTTTGAGATGAGACAGCAGCGGCATTTAGGTTGACAACCAACATGTTTAATCCAATAAAATATGTGTTGAGTTGAAATCACTTCAAAGTTTCCATCGACCAGTCAGTCTGATTCCATCAATAACTGTGATCAGTGCTGGGGGATTGCTGGGTTGGCACTTACCCGCTTGGCTAACCAATTTCCTGCCCCTATATAACGCGTTCACTTTTCGCAGTCTGGCTTCACGCTTATCTGCGGGGTTAGCTTCCAATCATCACTGCTCTGCTCCGGATAAGCGGTTTCAGATAATAGATAGATGCTGTACTATCTCCAACGTGCTGCTAGTGAGCTGTTCTGAGTGTATGCATGCGAGTGTAGATGTATATACTGTATATATAAACACGTCTGCCTACTTAGGCAAATGTGTTGATGAATGTTCTGTGATTGCAGATTGGAATGTGTGTTTTCAGGGGTCTGCAAGTCACAGTCACACATTTCCTTTCATCCATCCCTGCGTCCTTCTCGCTCTCTCTAAGGATTAGGCAGCTTGCCCGACCGGGTGAGGTTAACGCTATCCTCCTAAGAATACCTGCACTCCTGTCCACCGTGTCCTTGGATACGTAGGATTAGTTGATGACTCAGAATGTGGATCTCTTGTATTGGAGACAGGTTGTTTCATTGCTATCGTTGAAATGTCAAGTAACGTGAAGGCATCAGACAAAGACTTTTGACTAAGAATCTCTCTCAATCCCTCAAACCTACATCTGGGAGAGCTTATATTTGAGAATCGTTTTAGTCTATATGATGAAATGCTCTTTCTGTCAAAGCTCTGTGAAGAAAGACGGTAATCACAAATACAAGGAGAGCTGATGTAATGGCCTACAGAGATATCAGATAATGCTATTATTCAGCAGCTTGTACTTGATTTATTTAAAGACTGGGATCACCTCTGCAGCAATGATTAACAACTAGCACTTTGAGATTTGATCCAAATGTAACGTGCGTTATATATTAAATGCATTATTATTAATGACAGAAAAAAGGGTTAAAACAACAAGTTGTTGGAAAATCTGAAAGCATACATACATTTCTGGAAGACTATCCCAAGTTATATCATTACTTAAGAGACCTTCAGGTATAGATCAGGTGAACTTTGTGGGTAGACCTACCTTTAGAGCCAACGTTATTTTTCTTGGGGAACATTCTAGAGGATATGGAGGCCAGGAATCAGATAAATCTAATTGAGTTGTTACAAAAATGACAATGACATTGTCATGGAGAAATTTAAAGCCACCAACTGTACAGCAAAGGTTAAGCAGTTTTTAGGTAATGCATAGTATAAAAGCCAAACTCCACCCAAGGACGGACTTTTTAAACATTTTATAGGCACCAGTATCACTATAACTACCGAGGTTGAATTAGGACAAGAAATCCCCACAATCCTATTCTTGAAGAGGTGTTGGACTCAAAAGATTTACCTGTAACTAGGCTCTTGTTTACAGATGAGACTGTGGAGGTGTATTTATTCATGGTTGTATGATATATGTCCAAATTATATGTAAATTCAGACATATATGATCTAATTCCTTATCTACAACAATTCCACAGCCTTTTAATTCATTACATAAACTGCAGCAACAACAGCACCTGTACTTTCCTCCATCCCCCAAAGACAACGCAGTGTTAGATCAGACGCTTAGGCGCAGAAACGAAAATATAGGGTGAGCAAGAAACAGGGCGCCTAAAGGAGAAAAGAAATCAGCCAGTGGGTGAGAAAAATTCAAATGAAGTCAGAATCAAGGAAACTCAGCTGAGGCAGGTAAGGACGAGATGAATCAGACCAAATACACTGAATATCTGCTGAAGAAAAGGCTTACATTCTGAGGCATTTAAGTTTTGTTATTCAGAAAATACGTTGAAAGTCATAGATGCTTGATTTCTTGCAATGTTTTGCCACAGTAGCACTGCAGATGTATAAGTTCACCTTAAACGTCACCTCAAGATTCCCTCTGGAGTCCAGAGGGAAAATAAGAGGCATTTACTAATCTTGGAGCAGAGTTTGTGTTCCAACACACGGTTACAAACCAAGCCTAGACCTTAAAGAATGTTGCCTCAGGGTTTTGTGTACTTGGGGTGGGGGTATCACGGCAGTTTTAGTTTTTGTTGTTACGTGTAACGTCACAGCCGCATGACACTATGTAGAGATATTTTTGTAGTAACTTGGAACCACTCAGTAGTAAGGATGTCTGTAAATTGTTCCTTCTCTGCCTCATGGTCAGTCCAGACTCTGTTTCGTTACTGATTCAGAGTTAAGCTATGTGAGGTAGTGTAATATATCAGCGGTCTCCTTGGTAAGGTTTCGCGGGCTGAGAAGCCGGAGAGGTAACGAGGTGTAGCGCAGTGAAGTGCAACAAAAAAAACAAATACACATATATATATATATATATATATATATTGTGGAGAGAACTATGATCTCCATTCAAAGCAGAAACTATTGTTATTCTCATTTTAGTCGGTTACAGCCATCCCTAATGTACAGTGAAAGTACACAAATCTCCTTACAGGAGTAAGGAGATTTTAGCTTATCTTTTTTTCAGTCGCCTCTTATCTCCTGATGTTCAAGTAGGGAATTGTCTGGCTCAATATAAGGGTGATGTATCGGAATGAATTAAAGTTTGTAGAGTGCCTGTGTCTGGGACACTTTCACAAAGAGAGCCTGAAAAAGATATATGAACCATATTGTGTTATCATATGTAAGGGATTATTTATCGAAATAATGGTCAAGTGCAAAAGAAAATCAACTGATAAATAAATGCCATTAAGGTGTGCACGATGAGAACTTGATCATGTATGTGGCTCTGTGTGCCTAACTGTTACTTATACAGCAATAAAAATGCATTTTATGGTTGTGGTTGCAAGAGGTTAACCTCTTTTACACTTATTTGCAGCTGTAGTAATCATCTGGTCTAGCACAGGACTCTGGGTTAAAAGAAAAAGATCTTTCTCTTGTCATAAAATGTTCACTCAGCCAAATTTAGAGGCCCAAGGCCCAAAATAAAACACACAAGCCTTGTTCCCAAAATTAAATTACATCTCCTTGAAATGCTTGTTGTCTGTTTGCATGCAAACAGAACTCATTGTTAAACCCAATGAAATTCAGCGCGACCCTTCTTTGAGGTGATGCACTTCAATGAACCCTCTCTGTTCTTGGATGGAATCTTCCATGTGACATTTGGTTATTTCCTGTTCAGGTGGTTGATGTTGTGGTAAGGCCTACTGGGTGAAGACTTTTGCTGTGAGGTAAACAGCGTTATCAGACAGCCTTCAGGAGGAATTGTCCATCATAAGCTGAGCGATCAAACCTCGGCTCCCCATCATGCTGGTATATCTGATTGCTGGGTGATGGACCCAGTGTTCTGAATGAAGGTTGAATATTAAAGAAATCATGCACGGATTACTATGTGTTTGCGCGGATACGCTTCAGTAATTTTATTGCAGCTAGTTCAGGACTTAGACAATAACAGTCATTTATAATTGTCTTTCTGCTTTCATTCCCTTATTTTCCTGTGCTTTCTTTGTATTTCTTTAAAAACATGCACTGAATCCTGATTCCAATGCAACGTATCAGCAAATAATGTTATTATAATTTACCTGTATGACATGTCTCAGTGGGTTAAACCACAGACTTTGGTCCGGGAGACTGGGGTTTGAGCCAAGTCAAAAGAGGGCGAGGCAGAAGTCCAGTTGGACGCTTAGGCAAGGTCTTTAGTGTTACAAGCCTAACCAGCCACATCTAGTGCCAGCCCTAAGCCCGGATAAACTGTGTCAGGAAGGACGCTCCAGATGAAAAACAACCTATGCCAAATGAATATGCGGAACGAGACCAACCGCTAAAAAAAGGGAAAGAGCCGAGAAAGAGTTTCATTTATACATGTCGGCTCTTCTTTCTTCACATAACCAGGTTGGATCAGATGTAGACCCGCTCTGTTCACATGATATGGTCACATTTGACTCAAGAGCCACAGGCAAGAGCCGTGGCCTGAAGTTGACCTTTATTTTCCCATACAACATTATACCTCCATGCTGGAAGCTGCATTAGTATCTCATTGTTGTTGAACTAAAGCTCCCTTGCGGCTACAGATGAACTGTTGCGGCTTTAAAACACCAAATTAACCAAAGGTCAATAAGGGCAAAAATAGCAGACTTCGGTGTTGTAGTTGTAGTAGGCTGTGGCGGGATACAGTTTTTTTTTTTACCACTGTGAAAAGAGAGTTTTTAAACGTGGCATACACAGTCAACCCAAGGCCAGTAGCAGTCTATCCAGGCAACATGACGTACAAAACATAACTTAAAAACCAAGATTAGCTTAAACATTTAAAATACACAGTAGGAAAGATAATTACACACATTCTTACTGTTATTTATTCTATATATTTACCTTCATTTTACCAGGAAGTCTGATTGACATTGAAGATCTCTTTACAATAGAGACCAAAGCAACAGCTGACCACACGTTTTAAAATTAAAAAAATATATACAGGTGTGGCCTACTTGGTGTTGAGTAGAAACATGCATTTATTACCATATATGCCGAAACACGGGATATATAGAAAAGCAGCAACTGCAGTGGAGAAACTCCATCTCATTCAAAGACTCCTCAAATGAAATAAGAGTCCTACAGCAACAACAAGGGATACATTTGGCATTTAAATGAGAGGTTAACATTCTAAAGACCAAGAGGAAAGAAGGATGCACTGGAGAAGAAGTAAACTATTCACACCTCAGATCTATTATCAAAGAGCTTGTTGATGAATTTTCGCAGACTTTCTAGACAGCTGTTATCGGATGTTGGCAGACAACTTTCACACATTGTAAATTACTCATGCGTAATTTACAGTCTCGCTATCCAACCCATACTTCAGCACTGCAGCCCAGGCAAATTGTCCAGGTGTGTGACGTCATGGTGCGGGCAAATTTCTCTAAGGAATGTGGTTCGATCTAAGCAGTGACAAAGCAGGCGGAAGTGAGCTTACCATCCGTCCATCAATTTTCTTCTCTTCATCTGTTGGTTGATGGTGACAGCTGACCAAAAAGGGTATTCCTGACATCCTTCTGCCCAGCAATGCTCTCCAGCTCATCCTGGGAGATCCCAAGGTGTTCCCAGGCCAGATGAATAATAATAATAATAATACATTTAATTTATAATGCACTTTACATTTGGATCAAATCTTAAAGTGCTACAAAGCAAAATCAGATAAAAGCATCAATACAAACAAATAATAATAACTATATATAAAAGCCTGACCAAAAAGCAACAAAGTTATAGGTTCTGCTAAAAAAGAAAGTTTTAAGTCCTTTTTTAAATGTGTCAATCGTCTGTGGACCCCTCAGATGGTCAGGGAGGGCATTCCACAGACGAGGGGCAGCAGAACAGAAGGTCCGATCACCCATGGTGCTGAGCTTAGTCCAGGGAAGGAGGAGGCGGTATGAGTGGGTAGAACGGAGGGATCGTGTTGAGGTCAGTGGGGTAAGTAGTTCTTTCAGGTGGGGGGGTGCGTTACCATGGATGCACTGGTGAGTGAGGAGAGAGAACTTATGATCAATCCTGGTGGAGATGGGAAGCCAATGAAGGGAATGAAGAACGGGGGTGATGTGTTCGTGTTTACGAACTCTCATCAGTATCGTTGCAGCACTGTTTTGAACATACTGAAGTCTTTGAAGACTTTTATCAGGGATCCCGATGAGAAGTGAGTTACAGTAATCCAGTCTGGAGGAGACGAACGCGTGGACCAGCTTTTCAGCATCACTCAAGGTGAGTGAAGACCGGAGTTTGGAAATATTTCTGAGATGGTGAAAGGAGATCTTGCAGATGTGTTTGATGTGGGATTAAAAAGTGAGTTGAGGGTCAAATCTTACACCGAGGTCGGTGACTGATGAAGAGAGGGGAATGTCGTGACCAGAGAAGGTAATACTGGTTATGGAGGAAGACTGGGTCTGATGTGGGGTGCCAATTAAAATAGCTTCGGTTTTGGAGCTGTTCAACTGGAGAAAGTTGTTTTTCATCCACACCTTTATCTCCTCCAGACAAGTACGGAGAGTTGACAGGGGAGATGATGATGACGATGAGGATGGAGAGGCTGCGGAGGAACATGTGTCAGTTTTTATGTAGATTTGCGTCTCATCAGCGTAACAATGGAAGAAGAGTCCATATCGACTGATGACACGGCCAAGGGGGAGCATGTATAGATGAGACCTGTTCTGGGTCTACCCCAGGGTCTCGTCCAACTTGGATGTGCTTGGAAAAACCCTCCAAAAGGGGGGCGTCCTTGAGGCCCCAGAATCAGCTGCATGAGCCACCTCAACTGGCGTCTTTCAACAGAAAAGAGCGGTGACTCCTCTCTAAGATGCCTCCGGATGCCTGAGCTCTGCACCTTGTCTTTAAGGCTGAGCCCAGCCACCCTACGAAGGAAGCTCATTTAAGCCACTCGTGTTTCCAACCACATTCTTTGTAGGTGAGCTGAACATCCTGGCAAAAACGATTTCAATAATCACATGGTCCTGTAGCTTTCTCAAGCAAAGAATTGAACATAAACTAAGAAATGCGGTTTTCACGGTAATGAGCACAACATCATTGACAGTAGGTGTTGCATAACCCCAGAATGTCTGTTTCTTGTCACAGCCATAGTAATGGTTGTAGGTGCTTCAGTGTCATGAGGCTGAAACAGAGGGAGGGAGAGAAGCTGCTCCGGATTAATATTGTTGGACTGTGGTGCGAGAGATTAATGATAGAGTGGTTTCCTTTGGACTTTGAGCATTGAACTGTATCAGTCCATCGCCTTTCAGAGAGAGGACGGCAATTATAGTTTTATAGCCTCTTGCAGCCTCTCTTATATTTTTACCATACTTTATTCATGAGTCATATAGCCCAGCCCAAACAAAAAACAGTGTTCTTTCCCTCAAAGCTGGAGGATGTAGGGACGGAGGTTGGGCTTCTGAAAGATTAGACAAAACTACGAAACCCCCTTCAGGACATCACAAATGCAGAACTTCCTTTCTTTCTTTTTAGAGCTCACTGGACAAAGATGTACATGATAGACATGAAGACAGGTTAAAAAATGGAGAAAAGAACCGAGAGGGAAATAGGACAAAATACCACAAATATTAGCCAGCATTCTTACCCTGTGTGGAGAAATTTTATGTGGCAGAACTCCAGCCTGCCTTTACCCTGAAGTCATCTAATATATCTCTGACCTCAGCTACCGTCAAGCCTTGCAGCATTACACCAAATGGTATGAAACCGTATGAGTTATTTACAAGGCTGTCCAATGAGGTAGTGGGATTTTTTATTTTACTTTGTCACCATAGATGGTCACAGTTAACTATTTGCCTACAGAAAGCAAAAGAATGGAGGAACAAAGAGTCTTTGTGATTCTATCTGACCCTCTGATTAGTCACCCTGTATGAAACAGAATTTATAAGGCCAGGGAAAAACAGCAGCTTATGTGCAATCGGTTATATAAACAAAGGACTTCGTCTCAAAACAAAGGTGACTGTATACATCTATGTACAGGTTCCCATGCTATTCACACGAATGCCAACAGAGGTTTTAGGAACCTCATGAAAAAAAGGATTTTGTGGGTCATGGCCAACTGATTGCAGCTGATTATGACTACAACACAAATTTAAAGCTATTTCGACAAAATAGTCTTGTGACGATCTTGTGCGATCGTTTACTCGATGTCTTTGACCTTTCACATGACCTTCAGAATGAGTTTAGGCACCTTTCTCTCTTGAGTGTTTTCTGGACATCTCTTCCATCTCAGTCCCAAAAGTTCATTTGACCTATTTTTCTCAATAACGGTTTTCAAGGTTGAGCACCTTAACACTGATCCCGTGTAGTTTCTGCATCACTGCAGGCAGATGCTTTTACTCAGAATACAGACTCAAGACAGGGACGTTTGTTACAGTCATGTTGTTTTGTGTCTGTCATGCATGTGTAGTCAAGTGTCCAAAGGAGGGGGAGTAGGTAGGTAGATATATACACATATACAAATGAACACACTCTTACTTCCCTCTTGTTTGTGGTACCTCCTGTCAGCACCTGTTTATCTTGATTAGCTGTATTCCCATTCCGTATGTCATTGTCTCATCTCCTACCTTCCATCATCTCTCTCCATCTTCTATTTTCCATCTTGTCATAGTTTATTTTTTTGTTTCCACACATACTAGTTCATCTTCTGCTTCTTCATTCTTCTTCCTTCCTGTCGTTCCTGCTTTCTTTCCAGTGCTATACAAACATGCTTTTGCACTTGATGAAAGCTTCTAAACGTTATCTTAACCTCCAGCAGAGTGACTGTATTGTTGCTGCATCCCCAGCCTGCCGGCCCAAAGAAGGAAAGGATCAATCCGAGGGAGAGAAATGGTTTCTGCTGATTTATTGTAATGGCTCTTCCTGTATATCATTTCTGCGATTTAATTTGACTAGCATGTTGCGGCGCACCTCTTTGACCTTGGTCAGCATTTCTTTTAATGGATTGCTGTGGAATGGCAGCACGGGAATTATGCAGAAACAGGAGTGGTAGTTTCTTATCACTCTTAAACCCCTTCTTCAGGTCAATTATGTCTTTTCTCCTTCTACCACTTTATTTCTCCGTTGTTTCATGAAGGCTACTCATCTCTCTCTCCCTCCTGTAGCTCTTGCTGCCGAGAGTTGACGCTTCAGTGCCCGCATAAATTTACCTGGGCTACACGTGGACAATGCTTGGCACTTTTTAATTCCTCATGTCCGTAAGAAATTGCTATGTAACGCAAACGAAATGATGACGTGCTGGTTCTATTGCACTTTCGTATTTGTTTTATCTTGTGACATCATATACTCTGTTTGTTTTGTTGAACCGTTCCTAGATGGTGGAGTGCAACAACAACACCAAAATGTTGTTAAGAATCAAATTCCAAGCAAAAAAAAAGAAGTGCATTGGCATTTCAGCCAGAATCGCTCTGCCCTGAATATAGGTGGATTGATGACCCTAAATTGCAGGGTTGCGTAAGTATGAATGTGAGATGAATGTGTGTGGTCGTCAGTCTCCAGGGGTCTGCCCTATGATGAACAAGCAGCTCTTCCAGGGGGTAAACTGCCTATCGCCTAATATCTGCTGGGATAGGCTCCAGCAACCCCTGCAACCATGAACAGGGTGAGTGGTTACAGATAATGGATTGATGGATAGCTATAGAGTGAATATTTGGGTCCATGTTTAGTTTTGGAAATGTGGGAAATCTTTATTGCAAAAGTAACCCATCCTATTTAAACAACCTGGAGTATTTGAGTTTGGGGTACATAGATGAAATAAACAACTCTGATAGTAAAAGTGTCATGTGAGTAAGAGAGCACACTTTCATAATCCCTGCAGCACAATGGATCGGTGTTCTCCATCTCGCTCATCAGACCTGGACATTGTGCTGGAGAGGGGATAATACCAACTGAATGGCAACAGCTCAAGGTTTTAACAGGGATCTGCCACATAAGCTGAGTGTTATTTGGGTTATGGCTACATATAAGGACAATCTGATGGATAAGGAAGGGGGGTTAAGATATTGTATTTCCAACCTTACTATATAGTGTGGCTGTTTGCACTCTGTGTAATGGTATTTATTCTGCTCATCTTCTGTGAAAGCAGGAAGCTGAACCTGTGTGTCATATCAGCGTGTGCTTGAATCTGTGTCAAAGCACATTTGCATGTATGTTTTTTTTTTATGGAACATCTTTAGAAGTGAGCTATTATTTGTCATGGGCTCCCTTACCTGGTTCGATTCTCTGCTAGGATTTGAAATAGTATGACTTCAGGACAAACACACAGCTGGGTTCACAGCTTCATGAAAACAAACTCAACCCACACTGATATCTGGTGCCAACAGATGACTGTGAGACAGGGGTTTGTAAAAACACACAACACTCTTAACCACAGACACCCACATGTGTGCTTATAGGAAAAAATGGAAAAAGGTTTGTGGGTCACAGGTTTACATTAGGATGAGGTCAGGATGTGTTCTGGAAGGGTATTGAAGCATGACACACAGGATTAAGACCTCCTGTGTTTGTGTGAATGTGTGTATACGGGTTATTGGTGAAAGAGAGACTGTGTGTGTGTGTGCGTGTGTGTGTGTGTGTGTGTGTGTGTGTGTGTGTTAATGCAGTCTGCCATTAGCGTAGACCTCTACAGATGTGCCCAGAGAGGTGAAATGGTCATTGAACATCTGCATCCCATACAGATCAGTGTGAGATAATAAAACAAGTGTTTGTTAAACAAATTAAAGACACACCAATACAATCATTAAAAGTTACAACCGTTACCTCTTACAAGTATGGATACATATACTCTAACAGTTTCTAAAGAGTTATTTCCTCCATTTAAGCATTAGATCACATCAGCAGTCTGTAGTAACCCTTGAATCTCACTTGGGAGGATTTGTCTTTTCCCTTTGGATTTTTTTTTTTCAGAAGTTAGGCTGAAACTATGTAGTTGGCTTGAGTTTTTAGAACGGAAACTAGATCAATCCTCATAGCATGTTAAGACTTGGACATACTTTATTGATCCCAGAAGGGGATATTCACTTGTTGCAGCAGCAGCAGTTAGAAATATATACATACATAACACCAAGATGAAAATATAAAAACAAGAACATTAATATAACTATACAGTACAAGAGTGCTCTATCTAGAGTTTGTGTGCAAGTTGTAAGCTGTTAGCAAGAAGGAAATGAGGTAGGTAGTGCAGGATTAGTGCGGTTCATTAAGGACAAAAATCTCCCCATTGAAAGCCATTGAAAAAAAATGTTTTTTTGAAAGAACTGGCACCAGAGGAAAAGGAAAGAAATCATGCTTTCCATGTTGTTCGGTCCTCCTTCTTTCATCTTCACTTCAGAATTGTTTTTTCTACATTTGTCTATCATTTGTCCACATTTTCCATTGTTTGGCACGATGGGATAACACACGTCGGTTTCCGTATTTCCTCTCACGGGCTTTAGAGATGTACAGTAGAACCAAGAAAGAACAATGGTTGTAACTGGAATAATGTGAGTGCTCAAACGGATGTCAGTGTGAAGTGTAAAATACATCCAAGTATATTTGTGTGTATATTTAAGTAGGTCCATTAATCAGGCTACCGAGATCTAAATTCTACTGGGCAGTAGTTACATTCTTCCCTCTGTGTGTCTTTCTCACACATGGACACACCATAACTGGATGTATCATGACATTAAATTAATATTTGATCGTGATGATCAAGACTTGTGTTTGTTGAAAAGCTTTAAGCCAGTAAAAGTATAGAACTATATTAAAAAAATTGATATTTTAAGATTGTTACAAGCAGAGCCCTGTAAGAGCATGACAGTTTTGCCTGAGAGAGTGAGGCACAAGGGTTAACGTCTGGAGAAGCTATCGAAACTCTGGGGTATTTCATTATCTTTCAGAGATATTTGAAGTAAACTCTAAAAGTAGCATAAAATCATGAAAGGCCGACCTGTGTTTCTTTAACTACTGAATCAATTAGACCGTCTGGTGTAAGACAATCACCACATTAAAGTGAGCCTCTGTTTACTTTGACAATGTAGAAAGCCCCTGTATACTGTTGTTTGAAAACGCTTGAATTTCCGTTTTCACGTTGGCGCAGTGGTTGGCGCTGCTACCTCACAGCAAGAAGGTAGCGGGTAAGAATCCACCTCTGCCGGCCTTTCTGGGCAGTTTGCATGTTCTTCCCATGTCTGCGTGGGGTCCTCCGGGAAGTCCAGCTTCCTCCCACAGTCCAAAAACATGCAATCTAATCTTGGTGAACTGGTAACCCTGACCGTAAATTGCCCGTAAGAGTTAACGTGATTGTGAATGGTTGTCTGTCTCTCTGTGTAAAAAATGAATGCCTATCATTACATGCACATATTTTGGAGAGGACGCACGCTGGTGTCGAGTGTTTGCCAGTTCAGCTTCTCCGTCCCAGCTGTACTCTGGAAAGCGTCTTTGAGTTTCGTGTAAAGCGCTAAATAAGTATAATGTGTTATTATTATTAGTAGTAAATGGCAGAATAGTCTTCAGGCATCCTGAAGAGCTGACTCACACATACATGATGATCTATCAGCTGCTAATGAATTTTTGATATTTCCTCTCTGACATAGCAAAATCCACTGAGACAAAAATAAGCAAACCCGTCACTGTATAAACACAAAGCACACAACCCATTAAATGAATATATCATGTACCAATTGGAGTATACTGTAATACATTGATTAGAAAATAAAAAAACAACCATTCTTTGTAACCCCCGATTCTCTAATATGACGCTGCCCTACACTGTATCATAGCCAAGAATCTCACCATTTAATGTAGCCATTCACGCCAGAGCTGTGTTTAAGTTAACAGAAGGTTTATTCTGGAGTGAGGGAATCCGTATGTGGATGTGTATTATTACTGGTTCTGGTGTCTCTGTGCACTGCGTGTGGTCCTGCACTCCCTAAACCATCAGTGTCAGAGCTCCGCTGTGGCGTTCATCCCACATTCTGCTCCTTTGTCTCTCTGTTGTATCAAGGTGTTGTCTCTTTAATAGCATGTGCAAACAGGCATGCAGCTTTACCTCTGTCTAACTGTGTATTCGCCGGTTTATTTATGTTTCCCACTGTGGGTTTAGTATGCAGGCATGAATGAAGTCATATGGGAAGGCATTTCTAAGCTCTTGGTGCGTGGGTGTGTTCAGGTGGAGAGACAGGTGGCAGATGGGAAATGAGAAGATTTCCTCTTTTTTAGAAATGGTTGATTAACTCCCTCACCCTGTTTTCTGCTAGTCACAGAGTACAGTAGGTACCGGACTTTCATTTTAAGGGTCTCGGACATCAGACATTTTTTACATAATGAATGGATTTAGATATTTGTAACCTTCCAGAGCTGAAAGCAGTGTTTAAAAAAATGTTTAATGTCACAAAAAAACACTTATGTTGAAAATTGAGTGAATGTTGATTACTTTAGAAGCTCTAACAGGAATAATTCTGATTTACCTTAAATTATCATGTTAATCAGAAAATATAAGGTTCTTTTGATCAATTATTTAATCTGCTGACTAATTGATTGATCTATTAAAATGTATTATTATTATTATTATTAATCACCAGTTTGTCAAAAATAGCCTAAATAGCCTCAATGGAATTTCACATATGAGGGCCATCCTTGCTTTTAGACACAACAGGAGGAAGGGAGAGAGACAGAAACTGAAAGAGGGTTAATGGAGGGTTAAAATGAGCCCAGGGAGAGGGAGGAGGGAAGGCAATGCATTTGTTTGTTTTCCACATCAGTCCTGCCGGGGGATTGCCCCCGTGGGAAAAGACTCCCATATCATCAAAGAGCAGACAGATACTGAACCACAAACCGCTCTGTGCCTGTCACGTTATGTGTCCACCTCCGTTATCTCAACCTCATTCTGGATGTCGTCTGCCACCGTGTGTGCTGCTGGGGGATTCGTTAGAGTACACTATGACTGGATTCAGTTATAGATCAATTTCATCTCCAGGTGTGCCATTGTTTGTATCTAAAGAGCACACGCATAAACTCCCTTTCTTCTCTACTTGGATTGACCTCTATTGGGGGTCTCTTGACCTTCCATCACCCCCTCAGATTAGTTGCAATCATTATCAAACTCCATCAAACCTCCATGAATGGCTGAGATGGCCAGGAGTCAAGCGACCATCCGTCTGCTCTTGAGTCTAATCTTCATATCCTCCTAATCTTGGTTTTTTTGCTTCAGAATACAGAAACACACTCCGACCTAAACACCCACACACATGCACAGGGTCATCTAACCTTTAATCAGTGTTTGATCTGGACAGTGATACACATGCAAGCACACTCAAAGCAAACAGAGTGTAGACATTAAGGCCTAAATGGACACAATGGGGACCGAGGGGCTTGAAAGGATTAAAACGTAGAGCTAAGGCTGTGTCGGTGTTTTGCTTTTTCAATCTAATGGCTCAGAGGGAGAAGATAACAGGACTGGATGTGTGTCAAATCATCAGGCTTTCCGATGTGGATGGACACAAGGACTGATTGGTGGTGGTTAGCTCAACTGTAATTACCCCTTCAGGCATCAGGGAAGCTCAGGATGTTTGACAGCGGTTTGAAGTTTCAAGCTCGACAAAGAGAAAATGCTCTATAATTGCCATGAAAAAAGCCTTACTTGAAACACGGCTTTTGGTTGCTGAATATCATACTTATATTTTGTTAGCCTGGCTGTAAGAATGTCGGTGTCAGTTGGCACCTCCTTTTTCCAGAGATATCTTCACAGCTATAGGTTGGGCTGTGAAATTTGATGAAATCTTATTGAATTTGGGGGTCAGATGAGATTTTATCTTGTGCCACCATGCCATTTTTAGCTCTTAGTGGCAATGTCTCAAAACTATTTGATGGATTATCACAATATTTGGTGCTGACATTCGTATTTCTCCCCTGGGTTTAACCCTAGCTCTCACCTTGTCATCTTTTCTGAATTTTAATAATTTTTAATTCGCATATATTTGTAAGAAATGACATGTCAGCTTTGATTCTATTGTCAAATAAAAAGGGTAACACGGCACAAATTTATTTTGCTAAACATCTACATGTTCACATGATGGATAAAATCAGGATGAGAAGCATGTGCTGGTCTGAAATGTCCTCAGATTTTGAAATTCTTGCTTCTCCTGTGTCCTCAATTATCCTCATTGATCCCTGGAAAAGTGGCGGATCCTCAGACAGTGCCGTCTGACAGCACAACACCATCTGCAGGTTTCTTCTCACCGCCTCTCGCCTCCTCCTTTCTTCTCTATCACTCTTTTCCTCAGAGAATTTGCCATCTCGACGGCCACACACTTCTGCACTGCTCTAACAGCCTCGTGAAACAGGGGTCTGATTGGATGATGCCGGGCTGTCGTTACTCTGCTCTCCTTAAATCAATCTCTCCGACAGCCGCTCTCACGCCGCCTCCCCCCTGATCCGTCCGTTTCCTTCTCCTCTGCCTCGTCGGTCCAGTGGAACTAGTTTGCCTGGGTGTTGGTGTTAACAGCATGTTGATATTTCTCTCTGACCCTTGCCATTTAAAAGACTGAACTACAGTGATTACATCACAAAAGTTAAATAACTATTTGAACTGCAACCAACCTCCATGGTGTACTCCATGATAGTTGAGAACAGAGAATGGGTTTCAGCTGACTGTTGCACCAAAAAGCAAACAAACGGGAGACTAAATTCCTCAGAAGACAGTTGACAGATGGTGCCAATTGTTCTCACGGACAGAAAATAGTAAAAATTATACAATACAAAGTGAAACAATGTGAGATAATTCTAAACAAATCAATACAAAGGGAAATAATGTCAAATAATGTCATATAATGCAAAGTGACCTCTGAGTAACTAGACGCCAAGCAGAGATTTACAGTTGAGTGCGTACACACCTGCAGTAGCACTCCCACCACCCAGGTGAAAATATAACGTGTGTAGATAAACCAAATACATGAATCTGGATCAGAATTCCATATGTGGCTCCTATCGGATAAATCAAAGAGTCAAACCGAAAGGGAGTCAGAGACAAATGCACAACAGCATGCAGAAGAATTGAACAACTAAAAGCATTTATAGAATAGTAGATCTAAATTCAAGCCAATTAGGCTTGAGGTATGGCTTATTAAGGGGCTCTATTGGTAATCTTGTCTACGCGTAATGAAGAGAGAATTTGATTTCTTCTGTTATTCTTCTTTAAGTTGCAGCGAACTGAAATATTTTTTTCCATATATTGAGCTTTTACTAATTTAGATGGAGCTGTGCGAACCATTTTCCTTTTTCTTGGATGAAGTGGAGGATGGATGGAATATTTGATGCCAAAAAGGGGCTCCACATTTCCAGAGGCTATTATGTTGGCATGAATCAATAAAGAGTGGTAAATAGATTCTGCTGACACGGCATTTGATGCAGCTGAGATCCTGCCAGTGATGATTTATTACATTGCCTGATGAGTCATGAAGCTGATCAACTAATGAGAGAGGATCAGGTGTCCAATCAGAAGAGCTTCAACGTTAGTTGTAGCGTGTATTAAATGAAAGCTCATTTATGTTGACCTTGCGTTATCACCCCATCTGCGCTCTCTTTGTGTTTGAAGCACAACCCCACACTCCACTGGAGCATTTGTGCGCGTGCGTTTGTGTGTGTGCGTGTGGTTGAAGTACAAAGGTCTTCAGGAGTTCCTTCCTGGTAAATTGCAAACAAAAGCGTGTGTTGTTCCCTCCCATCCAGCTCCACACACATTCCCCTCTTCACTGTGCTTGACACCAACAGGAAGGAGAAAGGAAACAAGGAGCCCACTTCCTGTATGTACAGCCGGCATTCTGCACAATGGAACAGGAAGAGCCTGGCAACTGTAGGGGAGGCCACAGAGTGTGAGGGAAAGATAAAGTGCTCTCTTCATCCTACAAACTGCTGTTTTTATCCCTGCTCCACTCTCGCTTCGGTCATTTTCCAACAGCCCATCTATCAGAGCTCGGTGTCCAACTGTTTATTTTCTCTTCATGTCCTTTTCTAAAAGGAGAAAAAATCCTATCCTCCTCTTCCTACAGTGAGGTTTCATGTTTTTAAGTGGTCATGGCTACTTTAGTCTCTTTTTCTGGAAACACTTGGAATTCAGTGATGCACAATGGATTAAAATGACCGTCAGAGAAACTTCATTTATTCGATCCAGTTATAGTCATTTGGAAGTCGAACACTCCTTCTTCATCGGAACATTCACTCCCCTTGTCAGACACGACCCTGGAGAGCACGTCTGCTGTCACCATGGGGACCCTTGCTTGGGACAGACAATCTCAGGCAGCAGGGTACTGCAGATGCTGAAAGCCTTGCTTTAAATCACCACCACTAGACAGCTGGCTGTATCAAACAGACTCACAATGTCAAATAATCTGAACAGAAGAGAGACCGAAGTCTTGATGCTGACTTGTAACTGAAGTGTAGACTTCAAGATAGAAAGTCCTTCAGGTTTCAGACTTCCACAGTGTCCGCAAATCCGGTTATTGACGGATAAAATACTGAGACTGTTATAATAGTAATGTAATAATAAAGGAACCTTTATTGATCACATTTAGCCTTACGCAGCACAAAAAAAGTTAGATTATTTCTCCCCAATTGACCAACTTCTATGGAGCAGGGGGCAGCCCCTGTGAGGTGTACAGGGAGCAGATTGGGGTTCAGGGTCTAAAACCTTTATACTGCTGAGATCAGATCTCTGAGCCGCTAATTGGGAGAGGACAGTTCTATCCGCTGAGCTACAGCTGCCCCAATAAACATTGCATTATCTGAAGGATCCAGCTCATCATGAAGGCTGAGTCCCTTTACTCCAGCCATCCACTATTGCAATTCTGGACTAACTTCTACTATTACTCCAAGGAGTCATGTCTGCAAGTTCAAAGCGCATGCCCCTTTTTCTTTTCCTATCAACCTAATCCATCCCCTGTCTTTATTTATTTGTATTCCTCCCTGTTTTTCTAAATCAATAATAGCAATTTTCCTTTCACTGTTGTTCCCCCTCTACTTCCCTGTCCCCTCTTCCTTTCCTGCTTCTTCCATGCTTTTTCTCCAACCCTTCCTTTTCTTTGCATGTACCCAAGCAGCCAAAAGACATCAAAGGCATGTCTCTTCCCTAATTCCCTCAGGCTGGCGGGCAAACCACACCAGGGGCAGGTACCCACAGGGGAGGATCTAGAGCAGTGTGGAAACACAACATTGTGTCTTATCTGGTGCAGTGAGGGTGAAAAGGTGAAGGCCTTTGTAAGGAATCGTGCCACCCTTCGATGGACACTTCAACCTTAAATACTATTCAGATATTTCTATATAGCGCTGTAAACTCACAATGATCAAACTGCATCAGAGCTCAAAGCCTCCATCTTCATCAGTGTTAATGGAAAGTGTGGGTTTAGCTGTAATCTTTTTTGATTAGGATTGCTGTTCTGCACTTCTAACATCAAACTTACTTTGTCTGCTGTAATTGATTATTGAACTGTGGATGGACCTCCTGCTGCTGTAGGCTTTGCTCTCAAATCATCAAGTTGGCACTGCACCTCTTCTTCTTCTTCGGTGATTATTGAAGATGGCTTTTAAGTGTGTTACCACCTCCTTCTGGATTGAGCCCCTTGTCCATCCTCTTCTTTGGGGACCGCTGGGGCAGCGCTGCACCTCACATTTTCCTGTATTCCATCAAATGACTTCAACACCGATCTACTATGCCCATCTCTAGCTGCAATGTCGAAATCTTATGGCTTATGGATCTTATTTCACATTATCAGATGCCAGTAAGAACAAGGGACATTCACCTCTATGACATATATAGTTGTTCCTAAAACATACTTTCTTTTCATAACTAAATGAATAAATGAAAGTGCCCATCCCTACTGGATGTATTGAAAGCAATTTGGCACCAATCCAGGCCGGGGAGGCACAATGGCATAGCGGGTTGCCTCACAGCAAGAAGGTTCCAGGTCGTAGTCTGCCTCCGCCATCCTGGAGCCATTCTGTGTGGAGTTCCCCCATGTTTGTGTGGGCCATTCAGGGTACTGCAGCTGCCTGCCACAGACCTAAATCATGTAATATAGTTGGTGTTAGTGCCTGTAAGTGTGGATTTCAGCATGAAAGGTTGTCTCTCTTGTAGGACCTGTGATGAAATGGCATTTGTCTAGGGTGTTCCCTGCTTCTCCTCAGTGCCGTCTGGTATAGGCTCTGCTCCCCCGGCTGACACCCTGAAGTGGATAAACGGTTAAGGAAAATAAGTGAAAAAATCAACTGTTAGGCTGTGTGAGGATGAAAGTAAGCTTGTTCTGACGACTGACAAAGCTGTAATCTAGAATGGCTCACATTTCTGTCTTATCGTTTTTTAGTTTCCATCCTCAAAACTATTTTAAGAGGAGCCTCCTTTTTTCCAGGAAAGGCCATTAAGCCAGTTGTCAAAACACAAAGTCTATGCAAGCCAGGCAACACAGAGAGAGAGAGAGAGAGACTGTATTGCATCTTTTTTAATAGTCACTGATCTTTGTACCACATAATATCTCCCTTCAGCTGGGTTTGTATGGCACGCTTAACCACGGGTCTTTACAATGGCTAGCCTCTATTATCAAATTCCTTTTCTGCTGCTCTGTCATGCTTTGCAGATGTGTGAAAAAGGGACACTTCTGAAGTTAAAATACTATTACAGATGTGCTCTTGTAAAGTCAATTCCAACTAAAGCTTTAATTGATAAGCCTCTTAATGGCTCACAAGCGATGGTGCCTCTGGTTCTGTTCATGACCAAACGATGTGCGCATACAACACACACATAAATATTCACATTGACGGAGGTTGACCCACCCCGACACACACATCCACAAACCTTAAGCTCTTGTTCCTCTTTAGTCAGTGGTGACATTCATTCTGAGGGTAGTAGGTAAAACGTCCAACATTCTGCTGAAATTAGTTCAGCTTAAAGGAAGCTGTGCACGTCCATTAGCATTGTAAATCCATTTGAGGGTAGGTCACTGGCTGCCATTTCCCTCTCATAGGTGCAGTAAAGGACAAACATCTGTCACTCAACCTTGCATCCCTCCCTCTCTACCTCCCAGTTATAACCTCATTCCCTCCTCTCCTGTCGCTGCTTCTGCTCAAATCTTCTCTGTCAGCACCCCAGTTGCACATAAAGGTGCATTCCTCATTTCTACTGAAGTCCTTGACGTCAGCAGCTGCTTCCTTTGTTTAAATATGGATCGTAGTTTGTGCTGCACACAATGCTGGGCTCATAAGGGCACTATCACAACAAAAATACGTAAGGTTGCTGCGCTCAGCGTTAACGATGAGGTGCAGAGCTTGGCCATCTGGAGGGGGCTCAGAGTTGAGCCACTGCCCCTTTGTGTGGAATGAAGCAAGAGGCATCAGATGCCTGAACCAGGCATTATCAACGAGTAGGAGACCCTCGGGTGGACCCAGAACTCGCTGCAGGAATTATGTCTCTCATCCGCCACATGAACCCCTAAAGATCCCCCAGGCTGAGCTGGAGAATGTGGCTCGGGAGAATGACGCCTAGAATAGCCTTCTTAGCCTGCCATTAATGCAACCCCAACCGGGATAAGCTGAAGAAAATGGATGGATGGATGGACAACACTTACATTTAATAATATTTTACTTCTGCTTATGAGACAGTCAGTCTGTCAGCAGGATATTAGAACATCATACATTTTATCTAACAGATATAATAAATATTGAAAAACCAGGCTGAGGGCAAAGGAAAATTTCCATGCAAAATATTTCCGTAGAATTTATCAAAATGTAATTTATAACCATTTTTAAAATTTACTTTCTAAAACTACATTAATGTAAGATACAAATATTCTTCTTGAAGAGATTGAATCTGTCAAATTTACAAAGATAATCAGATAATGATGATTTTTGACTGCAAAAACCTGGCCTTAAAGAGTGGCTCTTCATGCTGCCCAGGTACAGTGATTGCTGTTTTATATATTGACCTTTGACACAGAGAGCGGATCACACACAGTGCTCAGCACCGTTAAGAGCTGACTCCTTAGAAAACAACCACTGTGATGGATAAGCACAGGCAAAGTGTTATCACTTCTTATGACTAAACGTTGCTTTCTTAAACTATTGTGAGGGGGGGGGTTTTACCCCATGCTGTAGCTCAGTCTGTCCATCTGGACATTACAGAGCCCAGAACTGCCGTGGGCCAGACCGGACTAATGTTCTTAATAGCCTGAAACAGTTGTGTAATGGGTTGTTAGGCAGAAGTTTCCATGGTTTTACTCCAGTAATTGAAAAATGATTGTGGCTGGACAGTTTGAACACCTACACTAACTCAGATTGACACAACTCAGACATTTACACTACGGTACACATAAAGATGGATGCGAGGGATAGCTCTGTCAATATGTGTGCAGCGGTGGAAGAAGGAGAGGAGAGGAAGGGCAGAGGAAACCAGTACACATAAGCCTTCAGGCTACACATTGCTTTAGCACCCTCTGTTGGACAGATTGGACCAAAGCCCACCTCTGTCTCAGTCAGCACGCACTCTGCCGGTGCCGGGTAAGGTGCTATCCTGTAACATGATCAGTCTGTTTGACAGCAGCGCTCTTCCCTCTAATGTCCAGGTGTGTGGATCACCAATTTATCACCGCTGAGTGAATGTAGCGTGTTGATTGCAGCTGAGGGGCGGAGGACATCTTATTCTCTGAATATTTAAAACACAAATAAGTTTAAGAGTGTGTATTTTTTCCCACATGTGGGGTAGCAGCTGGATTTTCTGTTTCGCCGGCTAATAGACTCATTACATCAGGAGCCCGGTACCTTTGCTCCAGCTGGAGACTCTCCACACTCTACCTCTGCTCCCATTAGTGTATTTTCCACTGTGTGTATGCAGTCCTTATAACATTGGGTTCATCTTAGTGTGTATATGTATGTTTAAACTCATCTGTCTGGTTGATGTGAGTGTGTGGCACACATTGTGTGTCTATGATGATTCAGTGGGCTTATTGTCACATGGTAACCAGGCTAGTATTGTTTGTTTGTTGAGGGGATGGATCTCTGATGAGAACAACTTTAACGAGCGAATATAAACACATGGACACAAGCTTTCTTTCCTTTGTAAGGTCCTACTATGAATAATCCAAATATTTAGCAGGCCGTGTCTGAATAAAATGGTGCAATGTCAAAATCTTAACAAAGAACGACTGCCCCGAAATCCAGACACGTGTTCTTGTTGCTAATCTCAACACGTCCCACTGTCGGTATGTGTACAACCAGCTTTGTTCTTGTACTCCATTAATAAATATCTTGTCTGTGGGCAACCAGATGTTCGAGGTCCTGTTAACAAGGGCTGGGCCATTGTTGTTAGAGTTTAAAAGGCTTATGTCCCTCCTTGAGAATCATCATTGCCCCCAGTTAATTGCCTGGGTGCAGCCAGATGAGCACAGTTCAATAGTTCAGTGCTGTGGTAGAGAAAGTAAAAGTGCAGTCTCATGTGGTAGAAAGTCAATATACATATACAATAGTGACTTTTATGGCTTAGGGATATTGACAAAAATGACAATATAAACCTTCTAGCCATTTTTTCATTATAACTACTGCAGAGTATTGTCTCTGTATCATCATGTAAATGTTCTATCCTGCTTTGATGGTTAATGATAAGGATAAAATATTCAAGGCAAGAGGTGGAAGACAACGGCTGAAAGAAGAGTTTTAAGAAGGAATGAATAAAAAAAAATAACTAGGTGAGGGAAAGTAAGTGAAGGTGAAGTTGAGCGTTGCATTTTAACACTGTGGACACACATGTAGGTGCAGATGATTGATGTTTATGATACAAAGTGTAAGGGAAATGGAAAGATGTGAACACATGACGTTTGACAGTGAGTGAGGCTGCAACGGCACAATTAGGTATCGTAACTGTGAATGGCAGCATAATACACTAAAGAAATTGTTTAATAACATTCTTTTCATCTTTTACTTCCAATGGTTTTGATTAATCACTTAAGACAAAGTTCATTCATGATCTGTTAAACTTACGATGTAAATAAATGTTGTAAAATCTGCCGTACTTTACGATGCCTTTCAACAGTTCATTATTTTTAACTGTTTAATATGGAAGTTAATGGTTTTTTTACTGTAGTGAAGACAGTAACAAAGACTACTGTAAAATATCTCAGAAAATATATTTGCATGTGTTAAATAACAGTAATAAAATTACAACTTAAAAAAATCACCGTAAATATTTTATTCACTGTACTAAACCAGGATAATAAAATCAAAACTGTGCAAAATTATAGTAGATACTTCTGTACAGTAGTAACTACTGTGATTTATTTTACTGTAACTTACTGACTACTTGCTGCCAGTTAACTACTGTGAGTTATTTTACAGTAACTTACTGACTACTTAATGCCAGTTAATTACTGTGAGTTACTGACTACTTGCTGCCCGTTTATTACTGTGAGTTATTTTACAGTAACTTCCTGACTACTTGCTGCCCGTTAATTATTGTGAGTTATTTTACAGTAACTTACTGACTACTTGCTGCCTGTTAACTACTGTGAGGTATTTTACAGTAACTTATTGACTACTTGCTGCGCGTTAATTATTGTGAGTTATTTTACAGTAACTTACTGACTACTTGCTGCCAGTTAATTACTGTGAGTTATTTTACAGTAACTTACTGACTACTTGCTGCCGGTTAATTACTGTGAGTTATTTTACAGCAACTTACTGACTACTTGCTGCCAGTTAATTACGGTGGATTATTTTACAGTAACTTACTAACTAATTGCTGCCAATTAATTACTGTGAGTTATTTTACAGTAACTTACTGACTACTTGCTGCCAGTTAATTACTGTGAGTTATTTAACAGTAACTTACTGACTACTGGCTGCCAGTTAATTACTGTGAGTTATTTTACAGTAACGTACTGACTACTTGCTACCAGTTAATTACTGTGAGTTATTTTACAGTAACTGACTTACTACTTGCTACCAGTTAATTACTGTGAGTTATTTACAGTAACTTACTGACTACTTGCTGCCAGTTAACTACTGTGAGGTATTCTACAGTAACTTACTGACTATTGGCTGCCCGTTAATTACTGTGCGTTATTTTACAGTAACTTACTGACTACTTGCTACCAGTTAATTACTGTGAGTTATTTTACAGTAACTTACTGACTACTTGCTGCCAGTTAATTACTGTGAGTTATGTTACAGTAACTTACTGACTACTTGCTACCAGTTAATTACTGTGAGTTATTTTACAGTAACTTACTGACTACTTGCTACCAGTTAATTATTGTGAGTTATTTTACAGTAACTTACTGACTACTTGCTGCCAGTTAATTACTGTAAGTTATTTTACAGTAACCTACTGACTACTTGCTGCCAGTTAATTACTGTGAGTTATTTTACAGTAACTTACTAACTACTTGCTGCCAGTTAATTACTGTGAGTTATTTTACAGTAACTTACTGACTACTTGCTGCCAGTTAATTACTGTGAGTTATTTTACAGTAACTTACTGACTACTGGCTGCCAGTTAATTACTGTGCGTTATTTTACAGTAACTTACTGACTACTTGCTGCCAGTTAATTACTGTGCGTTATTTTACAGTAACTTACTGACTACTTGCTGCGCGTTAATTATTGTGAGTTATTTTACAGTAACTTACTGACTACTTGCTGCCAGTTAATTACTGGGATTGGATGTAATTTTTTTGTTAGTGTAAGGATGAATCCATGAGACCTCACACAGAAAGAAAGATGATCATAAGATTGCTATAGTTGTAGCTTTTATGCTTGTCAGGTCCCCACCGTGCTTTAAATGTTTTGCTGCACAACTGATAAACCCCCAGTTCAATTTTATAATTAGATAAGAAGAATAAAAGGGAACCTGCCATTGCAGAAAAGGTCAGTTTCTTTTTTAAAGATACCAGATAACACCATTGTTTGAATAGTGCTCTCACCACCACCTAGTGTGGTTTTTGCAACACGCATCGTAGCTTCCACTGCAGGTGCAGAGCATGTACCTGTAGGTGTGTTTGAGAATGATTGTTCTTCACTGTGTGTACACCTGCGTGTTCTGTTGACAATCAAGCTGGGTTTAAGCCTCACTCACCCTGATAGTCAGGCTTTGCTCGCTCTATAGAGATGTCTACATCTGGAAGCATACGTTTGTTAGTGATGATAGAAAATAGTCGACCCATGGTGCTGTTTGTGTTGGGTAAACACTGGCAGACACGCATACTTTCATGTATTCACACATTGATGCTGGGCACCCCTCCAAGGCCCGATCATGAATCCCGAGCAAAGAACAAAAGACTTTGCCATATGGTCTTGTTGGTCTTGGAGCAGAGCTAGTTAGCCCCAGTCCCTGACATACAGATACGGATACGCAAACACAGCAAGTAGTCAGTAAGTTACTGCTCAGTGGGATATTTTAGCCTGAATCTCTAATACTGCAAACTGTATCTATGTGCAAACACTTTAATTGGATTGTCACGGTGCCTATGTGTAGATGTTCAGCTGTTTTGTATGCTTAGGCACAGATACCCGGGTCTCTGCCACCCCACTATCCCTCTACATAGAAAAAGTGTTAATGTTTGTGTCTTTATGCGAGGAGATTAATGGTTACGCCTGTGTATGGCCCTTGAAAACATGGACATTCATGTGGTAACAACCGGGCAAAGAAAAAGACAATAAATCTCTCCTTCCTTTGAGGCCATAGAAGAAGGAGGCGAGCTGATCTTGCTGAGTGGGGAGCTTCAGATATTCCACTCGTATTTCAGATGCCAGGAAGGCAGGATTTCCCGCCATATGCTGAAAGGGCTGCATTTGCCAAGTACAGTAGGTGTTTGTCAATGCCAGTATAGCATCAGTTTTACCGTAGGGCAATAGGTTTAAAGTAGTTTAGATAGTTGTACTGGAGTTTAATTCAGAACTACAAGCATGATTTCCATTCCTAATTTTTTCTCAGATTTCAGTCTGATGAAATCTTTATTTCATCAGACATTTGTCATGATGACCTTAATGGATGCAGTGGTTTGTCTGTAGTCCGACTTGATTCACACTCATCTTACTTCAGAGTGGGTCTGAGCGCTGCTTTTCATCGTCTGCTAGACATTCTTTTAAAACAAAATACTAAATACACAAAACAGTTGTAGAGTGACGACAAATTGGACAGAGCTCAACTTTCAGACCACAGTTTATGAGCCAAAGTTTTGATATCTGTGCTGATCGCTCTTTTCACTATTTAACTAGACCATGAGTTTAGATGCATTGCCCAAATGACAGGAGGGCACCCGGCGTTCTCCTGCCTTAGAGAGGTGGAAGCTGTGACAACCAGCAGACTGATTTCTCAATAATCAGAGGTTTTGATAAGTTGGTTCTCATAGGCTAAATGGCGTAGTCAGTCCATATCAGTAGCTGGAAGCAGAGCAGAGATTAGTGGCTGTTTAGGTGAGACTCCCATCCTGGCTATGTCTGTCAGACAGATGTTTAGTTCCACAAATGACACATTCAATTATCCAGAGACACACACCAACAGATAGACGACAGGATAGAACATGGAAAATGTTAGCGTCTGTTATCGTCACATCTCATATTTATTGACCATGGGACCATAAATCTCAATAAACATGAAACAGAGTAACAACACCTCTGATCATGAGGGCTGTGGTGTGACAGAAAGAATGAGGTCAATGATACAAGGGGCTGAAATGAGCTTCCTTTGCAGGGTAAATAGGCTCAGCTTTAGCGATAAGGTGCAGAGGGCGTCTGGAGGAAGCTCTGAGTACAGCCACTATTCGTTCGATATGGGACGCTCTCCTATGGAGGATGTCTTTGCACGTCCACCTGGGAGGAGATCCCAGGAAAGACCAAGAGCTCAATTGGGGGATTGTACATCTCATCTGTCTCATCTGACCTGGATAGACCTCAGAATCCCCCAGTATGAACTGGAAAGGGTTGGTGGGGAGAGGAACATCTGGAACTTCCTTCTTGGCCTACTGCCATAACGACCCGATGCCGGATAGGTGCAGGATGAAGGAATGAATATTTATTGTCTCACTTTCATAGATTTAAACAGTAAAGCAAACCTTAAAAAGCAAAAGAAATTGCCTTTGTGAAAAAAGGCTGTATATCTGGTGAGGGAAACCCCATTCATGATCAGTGCTGTTGTTTCCCGTGCTTGCACCCATGTCAATGGTCAGGGTGTAGTCATCGGGCCACATACACACCGTCACTATGCGGTGTCCTCGCTGGACAGACATTTGCTGGACAGGCCCTGGCCAGAATTTCAGACATGCTGAAATTCTGGCCAGGGGCCATAATAACATAAAATAATTCATTATAACACATCATTTACCGTTAAGTCCAAAGTGGATGTCATATGAGTGCGCTTGGAGTGGAGCCAGCCGCGCACACACACACACACACACACACACATACACACACACACACACACACACACACACACACACACACACACACATTAAAATGTCTAACCTAAAACAGAACAATGGAGTCAGGACTATTCAAACGTCATCTCTTCCAAACGGAAGACATAAAAGAGGAATTACACTGACAGGGGAAAAGGTGACACTCTTGTGTGTGTGGTGATATGCATTATGCAGACATAAAGTGTATCAGTGATTGTGACTGTTAATTATGAACCCCCTTCCTGTCTGCTCCCATAGTCATTGCACAGCTGCAGGACCCCTTGAGCAGGGCACTGCTGCATCTAATGTCGCATTATTGAGGCTGTGTGTCTGCTCACCAGCCATAGAGGACCCCCAGTGCTGATGGGGGATTTCAGGTTTTGTGTGTGTGTGTGTGTGTGTGTGTGTGTGTGTGTGTGTGTGTGTGTGTGTGTGTGTGTGTGTGTGTGTGTTTGTGTGTGTGTGTGTGTGTGTGTGTGTGTGAGAACGTACGTGATGAGGGGGTTATGTATGAGCAAAATGCTAATTTAGGGTTCATTCAGTCTCTTAATTTGTTGGCATTGCTTATTAAAAGCGATGCAAGGGAGTGATTGGTTGAGTTGATAGATGGAGATGCACATTCCAAACAGGGATATGAGTGTGTGTGTGTGTGTCTAGGGAAAGAGGAAGCCATTACCTTTATTCCTGATCCATTTTCCTCCTCTCTCTTCTCTCCTCATCCCTTCTTCTGTATATAAATTCTCCCTAAAGCCTCCTCTTTTTGGCCCCGCCCCCTCCATCTCTCCTTCCAGCTGGCTCTCAGTGTCAAGCTCCTTCAATCAGCCCCTCTTTTCTGCAACATTCAAGCTTTTTACTCCTGTCCCTGACTTGCTTTAACCTGTAAGGACGTGTGTCACAAAAATGGGCATGCGCTGCGAAATCTTGTCATTCAATGGGATTCCAGCTCTAGAAGATGATCGATCTGTTGTCTCGTATCTGTTACAGTCTTGCGGTTACATGGAATCTCTTGGCTTTATTCAAACTATTTGGGCTGCCACGTTCAGCAAAAAGCCACATTCAGAATGTGACTGAAAATGCTTTGGCTTAAAATCAAACCATGATGAAAATGACTTCAGCACTACTGTGTGAAGTGAATGCATACTCTGAGTGACTATAAATACAGGCACCCTTATAGAATTTCATACAAATGAATTTATTTTTCTCTCTCAAATAGTCAGTATGGCAGAATGGCACCAGTTTCTTTGTTTAAATCCCATCCTGGGGCCTTTGTGTTTGGATTTTGCATATTGTCCCAGTGTTTCCATGGGTTCCCTCTGGGTGCTCCAGCTTCCTCACACATTCAAAAAACATGTTAAATAGATTAATTGGTGACTCTTAATGGCCCATGGATGTGAATGTGTATCTTATGTTAGCCCTGTCATGAACTGACAACATTTTCAGGTGTACGCCATCTCTTGCTCAATGTGAGATAACCCTGCAAAGTATAAGAATAATATATCTCTCTCTCTCTCTCTCTTTCTCTTTCTCTTTCTCTTTCTCTTTTTCTAAATTTCTCTAAACTTTCTATCAATCTTAGCTTGATTTTTGCTGACTGCATCCAGCCCTCATATATATTTCTGCTCCAGTCATTTTGAAGCATTGTACAGTTTGTTATTTAATAATTTGGAAAGTGACCTCAACATCTATTCATTATTTTTATGAATTGGTTGTTTGTTTTTTTAGACTAACATTGAATAAAATGACAATGTAGCTATCATTTGGTATATTTCACTATTCGGAAAAAGTGCAAATAATTAGACTGTGTGTATTTGTGTGTGTGTTTGTGTGAACTAGCAAGTAATAATTAAGCCTTATTAAATACAGCTATAAATTGTAACGTATTGCCTGTTTGATTGCATCCACCATCGATCAGTGTTATATATATTTTTCAGCCGTGGTTTGTGAAACGTGTCAGTAACCGTTACTTTTTATGTCGTTGTTTCCAGTGTTACTCCAGAGACTTCTAAACGGTTTCATGCTCGCCAACTTTACCTGTATAAACATGCTGTAACAGCCTTGCAAAGTGTGTGTGTGTGCGCGTTTGTGCGTGCGAGAGAGAGATTGGTATGTTGGAAGGTGGGGGCAGGGTTCTGCTTTGACACCCTTATCCTACAACCTACTTGGGCTTTGTGTGGAGACGTTTGCAGGAAAGAGAGAGTGATAGAAAGAGAGAGGCAAAAAGAGAGAGGGAGCAGGACATGAAGGGGGCTTCAGGGGCAGTCGATTGTAGAAAAGGGGTGTTTGAGGGAGGGTGAGAGGGAGGGGAGTGAGAGGAAAGGAGAATGACAGAGATGGGGATTTTTCATTCTCCTGCTCTCACCAAGAGAGGAAACAAAGGATGCTGAGGGGCCCGACTTTAAACTGCAGTTCTTCTTAGAGTTTGCCTGTTAGCTGTTTGTCTCTGTTGACCTGACTTCCTGCTTCCTGCCGCTGGCATCTCCTCCTCCAATCGTCTGAGCATCCCTCCACCTGCTGAAGATGTCAGACAACTCTGCTTTCTACTGCTTGTGAGTCGCCTGCCTTTGACTGTACATCCTTCACTATGCTCTTTATGTGCAGCTTGGCAAATGTTTATGTCATCTTAACAGTCTAATGAGCTCTACATGTGGTTGACACTGTAGTGTAGATCTGCTTTTTCTCCATCTGCAGCTCTCTGCCCCTCTTCCCAGCAGTTAGGCAGCCGATCTGAGAACTTACACCTGAAATGTGTGTGCAAAGCGTCTTTAGTCTGATTCACCATAGAATGGTCAATGCTGATATACCTGCATATTTAACTGTGTTTTTTTTCTGTGCTTGAGGGGCAGCTTGCTGGTTGTTCGCTTGGCAGCATGGTTGGTTCATTGTAGAGCTGTCTGGCACAGGAACTGACATTAAGAGTAGGTGGGACCAACTCTCTGGCTGTATGTCTAGAAGACAGAGTGGCAGCGTGGCAAACATATAAAGGGTTTCACTTTAGGATAAAGGATTTTGGATGGCTGATAACCAGTGGCCAAAATGACATTTTATTTATGGCCACAGAATTATCTTGTTCTTGGCATTTGTGCTTAGAAATATGTAATGGTGAAGATGATTTTATCAGTTATTTTAGAGACGCACCATTTAGTCAACCTATCCTGACAATCAGGTCATTGTTTATTATGATATATCATTATTCTTGTTTCTTTCTCAACATAAATACCCCAAATTAAGTGGTTTCCCCTTTCACATGTGTCTTCTTTGATAAAAAGAAAAAGGAAAAATGATCTTGGCTTTTTTGACTTCTGGTCACATATAAAAAGCAATTGGAATGAGTCACTTTGGCTTAAAGAGATTATATAGATTATATATTAGAAATACATAATGATGAAAATAACATGTATTAGAAAACATATATATCAATGCAAACTGTACAAATAGAAACTGCGGCAGCAACGGTTAGATACCCATACAGTAAGAGTTTTAATGTCTTAATAATTCGGTTTATTTTCCCCTCCTGCTGGCCACAAACAGAACCAACGGTCTCCGTGTATGTGTGTGAGTCTGTGGGGTTGTGTGCGTGTGAAGTCGATCCAATCACCTTCCTTCATAATATCAGTATCTATCCTGAAAGTGTTTTTCCTAGTTTGCAGAGGAATGTATTGTGTTACATCATAATTGGAGAGCTGCATCTGGGGGAAAAAAGTAAGGTAATTCACTAATAGGCCTCATCGGGGGAATGGCTTCGTTCAAGCGGCGTCAATCAATTATACTTTATAGCCATCAGTCTATTAAAATCAATACGACCAAGCAGAGGACAGCGGGCTCTCATGCTGTCACTGCTGAGAGTATCACATGATTGACCGTCCCTCATTTGAAATTGGATTCAGCTGTGGGTGAGAGGAATGTTTACGACAACAATTTTGGATGCATCTCATCTCTGGCAAATGAAAACTTGTCAGCTTAGATGGAGGGAAGCGTGACAAAACTTTCTTTAGCAATGTGGACAGTTGGAAAAGTTTCCCCTCCCTATGAGGTAAACGGAGCAGTCCAACGATGACTAGAATGCTAAGAATGTATAGCTGAGTAAGGACTGTGAGCCCTGGAGGGTTGACGTGGAAGGTGAGAGGTCAAAGCGGAGGGATGGGAGGAAACAAAAGGAGTTTGTTTTTGATGATGGTGGATGCCGGCGGAGGAGAGAAAGAACAGCTTCCAGCTGAGCCCCTTCATGATGTACGCGAACCATCCTGACATGTGAAATGCCTTCTCTCTGGTTTAACCCATCCTCTTGTATTCTTTTCTCCCCCTCCTCTCACTCTTGCCACATGGGCTTTATTTACTGGAGATATACCCTTTTCCTTTTTTCAGCAGCTCAATTACACAGGAGAGCCTGTAGTCAGAGACGAAGGGTAATGTGCATTATATACTATGCTGTAAATATATGGTTTACCACTGCTTGTCCCTCGTGACAGTGTAGTTTGTTGTAGGAGCTAAGCTTCCCTCTGGCCATTCTCCCACCCCTCTCCTTCCCTGCAACCCACCGTCCCTTCTGTTATTCCTCAGGCGGCAAGCCGCTTCTTGACCTTTGTATCCACCCGTTTTTCCCAACGGAGGTACTCAAAGAGAGAGAGAGAGGGAGAGAGGTGAAATGGAGTGTCAGTCTGTAAATACATAAAAAAGCAGGCCCTCCCACATGTATGTGCAAACATACAACCGTTTTTGTTATGTAAATGAGCCTTTGTCAACCGTCCAGTGTTCGAGTCCATTCCCTCATATTCAAATTCAAAGCGGTTTGTTCTCAGATCAAAAGATCAGCATCACCGGGACGTAACTTGATGGATCAGTGTGGAAGAAGGCCCGCTCGGCCACAAGGGCGATAGCCAGAATTCTGAGGCGGTGCAGAGAATAGCTCGCTATTGTGTGGTTGTCAGGCGGGCTGGGTGCTGTGGTGCGCACTCTCAGACACTCTGGCATGCATGCAAACTTATATCGTTGTACACATACAAACCGACACGTATCACCAGCGTCAGGTCAGCCGACTCTGTCTCTGGACAGCGCTGCATTGTTGCCCGCCTCCATCTCTCCTGGACGTGTAACAGTGCGGGCATTCAGTAGCTGCTGATGAGTCAGAACCAGCAAGCAGCAGGACAACCAGCGTGACCAGCGACACCTGCATTTACACTACTACACTGTTGTGTTCACGAGGCGGGAGGAGCGCACAGCCGGCAGAGATGAGATGCCTCAGTGTGAAAGTCCATAAGATGAACAATAGAACAGGAGAGGGGACATATTTCACATGTCAAACACACACGGTGAGAAGAAGCAGGACCTCATGAGCAGGATTCTTATCAATGTGTTTTGTTCACATTGCTTTTTCACTCCACCAGGATGACTTCCATCGAGAGCTGTCTAGAGATTACTGTAAAGTGCCGAGTGTCGTCCCCACACTTCCTGACATTCAAACACATTTCTGACTTCTGGACAAAAACATATGACACGGTCCTACTCTGCAGATTTGTTCCCTGCCCATTGTTTGTGTTTTTACTTTCATCTTTTGAGGGGTTAGAGCTTGTCAGAGGCCGGACATGGATGCCAAGTTGTGTTAATGGTCCCGGTTTGTCCGTTAGAGGTACTGTCAGCTGTCTTTGAATGAATCAATATGTCCCTTGTCTGCAAAAAGAGGGCGCCTCAACCACATCAGCCTCAACCCACAAGAGTGTCTAGTATTCTTCAACACAGTGACTTCTTACATTCCCAACAAGCCTGCGGCTGCTTGTGGTTGATTTAGGATTTGATCTGGGCCCCACAGCTAACGAGACTAGTCAGTAACCATATTCTATGTCTCAAGAAGTTCCATCCATGTTCCATCCATTTGATGGGTTTAAATACTTTTTTGCATTTTGGTTAGCGATGAGGTTGGTTGTTTGTTTAGCTTGTTTTTTTTGTCATGCTGCAAAGACAGTGAAATGTTCTGATTCTTCTTGTCTTCCTTGAAGCAAATAAAAATCCATATACTCTGTAGTTTAGAAGGCAGTCCTCTCACATACTCTTTTTCCATACATTTAAAATCTCAGAGACCTCACTGGCCATAAAATTGAATCTGCTTTTTTCTTTTCAGGCCCGTAGGCATTTATTGACAGAACAGGCTGTTGAGTGGCAGGAAACAGGGTGAAAGAGATGTGGAGGTGAGATGCAGCCAAGGGCCATAGGTGGAATGGAACTAGGGCTGAAATGATTCCTCGAATCATTTGAGTAACTTGATTACTAAAAATAGCCTCGAGGCTTCGTTTAAATCTGAACTATACGGCGCACTGTGTTGTAGCGCGCTTCTCCTTCACCTAACCATTAGTTCACGTATACCTTCCCACACACATCAAACAATGAGTGGCTGTCTCATAGATACAGAGACGGGTACTCAGAGTTGTACAACACTCAACAAGGAAGCTAGATGGTCCCGTACTATCTGCGGGTACCTGCTAACCCCGGATATCGTTTTGCAGTCCTTGTTTTGCTAGCTACTCGTTGCAAACGGAATCAACTATCTACAAGGAGCTTTATAAATTAGAGTTGATATTATTATTATTACAAGGCCCCCTCATCTCTTCTCACGTGTCACCCACCGGACCGCCGTCCCAAGGAGACGCATGTTCTCCGGTGAGGGGAGGTAAACTAGGTGGATAACCGATCTTTGACTGCGAACAGATGCTCACTTTGCCTTGGCTCTGTACTGCGATAAACTGAGACAATAGATAAGTCCCCCTTATTCCGAATAAAATTGGAAGAAATGCCTAATTGAGATGCAGACTACAGCAGAGAGTTTGTTTTTTGAATACAAACAAAAATTAAGTGAGAAAGTAAGAAATAATTAACTCTAGAAACACAACCGTCAGGAGACATGATAGACCGACCAGACTCAAAATGTACCCAAATGGAACAAAGGAAGGGATTTAGACGCCAGAAAGTGATTTTGGCAGTAAAATACCACATTTGTCCAGTAGGGGGATGCTATATGCACATACTACCACTTTTGGATGTTAAATAAAAAATTTTTTTTACTAAAATCTTGCATTGTGCAAAAAAACAAACAAAACTGGTGAGAAGCCTTTTGGGAAGAGTAAATTGGATAAAAGGAAGATCTTTCTCAAATAGACGTGGTATTGAGGAGAAAAATTAATTTAATATTAAAATAAAGGTTTAAGGGACTGACAGGAACTAAAACAGCTAATGTTGCGTCTACTTCGATAGCATTTCAGATTTCAAGAAAGGTGTTCTATTCATTTCTCTGGTTGTATGTGATCTTTTCCACTGGAATGCAAGCATTCACATTCTAAACCATTTAGGCAAGAGGAGATGTGAATCTGACAATGTGACTAAATCCATTCCGCCAGTATGAGTAACTAATACTAAAGCAGTGCTATGGTTGACCTAATTTACCTAAGTGTCTTTTTCAATAAAAAAATCAGGGTCAGCTTTTTCATCAGCAACTTTTACATATGGTTTACCGATAGATCCACTCTACATGTTGTCACGTCTAGACAATAAGCAGTTAAGCCACAGACATCTACATCGCTTCACCTCATCGCTTCGCCCCCATCTCTTTGGATTCATTTCCCCTTTTGTTCACATAATGTAGTAAAGTCACAGCCTGGAAAACCTTATACATCCCTTCATTTAGGGCTTTTAAAATAACATACAGTATGATTTTATTTAACAGAGAGCCTTTTAATTATGTGTGGGATGACGACTAAGGAGGATTCTTTCCATGATCGCATCAGCCCTATTTTTCACTGCCGGTGAAAAATGTTTGGAAAGTGATTCGGGCGCACCAATCAAGCAATCTTTCAATCCCCCCCCCTTGTCTTATCGATGTTATCATTCAAGTATTCATGATGAACTTTGCCAACCCGTATCTTATCTATCAACCAACATACTGCATGTAACGACTTCCTGTGTCTGTGTGTGTGTGAGAGAGACACCCAGTAAGAACTGGTCATCTGCTGCTGCACCCCTCTTCTGGTGTCTGTGGTGCCAGTGTAACCAGCCTAACAGTGGGATCCTGAGGCATTTGGGCCTCCACACCCACCCACACACACACACACACACACACACATACACACACACACACACACACAAACACACACACACATACACACACACATACACACACACACACAAACACACACACACATACACACACACACATACACATACACACACACACACACACACACACACACGCACACACAGACACACACACACACACACACACACACACATACACACACACACACACACAAACACACACACACATACACACAAACACACACACACACACACATACGCACACACACATACACATACACACACCATCACCACCACCAGGGCACAGCTGAGCTAATGACTCATCTCTCTGCCCCTCTCTCCTCGCTCGCTCTCTGTCTGCTTCTCTCTACTTCTCCGTCTGTCTGTACAGGAGACATCACTCAGAAGGGCTATGAGAAGAAAAGAGGGAAGCTCTTGGCACCGTACATCCCACAAATACAAGGTAAGACCCACAGTAGGTTTTATTCTGAAGTAGTACTAGAGTGAAAGTATTTCTACATTGTAATCATGTTTATTATAGGATTAACATATTCAAATTTGTCATCGAAAAGTCTTTCATGATTCGAGTTAATCATACAAAGGCAGAGGAGAATCCAAAATCAAATCTCAGGACTTATGCAAGCGGTATAAAACCAAAGCCAGCATTCAGTAGTCTCCTCCAAGTGACTTACATATTAAATGTGCAGTTTTGGTTAGCAATGACACCACATGGAGCATCACATGGTCATGAAGTGGAGACTTTTGGGGTTTCTATGCTTGACTCATCTTTAGATATTTCTCCGTTGTTTGTTCCTGGACTCTGCAGATTCTGGGACCCTTAGGTCTGTTAGACGTGCTTCAGACATGCATCTGACATATACTGTATCAGATTCTATCTAGGAGATGAAAATTGGTGCTGACCTCAGGCAAAGAATGTGATGTCGTTGTTTCAAATTTGTTTCCCCATCTTACATATTAGTTATTAGATTCTTAATGGTTTAAGAATTTTCAGAGCAAAAGACTTAGCTAGCAAAAAAATAAGGAGAAAACATTTGATATTGATATATCTGGTGGACATCAGTGTCAATCAGTAGTTTCGATTCTGTGTTTTATATTTACATAATTTAAAAATATATATATTCAATACTATTCTATAGCACCATTTCCCAAAGCTTCTTTTTCTGCAAGTTCATATTGGCACGTATACACTACATATACAGTATATGAAGTCATATAGATGTATATTAATCTACGTGCGATCACCGATCACAGCCGTATCAAGAAGTCAAACTCATAGTCCGGTAACCGTATTATCATTCAAATCTGATGCATCCATATTTGTATATGGATCCAAACCAAATTGTTCACAATTATAAATTGTAACCCCATAAATATGTCAGAATTTCTTTCTGACCAAGGAAATTATAAAGTAAAAAATCCCTGATCCTGCTCTTTTTCTTGATCTGTGACAAAATTAGTCGATTATGGACCAACCCTCTTCAGGATCTCAGTCAAAAGTAAGCGTTTAATCCTACTTACAAACCAAAAAAGAGAAACAGGTGAAAACATAACCTCCTACGTGGAGGTTAGTATCATCAGACTCTGATGCTCATCATTCTGGGATGCCCCAGTCATTCCGTCAAACTAAAGTCAGAGGTGGTTTGTGGTGAATCACTGGATGTCTGCTTCATGCCCCTCTGTCCTCTACTGGTCCATGGCAGCCTTTGGCTTGGCTTTCAATCACAACGTCAAGCCTCAGTGGAAACCAAAGTCTGGTGTGGGTCACTAGATCACAGATGTTGACTGATGTTAAATAACTTGAGTGAATCATCTCTTCCATCCCGTCCCTACCTCATCGCTGTGATGGATTTACGGATTTTCTTTCTTTCATTCATTTTCGGGAGCTTTCTGTCTGGATCTCGAGATGTAAAGAATGGAAGTGAAATGGACGGGTTCTGAGCGCATGAGCTTCTTCTTATGCGACAAATGGACGGATCCACCCAGTCCGAGAGAAACGGAGTTAGGATGTAACAACTGTTGGACTGAAATAGGACACACTTTTGGAGGCTTCTGAGCTCCATAGAAACTTTCATGAGCTTTTTTACTGCCTTATATTTTACTTGTGTTCTAGAACTCTACTTGTGCCAAATACAATGCTTTTCCTTTTTACTTCAGTTCTCTATAGCTTTGTTTTAGTGGGATTTTTTGATCTGCTGAATGTTCTTGCTGTTGAGAACAATATTTCACTCACATGTACTTTTTGAACCTGAAATGCAAAACCAGACTCTGTCACCACAAGCTCTAAGAGTAAAACCTTAGGGGGCTCAAAGGTTTAGGAAAGGTTGCGACGTGAATTTCTTCCTATGAGAATCAAATCAAGCTCTGCGTAGGAATATTTTACCCTCTTAATTTGAATACAGGTACGTGATTGTGTTTCACATTTTAACTTGAGTGATTGTCTTTTTCATTTTCTTATTGTGAATATGAACGCCCTTTCCCTTCCTTTGGTTTTTGTAACGCGCCTCATGACATACTCCTGTGAACGTGATGCATTGCGTTAGCAAAGCGTCTCTCCGCTGTAGGAAGTCTGACCCAGCACACGTGTCACCAGCTATCGCACCGGTAAGTGTCAGGCAGGTGCTAAGGATTCATCAGGGTTCTCTGAGAACCAATAACAGTAGCTGTTGTTCTGGAGAAGGTCTACGATTGGCTCGGTGGGGTGTGTCTCTGAAGAGTGTCCTGCCCAGCAACCGGGTCTGGAGTCCTGGCTGGGTGTATAGACCTGTCTCCTGTTAGAAGAGAGGAGAGCTGCTGTGTGACCGGACTGTCAGTGAAATAAGGGACTGACGTATATGAATGTATCTATTCCTTTGGTTTTTGTGTGTTTGTGTGTGTCCTTAAACGTCCCCATACCTTATTAAATCTTATTAAATGCCTGTAAATCACGTTATTGAATAGATTTAATTGAAGCATACGTGGACGTTACTCAGCATTCGGGTGTGTGTGTGTGTGTTTGCGCTGCTGCGGTCCGAGAGTTGCTGACAGTGGGGAGATCACTGATCCCCAATAAGCTGCCTCTGAAAGGCTGGGCGAGCTGATGATTCGCTGGTTGTCTGCTTGGCCGGGGGTCTAACAGGCTAGCCGGCCCGATGCTTCCATCAGACTGAATGTGGCGTGCTAGAACTCTGTCCTCAAAAGGCTCTGCTCTAATGGATATGCCTGCTCAGGCTGCCAGTCACGGTTCAATTGGTCCCACACCGGTAAAAGTTACCATATCACAGCCACCACAAAGCCACAGTCTGCTCTTAGATTATTCTTAGCTGCAGTGGTATTATGGGTCGGCTGTTATTGTAATGTGCTCTTGCACAATAGTCATTGCAATGTCGAGATGAATTAACTGAGACATGGCACGCTAAAACTTGTTGCTACTTAAAAAACTCCATTTATGAGATGTGCATACATGGTAAGTATGTTTAAGGGTTCAAGAGTCACGGGCCCTGAGGGCAGCTGTCTCTCAAGAGGTATCAGAAGCTGAAGTACCCGGAGGAAACCCCACAACAACACAGGGAGAGCATGCAAACTCCACATTGAATGTCCACAATGGATGGATTTGAACCCAGAATCATTATTATCATCATCATAAACATTATTATTTATTGTAGACTGAAGTGTTTTCAGTCAGTGGAGAACAGATAGACCAGTTCCACCCTCAGTATCAGAACACACTGTGGGTTTTGCCTCACTATAGTGGGCTTTTGGAAAAACATGGCGGTCTCTGGAGCGAGTGTAATAATCCAGTAGATGTGTGTATATCTCTGTTGGAGTTCCTCTACAATTAGTCGGCCTTGGCAGAATTATTTTTTGTGGATCAGTGGTAAAACCCAGTGATGACATTTTAGTTGGCTCTCTTGCTGAGACTGTGGACTGGATTGTAGATCAAATGTTTTGGGATTGTGGGGAAAACAAAACAGAATTGTTACAAAACATTCTCCAGGCAAATACATTAGAAAAAATTCCCTCCCTAAGGGAAAATATAGTGTTTCGTATTCTAGCCATACAATGATCTCATCGCACGTTCTTACTGTGATGACAACGGAAATACGATTTATTGGCCAACACTATTTTGATATGATAGCAGCTAATCCCTAGATATCAAGTTAATATGCTTGAACATCCCTGGATTGCTAAGTTAGAGTCTCACAGCTGACACCTTCAGTTATTCCCTGAATCACTTTACTCTTTATAGTCAATCAAAAACATATATAGGCGGGGAAGAATCCTTTTAAATTGTATCTCCTTCTAGCTCAGCAGGACAGACTCTGTTCCTCCAACAGCTTCCTATTCCATCGTGGGTGAAGTTGTCCGTCAGCCTTGCCCATGATCACTGCCGACATTAAAATACAAAAATGTTTTGCAAGATGCATCTCTTAAATTAGTGTTTGCGTAATAATATTATTAACATGAAGAACAATCTCTTTTTGATCTCCAGATAAATTACATTAATCAAATTTTCGTCACATTTTGGATCCTCTGTGTATCACCGGACACTCGTTCATTAGAGTATGTCTTTGAGTTCTCCTTCAAATAGGGACGTAATGTAAATAAGTCTATTTACTCAAATATTGTACCTAACTGCAGTTATGATATATTCTGGAGGCAAATATTGTAAAATATTGTCTCTTACCAAGCCTCTTTTCTCCTAATGGCTCAGTTTGGCCATCTCTAGGAAGAGCATTGGTATTATATTTACTATATTAATGTTTAACCTATACAAATATTGTAACATGAGCATCAAAAGATAATCAGATCTTTCTACCTACTCATCTATACACATGATCTTTGGAGCTCCTAAGATCATGTGACCATCAGGTTCATGGTCAACGCCCTTGTCAAGAACCTTTCCTCTACTGGCTCAGTTTGACCTGGCTTTCAGCTCTTGGAAGACTTGTGGTTTTTCCAAAATTCTTGCATATAAGCATTATGGACGCCATTGTGCTCTTAGGAACCGTCAATGCAGCAGACATTTTTTTGTAGCCTTCCTCAGATATGTGGTGCGACCCAATCCTCTCTCTGAGCTCTGCATGAAGTTCCTATGACCTCAAGGTTTGGTTTTGTTCTGATATGCATTTTCAGCTTTGTGACCTTAGATAGGTGTTGTCCTTTCAAAGCAGGTCCAATCAGCTGAATTTACCGCACGTGGACTCCAATAAAGGTGTAGAAACAACTCTAAGATCGAGAGAAATTGGAAGCACCTGAGCGGAGTTTCATGTGTCTGAGAGTAAAGGGGCTGAACGCTGACATCAATCTGATATTACAGTTACTCTAAATGTCTGCTCAGTTGTTTGGGTGAAAAACATTTTGAATCAACATTTCTTATTGTTAAATGTGTTCCACTTGAACAAATTTGATTTCAATATAACCCAGGGACAACATGTATGTGTTTAAGAATAAGGGACCAAGGATATGGCCCTATAGGACGCCAGAAGTCAAAGGGGCCACCGAGGAGGAGGCATTAACCATGGTTTTTGAAAATGCGCAATTCAATAGGAATGTTTTTTTTTGGGGGGGGGGGGGGGGTTATAGCATGTGAGTACTTACTGAACAGAATAAAGTAACTCCATTCAACCCAAAAAGGACAATAAATGTCAAATGGTTTTGTAAAAACATGCTTTACCAAAACCGCTAGGAAATTTCCCATTACAATTAAGGTAGTAACGAAGAGCAAATCTAATTAAAAATGACTAGTTTCCAAATTACTATTATATATAATATAGACTATTTGAGTCTGATTATTTTTTTAATGTTTAAAACGATGCTTGACCAAAATATCTCTCTTTTATACTTAATTTAAAGTGTCTAAGATATTCAATGAATGCATTAGATAAAATAAACAAAGACAGAATTTCCCCCATTTTTTTCATTACATGAAGCGATTAATAGATTTGCAACAAAAAAAAAGAATTACTATTCATATAGATAGTTTTTGTTCTTTACAAAATTATATTTATTCCTGACACCTTTACTTTTAGTCTATCTTTTGAATATATTTTACAACACTGCCTCTGCATTCATGTTTCCTAACCTCTTGAAATGAACTATTGGAGCAGAAGTCAGTAGTACTGATGCTGGTTGGAGAGTGACTCCCTTTTGGCCGTACTTTTGGCGTGCTCACAGCTAGTTACTTAATGAAGCTCTAATCAGAATTTCACAATCTGAAATATGAATCAGTGCCTTCATCAGGCACAGCTCAGAGAGGCAAATCAGTCTGAACCGTATAGTAAGTTAGTGAGATGTCCTTTTAAGACTCGCCTCCTTTCCTGAACAACTGTGTAATCTGCATTTGCCTCCCTTGGAGAGGCAGTAGGCTGCTTGAAAGCTGCAAGAGAGGGAGGATTAATTAAAGTGAATACTTTCTCAATTTAAGACTAGCAATTTAAAAGAGAGCAGCCTAGGAAGTGGATTACCTTTAATCTTATAGATTCCTGATCCTGTTGAGCAAAATAGAGCAGAGGTTCTCTATGTCCAAGGAACATCCTGCAAAGAGTCTGTGCGCTCATTAAGGGGGCACACAGGGTAAGCATCATCTGTCGTTCTGTGCATAACAGGAAATAGTCTTTCCACATTCATCATATTCCCGTTCGGGGAAATTTCCCACGTGAAATTTAATTGTGTTCCTCAATTTTCTTACTTTTACATTTTAAGGCACTTTTTATGTGACTTTGCTCACACTTTCCTATGATAAATGTTAATGTGTATCCAAACACGCTCAAAATTTAGTTTTTCTAGCAGCGGTGGCATCGTTTAAAAAACAAATATTACTGCATTTCAGCCTTTCTTCCGTTTGTATATTGTTATAAACTGTCTTCTTCCTGCTTTGGTCTCTTCTCCTTGCAGGTGTAGATCCTTCTCTACAAATTGACAACAGGATCCAGACCACCTCCCAAGCTGTTGTGTCAGGTTCAAAACTCAACAAGTCCCGGGCAGCCAACTCCCGGGATGAACGCTTCAGATCTGGTAACGATGTGTTTATACTGCTTGAGACTTTTCAGAACATACAGCTCCTCTTAAATGATATTTCTGATATATGCCTCGTGTATTCTTAGATTTGCACACAGAAGCCGTCCAAGCAGCTTTGGCAAAGTACAAAGAGAGGAAGATGCCGATGCCCTCGAAGAGACGATCTGTGTTAGTTCAGTCTTCTGTGGAGGCATGCACCCCACCAGGTGAGACCCCTGGGCTCACTGTTCCCTATAGGCAGTCTTCAGGTCATTGACATGGTATCCCCTGAGCATGGGAGTGTAGACTCTGACGCTCTCTGGTGTGGAGTGATCAAAGATGCTGCAGCCACACATTTGCTACTGGAGTGAAATGTGCAGTTTGATGAATGTGTCCATTCTTTATGAGGATAAAAGGCTCTGCATTCTCAACATTGCGTTCCCAGGCAGACCATCCCACATCAGTTGCATAACTGGTGCATAATCAGATTCTTAACATGGTCTCGAAATGTCGACCATTGACCTTCTTTTATAACAGTTTGTATTGTGTGGGGCAGTTGATTTGGATATTTGACATTTTACTACTTATACTGGTTGTGTTGTTAGTTTGTCTCAAATAATTCTCAAAGAAGGCTGTCAAAATCGAATACCAAAGATTTCTGTGTAAGATTTGATGACAGATCATTTGCCAGTATCTGGAACACTGACTTAATTGTTACTATATCAATTTTAATTGATGTGGGCCTCAAAGCATTATAATGACGATAATGATATAAGCTTTGCTTATATAATACTTAGAAAGATACAAAGTGCTTTTAATTATAAAGAAAGATAAAATGATAAACTATACAGACTAAATAGACTATAAATGTAACGGGGAATACATAAAAATGGTTCTCTCTGCCGGTGCTGGTCGGGGAGCTTGCTGGGCTCTGGGCCTGTTCGTTGTACTCTGTTGTGCAGAGTACAGTGTTGTGGCTAGGCTAGGGGTGCATGGAACATAAGCCACTGCACTGCTCATAAGTACGTGTCTTCTTGTTACTGCCTGTCCTCTTGTCCTTGTTTGTCTTGTTTTGTCTTTGTGTATCACACCCCCTTTGATGAGAAATAGGTATTAGTTTCAGATAACAAAATGATAGGCTAGTCTTTCAAAGTGGGCTGATGTAGGTCACATGCACAAACTCACACAGAAACAACACTTAGTTGCTGCAATATCAAACTGCATGTATTTATATATATATATATATATATATATATATATATATATATATATATATATATATATATATATATATATATATATATATATATATATGTGTACATGCAGACATATTTAAATGAAAGAGAATAAGGAGCTCTGCATTCATTCCAATGCTAATGGAAGCGACACATTTTGATGAGCACACAGTAGAATGGCTGTATCATTTATTGATACATTTTCTGTGTGATTTAACGAGACTTTATTAGCAAAGGGTTTAAATGGGCCATAATGGTAGGGCGATTAGTCAAGGGTTTTCCCTTGTATTCTATCTTTTTACAGCACTGCAAAACTGCAAAACTAATTCATAAAACAAATTCAATTCGACATTCCATGAGCCTTAAGTGTCCAATTTGAATGTAAGCATGAACATGATCCGATCTATACCGTCTAAACATTACCATGTCAACACTGTCATCATGAGCGTTATATAACACGCTCATATTAATATTTAGATCAGAGCGTCGCCTTTTAGCTTCTTTATCCTATTTTCAGTAATACATGTACATCTCAACGACTAATGTGTTTGGGTAAAGGTTAGTGATAGCCTACAGGCTCCCGTACGGAGGAGGCCATTTGTGCACAGTCGGTTCAGAAATTCTCTTACTTTCAGGAACCGACCGTTTTGATGTCGGCAAAGTCGAATGGTATTATATGATATTTGACTGCTGCACAAGAATAGGTGTGACTGATCATGTGATCATGACTTTTGCTATCGTCGGAGGTTCTGTTTTCTTTGCGTCCATATGTCTCCTTTTATATCTCTGTTATATCTACATAGTTACATCACTGGTTATCTGTCTCTTAGTCACTCTTCGCTATCTTTGTTGTTTGTCTATCTGTGACTCAACCATTTCTTTCTCTTTCATTTCTTTGCCACTTTTTCCTCCTGTCTATTTCTACTTTACATTCAGACCCCCTCTCTCCCACTGTCTAAGTGCATCAAGGTTACTGAGATTGGTGGATAGATTGGAGAGTAGCAGAGGAATAACAAATGGAATAGAAAATGTGAGATAACCCCCGTGAGTCCGCTGGATGTGCAGACATAATATTGTAGCTTCTTAAAATCAATCCTCCTTCTGCCTCCCACACAGACAGACTCCTGAAAGCGTCCTGAAAAGTTGAGGGAGGTAACGGTTATTTTAGCAGTTACTCAATCAGTGAGTTTTATTCGTAGCTTCACACTGTGAGTGATTAAGAAGCAGATTAATTACATGAAGGCCCATTGGTTTAGGGAACATCATTTGGCACATGCTGATCACAGACCCAGACTTAATCTCTTTTCAAGACGTCTCCCTCGCTCTCTCATCCTCTCAGTGGACTTGGGATAGGATTTCCATATTATTAAAGCTTTATTTAGTGAAGTATGCTCAGAGACTTCAATATCATATTTTGAGATGTGTGAACATGTTCTGGACCTTGCAGGGCCGACATTAATGCTAGGGCTGTGGCGGTAAGATTTTTTTCCTTACCACGGTGAAAAAGCAACTTAGAAATGTACGCTGGATAGACGCTCAAAGTAGTAGTAATACAGCATTTGAAGTACACCAGGAAAGAAGATGTTTATATGTATTGCAGCCCACCAAACCTCAGTTGAAGGAGTCAAACGGCAGTGGGGGCAAAGCCTGTTGCTTCAAACGAAAAGCTAGCATTCTTAAAACCGAGAGCTAAAAGGGATTGGTAGACAAAGCTATGTTGAAATAAAATGGTCTTCCAATAAACCAAGATTATGGATCAGGTTCTGCAGAGGGTTGAGACAGCTGTATCCTGGCTCCATCACAGCATAACTGAATTGCGTTTGCAGTTCTATTGAAAACCTTCTTCAGTCTTTTATCGGCAGGTTGCCAACAGCTTCTATCAATTGAAAAGCGCCGATGCACGTCTTATATTATTCTCTATTGTCCACCACATAACCCCGGTTTGGCAGATGAGACATAAAATCCAGATGTGTAGGTTCACAGGGCTGACACCATCCTTATAAGGAAGGTGGATAGATAGAAGCAGTAGCTGGGTTCACACCTACACTCCTTTGCATTTTGATTGAAGACTTTGTCTCAATTGTTTACATGACATGGGATCCAATAGGATTTGGTGTTTACATGAGGCACAACACAAAAGCGATGAAAATAAGAGTGTTTTACATCAAAAGCTATTTTTGTTGTTATTATGATGAATAAATACAGCTTGATTTATAAATCAGGTTCACTCCTTCACTGGAGGCAATTAAAGGTACAGGGCTAGCGCCAGAAAACCTGCTTCTACTTTATGACAGCTATAAAAGCAAACTTTAAGTTAGCTTGCGACATCAACATCATCCAAAATAGCCCAGCCTTGCTAGCTAAATTAAAGGTAGCTAACCACTAGTCAGAGACTCTTCACCCCATGATTCATGCTGAATACCCAGATCCATGCCATGTTCAGAGACCTTCACCACGGTTCTTCATTCCTTGCTCATAAAATGGGACGTTGGTGGTTCTGATCCACTTTGTTGTTGTGAGGTTTGACTTTGTAACTGTTATCTTCAAGTTTTTCCAGCAGTTTTTAATTGATTTACCATTTCGGTCTATCACGGCTTCATTCATGTTTTTCTTGGACTAGTCGGTAGCGTTCATTATTTCTTACTATTTAGTTCTTACTTTCTTACTTTTTCATTCTGATTGGGCTTTTGAACTGATTCTAATCAGAGTATTGGGGTCCATGAAAACCCAGCTTCAAACAGGGCATGTCTAAGTGAACTGACTTTCCAGGCGAAACTAGATCCCTCTGGAGAAATGACGTTGCGTTCACCAGCAATAAAAGAATCGCACACAAAAGTCATTGTGGTAATGTTCGTATTTATTTCTACCCCGGGCTGGAAATTACATGATCCTGGTATTTCACTCAGTAATTTCATTACTGTCACAGCGCGAGGCTTTTACTTTTTCTTCATCAATGTTTGATAATGGGGCACATTGTGGAATTTCTTGCTTATTTCGAAATAGATGTTTAAAGTATTTCTCTAGTGGATGATGCTGATTATGCACGAGATTTTTTACTTCTTCTATTTTCTGCCTGACAGAAATCAGATAACTTCAGCAATTCTGTTGAAAGAACAAACATTTTTCAGAGCCTGGCTGATGAAGTGGAATACTTGCATTTTGAATGATTCTTGATTTGCTCTGAAGCCCTTCCTGTCCGGGCTATTTTTACTCAAACACACTCTTCAGTTACTTCATGCGATGAAATCGTCAATGACTTGACTCTCAACCAAGACATGATGAATTCATCATAAGTTATAGTTCGCAAAGCTGTACATGGTTTCATAATAATATCGGATATGGCTTAAAGGTAAGTTATTTTTGTTTGTGTATGTGTTGTATGCAAGCATGGTATATATGCATTTTTAAAGTGTTCCTAGTTGACAACTAACAGTTCCTGGCTCTTATGGCTTAACTGTTTACTAGATTTTTTTCTACAAAATCACCTGTCTTTACCTTTCAAACACAGACACCTCCTCGGCATCAGAAGACGAGGGCTCGCTGCGACGGCAGGGACGTCTGGCGACCTCTACTCCCTACCAGGGCCACAGCCACCCAGCTGTCGAGCATTGGTTTAACCGTGTCATCCAGGGTTCATCCACCTCGTCCTCAGCATCATCCACTTCATCCCACCCTGGAGGGAGATCCATTAACAACACCGCCGCCCTCGCAGCCCTCAACGCCAACGCCGCAGCTACCGCACTGGCTGATCTTATGGCACAGACACAGCTAGGTCAGTGACACACTCATCCTGTCTCGCGGGGTATGGCCTTTCAGTACGTGCTTTTCCATTCTTGTCCTTGTCTCTTTCATATATTTTTTTGTTAATCATTAATCATCTACGTTCCACTTAGGATGATCTGTGAGTGCTAGTTCAGTTATTAACCAACAGCTTCAGCTATCCTGTCGGAAAAAACTGAGGTTTCTGAATGAGTCACCAGAAGGAGAACGTTGTCCTAACAAGCAAGGACAGTATTATATCAGATACATTCACGTACAGTCGAGCAGTAAGAAAAAGTCAGCAGAACACCCTGCTTCGAAAAATGGTTGAATATCACTGTGAATCCGAATCTGCAGACTTTTTCAATTACCTTACATTTGCAGATATCAGAAATGGTTTGGTGCATTCCATTGCTTTTCTTCAATCACAGAGAGGCGGAGGTGTTTCATACATCTGCCTGAAATGAGGCTATATCTCCCTAAAGATGCAAAACAGACCTTGGGCAGCCAAGAAAAGGGAAACCTACTGATAGTTTTAATTCATGTCTCTCTAATTAGTCACCGCTGTCTTCCATCTCACTGTCATTCAGTCCTATAAAAAGCTTTGCATCCGCTTCCCTGTCAAAGCTCCTCATTCCACAGAACCATGCAAGGGGGACAAGCGAGTTAATGAGATGCAGGGGATTTATCTCCACACAGCAGCGAAGTGAAATTGTGCCTTGCTGGCGTATGTCTGTGTGTGTCCATGTGTGTGTTCACGCGGTACTGGCAGAGCGATATCCTATTAGGATGGAACGGTCTGATTTCTGTCAGGCTGGTCTCTCCTCAAGGTTGCTGTCATAAAGCAGCAGCAGTGACTGGTGTTGTAAATAAGTCTCCCATTTTCCCTGCTCCTTAGATCCCCGTACTTGGACGTCTGCTGTTCAAAAATAGACTAAGCTGGTAAAGCAAACTTTATGAGCATCATTAGAACTTATTGAGAGACTGATTGCAACAATTCTTTTTTTTAAAAAGACCAGAATGGAATAAGCCCAGTGTCTAGCAAAAAGATGAATTGGAGCCCTATAGCGATTGGCCTTTTCATTTAGGAGACAGATCCTTTTTTTAAAAATAAATCTCAGAAAAAGAAAACATGGATCATATCTTTTTTTTAACCTTTATTTAACTTGGAAGTCTCATTGAAACCTGGCCAATGTAGTAGCCCATCACACATTTGCAATCTTTGCACACATTTTTTGTACTTTAGTAAAATCTCCCAAGCCCCTTTTGCAGAAAAGCAGAATAAGAAAATGTAGTTGTTCCTAGATCTGTTGAAACATGGTGTACATATTAGTACCCACTATTGTAAAGAAGGATTCCCTTTTCTAGTTGACCCCTTGATAGGTGATTCTTGCAGCAACAGCTTGTATTTTCTTCTCTGTTTAAAAAATTGTTGATCCTTTTTGTATTTAAAAACAACAAATTGACTTCAATATTACACATATATTTGAATTTCTACATTAAATTACTGCTATGATAACTGAACATTAAATTTCTTCCACATGTAAAATGTGATGCAGGACTATTTGTAGTGGATTGCTGGGATGTATAAGTGTACTAATTCATTCACCAGGGATCTATCGAGCTCTTGTGCTGCACATTTATGTTTCATTAAGATCCAAATGTTATAATGCATGTATTTAATGACGTATTGTTCATTGTGTCATTAATTGAGGTATAAATGCTGCTCAGACGTTTTGAGTGGGTACGTTACTTGCTGAACAGAATTTCTTTAAAATGATCTTGGACACACAGGATGGAGGTTAAACCGAGGTGACATCTTAAATCCACACTGTTAGATTATCCAAAAATGCTCTCTGCCTGTCAGTCATATTCCTACGATAGCACATCAGTCTGTTTACAAGCCAATTGTCACGTAGCAACATCAACCCAGAGTGAGCCTGGCGGTTGCCCTTTTAACCCCCGACACCCCACTCATCACAGATAACCATTCGGCGCCCCCTGATGTGACGGGGCTGTCGGAGCGCTCCTCGCGTCACGCGGAGCGTCCCCAGGTGGCCTCGGTGAGAGGCGTTTCCAGGGGCTACAATAACCACACTAGCGTCATGGAGACCGCAGATGGTGAGTTTCCAGCTCGTGCATTCATACAGACACAGGGTCATCTGTGTCTCTCTCTCCCTGCTGTCTGTCCGTCTGTCCTCTCTGTAGTCAGTCTGTCAGTCCGTCAGTCTGGCACAAATCACTGCTCGAGATTCTCCAACAGTCCACCTCTCCAGCCCCACTGAAAGCTCTTAGGTTTCTCTTATTTAGTTCCCTTCTCTAGGCCTGCTCTTGGCTGGAGTGCTTCGTCTGCGGCCCCTGGCTATCTTTCCCTTGGGTTTGCCCTGGGTTCTGCCAGGGGCATGTGGCCTCGGGTCCTTCATACTCTGGGGCACCATGGGGTGAAGTGGTGGCTTGGGCCACTGTATGCCTAAAGTTGGGGGTCAGCTTGGCGTTGTGATGACCCCCCACTGGAATCCGCATCCAGTGACAATCTTCTTCCTTTACGCACAGTCGCACACACATACACGTATACACACACACAAACACAAATCCATTCACATACACACACTCACAGTAAGGAGAACACAACCTGTTATAGTTATGGATTTAATAATGATATATGTACGTGTATGGATATGTGTGTTTGCCTGACATGTATGCATATCTATACTTATTTAGTTTCTGTTATTGTTGTTTTTGTTGCTTTTCTGTTTGATATCTGTTCCACTATATTTTTCCTTGTTCCCCCGACCGCTTCATTTTTTTCCCCCTTTTTTCCCACATTCTTTCTCCCATCCCCCAAGCTCCCTTTCCGGTCCGGTTTCCTCATCAACTAATAACACATAATAATCACAAATAAAAGGCAGTTCAAGCAACTGGAGGACAGTGACAGACTCTTCCTTTGAAGAGAAAATCTGTCTGGCTCTCCAAGTTAGCCAGATCCTCATCCTGCGTGCCGAGGCAGCTTGACAGCTTGACAGGTTAGAAAGGGAAAAAAGAAAAGATGGACAGCAGAGAAAGAAACCACACCTGCTTCCCTCGTGCCCTGCAGCCCCAATCTCTAAAGATGTGTGCACTGTTTTGGTTTTCAGGGTAAATAAATGCTAAACCCACCTACCTGTCAGGATACCTGAAGGGGAAAAGATTAGTTAGTTTGCTTGTTTAAACATATTGATATTTAAATAATCTAAAGTGTCTTTTTTTTTATTTCTGCTTTGCTGTTTGGTGTTTGGAGTATTTCAGTATCAAATATTTCCCACACTGACCATTAATTAGGATAAAAATAAGAACAGCAGAAAGGTCTCTCCTTATTTCTCATGGTACTGCAACAACAGTCTGTATTTAACTCCTCTCGCTCATATGCGGCTGTCGTCACGTTTTTTTATCACACATTTCCAAACACACATACAACATGCTAACATAACCCACAAGGGTTAATGGGACTCACTCATTGACATCCTGATGATGTGTCTTTTCTCCAGGCTGTGAGTGCAGAGGTGAAGGATCCCTCACTTTAATGAATGGTATTTATAAACTCAGCTCAATGTGCATTATGCTGTGTGTGAGTGTGTGTGTGTGCGTGTGTGTGCTATTCTGTCCGTGGATGTCTGTGTCACCTCCACTGTCAGGTCCAGCGCTTGTCCAGGTCGTGGATGATTACCAAAAATACATGCATTGCCAAAGTAAATTCAGTCATGATGATTCCTCTATGTGTGTCAGGTTTTTTTTTTTTTTTTTGGATAACAAGTTTGTTGCAAAGAGATTGAACAATGTGTGACGTAATTGTGTGTGTAGATACGTTTCCATAACAGTTGGAACTATTCACCGAGGGGTTGGGAATAATTTGCATGTTGACATAATGGTTTTCTGTCTTCACACTGAGACACTGACTCCTGTCACTTTGTGTTTCTCACAACGACCTTTAACACAAGCCTGCAGCCTAACAATGGCAACCATCAAGCACTGCTGCCATGTTATGCTCAATAATTAGTGTAGAAAACCGAGTGTTCTGTCCCTTCTCAGATGCTGATGCTGTATTTGTGTTTACTAATGACGCTTTCAAACCGTGATGTGTATTTGTTAACATTTTAAAAGACCAAATACTAGCCGTTAATTAATCCAAGTATTTGTCTCTCTAGTTTGTCCCTGACATAAAGAGGATGGGGGGATACAGTCGTCAGGGTATCTTTCCATTCCATTGAATAAATATATTAACCAAATTACCCAGTCAAACCTTTTGTTATGACTTTTAGGTGACTCTTACACTTTTATCTTTTTTTTTTTTTATTAAGAAAACTGATTAGACATCATTCTAGCTTCAACAAATTTTCCACATATGAATCATGTTAATCAGTTGTGACATTTATATGTTGGATCTTTCCACTTATACTTTGGTTAAACACGAGTAAAGCTTGTCATTTTGTGCCATAGAGCTCAGGGGGTGGACTAAAACTGTTAAGACGGGGATACAACCTATCATAAGGATAAACATTTGTGGTGTGGTTTATTTTCCATCAATTACAAATACGAAACATTAAGATGCTGTGATACTCTCTGGAGGGTATTGAAGTAAAACTGCTCAGTGGTTCAGAATACAAACCCTCTCGCCCTTTACTCTGGTCCTCTGGGTCAAAATTTAACGACGGAAAATTGATTTATTTGTTTATATTTATTATTATTGTTATTATGTCAAAGGGGATTGTCATCTGGAATGGAATCCTACCAAATCCATATTTCTCCCATGGACCACCATTTGGCGACCACTGATTAGAATAGAATAGAACAGAATCGAAGAGAAAAGGCTCTATTCGTCCTCATGGGGAAATAAATGTAGGTGTTCGTCCATTAATGTGATGTTTCCTAAACATTAAAGTGACTTCAGGCATCAACTTTCATAACATTGAACTACATAGTATACAGTGTCGTTGAAAAATAATGTGTTAAGTAGGAAAAAGTGTATTACATAAAAGGATAAGACACAATTGACACAATCTTTTGAGAACTTCCTGGTGTGGGACTTAAACTACAGGAAGTGCGTGCCAGAGTGATTTAATGCTGTGATGGATACATTTTGAAATAAAGAAGTTAATTATAGTCTATAGTCTTTCACAGGTGGATCCTGGTTGGCTGTGATTTTAATGTTCATGGCCTTTGAGTGGGTGGGGTTCAGGGACCTCAGATGTTTCACACGTGTCTAGGGTCTTCTAATTGGCTATCAGTTGCGGATCTGACCCCCACCCGTCTTTTCCCACTGCATCTGCCCCTACATGAGCAGCGGAGTCTGTGTGAGCCAGGCTTATTATAGTAAGATAGATCAAGCAAGCTGTGTGCAGCTGTGGTCTTCTCTCCTGTGACTGTCTGGAATGTCTGACACGGACCACCCCTCCCAAACTCAGCAAGAATTCATGTGGGGGAAATGATGTCTGTTGATGATTATAGTCCACACCATCCAAAATGTGGAGGAAATCAATCGGGACACTTCCCCTCTTCTCTCATGCTTAATACTCCTCTTTCTTTTCTCTTCTGCTCCGGTGTTCATGATCCTTTGTCTTACGGAGATCCAAATCTGTAATTGGTTCGGCGAACCAGAACTATTTAAGTTCTGGTTGGCCGATTTAAACCTACTTGATTTGACCGTGATGGAATGGTTGGTTTTAGCCTCCCACAAATATTAATTTGTCAGAGACGATGTGAAACAGACACCTTTTTAGCCCCTTGATGAACCTCTCATCACACAGACTATGTCGTTGTTGCTAGGCAGCAGACGAGGAGGCTCCTCATTTCAGATTCATTTAAGCCTGTGAAGTTTGTCAGTGATTGTGGGGTGACTAAAGAGTGTAACGTCTAAACCCCAGGTCCACTATTTTTTGTCATGCCCCAGTGTGAGTGACAGCTTCTTGTCCTCAGTGTATCATTAGAGCGCCAAGCTGACCTGTTTTCTTCCATTATCTGTCCCCCTCAGTTATTCAATCGCTCTATCAATCTCAATTCTCTATTCTATCCGCTTCCGTCTGCTTCATTACATCCATTTCCACCATGATGTTCTTAATTTTTATCTCTGTATTTTTCTTCACGTCATATCCTTGGCTTGCTGTGTTTATTCTCTCTCCCCCACGCCTTTTTCATGTTTCATCCCCTCAAATGTCATTGTGCAGGGGTTCCAGTCAACAGTCGCGTCTCCTCCAAAATCCAGCAGCTGCTCAACACTCTGAAGAGACCAAAGCGGCCGCCATTGCGAGAGTTCTTCGTTGACGACTTTGAAGAGCTTCTGGATGGTAAGCGGGCCCGAAAGTAATTTCATTTCTTCTATTAGATCGATAAATCATGAAAAGGCCACCCATGCTCTGTGGCGTGATCAGCATGCTGATCAGAGACTTTAGCAGGACACAAACTCACCTCCTCTTTCCAGCTTCAAGTGTTTTTTTTTATTCTTCAAATTCTTGCTGCATGCAGCTGAGATACAGATATTGCATTCACCTCACAGCGCCTCACAAATAAACAATCAAGTTGCACTTTTGGATGAGTGGTTCTTACTATGTCTGGTTGGATCTGGGACCACCAGGTGTGCTAGGGACACAGTGTGGAGAAACATGCCCACAGTGGACCAGCCCTGTCCAACCATTTCCTCCATTCCAACCAGACCATCCAGTGGGCTTTTGGGTGGTATTCTGCCAGGCTGAATAAACACAGTAGCATAATCATACATCAGCAGGTAATTTTAAAGCTTCCTTGACTTTGGCATAGAAACTATCCCATAGCAAAACACAGTACTCTACTTGGAGTGAGCAGAAACATAAAAAAAAGTTCTATTCCTGATAGGTGTTTGATTTGGCAGAGACTTCTTGCCAGCTCAGTGAAACAGCTTTGAAATCTACTATTCAGAGAGTTCACTAGAGTGTGAGGAAAATTGTGACAAAGCGATAGAAGCCAAAGAGGTAGAGCAGGGAGCTTGAATGTAAAGGATGAAGAAAGCTTTCTGTTTTTGAACAAGCTGCAAGTTTGTCAGAGATGGAAGCCAAATAAGACTGAGAAAGAGGGAAAACAGGCCACCTTCAGCCCCCGTTCAATCACCTGTCTTCATTTGAAGAGAATTCAGAGCTCAAAAGGTACCAGTGAGGCAGGAACAAGTTCTGCTGCTCATTGAATCCCCTTTATGACTATTCTCCCTCTTTTTACGATGCTTGTTTAGTCCAGGAGCCAGATCCCAACCAGCCAAAGCCAGAGGGCCAACAGATGAGTCCCCTGGATGGAGAGCACATCGGGTTGGTCAACAAGTGGCCTCCTTCCTTGCCAGCGGCCTTACAACGGTGGGGCACAACTCAACCCAAGAGTCCCTGTCTAACGGCACTAGACAACGCTGGCAAGCCAATCTACACACTCACCTATGGTAGGTACCACACCGTAGACGGTAGATGAGTGAAGGTACATAACAATATCAACTCTTGGTTACTTTGTCTGTTCCAATAAAGGAACAAGGGGCTGTGTCTGTATGCAATACCTTTTCGCTGAAGTCTCTTAGCTGCAGTGACTCTGTGATGTTGTTGAAGCTCTTCATTCATGCTTGCAGGTAAATTATGGACCCGCAGTCAGAAGCTGGCCTACACTGTGCTGAACAAGCTGAGCACCAGGAATGAGCCTCTGCTCATGCCTGGCGACAGAGTAAGTCAAGACATGTAACTATGTTCTCCTGTGGTTGGTTAAATTCACCGCCGCAAATCAGGTTTAGGAAGTGGATGGGTAGAACGAGGTCAGTTTCTTCCAACATTGCTATTAACAGTAATAGCAACAGTTAAAGATGTAAAGCTGGAGGAAGAGTAAAGCCTGCATGAAGAAGTATGGAAAATGAAACAGGAGAGAAAAGAGCAAAGAAGAAGAGTGTGTGGCTGTTCCTTGCTTTTTAGTTTAAAACAGCATTATTATTATTATTTAGTAAGTTTTAGTGAAATCTTAATAGTTCTGGCTTTTCCCTTCCAGATGTGCTTTATTTAAAGTTTTTTCTTGCCAATAAATCACATTTCTGCTGGCTGTTATCATGCTTAAAACTCATAAAACCTTGCACTCCTGTCAGTCTGGCAAAAATGTAGATATATTTAGAAAAACACTCTCTTGTTTGTAAGTAAAATTTATTTTCAGCTTTTGATCATGATACCTGTTGCAAAACCCTTGCTGTCCATACTTTGACTTAAAGAGGATCTGTGTAACGTCACACCTTAACATGTCGTGTCCGTGATACATCCACAGGTTGCACTCGTTTTCCCCAACAACGACCCGGTGATGTTCATGGTGGCCTTCTACGGCTGCCTTCTGGCAGAGTTGGTCCCTGTGCCTATTGAGGTGCCACTGACCAGAAAGGTAAAAATCTCCAGTCCTTCTTAACATCTACAGAAGCGATGAAGAGCGGTAGAAGAGCAGTAGGGACATCTGCTGGACATTTGGTCCGTAAACGATAGAATGAGATCAGATGTGCAATGCGGTTGTTTCTGTGTAGATATTCATGATTAACTTTATACCAGGTATTCTACTGAATAACATCGCATTTGCTGAGAAATTTATTTTTTGAGCGCACTAATAACAACTGTTTTTTTGTGTACCAGTCATCTCACACCCATTCAGATTCATCCACATTGGTCGCATGGACTGAATATTAATTCTCTTCTAAAGCATGTATTAAATTTGCAGACACTGCTGTAATGAATGACATTTAAACGAGGTGAAAATTTCTCTGGATTCAGACACTCATCACTTCATTCTCTCTGCCTTGATTCTTATTCTACCTCATTCGTCTTCTCTCCTCTTCATCCCACCTGCTCAGTAGGCTTCACTCGGCACAAGTCTAGCTGGAAGCTAATTTACACAGCCAATCAAATGTTATGAAGTGTGTGCCAAATCTTGGGCTTCACTCCCGCTATGATCGGGCTTTCATGCTCTGCGGTGAAGTTTTTAATAGCGATCGGCCGTCACTCTGCTTTCTCACCTGCTGTTGCTTTGATGCAGAGTCGGGGGGGTTTCATATTTACTCCCTCCCTGATACGATTCCTGCATTTCCTCATGGCATCTCTCACCAAGGCTTTTATATTCTGAATTTATTTACTCCTTTAATGTTTGACTGCAGCGTGACAGACCCATTCTGCCAGCATGTTTATCAGTAAGAACTGTTTTTCCATTCTCTCCCCAGGATGCAGGAAGCCAGCAGATTGGTTTTCTGTTGGGCAGCTGTGGCGTCACGTTGGCGCTGACCACTGACGCTTGTCAGAAAGGCTTGCCTAAAGCACAAACAGGGGAGGTAGCCACTTTTAAAGGTACAATCTGCTTTATTTTTGTTTTTGACCCACTGGATCGTTACATCTGGTTTGAGCTTATTTCACGTCTCTGTCTCTGCAGGCTGGCCGAGATTACTGTGGTTTGTGACAGATGGAAAACACGTTGTGAAGCCCCCCAAAGACTGGCATCCTCCAATCCAGGAAGCCAACAATGACATAGCCTACATTGAGGTACTTGTAGCTTCAAAGATGACAAATACATCCCCGTATATTTAATTAATGTTTAATACATTAGGTCATTAATAATGAGGTACTCCTCTCTGTTTCTGACATTCAGTATAAAACCAGCAAGGAAGGAAGCACTATGGGTATCACAGTGTCGCACTCTGCCATGCTGACTCACTGTCATGCCCTCACACAGGCCTGTGGCTACACTGAAGGTGAGCGAGGCAATTTGCATGCACTCATCGAGAACCCATGCTTTGGTGCTCTCACGATTTATCAACCATGTATTGATTTCTAAGACATGGGAAAAACATCCAGTTGGTCATGTGGTGTTGGTGGAGAGATGGAGAGAAAGAAACAGACCATATAGGAGAAAAATGACTACATGTATTGGGATTTCTTTGGTACTGCATTTTGTTGTATTTTTTCTTACGGACTGCTGCAGGTTGGACAACACAGAACACATTCATTAAATAAACCTATTTTTTATAATTATGGTGTCACAGAGTCTCCTCTTCACGTTACTCTTAGATCCTGTTGGAAAGTTATTACCGCCTAGTTCAATAAAAACTGCTCTGCTTTGCTTGAGTGTTCTTCTATTCGTCAGACCTGAGTCTTGTGCGCATTAGAAAAAAAGAGCCTGAGGCACCTCTTCTCCTCCCCTGTCCCAGTTCTTTTCTAAAAAACTGCACTGATGGCCCTTAGAGACCCTCCCAGGCTGTTCCTGTGTTTCTGAGTCAGTGTTGCAGCCATCAGAATTTAGTCGGCACAGCGCTTGTGTTCAGCTGAAAGCCATGCGTTGATGTTTGGCTGCTCAGATATAGAATACAAATGTCTTTCTCCTTCCAATGGTGGCAAAATCTTCTTTTTAATTCACAGCTGAGACGATAACAAATGTCCTGGACTTCAAGAGAGAGGCTGGATTGTGGCACGGTGTTCTAACTGTGAGTGGTCACAAAACCCACTGTTAAAACCAACACACGTGTTCTATAGTCAGAAAGATCCAAGCTCAGCTAATTAACCTGACCCACATCTTCCCTCTCAGAGAATACCCCATGTTTTTTCTTTCTTCTTCTCAAGCCAGCGTAAACAACTGATTTCAAACCTGCGGTTTGTTTTACCTAAAGCTAATGTATGACCTGCAGTTGCAAGTTTAAAGTCAGTGGTTAAATCTTGTCATGACTCTCAGCTTGTGTTCAGGGACTTCATGCAGTTATTAAACTTGTCAAATATTTGGGTGCTGGTGTGATGATGGATGTCTGCTGTCATGGCAGAGTGTCATGAATCGGATCCACGTGATCAGCATTCCCTACTCCCTGATGAAAGTCAACCCCCTCTCCTGGATCCAGAAGGTTCACGGATACAAAGGTGAGGATCAGTCCACTTATTGTAGCTCCTCGTCGATAACTTCACCCCAACAAAAAGGCATTTCGGTTTTTTTTGTCAGTAATCTCATTTTGTTAAAGTCTAGCACGTCCTTTTCATTGATCAGCCATAACATTAAAACCAACTGCTTCATACAGGTCCACCCCTAGCTGCAAAAAAAGTTTTGAGACTGTCTGAGTATTCGGACACCTTATTTTTTTCATCTAAAAAAAGAAATGAATGTATTTATTTTTATTATTTCTTTTACAATTTGTGCTTTAATAGCTTTCCTGTGGGATTGGGATTCGAGCCTGGGGCACCCATGACCCTATTGCTGATTACTTAGTGTCCTTCCTCAGACCACTTCTGGAGGTCCTAACCTCTGCAAACCGGGAACACTAAACAAGTTGTCTACTACTATAGTTGGCCGTAGTTCAGGAGGCAAAGTGGTCGTCACCCAATTGGAAGATCATTGGTTCAATACCCGGACTGCCCCTGCAGTCTACATGTCCGAGGTCCTTGAGCAAGACCCTGAACCTCAAATTACTCCCTGGGTGCCTGACAGGAGCAGACCACTACTCCTCAGGGATGGGTCAAATGCAGAGAACACATTTCAAAATGTTTTTCTGTACGTATGTGCAGTTTATAACAACTTGATAAAGATAAAGAGGAAATAATATTAGCCACCACAAAGTGGCTATGATCCTTGTGCTTCCCAATTTTTGCCTGCTTCAAACACTTAAATTTATATGTACCACTAGTAATACTCTAATATAAATCACTTGTTGATTGGTGATTCTATTGAGAGCCTGACTCTTCATCTTTGCCTGTCCTGCACAGCAAGGGTGGCAGTGTTGAAGTCTAGGGACATGCACTGGTCTCTGCTTGCCCAGAGAGAGCAGAAAGACCTCAGCCTGAGTTCCTTGCGGATGCTTATAGTGGCAGACGGAGCTAACCCATGTGAGTCCAAACACAGATCCTCCTTAAATACGATAAGACGCCCCCTTTAAATACCCTGGGATTCTCCATGATTGATGTGTCTATTTGATTGGCTGTGTGTGTGTGTTTCTGTTAATACAGGGTCAATATCGTCCTGCGATGCTTTCCTCAACGTGTTCATGGCACGCGGGCTCCGACCTGAGGTGATCTGTCCATGTGCCAGTTCTTCAGAAGCAATGACGGTCGCCCTCCGCAGGTGAGCCGCCGTTCCTCCACCCTGTTACAATAAAATCAGCCTGCTGCAGCTTTGTGTTGCTGTGATCATGCAGAGCAGAGCAGAGCAGAGCAGAGGAGAGATTTGTTGTCTCTTGTTGGCTGATCAGTCATGGAGAAGGATTAGAATGACAGACAAAGTAAAACTCATGCTTCAAATTGGCACCCAGGGTTGGTTTTCTATTTTCAGAGAATTGCTTCTTTTAAACAAATGGGAAGTGGAAGAGTCCAGAAATGCTGTAATGGATGGATGGTGTCTGTTTCTTAGATTCACATGCTCATCATATTCTGCCAACAAGCGTATCTGTCTTCTTTTAAGCCGTCAGATCCGCAGCGCTGATGATATTGTCCTAAAGCTGCAGGTGGTTCCGTCAATTTTTCTTTTTTTTTTTTAAACTGTATTTTATTAAGTAATAGAGAAAGGATGACACTTTTCTGCTCTCGAACAAATTGCAGGGTCAACTTCCAACTTCATGACCGTTATAGTTAAAACTAGTGATATTTAATTCTCCTGTTTTATTGAGCTCAGAAAGCAGTTTAGTTTTTTAGTGAAATTTATAGACGGTCAAAATGCTTTAATTTCTTCTCGTTCAGACAAATGTACCTAAATCTATACGTGAAACTCCCGCTTGTGCTGAACACAGCAGCCAGAATCCTCACCAGAACCAAAAAGAGGGACAATTTCTTTAAAAAAATTGTCTTTTAAAAGAGTCTTATAAATTGGATCACTGTCATTTATTTAATGTTGTCATGTCACCCTTAACTGTTTGATACTTGCTATATAACAAAGTTTTATTCCTAATAATAATAATAATCCTAATAATGTTCTTATTGTGTTGTTTACTGTCTCTGTCCTGCAGACCTCCTGAGATGGGTGTTCCTCCTCCAGGGAAGGCAGTGCTGTCTATGGGTGGGCTGAGCCACAGTGTGATCCGTGTGGACACCGAAGACAAACTCTCTGTCCTGACGGTGCAAGATGTGGGACAGGTTATGCCTGGAGGTACTGTCAGCTGGGCGGTGTATTAACATTTGTCTGCCATCCATGAGCAGAATGAATCTAAAGATGAGACGTCACCAGGCGTCCTCAGGGAGTCCAGATGAATCGTTAAGATTCTGTAGTATTTTGCCGAAGAGAAAAAAAAGTACTGCGGTATTGAAAGGACTTTGCTGGGAACAATAAAAAAAAGTTCTTGCTAAAATGCATTTAATTTACCTATTAACTTTTTACATTGAGAACTTTTTGCACAAAAAGTGAATCAATTCCAAACATTGGTCTGTGGACAGCTACTAATGTAGATGATGAGACGTTGTTGCTACTGTCCCATCCTCATGTCCTCACTGTGTGTCTCCAGCTGTGGTTTGCGTGGTGCGGCTGGAGGGGACACCGTATCTCTGTCACACAGATGAAGTTGGAGAGATCTGTGTGAGCTCAGGGAGCACTGGCATCGCTTATTACGGCCTCCCGGGCATGACCAAGAACGTCTTTGAGGTCTGTATGTCTGCTTTTCATGACTCCAATCGCCCCTTCAGGGGTGACAACGTATGGTGTTTGGAAATGTGCGACATCAGTTACATCAGTTTCGCCAATAAAAAATGAAGGAAGTTTTCAAAAAGGTTTATAAAATCCATGAGGGAAAACCCCCGGTGGACGACAGCGGATGAATTTTATTGTTTGCCGTAAAACCACAAAATCCTCAGTTAACCCAATTCGTTCGTTGTTTTACCGGAAACTGAAATTGTTGGCAAGTTAATCCAGAGTCTAAAAGTTTATGGGTCATTTCAAGTAGAAGCATTGGACATCCTGGCTTTTCCCTAATGATTGTGTGTTTTTAACGGTAGTGTGTTTTGTTGCAGACCATCCCGCTATTATCATCTGGGGTTCCTATTAGTGACAGAGCCTTTACCAGGACCTCACTGCTGGGCTTTGTGGGACCGGTAAGTTCCACCTCATTAATGTGATGCCTTTTCACCTCACCTTATTTTCATATTTTGTAAAAAGTGCATGCTATCTGAGGACACCTGACCTAAAAAACCTTTAAGCCTATATTGATATGCAATGCTACACTAAACACTTACTGATTTATATTAACAGATTGAAAATCCCAGATTGTCTGAGCATTTGTCTGATACTCTTTGTCTATTGCCTTTTTTCATATAATATGTTTGACTTACTCCCAGGTATCATTTCACTCTATTTGCAAGAAAATAACATTAATGGGTTTTAAGACCTCAACATAGTCCCAGAAGTTTTCAGTAGATAGTTTTGCATTTATGTGCTGGTGGTTTGACATCTATCGTCGGAGGCTTTTGGACAGGACTGCCAAAGAAAACTGTCAACATAGAGAAAGCACCTGTAAAATAATACAAGATAATGTCTTTTTGTTGTTTGGGCAGCAAAGAGAAAAATGAAATACTAAGTAGAAAAATGAAGAGCGAAAGCATTACTGTGTGTACAAGTAGAAGAGTTTGGCTGGAGGTGCACAGAACTCAGACCGCTGGTAGATTGTATTGCACATTAAAAAATAACATTGTGTGCAATAATAAATCTCGCGCGCACGGTTTGGGCTTTTTGTTTCCCGCCAGGACAATCTTGTGTTTGTTGTGGGGAAGATGGACGGGCTGATGGTGGTCAGTGGGCGGAGACACAACGCTGATGATGTGGTTGCCACAGCGCTGGCAGTGGAGCCCATGAAGTTTGTGTACAGAGGAAGGTGAGAATGTAAAAGCATTCAGAGTAGTAACAATATTCCTTACATATAAGTTCACTTTCATTTTAAGAGTCTTGAGTTTATGCACTGTTCCCTAATAGATAGCAGGACCTGATCCGCTGAGTCCAGTCCAGTTGTAACCATGTTTTTATGTCCTCTTCTCCAGGATAGCAGTGTTTTCTGTGTCGGTGCTGCATGATGAGAGGATTGTTGTGGTGGCGGAGCAAAGGCCAGACGCCTCCGAGGAAGACAGCTTCCAGTGGATGAGCCGCGTCCTTCAGGTGCCCTCTATGATCATCATCACCTATCACTCAGTCACAGCTATCTGAAGGACTAAACCTTAAGTTTTTCTTTTGTGTTTTATTAACTGTATGCAGGTTCAACAGGTTACATTCTTACTTACTTTCTACACGTCTACATGGTTTAACAAGGGTAACATTGATTTTCTACCTTTAAGGAAAACAATTGTTTCAGTGCGTCGCTTCACTCCACACACTCATAAATGCCCGTTTGGAAACGCCCTCGCAGAGACATAAAGGAGGGATGCTCAACATAGCTGGTGTTATACAGTCTGAATCAATGAAATATGTCAGGCCTTATTTTAAAGCTGAAACAATAATAACAATAGTTCTATTGCGATAATAATAAGAATAATGGTGTGATCCTCAGGGTTTTACTTGCAACCACATTGGTTGCACACATTTTACCTTGAAAAATGTTTCAAACCAATGTAGAAAGCACATATCTCACACATTTCACATAGGATTATCACATTTATTCACATTTTTATTAGACAATTCTTTTACATAGACATTTGAGCATGAGTGTTTTTTCACTTGTTACGTTCGTGTGGTTTTTCTGCTAGGGCGCTTCTTTCAAACGGTCTCTGTTCAATGACATACAGAGGATCCTAAGTATTTCATGTTTGTTAAACCTGAAGCTGCACATCAGAAAAGCAGCTTTTTTTTATAATGTAGTAAAAAGAAAAGAACTTTATCTGGTCTCATTTAGTGCTTTGCTGAACCCTGGTCCTGCTTCTGTGTGTGTTTGCATTGCCTGTTTCTTTCCAGGCCATAGACAGCATCCACCAGGTTGGGGTTTACTGCCTGGCCCTGGTGCCCGCCAACACGCTTCCTAAAGCTCCCCTAGGCGGCATCCACATATCTGAGACCAAACAGCGCTTCCTGGAAGGTGCCTTGCATCCCTGCAATGTCCTCATGTGCCCTCACACCTGTGTGACCAACCTGCCCAAACCCAGACAAAAACAGCCAGGTAGACTGAATGTGGCATGAAGTCTTGACATCATTTCCTAATGTTTTCATTGCTATGTATATTCCTAAGGAGATGTGAATGTTGTCCCTACGTTCACACCTCACACATAATGATACCAATGACTGTGGTTGTGTTCCACAGAGGTCGGTCCCGCTTCTATGATAGTGGGCAACCTGGTGGCAGGCAAGAGGATAGCACAGGCCTGTGGGAGAGATGTTTCCCAGCTAGAGGACAATGATCAGGCACGTAAGCTACATGCTGCTCCTCATTTCAGACACTGGTTACCTCCACGTGTGTTCTGCTGACACGGGGAGGGGTCCATGGAGGGAGGAGTGCATTCTTAAATGCACACGGCTGAGGGAAAGGCAGATTCCACGTGCCATTTCTTCTTGGCAGAAACTCACCCTGGGTTCTCTTTGATCTAAACCGTTTGTGTAATGAGTCATCACTACATAGTTTGTCTGGCTGTAATGTTTACTCTGGTTTCTCTGTAGGTAAACTTGTTTTTCTGCCCCCTGTAGTTCCTGTACATACAAGACGTGCTGCAGTGGAGAGCTCAGGCAACCCCCGACCATCCTCTTTTCCTTGTTCTCAATGCCAAGGTACTTCATTAAATTACTGCAAAAAAGTATATTATGCAGTAGTATAGTATATAATACAGTAAAAACCTCGATCATAACAATGCTCCAATAACTTTTTATCATTTGTTAAATCAGTCATTCCAAAAGAATGATTAAATCGAGAGCGTTGCTTTTCGGCTCAGCTCTCTCTTCACCACAACGGATCGATATAGTGTCCGCATGACTGCAGACGCCGCCCCGATCCGTCTGTCCATCTCCTTCGGCCTTTCTCTCTCACTCATGAACAAGACCCCAAAATCCTTGAACTCCTGCAAGACCCGGAGTGAGCCCTCTACCTTCCGGCTGAGAACCCTGGCCTCAGACTTAGAGGTGCTGATTCTCATCCCGGCCACTTCACACACGGCTTCAAATCTTCCCAGTGCGAGCTGGAGGTCAGTGTTCGAATGTGCCAATAGGACCACGTCATCCGCAAAAGTCGGAGACACGATCCTTAGGCCACCGAACCCGACACCCTCCGCCATTTGGCTGCGCCTAGAAATTCTGTCCATAAAAATTAAGACGACTAGACAAAATTAACAGTAAACCCCAACCCCAGCCCTGATTGGCCAAAGCATGTCCCTGCTTTGGGCTAAAGCCAATTGGGCTCCATGGGTGAAGGCCCGGCCACCAGAGGCTCATTGGCGGGCCCCTATCACGGGCCTGGCACCAGGGTGGGGCCCCGGTAAACCTCCGGGCAGGGTACTTGAGTCCTCTATTTTTTCTCTCATCAGGGGTCTACAAGACGGCTTTTCTTGTCTAATTCAAACACATTTGTTTTCCTGTGAACAGAGAGAAAGAAGGGGCTGTTATCTGTTTCGCCTTTAACACATGTTTTGCCTCGTTAATTTAAGCACTTAAATCATGCACTTTTTTACTGAAACAAATTTGACCTCATACCAATATGGAGTGTATGGGGGAATGGCGGTGAAGATGGTCAGGAACATTAATTCATGGAAGGAATGCCCCCCTCTCAGAATTATAAAGCATATTGTGAATTGAGTTGTGAATATTTTCTTTCATTTTGTAAAGTTGTGTCCCCCAGGAAAGAAATTCGGAAAGATCGTGTTAAATGATACATCAGCATAAATCTATGCCAACGTGTTCTTTTTAACTCAGGGCACGGTGGCAAATACAGCTTCCTGTCTGCAGCTGCACAAGCGTGCAGAGCGTGTGGCTGCTGCACTGATGGCCCGCCTCAACACTGGAGACCATGTAGCACTTGTCTACCCGCCGGGTAAGAGGAAACTCTGTTACGTATCCTTTCCCTCTTTTATTGTCATACTTCTAACTGCACAGTCTTTAATTCGGTCTCTCAGTAACAGTCTTCATCGTTTTCTGTATTTATGTGTAGGAATTGACCTAATTGCCACCTTCTACGGCTGCTTGTACGCCGGCTGTGTGCCAGTCACTGTAAGACCCCCGCACCCCCAGAACCTAGCAACCACCCTACCAACCGTCAAGATGATTGTTGAGGTAAGAGAGGCCGTTTTTTATATAACCGTTTCTACCCGATGGTTATTTAAAATGAAGCCTCACCTAAATGAAATGCACAAATATCTCCACAACTATCAGGTTTAAGTGCATAACCTTGGTGTTTATGGACAGGTAAAACATAAAGGCATTTATTCACGGCGCCAGTAACATTGTAGCTTTTACTATATCTGCGTAATGTATGATTAAAGGATGATGATTTTTTTGTGAATAGAAAATGTTTTAACATTATTATATTACAGTCACTTCCTGAAACAAAACAATCAATGAATTTGATCAGAAACTCTCTGATAACTACTGCATCAACTTTGATAGAAATACCACAAAGTTATTAGTTATTCCATGGATGAAAAATGTGATTTTGACCCCAGGGAGGGATTTTGGCTACACAATACCCCCTATGCCACCGAGGGCGCTGTATGCACATACAACGGCCTTTGGCTGTGCCAAAAATCTTGTGTTGTATCAAAATCCACCAATGTGCCCAGTAAAAATAAAAAGAATAGTGAAAACTAGGTAGAAGCCTGATGGTGGCTCTTCACGTGAGAAGTCCCCACTCTGCTCTGTGATTACAATTATTAATGCTGATGAACATGAAATGAAATATGATAAACTGAATTATCTACTAAGCCAGCTTTGGTACATGAGGGCTTATTTTCATTTTTCAAAGCAAATTGTATGAAAGTATTGCAAAGTGTGTATTAATACTGCAGTATCTGCTGCTAAAGGTCAGTAAGTCGGTGTGTATCCTGACCACTCAACCAATAATGAAGCTGCTGAGGTCCAAAGAGGCTGCTGCTGCTGTGGACATCAAGAGCTGGCCCACGGTGCTGGACACAGGTGACTTGTGTTGCTCATATGTTTATGTCCTCATGTTGCCATCAGGAAAGGACGTAGTCTGTCATTTCATGGTTCTCTCCTCTCTTCATCCTCCAGATGACCTCCCCAGGAAGAAGAGCTGCCAGATGTACAAGCCCCCGACCCCAGAGATGTTAGCTTACCTGGATTTTAGCGTGTCCACGACAGGCATCCTGGCGGGGGTCAAAGTACGCTGAATGTTTAAGGACGCACAAGTCGTCTGGTGATTTATTTGGGTGTAGCTGCCTTATTGGGAGGTTTGCAGGTTTGCTGTCTGTTTTTCTTCCTGTTAGCGGAACCTTTAAGTTACTGTCATTACAAAATAACATCCAGCCCCACACAAACAGCTGAGATTCCACTGAATGAAAGAAGTCATAACGGAAGGCTTAAGAAGTCATTTTAAGTGAAATGTTCCCTTCCTGGTGCATAATTCATATCTCTGTGTGTCGTATCGTCTGCTCTAGATGTCTCATGCTGCCACCAGTGCTTTGTGCCGCTCCATAAAGCTGCAGTGTGAGCTCTATCCTTCCCGACAGATCGCTATCTGTCTGGATCCGTATTGCGGCCTGGGCTTCGCTCTCTGGTGCCTGTGCAGGTAAACCAGCAGCTCTGATGAAATCAGTAAATTAAATTGTCATGGTCAGCTGGTTGTGGAGGATGTTCTTTCCTTGAGGAGCCTCTTTCTTCTGTCCTCACCGTGTGCACGTCTGCTGGTTTCAGTGTGTACTCGGGCCACCAATCAATCCTGGTTCCCCCACTGGAGCTGGAGAGCAATGCGTCTCTGTGGCTGGCGGCAGTGAGCCAGTACAAAGTGCGGGTCACCTTCTGCTCCTATTCCGTCATGGAGATGTGCACCAAGGGACTGGGTTCACAGACAGAAGCTCTGCGGGTCAGTTGTACACCTCAGGTGTTCTCAGCGGAAAGACAACAATCTTTGCTCAAATTTTTACAAATCGAGATGAATCCAAAGTAACGAGTTGAATCCACCTAATGTCTCGGACACAGAGCTCCCATGCTCGCCTTTGTAACCTGATAAAAAAAATATGACATTACTGCTTTGATGGTACTGTGTCTCCACTTGTTTATCCAACGCTTTTGCCTGCCCCCAGTTGCGAAACGTGAACCTTTCTTGCGTGCGGACATGCATGGTGGTGGCAGAAGAGCGGCCCCGCATCTCACTCACCCAGTCCTTCTCAAAGATCTTCAAGGACCTGGGGCTCTCACCACGAGCTGTAAGCACCACCTTCGGCTGCCGGGTCAACGTGGCCATCTGTTTGCAGGTAAGCCGCTGGTGGAAGGTGGAGGAAGGTTTTTACATGCCCAGAGTCCAAGGCAGTCAACAGTGTAGTTTAAAAAGCTTGAATTGATCAGCAGGTCACCGAAGAAATCTTTGTCGAACTAAGATACACGCAAGGACCTCTCAGGAACACTCATGTGTTACACATTTAAAGGATAACACCGCTCAGAAATTCCCTTAATCCTAATCATGAACACTGGTTGACTAATGGATCCCAGAAACTGACAAACAGTAGTTAAAGGTAATCAGACGAGTGAAAAACACCATTTAATCCAATATTATTGAAGTTGTCAGAGATGAAGAATAAAGCCTTTTTTGCCTTCATTGGGTGAAGAAACCACACACACACACACACACACACACACACACAGGTGTTACAGATTTTTGAAATGCAATAGAAATCTTGATGTTGTTTTTATGTCATTAAGTGCTAATTATGGCAAATTTTAATAGTTTTTGCTCCATTAACGATTCAAACACTTTATTCATCTACGTTATTACATTTACCCTTTTTCTGATAACATATTTTTATTGGCATTGGCAAAAAATAAGTTATAAGGGGAGGTCTGAGTTTCCATGCAACATACGGTCCAGCTGATTTATTTTTGTTCAGGGAAAGGGTTAGGGTTTTTAATTTTTATAGGGAAATAAAATGACAGTAAAGCCCCGATGTGACATATCTTTGATATGTGGCTGCATTTCACGTTAAGTTATCAATTAAAGTAGGTAAATGGAAGAAAAAATGGCGAAAATGAAGGAAACGCCAAAAACCTCTTATTTCATCGTTCAGAGTTTATTTTAACGATAATTAATGATGATTTCCACACTCTTCTCACTCAATCTCATCTTCTTTAATCTTGTGGCAATTTATTGTTCTGGTTTATCTCTTTCTTCCCATCACTGGTGAATGGATGCTCTGTGTGTGTTTGTGGGTGTGTGGGTGTGTGACCTGTATAAATGGTTATAGGGGAGGTTTGAATGAATACACGTCTGCACTGATGGGACGTTGTCCTGGTAACAGTGTAATCATGTTTCTTTAAGCGAGATCAAATCCAAAACCTCTATCTAGTCAGTCTAGTCGACACATTTACTCCCTCTGTATATGTGTATGTGTGTGTGTGTGTGTGTCCTCATATAAACATACATATCTTTATCTGTCCTGCCATTATCTGTCCCATCAGCCCAACAGGTTAGGGAAACTGGCTGAGCAGGTAACCGTAGGACAAGAGAGTTGCTGTTTGCTCATTGGGCTGCCGCTGGATCTCTGTGTGTGTGTGTGTGTGTGTGTGTGTGTGTGTGTGTCTTCATGTGTGTGACTGTCTTGCATGAGTTTTTACATGCTTAACCCTTAATTCATGGATCTTTCTTATTTTTCTTACTTTACTAGCATAAGCTTCAGCTTTACTATACTGTAATTGATTTTAGTCAAGTCTTTGTCTGATTTTCTCTGGCCAGCGATCAGCTCCGAGTGTTTTCTATGTCATGTGCTCCTACATAGAACCCAGAGCCATGAGCTCGCAGCATGGAGACGGATATTCCGTTCATTCTAAATTGAAAAGCTGTGGCAAACCTTATAATCGCTCCTACATAGAAGATACTACTTCAGGTGTGACCTTTCTTTAACAGAAACTCCGGAAACTTTTTTTTGAGATTCTCGTTCATTGAGGTCATGGCAGTCCTTGAAGGTCAAATCCGAGGCAACCGAACAAAGTTCTAACTGTCTGCCACGGGGGCGGGGTTTAACCTCCAGGGATTCATCTGGTCACAAGAATACAGCCGACCACGCATCACTGGTGGGGGTCATTCACAGACACAGTTGTGTTGAATATCTGCGAGATCATCATGTGACTTACTAGCATCGCGTGATTCCAGCTGTGAATGATGGTCAAACTGTCTGGAGAGAGTTCATGATGATAGGTCATCGAGACGGCTGTGTCCCTAATGACCCACATTAGTGAAGCGGTGTTAACTGTAGTCCCGAGACCCAACAACTCTCTTTGTATCAAACACCTCACTGGAGGTGTGATACCTGACTCTCCACAGCAGTCACTAAGGAAGAGCAGCCGGAGACAACGTCCTCCGTTCATCACAAGACATTCAAAGAAAATTGAACATAAAAGACCTAACTGTGCAAAAAGTATTTGACAAGGACAGTAACCCCAGACCCAACCCGTCAACCCTCTCAGGCTTCCCTCATTAGCAACAATTCAAAGTCACCTCACGCCCTTAGCATGAGCCCCCTTGGGTGCAGTCTTGAGCTCCCTCCTCTTCCTCCCATACATCTCTGACATACTGTATAGTTCCAGGCGGCCCCCGCCGCTGAAGTTTCACCGCTCGCTGACGACCATTGCTACTGGTCAAGTTCAAAAAGTCCAGCATCCGCACCTGCATAGATGAAATAGAAACCTGATCACATACATGGAGATTTAAACTGAACCCTGGGAAAACCCAATGTGTTCTCTTCACCAAAAACACCCAACAACTGTGTCTAACTGACATTATGCAGCGGAGAAATCCTAATCGGCAGAGGGGTAACATCCTGGGAGGCATATTTCCATATAACATGACTGGGACAGAAAGCAAATAACTGACTCAACAATAGCAGCTCATCGCTCGCTCCTGCCCTGGAAAAGGATTGATGAAAACAAAACAAGGGATAAAGAGGACAAATCCCAAAGTGGCGAGAATCCGAATCTGACAGCCAGGAGGAATAAACGAGAACGGGTTCAAAGAAGGTTCAGGTGTCAGGCAGCGTTATTGACATTTGAGTAAAAACAAATGCCGCCCACTTAGGATTTTTCCAACGATTTTCTGTTTTCTTTTTTTTTTTAAACTTGAAGTTAGGCCACAAGGATTCATGCATAATTTGCTGTAGATTTCTGTAAGCGACATCATCACCTCTCCATTGTGAGAAAACTAACGGGCAGTACCGAAGCAGGCGGATTTAACTCTCTGTGTCTGTGGCTAACCTTCATAGCCTGGCTGGTTGGCTTCTGGCTGCCCTCCCCTGCTTCGTCAACAGTTGATTCATAAACAGCTTCACCCCCTCCTCCACCCACACAGCAAACCGCCTTCATGTCATGGACTCATGTCTGCTCTGCTGCTGTTTCTCCAGGGCACGGCTGGACCTGACCCCACCACTGTCTACGTGGACATGAGAGCGCTGCGACACGACAGGTGATCATGACGCCATCACTTCCTTTTCTATCAAATAATTAGGCCGTTATTATTCTCTTTCGTGGTGATTATTATTTCCTTCTCTCCCCGTTTTGTTTTTCTTTTAATCTACAGGTTCAGATCTTCAGACTCCCCCCACTCTTTTCACATATTAGGATAAATAAATGGATAAATGCAGGCATTAGTGAATATATGTTAAAAACAACATAAACAAATAAATACAGTTAGGACATTGAAAAGGGCATGATTAAAGATTAAAGATTTGTTTATATCTGTATTTCTACATTTTCTTGTACGAATTTCATCCTTCATTTATTTATTTCTGTGTTTTTGTCTCTGTATATGAAAGAGTTGGTAGAAATAAATTCATTTAATAATAAAGAAATATACGAAGAAAAGATAAATAAATGTAGAAATGTATTAATAAAGTGAAAATTAAATGGAGATACGCAAAAATAAATGAACATATAAATAAATACAAATATTTAATTGTGCTCTTTTCAATGACTTAAATGTATTTATGAATTTATTTATTTTTACATACGAATATTTCTTTATTAATTCATTTCCTCATTTATTTTGTTTATTTATCATTACTTCATTTTGTCTCCTCCATAGAGGTGGGATGGAAATGGAATGAATGAAAGTTTTTATTTTGCTCTTTTCCTTGTGTTTTCCCCAGAGTTCGTCTGGTAGAGAGAGGGTCGCCACACAGTTTACCGCTGATGGAGTCTGGGAAGGTACGTCCTCATGGAACCACGCACTGACACACCACAACCCTCCTTCGCCGTACAAAGCGAGGGTGGCAGGACACAGGAAGGGGTTCTAACTGTCCCGTCCGTCCGTCCGTCAGACTTTTTTGTTTGCATCTTTGCTTCCAAGTTGGACCTGGGCTCATTCCGGATGTTGGTCTCCTTTAAAATACGATTAAGTAAAAATACTATTCAAATATTTTACCACAACTTTCTACAAACAACAACCAAATACTGAAGTGGGGACCTTAATTTTTTGGGAACTTTTAATATCTATATTCTTTTTGTTTCCATGGTTACGATTTCCCTTTAGTCTCATTCAGTGTGGGAGATTTGCACGATAGAAGAAGGGTATCTAAAACAACGAGTAAATGTATTTATTATTTGCGTGCATCCAAACATGGTGGGTGGGGAGGGCTTGATCCAAACAGACACCATCCTCTGGCTGTACCTCTCCCTCTCCTCTCTCTCTGTCTCTGTCCGATCCCATCTATTCCGCGAGCCCCTTATGTCCCCTCTCTTTCCCCACACTCCCTCTTCTCTCACCACCGCTCTCTTTCTTCCCATCTCCCATCTCCCACCTCTCTCCCCCTGCTATCTGTCACCCTCCCTCCTTTTACCTCCTTTTTTCTTTGGTCTCTGGCGGTGCCAAACAGGGATATAGAAGATATTTGAGATGTGTCTCTCTGCTGTTGTAGATCCTTCCGGGCGTGAAAGTGATCATCGCCAACACAGAGACTAAAGGACCCTTGGGAGACTCCCATTTAGGAGAGGTAATGCCAACTGAGTTCCTCAGGGAAAACCCAAAAGGAGCAATCACTTCAGAGGCAAAGTTAGAGCTTTCTGAAAGGAGCCATAACTGTAAAGCCTCAAATAAGAAGGACGGTGGATTTGTAGTGAGAGAATTCAGAAAACCAGTAACACCTCTTTGTTCTCCCTTAAAAATATTCCGTAGATTACACCATTCATTTCTGAACCAACATGTAGTTTGTGCATTTTTGACATTGGAGAAAAGACAATCTGCGGACATTTTCCGGTTCACATGGGTTTTGGGACTCCTGCTGTCTGAGCCCGGCTTAAACCTTAAGTCTTAAGAGCATCTAGAGGACTCTCTAGAAAGAGTCCAAGAGAATACTATTACTTCTGTTTAAATTGGTGAAAACAGAATGCTGTCACCGCCGAGAGTGCTCCTACGTTCTGCAAGACAAATAAGTGCTGCTTCTAAAATCAGGTAGAGGGTTGGGGTCCCTCCTGTGTATTAGTACACGGTGCAGGTATTTGGACATAAAGGCTGAGGGGGAGGGAGTGGTGTGTTATTACAGGTTTAACCTGGTTTTTCTGTGTGGCTGTAAATATAGTAGCTGAGATCCATACAGCAGCCCCTGCCGATAACCATGTTCACTTAAAAGCTCACTTAAGTATTTGATCTTTCTTTACCAGGGACGTTAGTTATCCTCTGTGTCTTTGTGTATAACTGTGGGATAACTGCGTGTAGTAGATCTTTCTTTTGTCTGTGTAACTGTCATCACTGTGTGTGACAGATCTGGGTGAGCAGCCCTCACAACGCTACAGGCTACTACACCGTATACGGCGAGGAGGCGCTGCACGCCGACCACTTCAACACCAAGCTCAGCTTCGGAGACACCCAGACCGTATGGGCGAGGACGGGCTACCTTGGCTTCCTGCGGCGCACCGAGCTGACGGACGCCAGTGGAGGTGAGAATCCACGGCTGTGATTTTTCTCTTTATAGCATAAAAGACATGAACTTAGGACACGTCCTTGACTCTCTCTCTGTCGGTGTCAGAGCGCCATGACGCCCTGTATGTGGTGGGCTCTCTTGATGAGACCCTGGAGCTGAGGGGAATGAGGTATCATCCAATCGACATTGAAACGTCTGTGATCCGTTCTCACAAGAGCATCGCTGAATGGTGAGGAATCAATCATAGATGATCAGTGTCTGATTCATGATTAAGTTTGAATTATTCATTATTCATCCTCTTATAATTATAACCCCCAAACAGTTATTTTTCTTTACTCCACCTCCGTCATTGTTACTTTTTATTCGTATACCCTTAACTTATTTCTTTCCCTCCCTCCAGCGCCGTGTTCACATGGACAAACCTCCTCGTGGTGGTGGTGGAGCTTGAGGGATCAGAGCAGGAGGCCCTGGACCTGGTGGCTCTGGTCACAAACGTAGTCCTGGAGGAGCACTACCTCATCGTGGGCGTGGTGGTGGTGGTGGACCCCGGTGTCATCCCTATCAACTCCAGAGGAGAGAAACAACGCATGCACCTCAGAGACGGATTCCTGGCCGACCAGCTGGACCCCATATATGTGGCTTACAACATGTGATGACCCTCTGCAGGAGGGTCTGCCCCTCACGGCTTTGAACAGGATGGGGGTCCGTATGGCATCAATGAAAGACAGTGAAAGCGAGGCGGAGGCTTAAGCGTCGAGCGTCCGCTCACATACGACTCCCCCTGTGATTTATTGCCTCAACTAATGCTTTGAAAGGGCATTCCGGGCTGGTCGAAGCGAGTTCTTTGTGTGCGCTAACGTCAGACTGGTCAAACCCACCAGGACGCCTGAGAACGGTTTCATTTTAACACGACACTGAGCCATTAAGATCATTTACATGTCTTTGTTGATAATTCTGAATGTCAGCTGTTTGTGATAAACCGGTGCCACAGACGAGGAGAGACCGACGCCCCGCTTCAACACCTGCCAACTCTGTGAGCGCCGATATTTATGTTTCGGGTCCACAGAAACACAGAGGGGCGTCAGAGGAAGTGCGGTTTTGTGTCCTTCGCTGCTCATTTCAGCTGAAGTGCGTCAGTTTGTGGCGCTTGTAATAGAAACCTTTGACAGAATGACTTGGTTTGTGACTCTTATCTCGTTCTTTTCTAGATTTAAAGCCTTTGTAATATAGTTCTGGTTTTATGTGAACAGAATGCAGTATGAGCGAGGTGAGAGCTGCAGAAAGTAAGTGCCGTTGATTCCAGGTCACGGGATGGCGAGGAGTATTCCCGCTTCTTCCTGTGAACGTGGTGCCAAATGAACGAATGAAGCCTTAAGTGTTTTTTAAAGAAGCCTGCTCGTGTCCCAGGTGCTGCTTCACGTCACAGAGTTTCAGCGCGGGGGACAGGAAATATGTAGATGGAGGTTAGGTTTGATAAATCCTGCTCTTGTGGCAAACCTGAAGATGAGTATACTTGATCAGCCATTGCAAACCCACTCCATCCTGTATTTGAATCATGTCTGTGCCTGTTGGTCTGGTTGTGTTGAACGTTGGCTGTGTGTTTTACAGCAGCATAGCGGGAGATGGATACGGATCTTATGCGGAATGTTAGCGCCTCTCTTTGACTGCTTCAAGGTTGAATGATAGGTGGATGTACCAGCTTCAGTGTCCCCCAATACCCTCACCCCCAAACCCATCTCGCTCACTTCACTGCTTCTCTCTCCCCCCCCCCCCCCCCCCCCCCCCTCACACACACAGGCACCAGCCCACTGTAAGTATGTACAGGTTTTTTGTGTAAATTATTAATAGACGGCGGCAGGAAGTATAACAGAGATCCAATCCAATGTACGTGAACAAAGTGTTTATTGGATGTGTTTTCTGGTGTGCGGACTCTTGGAGGAAAAGCCTTGTAAGCATTTTTATAGTATGAAAGAGAGCGAAGCAGTGAGAAGCTCCAGGTTGAGACGAAGCACAAGGAGAGACGGTCATGCTGCTCTGGTGGTCGCTGAGACGTCACGTCCTCCAGAGCAGACATTTGTCCTTAAGGAAAGATGCGTGTCTGATATATATATACATATATATATATGTATATATACATATATATATATATATATATATATATATATATATAGATACATATATATATATGTTTAGTTGTCATTATTTTCATAACATGATTTCTTACTGAATAAAAAAAAGTGCTTTTAACTTGAAATGTTTGTCGTCAGTGGAATCTCAACATCCAGCTGTTTGTCCAATGAGACGATGTCCTTTTAAGTGAACTTTGAACTTGAAGAAAAGTATTGGTGTTGACCGGCAAATAGGGCCATGTTGGAAATGTTTGAAAAAAACCAAACAAGCACTGATCGTCCATATCATTATAACCACCTGTCTAATACTGGGAAGATCTCCTTTTCATTGCAGAAACACTGCACTGCTTTGTGGCACCTTTCTGTCAGAACCAGCATTCAATATTTATTAACATTTTCAACAATTTGGGCGGCAGTGGCTCTTCTGCAGGATCTGATTCCGTCGCTGGTTTTGCTCTTGTTGAAGTTGCATAGATGCTTAAGCTTGCTTATAAAAAGTCTGCGATAATATGGAATAGCCATCGCCACTGCAGCTCCTTTGTGTTAATGCAATAACTCAAAAAGGATTTCATTGATCGTTTTAAACATTCATACCCACATTAACCTTAGTGGGAGGAAGAACTGGAATGATCATTTGTATATTTCCGACACAACCGGGTACACCCAAACATACAACAACTAGGATGTGACGATTAATGGGTCTTACTATCAGTGGGCAACCTGAGCCTGGGAAGATGCACACACCCACCCTGTTTGCTCTCAGTGGATGCTCTACATACCGTATCAAAGACTGTCACACAGGTGGATTAAGTATGAGGTATTCTAATATGAGAAACATAAGAATATTTTCCAAGCACCTCTGACGAAGCCAGAAGACACCATGGATCAGAAAGGTTGGGTCGATCCACATCGGCAGTTCTTCAGGAGATCAAACATAACCTCAGTATGTTTCTGCTGCAGTGTGATGCCCCAATGAAAACGACGAAGAGGAGGATTTGCAGGTGCTCTCTGCGCTGACGTGGTAACCACCAGGTGATGTAGAAGTTCAACTTAAAATACAAAGAAAAAGCTGCTTTGCTAACTTCAGGTGCAGCGCTGTGATTCCTTATACTATAAGTAAGTAATGTTTATAGTGCTTAACCCACACAATCACTCATGAATAAAGCATTTCAAAAGAACAGTGTAGCATATGTTTACAAAGGTAAATAAGGTTGATGAGGTAAAACATAAAATGTATTTTTGTTATGTTTGTAATTAAGTAGGACTATCCGGCAAAGAACTTTTACAATGCACACAATAATAATGATCATCAGATTCATAATCCATTATCAAATCTGTCACTTTGATACAAAGCAGTTCAAACATTCTCCTCCACCACCACAATGCTGTTTAACTATAAAATAATTTTTCTGCAAAAAATGCTCCAATTAATGAACGAGTAATAATTTTGTAACAATTGCCTGGTTTTATCAATTTTTAAGAGTAGTTTTTAAATTAAATAGTATACATACCTAACCTGCGACATGAATTTGTCTCCCCCCAGTGGCGGTGAGAGTAATTGCACGAACAACGTGCTGATGAAGTCACAGGCTGTCACACTGGTGTGTAGGAAGACTTTAATTTATATTGGTTATGAAGAAAAGAACTTATATACGTCCTAAAATGACTTAAATGTTACTCATATTAGTCCTACAAAGATGTTTATTCATTAACTGTAACCGCTTATCCTCTTCAGGGTCTTAATTTAAATCAGAAGTTTTTAAAACATCATAAAATGTCATAAAATGAATGATTATTTTTTGTTAGTCATGACATCTTAAGGTGTCTATTCTAATTATAATAGTCTTACAAAAGTTTTAAATTATAATGCTATTTAGTTATGATAGTTTTAAAAGGGTCTTAAAATGTCTTTAATTTGTAATAGTCATAAAAAGGTCTTTAAATGTTTTAAATTGAATTTGTTGAAACCTCAAGAAAGTCTGTATTTCATGTATTTTTCTCAACGGTTGCTCTTCGAGGCAGGCAAACCAATCTCTGCTGATGGTCGTTCAAAGAGTCGTAAGTGGAGCATCGACACAGAAAGTCACTACGAGCGTCAGATTTAGGGACTGCTGGGGTTAATCTTGCAGGGATGAACTCATTTGGCCAGAGTTTAAGCGTAATGGCCGATCATTTTTATGTGCGAGTATCACACAGCAGGTTCAAGTAACATTTCCATTGCAGCGACTTCCGCTGTATGTTCAGTTTGATATTCGTGCTTTTACGCAGGTATAGGAGGAGAATATTTTCTTTGCAACTACCTTTTACTATAACCTTTACAAACATGAGACAGGAAAGACACTTTCATCGTTGATTTAACTTTGATGTTTTTATTTCATAATGCAAAGGCTAACAAAAGTGAATTATGGAGTTGAATTGAATTACAATATTAGCATGTTTTTAACAAAGTAACAGTTACAATTGATTCCCAGTGAGTAATTATAAAAGAAAACAAACCATAACCAAATCATACAGTGATTATTGATTCCTAGTCATTATTTATACATTTATATATCAGTATAAAACAATAATCGCATTTAAAAAATGTTTTGTCATACAGTGTTTAAACTGGTCCTCAGTGATTGGTCCATATCTTTTAAACAATGCATATTTGCATTTTCATGATAATGTTATATTACACCAAACTATAGATCGGGTTTACTTTTTGTAGATATTTGTGACGTTGCAAAATAAAACACTATCTTGATTTGTTAAATAAAAAAAAGCTGTGCAGTGGTTATAGTTGTCCCCAGTTAGGCATGAATGTTTACAACACTGACATGAAAAAAAGAGCTTTTCATGTCTTTAGAATACTCATATTTTCATTGTCTAATTGTCAAAGTGGTAAAGTGTGTATTTGTTTTATATACTGACATCTCAATATCACAACCTGAATTTTTCACATCTGGAAAAGGTTATTCCATTTTCTTATTTTGTTCCATAAGTCTAAAAAAAAAAGAATCGTCTCTAATCCCTAGTTGACGTATGCCTCCACTTTACTAAGGATCTCTGATGCCTGGTCCACCGCCAACACCTCGTTCTCTTGCTTGTACTGTCCATTCGGTATATGAGGAAACTGGTGCAAGTTGGGATATTGAGTCTTTTTGGCGTCCACTCCCAGCTTCCTCAGATATTCCACCATTTGTGGCAGGTCCGTCAGCGTGAAGTGATACGTGGAAACCTTAACAGCTATGGCCGTGATGGAGCTGTTTATGGTATGTTCACCGGTTCTTTTATACATAGCAGCAATGAGAGACTTCTCCACGGCCTGATGGACTTTGAACAGACACCACTCTGTACTTCCACCGCCGGTGTCTTTGTGAGCCGCCTTGAGATCGCAGCGGGCCTGTCGGCACCAGCGCTGGGCCTCCTCTTTATTTGGCCTCGGAACATTTTGGTGGTGGTTCCAGAAGTTGTATGAATGGTTGCGTCTATAGAATCCCTCTCGGCCACGTCTGTGATACCTGGCCTCCTGATCCCACTGCGGGTAGAAGTCTCTGAAATTCCAGCCTTCCCAGTTGTTTGCAGTTGCGCTGCTGCTTTTGCCGTTAAGAAGCTCGTTGATTCGATTTTGCAAGTATTTGAAGGCTTCGTTGGTAAGGGATTGGCATTCGGGGTTCTTGTCAGGATGCCATCTCAGGTACAGTCGTTTGATGGCCTTATGCCTCTCCTCCTCGGGAAGGTTCCATATCTCTGCCAGACATTTGTCAATTTCCCTTTTTGCTTCCTCAATAGATGTTGGGAAGGATGACGAAGATCCATGAGGCGCGGCTCCTGTTAGCAGCTCCAGCTGCATACAAGAAGTGTCTTTCCTTTGCCGTTTAAACTGAAACAGGTCGACGCAACTGACTTCAATCGTCTCGTCTTTTCCGAAGTCTATTTTGTACCGCCGTGAATATGCTCCAGAGTTCCCCGGAAGTTCTTCAACAATAATCGCATAGATGTACTTGTTGTTAGTGCTGTAGCCAACGTACTCCCCTTCTTCAAAGTTATTGAGGATGTTCATGTCTAGGGAGTCGTGCCACTCCTCTGGAATATCTGTACCAGGGGCTGGTGGGGTTAGGAGGAGGCTTTCAGCGCTGTCATGGATCCCGTTTTTTGCCAAAGCTCTCTTGACATCTTGCATGTCGTCACACATGAGTAGTTGTCCGAGGACAGTGAGGTGATTGGATGCAATTTTGTTTCCTAATAGGGCATTAATCTCCTTTGTCAAGGTCATGTTGATGTCATTTATCACCTTTGGAGCCAAGTCATTGTTGTGTCTCAGGTAAAAGACGCAGCCTCGTAGCTCACGTTTGACGAAAACATCCGTCTCGGTGGCGGTTTCGTCTAGAGGCTGGTTGTTAAGCCAAAGTTTTGTCCCCAGACTTTTGCAGCAGACGATCTGAATACTGCCAAAAGTTTTCCTGCACATTTTGATGGCATCTTCTTGAGTTATTGCACCCTGCGACTGCTCCCTGATGAGACAAATCAATCCATGCATGAGTGCCAGGGAGGACAGATGTGTTTCAAACCATCCCCTAAATTCACAGTTGCTCCCCAGCTCACAGAGCTGCATGTTTACTTCCATCATTCTCTCCTCAGTCAGCTGAGACAACATATTCGGCTGGAATTCCGGAGGCAGCGATTGAACCAAGCGGTGATGCTCAAAGATGTCGGTGCCCAAATAACACTCAGATAGTTTCTCCAGCAGCAGGAACTTGTCCTCCAGAGCTTCCTCTAACCTTTTGATCTCAAACGCGGTGTTGTTGTAATAGAGCGTGGTGGACGGATACAGTTTACCATCTGCTGCAGGAAGATATAAAGTTGTTACATCGTCAAAATGGGACTGGTTTTCTTGACCTCTGATTAACTGGAAAAACTGCTGAACAGCACGTTTCACCGTTTTCTGCTGGTTTGGTTGCAGTTGTGTTTTATCGCAGGAATCAGCATGAACGGCTGCCAGAACATTACAATACTGCGCTGCATTAGGCTTGTCTTTTACGCCGATTCTCTTGAAGAAGTCCCCATATACGACATCCATTGGAGAGGTATTGTACAAATATGGTCTGAAGTCAAAGGCATTGTTCAGTGAGAGACACACGTCGTCACTCTTCACAAGTTGTGTGTCTTTTTCAACCAGCACAACAGGAAAACCAGCCAGTGGTTTTTCATCAAACTTGCTTGCTTGCAGGTTGGCATACATGCTGCGGAAAACTTTTGCCCGGGTTACGATCAAGTCTTCGGTTTTACAGGGTGACTGACAGACGTTGCTCATATTTTTGATTAGACAGTCTGGAGGTGGTTGTTCATGAGCTCCTGAATTTGTGATCATTTCCATGAGCCCTTTTGACTTGTATCCTGGTAGATGTATAATCGGCATGGAAGTCCAAATAAGGTCTTGATGCTTAGGATCGCCGTCAATCAAAGATCCTATGATCTTAACAGCGGTTCTCTCAGAAGCCATTGGTTGGTGATAGTTGCACAGCTCTTCTCGTATCTTCTGAGGGAAAATGAACTCGATACAGGCTATGCTCTCCAGGAACCTCTTGTCTTTGTTTTCTTCGTTATTTAGGATCGCAAAGGCACCTTTTAAGATCAATGTCGATTTCCATCTCAGTTCATCCCGCGGTCCATTTCCTTTTGCCTCTGATTCTAACTGCAAAGCGAAATTTCTAATGTCATTTTTTGACACCTCGCGCTTCATTCCAAGATTGCAAAGCAACGTTAGTGCTTGGACTTTCATTTGAAAATCTTTTTCACACAACTCAGTCCAAAATCTCTGAGGTATAAACTTTTCTTTGGGCAGCATTGCCTTGTAGAGCTCGACAGAGTCATCAAAGTAGTATGACGCCATCTCCAGTTTGCCTTTAGAACTGCAAATCAGCCTCACCGTCTTCAGCGAGGAGATGATTGTTTCTTTGTGCTCGAAGTAACTGAAGTTATGAAGTGGGGACAGTAACAGTTTGAGGCACTGGATCAGCTGTTTCTCCGTAAGAGTGTGCACAACAGGAAGGACGAACCTCATGAAATACTCCAAATCATCCAGGTTTGGTATTTTCAGTATTTCTGACAGGCATGAGTTCTCTAGGTTTCTTTGGAGAAAGATGTTTGTGGTGGTGCCCAGAAGGAATAAATCTGGGAAAATCAATAAATGTAGGCTGCAGAGGATGAACACTTGTTTGGGTCCATCAATCCTCACTCGGTCACCGTGTATGGTCTCAAATAACGGTAAGGATTTGAGCTTTCTCTGATATTCCTGTTTGTCTTTGGACTTGTCGACTCCCTCCTGCAGGAAACGCTGAAGCTCTTTGTGATCGCCAGGGGAAAGCTGGTCGAACTCTGAGTGGTCAATGTTATAGACCCGGTCCAACACAACGCTTTTATCATTCACATCCAACAGCCCAGGCTGTAGAAGTGAATGTATGTAATTTCTTTCTGGATGTGTGTCAGAGAAGAAGACAAGGTCAAGCTTCATAAATCCAAGTTTGAAGAGGATTCCTGATACGTCATTCTCTTTGGGGAACTGAATCACCTTTGGCATGTCTTTCATCATCTGCAGCAAGTGCTGGTTTTCTAACCTCGGACACACAACAGGTAAAATGCAGCAGTTACTGAAGAGCTGCCTCACAGCACTTAACGTCAGACTCGCTGCATCATCACTCGAAGTTTCAGACTTGATCTGACTTGTGAAGAATTTCCAGAGCAGTTTCAACCACTTCAGCATCAGCTCGCTGGGTATGTGAAGACCACTGCGTGAATGGACTTCACAGTCCTGAAGGAGACGCTGAATTGCAGGAGTCAGATATTGGACGGCAAAGGGAATTGTCAAATATTTAACAAGGTTGAAGGTTTTCAGAACATTGATATGAGCTCTGTTTGTGTTAAAATCTGCAAAAAGATCCTTGTAGCCGAAGGTAAAGAGATTCTCATACTCTGATATCAGCTTGGGAGATTTGCAGTCAAAGACTCTCAAAACTTTGTCTTTTGTAAGAAGAAGTGGAAGGCCATCGAGCAAGCCGGAATTTTCCTTGGTGATGTTTTTCAAGTCTTTTTCGAAATCACTTAAGCACAAAGTCAAGAGTATGGAAAATCTTTTTTCATCTCTGATCAGGGTAGCTGTTATGGGCAGGGGTAAGTCCTGGTCAGTTTGGGACGGGTCATGAAGGGGCTTTTCTCTTAGGAAATCCCGAACAGATGAAGGGTTCACATACTTCACTTCAACACCAGCAGCTTTGAAACTACTCCAAATTCTTTGCATCCCAATGGAGAAAGGAACCAGCTTCATTTCAAGATCTTCCAAAATGATATTATGAACTGGATCTCCTGAGTTAGTCAAATGAGGCACCTTGGTTTTGACAGTGTCTGTGACCTCACACCAATCAAAAGAGTACTCCCTTAATACACTATTATGAATCACACGCATTGAACTCTTCATCACTGGGATCACCTGGAGTCCTCGTTCCTTGATTGACATGTAAACCTCGTGTATCATTCCGTGCCAATCCTGACGGACATCTTTGGACACAGTCGGCCAAAAACACAAGTATGAGTTAATGAAGTGTGAGTCAATCCCAGCAGAGGAGACTTTCTTATTGCCAACGTTACGGCTGATGCAATGAAGGAGATCTGCGTACAGAGGAGCAATGACATTCTGTTTCAGAGACTCATTCCATTTAGACTTTATACTTTGGCCATCTTCTTTCCAAAGGCTTCTCCTGGAGGAATCCACCTCGAAATTTGCATTGACATGCACCGGAAGCCCAGTTTGCCCAGGCAAAGGAAGTGAACAAAAGGCTTGTCCGATAAAATTTTTATAGGGGACTGATTCATGTGAACTCTTATAGCCCACACGAGCTGCTACTGCTGCTTGGGGAAGTATTTCTGACAGTGCAATCTCTCCTTCAGCGGTGGTTTTGAATGAGCCAAACTGTTGAGTGACGATCCATGTGCTTTGTGCTCTATGTGAGGTTGAAATAATTGCTTCATAAATGGTCTTTTGAGGTGCTTTTGGTTTGTCCGATTGCAGCGCATCTTGTTGAAGTTTCAGGAACGCATCTTTGTCTTCTCTGTTCTTCTTTGGAAAGCTTTTCTCAACCACAAAGATAGTCTGAATTTCTCCTGAATCCTCGCTGATTTCATGGACTTGTATTTTGCAGATGCTTTTCAGGAATAGAATTAATCCTTCGGGATCTTTGGCGAGGACAAGGCATAGTTCACTCATATCTTCCTGGGTGACCCCCTGCTGGGATATTTTAGAGCTGTTTGCCATGGGACCCATCCTCAGAGGTAATCGGAACATGGTGCCGTCTTTGAGAGGGAACATGTCAGGGAGAAAGGTTCTGTAGACATCCATGTACATGTTCTTAAATGTGTCAGCTAGTTGATATCCGATGCCCATTGGTGCATCATCTGAATGACTTTCAATGAATTGTTGATTGGGATCAGAAATACAGAGTAATTTATCTCCGGTGAGGATTGAGGGACAGTCGGTAAGATGGTAAACAGAATTGAATCCCACTCCGTATTTTCCTGTCTTCCCTGGAGAGTCCCGCTTTCCTCCTTCTCCCAGCTGTTGGATGCCATTTAGGTCAGCATCGGAGAAAACCTTATTGTTGAACACACACAGCGCCGGGCCCTGCAGACTGTTCCATTTCTCCCCAAATGTTCTCTTTTCATGATGATGCCGTTTGTCCCACACAAAGTGGATTTCAGTCGCCTCTGCGTCGTCCGCATTTTGGATGAGCTCTTTGAGGATATCCTTCTTTGACGGGTAAGCTGAGATGATGTTTCTGATCCTGACAGTAAGCTGCTCCTGCTGCCCAAACTGAAAAGAAAACGGTGAGACGTTTTTCACTTCGTGGTTTTTCAGGGTATGATGCTTGGTAGTTTTGATTCCAAGGTGGCAAGCCACAACACGTGAGATATTTTCATGGCATAATGTGATACTTGAAGAGACTGACATCCACGCTGTGTCATTGTAATACATCTCACTTGGAAGTTGTAGAACTCCGTGCTGATTTGGTACCAGAAGGTCCCCTGTTGCTTCCTCTTCGGACCCGTATATTCCTGTGTTCATGATCGTGAGGCAGATCGAAAGGTCGCTCTTTGGCAGGGGCTTTTTCCCATGTCGAGAGTGCAGCTCCTGGAGCACAGCTTTAAACTGACGGAGTGCAAAACACTTTTCAACCCCCACACAGTCCCAGAGCCTCTTGAAAATAGTGAAGGCATGCGGAAGTACATAGAGGTAGGGTTTGGCTTCAAATTGCTCATTTTCTGCGACACGGCTCACGTTCACAAATGTTCTACCAACAAGAATGAATGGGAATGATTTGGCCGTCTGTGAAATTAAACTGGAATTCTCAGATTCAATGAGCAACTGGTCCAGAAACTTGTAGCACTCATAGGCTATTTTGTGAAGTGTGGTTCCGTCAATGGACTTAGATTGGTTGCGCACTTCTTGCAGCTGCTGAAGCACTGTCTTCGGACTTGGACTGTCATGAACTCCCAAAATCTTAAGAATTGGATCCTCGTTGTGTATTTTCAGAGTGGTGTGGTCCAGGACAGGTTTTGTCATGTTAACCAGTAAGGAGCAATTGTCACTATACATATCAATGGGCCTTCCAAGTTGTATATTTCTGTCCGTTTCTCTATGACCAGGACAAAAGGATGGGAGGAATTTGGTATTTCTCAGCGTTTCCCAGTGGGGAGAGTTTTTGTCGTTCATGTGATTCTTCATGAGTTCGAGAAGGCACACTAAGTGACCGTATGCTTTATTTTTGTTAGTGCTCCAGGTCTTGGTGATTGTGTTTGCTTTTTCTGTAATGTCTTCCATACTGAGACGGTCGTCGGCCATTCCAAGTTCAACCAAGCGTTGAATCCTTTTTTTGGAAAGAAAGTCATTTTTGGTACCACCGAGCAGGCGGTTCTCTTGTGGTTCAAAAAGGCTGGCCGCCTTCCCTGTGGGATTCACCAATTTCTTGATATATTGGAGCTGATCACCTTGAGTGGGGATGCATGGATAGCAGACTAGCAGTTTATCAATTTCTTTGATGTTCAGGTCGATAGCGTGCAGAATGAGCGTATATTTACTCTTTGGGTCCATGGTGCAGAGGTTGGTAAACACTACTTCTCGGTAAAACTTCTCCCAGTTCCATATTTTGTTCTCCAAAGCCTTTTTCAGGCCAGCCTGTTTGAAACTGCTTCTCAACCACGCTGGCAGAGGCACAACTCGGTTGGGTGGTTTCACGTATTTCTTGCACATATGCACAACAATTGTGTTGATGTCTATATTCTTTTCAATACTCTCGTGGAGAAATATTGCATTGTTCATGGAGCACCAATGCTCTCCGTCACTAAAGAGCTCTGGACCAACAGAGTTGCGGGCGACGATGGCGTAAAAGGCATCAACCAGCGGCTTGAAAATTTCACTCACATTCTCTCTATCAGGCCAAAAGGTGTAATAAATGTACGTTTTCAGTTTCTTTTGTTTGTACAGGTTCTTTAGTACTTTGAGAACCGTCACATATGCCGTCACAACTGGATCCTGAAGGAGGGCCTTGTTCCAATCATTTTTCACTCCACTCTCCCACAAACCTTTTCGGTTGCTTGTCACAGCAAATGTTCCATTCAGATTGACTGGAAGGCCGGTTTGGATGGATAGAGGAAGGAAGCAGAATGCATGCCCAACAAGATCAGTAGGTAACAAGTCCAGAGTCCTAGTTTCTGGATCAAATTGCAATGGCACAGCAACGCCCCCGAGGGGCAGAGCGAACTTGGCTTGGTTGTGTCCTTGAAGGGCCATTTTCAAAGACCGTTGTGTCCCGAAACAGTTGTACAGGAGCCAAGTCTGCACTTCAGTAACATCAGATTGCTGCCTGGTTATTTGGACGAGGTTGATTTTGTCGCAGTCGATAACCTCTTTGCATTTTTTATCAAGTTTCATCAATGATTGTGTGGCGAAATTCTGCTCTGCGGCATGGGTTTCATCACCAACATTCATTTTAGCCATGGTGGTTTTGGACACAGTAAGGACGGTCTCTATTTGGTCATGTCTTAGCGGAGTCGAGACGTCTTTTGAGATACTTTGCAGAGATAGTGTATTTATGTTCTTCAAAAACAGCAGGTGAGTTTGTGAATGGTCAGTTAAGTGCTGTTGAAAAGTGATGATGTTTTGTTTGTGATAAACCTTTGTGCTTATTTCTGACACAAGAGCCTCTTCTTCGGTTCGAAATGGTAGTTTGATGAGAGTGCCTGGGTAGGGTTCAGGTGGACTTTTGTTGAAGTCACAATCGAAAATGCCTTCGTAGGGTCCAAACTGACCGGGAAAACAATGGAGAAGTCGCTTCTGAGAGAGATTCAGCTTGATTCCAGGATTGGTTTTATGTTTGATGTGGTTCTTCAGGTGGGTCACGTTTGGGTCAAGAATGAGCAGACTCCTGCCACTGAGGATTGAAGGAACGTCTGTCACGTGATACACTGTATTGAATCCAAGTCCAAACTTTCCTATTTTCTCCACCTTGTTTTCCTTTGAGGCGGAGCCGACACTGACAATATTCTTCCAATCCTCGTCGCTGAACTGTTCATTGTTATAAGCCCAAAGACAAGGTCCCTGACAGAGGGTCATGTGCGGATCTATGAGACTTTCAGGGGAATCTTTGTGCACTCTGAAATCCACCAAGAATTTACAAACATCCGCCCCGGCATCCTCCGCATTTTGTATTAGCTCTTTGAAGATGTCGCTTTCTTCATCATACTCCTTTAGGATGTTCTTAATCCTGACAGTTATGGGTTCAGACTGTCCACATTGTTCTATCCCCACAAGCTCTGGATCGAGGATGAAGGTACTGAGCAATCTGATGTTCAACCATTCCGCCATTGTTTTGGGGATTGATTCGTGTAGAACATGAATTTCCTCCTGGTTGAAGTTCAGCTCATTCAACCCATTTTTGCTGACGTCACAGAAGACTGCTGTTGACAGAGGTTTGAGGGTATACCCGTGACCCGCTACGAGCACCGGCACCGGGATGTTATCCTCAACTCCCTTCTTCTCTCTCCACAGCCAGCTAAGAATCTCTATTGTCACTTTTATCTCAGAGGAACTTGCAGATGGAGGTTGCCTTTTGTCAACGGATTCCTGGATCGAATGGAGAATAGAAACAATTTCTTTATCAGAAAGTGATGTTCTCAGGCCGAACTCCTGGAGCAACTTCTTGTATGGAAGGAATTCTTTTGGCACCTTCCCAATGTAATAACTTAGATCCAGATCACATGGGTAGTCTAGAACCAGATCCTGTGGTGATACAAACTGGTTGTAGCTCCATAGCCAGCGGGTGTTCTTCATCACTGCTAGAAATTCTGGGATGTGGTTTTGCATGTGCTCGTAAATGCTGCGCAACTCTCTTTTGAAATCCACGTTTGAGTCCGGATCGGCCATCGTCTCTGCTTTTGATTTCAAGAATGACAAATTTTCCATCACTTTTTCCGGTGGGGGTAGGCTTTTGAGACCAAGTTTGCTGGCAAGTCGGTCACTAAAATTTCCTACCAGGGGAATCACATTCCCAACAATGTCCTTATACATTGAGTGTCTCATTTCCGCGGGAGAAAAGAAACCAGATTTCTTAGATTTTCCGCTGCAGTACTTGCTGCCGGATTCAGCGCATGGGACCCACCTAAGCGTTTTGAGTTTATATAGCTGTTTCGGAGAAAATTTGGAAAGCAGATCATTGGTGTCCAACAATTTCAAGAGCACCTGAGCTCTTTTGAGAGCCTCAGTATGGGAGGCAACATCCAGTTTGTGAATCAGTGTGGCAGCATGCAACAAGTGCTCAGGTGACAAATCCAAATCAGTATTTAGCAATCCAAGATCGGTTAGGCTTTTGAGCATCTCTGGTGTTGAAGTGTATAAAGGTGGGGGGAAGAAATCCGACCCAAAGAGGACTTTAAAAGTTGCAACTCGAGGATCAAAATAGCTTGAGGTCTTTCTCAGCTCTCCTTTAACTTGAATGAATTTCAAGTCCTTACATTTGAGTTTCAAGGTTTGATTCTGAGAGAAGAGGATAGTACCATGGTGTAAAATCCAAGTCATGATCCTCTCAGTGTCTTCTCTGCAGGAGCCCATCTCAATACATTCAATGAGGAGAATGGCTGCTTCCCCCGTGTCCAATAGTTTAACTTTGAGCAGTTGCAACAGTCTACGATCAGCCTCAGTAGCACACTGCACAACCGAATCAGGAAGAGGAACATTTGCTGGTATTGGGGGGCCAGAATGAAGAAGCAAAGCGGTTTTTGATTGAGCTGCAACATATGAGCCTTTCAGGGTTTGAAACAGAGGCAGCTTTGAGAGTAAATCTTTCTCCTTGTCTGAGACAGAATCCAGGCCAGAAAGATAGTCTTTCAGTCCTTCTTTAGCTCTGCGAGACGAAGTCTTCAGTTCCCTGATGAGCTCCTGAGAGTCTAAATTGAATAAGACTTTCAGAACATTTCTGGGAGAAGGGCACAGTACATATGAGTCTAGGTCTTCATGCTTGAGCCACATGTTTTCTTTCACCACTTTGCCGCCAAATTTGTTTACCAATTGAGCTATTTGATCTGGTAGGTTGTTCCGCTTGCTCTTCTGAAAAATGAGTGTTGTGTGCTGCTGTAGTCTGGCTAGTGACACCGGCTGACCGACAGACAGGGTGCCGACTGGTATCAATGGCATTCCCCAGAATCTACTTAACTCCTTGATGTGTGTGTTGAGAAATTTCCAGAATTCTTGGAGCCAGTCTAAAGGTGGATGTTGACTGTTGCTGATGTCCCAGGTGACAGTTGCCGTCCCCGTCTGCTGCCACTCCTTTGGCAAATACCTCCTAGTATATTCAGCCACCTGGTGAACATCAAGGTTGACCACCTTGAACAAATCTGCAAAATATAAACATGAATTTTTGTAAGTATTGTAAGAAAGCATTCAAATAACTGATACAAAATAGCATATAAATTACTGCATTAAATAAAGAATAAAGAAGAAGATGAAATTCTTACTTTTTCTGGCAAGTTCTTTCAGGTGGGCTCTGCAGTCTGGACTCAGGTCCTCAGAGACGAAAAGGTGTTTGCAGCATGGTAGCAGGACTCTGCACAAGGGGTGAGATTGATTGATTCACTCATGCATTCAACAAAAAGTATTTGCATATTATTTTAGCAAACACTGATTGAGCAAAAATAGATATTCTTTGAAGACATAGATCCAAACCAAGAGAAATAAAAATGACAGAAACTAACAATAAATTCTATTCATTCAATGTATTATTATTATTGTTACAACACTTATGGAAAGGCCCACATTCTCGGACAGGTAAAACTTGCTCCATTCACACTAACTGTCTCCCATTTTGTGTTGATGGACCCTGCATGCTATGTGTCATTGAGCGAAACCCTGAAATCCAATTAGCACGTAATGATGGCTCCATTGGCGAATAAATGAGACACCAATGAGTGAATTCAGTTTTTGTTGTAGAGTGCTTTGAGCGGATTGGAAAGATGCTATTTAAAACGGTCCATAAAACTCAAAAGATGAAGTTTTTATACATATGAAAGATAAACCTGCCAATTTGATTGTAATTCTAAGTATGTAGAACTCCAAGGATTAATTATCTAAAAAAACATGATTCTGCCACAACTGCATGTGATTTTAAAAACAGGCGCCTTGAAACCCAAAAATGTAGCGCAGTAATTTCCTTGAAATGATTTGTTTTATAAGATTATAAGATTTATTTTTTGCAGTGTATCGATCCATCGTCTATTTTTGAAGTTGAACCATACAGCTGTCTCTGAAGGCATTCATAATCTTTAATCCAATTAACACACCAATCAGTTGTTATTATACAGTAATAACAGTGATAGTTATATTGATCGTTTTGCTTAAGAACAACAGGTGTACAAGATACACATGTTGTAACAAACAGTACAAACGAGATGGATGTGACCATATTTACAAGCAGATTATCTTATTTTCAGTAGTAGGAACGTCTTTTTTCATAAAGTGAATAAAGCAAAACACTACCTTGGAAATTCACTGCTGTCAATCAGTGCGGTGTCCTCATCTTTTGTAGAGAAAGATCTGAAAGACCCATCGGTGAGCGGTAGAAGCTGAAGCCCCTCGAGCTCTTGATATTTCCCATCACTCAGAACATACTCCAGGAGAAGCAGCTTGCAGTCTTTGGAGAGGATGTTCATGTTGACCCTGTGGAGAACGCCTCTCAAGAACACTGGAGTCACACGTCTCAGGGTGTGTAGATGTGGATGGGCCTCATTGATAGTTCTTCCAGCACTAGCCGGTAAAGTGACGAGATTCTCTCCGCAGCGCACCAAAGTGTTTTTAATGGCGTCTAATATTTGCTCACTTGTTGGGCCGTTACAGGGGAGAATGGCTTCTGATGATGGGATGAAGCATCTGTCATTTCTAGCGAGAGAGAGAACCGCTGTATTCTGTGTGAATAAGAGTTGAAGAACATCCAGAGAGACGGCGTACCATTTGTTCCTGTGCCTTATTTGATCCAGATCTGGCCATAAGCTGTACACAGAGGAGGCGGGCAGAATGGACTCCTGGGCAAGTTTTATTGCGTCTTGAATCATCAGTAGGTATGCCTGAGGGAGAACCTCTTTTATCAGCAGCTCATTCCAGATGGCATGTTCATCACGTCTCTGGTCTTCCTCCTGCCACTTGATCTGTCTCCTGTTGTCTGTGAGGCCGAAGCAGGCGTTGATGTAGACCGGAAGGCCTGTTTTGTTGGATTCATTGTCTGGGAGCGGGAGGAAGCAGCACAGCCTACTTTCATCACAGTCTCTGCTCTCTCCACAGGGGAACGCAAGGTCAACTTGAGGGAAAAAGCTCAACTTTTCTGCAAGTGAATCAAGAGCTTCTACGTTTCCCCCTTTCATGGTGCATGTTGTCACAAGCCACGTTGTTATGCTGGGGTCCTCAGAGTTGAGGGTAATGAATTTGAACCTGGTTGAACCCTCCATGACCGAGTCGTTTCTTGCCTTCAAAGCCATGTCCGTGTGGATCATCGACGTCACTTCAAATCTGGTGTGAACTTCTCCGTCCGCGTTGATGTGCATTAAGGATACCGAGGTCACGTGTTTCAGGAACAGAAGGCTCAAATCTGCGTCTGTGATGAAGCTATCGAAAAGATCCACCACCCTCTCACAGTTGTACAGATTATCAGAAATTTCTGACGCCTTGTTGCGCAGAGGGAATCTGAATATTGTCCCGCCAAATTTCTGATCCTCCTTTACGATGCTCCACCATTCTTGTCCGCTCACGAGCGACACTATATCTCTAAAAGGTTGGAATTGATCGTCCATGGTTATCAGAATGTCCTGGTCGTCTGGATCATTCCAATGCCAGCAAATCCCTCCCTCTCCTCCTCCGAATAGTTCTTCTTGCGGGTCCATGAAGGCGAGGCGCCCCGAACTGAATATAGACGGCACATCTGTGTATGACAGGAATCAGATATTCAGTGGTGGATAAAGTACTCGGATACTTGAGTACAATACCACACAGCAAGAACACTGTACTCAAGTAAAAGACCTCCATTCAGAACTTTATGAATCGGAAAAAATGAACTTTAATTATCCAAATCAAAGAACACACTTTGAATTGAAGAGGTTCCTCTCAGTGTTTTAATAGGTAATAGGTCTACGTTACTACTGTGCATGTCAAAGGATTAACTAATCGGATTACTTGCCTCAACTCTCATTGAAAAACATCAGAAGTAACGTCAATATGGCGCTAGTCGCTAAAATGTCCACCCCTGATTGTGCGCGCTCCCGAGAGGAGGATGTAATTCTAGCGGGGGAGATGCGGAATTTGGCATAACATCGGTCTCTATAAATCTTTTTTTTTTTGTTACTTCTAGCTCTAGTATCTAAAGTTTGGAGGACATTTGGATCCTATAAGAAAAGAAACACTGGCAGAAGTTTGACTGACGTTTTGTCCAACAGCGGCTAAGTCCAGTCGTGAGAAGAATCTGAACGCCCACCTGAGACCTATGATAGCGACAAGGATGCTAACAGAGCAGGAGCGGGTAAGAAAAGACCCGGATATTTAAAAACTTACTCCAACTCGGTGAGGTGTAAGATAATTACCCACAGTGGGCTTTATTTACAGTGTAGCTTCGAATAATGCTTTGTGTCTTAATAAATATGTTAGAGTAAAGGTGCAGTGGTCACATTGGGAAAGAGTGACATTTAAATAACTGGCTTATTTGGATTTATAATGGGTTTACAATACATAGTTAATGTCTATCATTGCAGATATGTTTCAATTCACTATTTCTAAAGATTCAAACATGAGTTGAGATAGCTACACTTGGATTGAGGTAAATGTGCATCGTCTCACCTGTTATGTGATAAATAGAGTTGAAGCCGATTCCAAACCGCCCGACTTTGTTTGGGTCGTTGCGCTTGAAGCTCCTTCCTGCCATCTGAATACCCTTCCAGTCCTCCTCGGTGAATGCTTCATTGTTGTAGGCATAGAGGGCCGGACCTGTGAAAGAAGGAACCCATTATCACCAGAGAACCAAAATAAAAATGATCACAACAAAACCAGAACACGATCAATAGAGCAACATAATTCAAACATTTTCACCAGAGAAAGCAAATAAAATCAGGATCACCCAATGGGCCAGAATATAGACATGATCACTAGAGAAACATAATTAAAACATGACCACCAGAGAACGCAAATACAATCAGGATCCCCACAGAGACAGAAAAAAGACATGATCACCAGACAGCAAGAATAAAAACAGGATCACCAAAGAAACAGAATAAAAACAGGATAACCAGAGAAAAAGAATTAAACAAAATATATTACAAGAGAAACCAAATTAAAACGGGATCAACAGAGAACGCATATAAAAACATGCTGACCAGATAAATACATGATAACCAGAATAAAAACATGATCATTGTTCTCACGTCTCTGCCAATGCTATCTCCCTCTCTCTCCTCCACTGCCTCTCTCTCTCGCTGCCTTCCCCTTTCTCTTAATTCTTTCTATTTCTCTCTTTCCTCTGTCTCTCAGGTGCATTCCTCTCCCTACACTTTCTCTCTCCTCTTCCCTTATTATACCGCCGCCAAAGGACTCTAAGCAACTTCTGGAAATAAATCTCTTGCAGTACATCTTTTCTGCTTAGAGCAAAGTTTAGTGCTATGTTTATTCCACTTTCAGAAGAGGGTAAAGTGGAAACATTTATGTTGTTTGAAATCCCTTATGTTGTTCTTAATTAAGGTCAGCACAAATTTTTAGAGCTTCTTATTCTCTTTTGGATTTTGTTGTGCTTAATTAATTATTAAAAGTATTTTAGATTTTATAATTAATTATATTCTGCATTGTGTTTGGTTGTCACAAATGGGGGATTTTAAAACCATTGCGTTTCCACAGAGGCTCTCATACCCTGGTATTTTCCCAGTTCAGGTGTCCAAAGGCTGTCGGTGTCATAGTTTCTCTCATCATGGATGAAGATAACTTCTGTGGCGTGAGCATCCTCCGCATTTTGGATCAGCTCCTGTTGACACATAAAAACAACCATTATCTGAATGGCCATTTACCCGACAACAATCTTTACATAAAGCGGTAACCACCTGTTGCAGTTTGGCCATTATCGTGTACACCATGACGAGTTTTGGGAGGATGACAATGCAAACCTTTGAAAGTGCAGCAGTTTCTGTCTATGATTAAAACTATGACGGCGCTACCCCACTTGCAGCATGGAAATGAGAGTGAGACTGGCGGATTTAGGTGGGAAAAACTACCTGCTTGAGAGAAAAATATGTATCAAGAAGAAAACCAGCTGATGCAGGTGAGAAAGAGATGAATCTACAAAAACTACACAGGCACAGCCAAGCAATGTCACAAATGTCTATAATCCCCTTAAATGTGACCACAAACAGCCTAGTGTCAAATGAGAAAACATAACTGGTCAGTGGTATCAATGTTATAAGGCTGACCGCTGTATTATTGTGGGTTATACAGTAATCAGGTAATGTCATACATTAAGTGATTATCAAATCCTCGAAAAACTGGCTGATATTTTGGAATCGTCTTTGCCGTTTTGTTAATGTGATAACTCAAATACTGTATCATGGATGTCTGTCACATTTTAGACCCATATGGTTCTTAGTGAGAAGAAGCACTCGAGTGTTTTTGGGAATGTGTGGATTTATATATCTGACATTAGAGGGGGCTTTATCTCCAAAAGTGTCCTGGACAATTTTTCACAACCATTCGTTCTATTAAATCCTAATTTGAGGAGATCTTTCCTGTAAAATGTCATCTTTTACCCATATTTTCCACCTTTGGGAGGAAAATAAAAGTTCATAAGTGATTCGATTTACGAAGCTTTTTTTTGGTTTTACAAAAAAACTGTGGATATAACTTAACATTTAATTTGAAGTATTCAATCCGGGGGATTGTTGTACAACGAAGGGAATTGGAGTCTTTCCGGGGATATAACCTTGCTGTGTGGGAATACAGGTTGGGTCTAGTTAAACCCAATATTTGCAAGGGATTGTACCAACCTTCAAAATTTGTCCACCATCTGGATATCGACCAAGAATGTCTTTCAAGTAGTCAATGAAGGGTGGCGATGTTGCCCCAAAGGACGTTCTAAATAAAACAAAAGAAACAGGTTAAAATTCAGATGAACATAGGGGGAGTCAACATGAAGCAGTCAGGCTAGTAAGTGCTGTGATTAGAGTTCGTATTAGAGTTCGTACTGTTCCCTTAAGCCACAAGTCCGAATCAGAACTACTTTATTGATCCCTAGGAGGAAATTTATTCGCCTCAGATTCTCCTTAAAACACTTTCAGAGTGGAAGAGAGAGTACGAATAAGAAATATGGAAAAATAATGTATAAATCAATATATGTATAACAATATAGGCATGTAAGAATATATTATAATAATATAAGAATATATTACTAATATTATTATACTATAACAATATTAGTGTAAACAGACATGTGCATAGGATGAAATTAAAATGCAAAACCAGTTTACTAACCCTGGATGAAATTAAAGTGAATTTGAACACAAATCAGATTTGTGTCCGTTGTGCTTAAAATACTAGTTGTGAATGAATTAATTGAAAAGGGCACAATAGTCCTCACTAGAGTTGGAGTTAGAATGAGGCGATAGGGTAGGGTGGAGGGTTTGAAAGAAGCAATAGGATCTTAGTGAGGGTTGGAATGAGACGACAGGGATGGGCTGAGGGTTAGAATGAGGCGATAGGGTTGGGGTGAGGGTTAAAATGAGGTCATAGGGTTATGGTGAGGTTTACAATGAGAAGATACAGTCGGGGTGAGGGTTGGGGCGAGGGTTAGAATGAGGCCGTAGGTTTAGGGTGAGGGTTTGAATGAGGTGATAGGGTTATGGTGAGGGCAAGGATTAGATGATAGGGTCATGGTGAGGGTTGGAATGAGGACTAAGGGTTAGGGTGAGGTTTAGAATGAGAAGATACAGTCGGGGTGAGGGTTGGGGCGAGGGTTAGAATGAGGCCGTAGGTTTAGGGTGAGGGTTTGAATGAGGCGAAAGGGTTGGGGCGAGGGTTAGAATGAGGTGATAGGGTTATGGTGAGGGCAAGGATTAGATGATAGGGTCATGGTGAGGGTTGGAATGAGGCCTAAGGGTTAGGGTGAGAGTCGGGATGAGGTGATAGGGTTGGGTCAGGGTTAGAATGAGGTGAGGATTAGAATGAGGCCATAGGGTTGGGAAGTCCTGAGACTATGGTCCTTAATCTCCACATCCTTCTCCCTCAAACGTTTTCAGCAGCAGTTGTATTGGCGAACAGCGCACCCTGGTGATCATTTACCTTCACAATTTTTTTTACAAAAATCTTTGTCATGAGGTGGACATCATATCAACGTCGGGAGAATAAGAAATAATGTTCCGGATTCAAGTGTTATCAGGTTCAGTAACTGATTTTTGATGCACAGTTGTGGTTAATATCAAACATTTCTCAAATGCCTTCAAAATAAGAAAAGAAAATTAAGAGGAACAAGACGAGGTCCGCCTCTCCCTATTGGTTGTCTTGTGAAAGAGGTAAGAAACAAGATCCTAGAGAAACTCACCGAGACTTCCTCTTAGTTTTCAGACTCATCCTTCCTGGGTTGGATATAAGAGAGACGAGAAGATTGTTAAAAAGGCATTTCAGGAGAAACTACTTTCTTTCTTTTTTTAAATCAGTGGTTCACTGGTTAACACTGAGTTCACACAAAGCTGTGAAGCTTGATCATACATGTAAAATCTTACATGCATACATTAGAGAGGCTGAATACCAACTTTAATGCTTCAAAGTTTAAAAATCGAATGACATTATTTGATACCGTTTTACTTTCAATACGTTACCTTTATTTTGGTCATCCACAACTTTGAACTGTATGTTGACGGGTTTCAGAATAGAAAAATCAAAACCAGACCCACGCCTACACCCCTTGCATCAAGGGTATATCCCCCAAAAAGCCCTTTATCACCTAAGTTGTTCATGCAAGTCCTCTTGACTGAATTCCTCAACTGCAATGTGGACAAAACGGTTTGGAGATAAAGCTCCCCCTAGTGTTTAAATTTTAAAACCTACCTTTAACAAAAATGCACTGCATCCATCAATTTCATAACATGTGCATGCTTCAAATTAAGAAAACGTCTTCATCAATTTCACAACGCCCGCACGCTGCAAAAGCCACAAGACAACGGAGGGTTTTCGAATGACCCCCAAAACATCCCTAAACGCGCTTTTTCATTGCTTTATTTAGTGAATAACGCAGATATTATGCGCAAACATCTCATTATATTTTCATGATGCGTGGTACTTTTTCTTAACTTCCAGGTCATGCCGTCACGTGACTAAGAATAAAAGTTTAATCATCGACGGGAAAACAACAAATAAAGTTAATACTGACCCTAGCATACACAGAACACACAGCTGCAGTAAACAAGGAAGTGTATTATACTTGCTGAAGAAAACCCTCAACCAAACATCGAATCACTTTTGTATGTGACATTCTGACCGTTGTGTACTATTTGCCATGGCGGCAAAAGAAGTCAGTATGTGCCACTGTGGTTAAGAGTTTTAAAGCTGATTTCAGAAATATGTTCTTCACACTCAGGTCAACAAGGGTATAAAATGTGAAAATGATCCATGAAGTAAATTTTGTTATTGCGTTAACACAAAGGATCTAGAGCGGCGATGACGATACCATAATATCCACTTTTCAGGGATAAAATTGGATTTCGTCACCCCATCCGCAGCTCTCATACTGACGCCCACCATCTACACTGACCCGGCAACACAATCAAAGCACTTTAATGCTGAGAGCGCAGTGAAAACATTTCCTGCTTTCCAGTATCTGAGGACGGCCACTCCTCTGCATCTGTGGCCTGGAGATTAAGCTTTTCCTTTGACCAGAGCCAGAAATGAATGACTCCACAAAGAACATGATGAGAAAAGAATATTAAATTATAATTCAGTCAATGCAAATGTGGTGACTTAAGTTGGAGAAATATATACATATACACATATATACATATACACATATATACATATACACATATATATATATATATAAAGTTATTTTTTGTATTGAGACTCCACTAGAGAATCCTTTAATTACTAGACTCAGACTTTCTAATGATGATTTAAGTAATAATAATAATAATTCAAACTAATAACTACAAATGACATTCCTATTACTCTACAATCATACTGTTAATTCATTATAAAAGTAATCTTTAATAGTTATTACAATAACCTTCTTATACATGATGTAGAATAAAGTTATTACTAATAGATAAAACAGTAATAAATCTAACAATAATGTATAATTATCCAATCAAATTCACTGACAATAGTAAAATAACAATCACATCTATTGAATATTACCTCAGTGATGATGTATTATTCGTTAAAGAAAACGAATATTGTTTTTACCTCAGTCATGACTGTTAGGAGCAGCAGGTCCGTCTCTGTCGAATTGTGCGTGAAAACCTGGGGCTTCTCCTTTGTATATTGACTGCTGATGTCCAATCGCATCCCTACACGAAGTGTCGACCCTCCTCCCCAGCGCTTAACTTTCATTTTCGCAAAGCTCTAGTGTCATTTTCCCAAAAACAAAACTTAGAGAGGCGGCCGCTGTGAGGCCGAAAGTATCGTTCTTTCTTCCGCTGAAACGAAACCGCCGAGCTGGGAGGAAGTTGGTTCCTTACCCCGACATCGCATTACTCAATGATTTCGTCATCCTCTCTGATTGCTTTTAATCTCCTAATCAGTTCTCCATCTCTGACCCCTATCTCCACACGAGAGGCAGTTACCCCGCCGCTCGCTAGATGATGCTGCAGCCCGGTTCGAGCCCAAACCCCGCAGTCTGCGGCGGAGAAGCGGAGACGAGATGCGATCCAACCCCTCCGCTTCTCGGTCTCTTGTCCTAATGATTCCTAGACCTTCTATTGCAGGACGCTGACTCTCAGCCCATGCGCTCTCTCTTAGTCAGAGTACAGACGGTATGTAAAGCCTCTGTTCGCGTGCAAGAACCTCCGTTTTCTGCGCCATTACTGGCATCTGTGAACAGCCTTCTCGTTGTTCGGGGCGAGGCAGGGCCGGAGTTTCTCTGCAGGGCTGCTGGTGGCTGTGGCTAAACCAGTGCGTTTCTGGGTTTCAGGTTCGGATGTCGTATTTTGGTCTGTCTGCTGGCTGCATCAACAGATGCGTTTTGCACCCATTCTGCATGGATTCACAGTGCGGCCATGCATCTATGTGTGTATGCATCTATGTGTGTATGCATCTATGTGTGTATGCATCTATGTGTGTATGCATCTATGTGTGTATGCATCTATGTGTGTAAGCATCTATGTGTGTATGCATCTATGTATGTATGCATCTATGTGTGTATGCATCTATGTGTGTATGCATCTATGTGTGTATGCATCTATGTGTGTATGCATCTATGTGTGTATGCATCTATGTGTGTATGCATCTATGTGTGTATGCATCTATGTATGTATGCATCTATGTGTGTATGCATCTATGTGTGTAAGCATCTATGTGTGTATGCATCTATGTATGTAAGCATCTATGTGTGTATGCATCTATGTGTGTATGCATCTATGTGTGTATGCATCTATGTGTGTATGCATCTATGTGTGTATGCATTATAAATTAAATGTATTATTATTATTATTATCTATGTATGTATGCATCTATGTATGTATGCAACTATGTATGTATGCATCTATGTATGTATGCATCTATGTATGTATGCAACTATGTATGTATGCATCTATGTGTGTATGCATCTATGTGTGTATGCATTATAAATTAAATGTATTATTATTATTATTATCTATGTATGTATGGAACTATGTATGTATGCATCAATATATGTATGCATCTATGTGTGTATGCATCTATGTGTGTATGCATCTATGTGTGTATGCATCTATGTGTGTATGCATCTATGTGTGTATGCATCTATGTGTGTATGCATCTATGTGTGTATGCATCTATGTGTGTATGCATCTATGTGTGTATGCATCTATGTATGTATGCAACTATGTATGTATGCATCTATGTATGTATGCATCTATGTGTGTATGCATCTATGTACGTATGCATCTATGTGCGTATGACATACATCTTTCAGTCAGACCGTAGCTAGTTCTATTCTCTGCCGCACACACCTACTTCATATTATTATTTCTAAACTAGATATATCCGTTACGGTGGCTTGCTGCATGTACCCCCTTATTTCTTGCTATAAACTAACCAAAATATGTGGTTAGATTTTACCTCCAAATCTTATTTGTAACCCAAAAAGTCCGGGATATAGGGATTCGTCATCACCGCTGCAGATTCGTGTAACGCCAAAACACTAGAACCATTTCATGGACCATTTTAAAATACTATACCGTCATACACCTCAGTTTATCTATAGCTTCATAAGATTCTAGTTGAAAATCCTTATTGATATACAGTGTGTAATTTGTTTAGGACAAAATTATGCAAGTACGATCAATGCAAATCTAAATCATCAAACCATTAATGGCTGGATTCTAAATTAGACCAAAAGTCAAAGTGAAAAACTGAAATCATAGGTTCTGATCCAACTTGAGGGAATTTCATCATGACCCAGGAGTGTGTTTGAGCCCCACATGCCAAAGGGACCTCCTGAAAACATCTGGGCATGCTCCTGATGAGATGGAGGATGGTGTCCTAGGGGGGATCTCCTCCCGGACCTGGATCAGGGATCCTGGACACTCTGGTCCACTGTGGTCAGTGGTGGTGGCGTCTGATGCGGCGATACAGAACGTCTCAGAAGTTCTCAAGTTAATGAGGACCAGTAAATGCCATCAAAACCTTCATCGTCCAGGATGAAGGTTACTGCCCACATGAGGCCGGGCTTTGTCCAGGACCAGGAGGAACCTAGGGTCCACGGGACCAGTGTAAGGTCTGATAGTGGGTCTGCGTTTCATCCTGGTACCTAACAGCGGTCAGGGTACCGTTGGCTAGCCCGTGATGGTCTGCGAGACCATCCAAGGATCTGCCAAACCCAGACCATCACTGACCCAGCACCAAACCGTTCCTGCTGGATGATGATCCAGCAGCTTTAAGTTCTCCACAGCGTCTCCAGACTCTGTCGAGCCTGTCACATGATCTCAGCATGAACCTGCTCTCATCTGTGAAGAGTACGGAGCACCAATGGAGAACCTGCCAATGCTGCCGTTCTCTGGTGAACACCAACTGATCTCCACGGTACTGGGCTGTGAGCACAGGTCCCAGTAGAGGACGTCTGGTTCTTACGCCACCCTCATGCAGTCTGTTGCTGACAGTTTTGTCAGCATCACACCGGTCGCCCATCGGGGGTCATTTTGTAGGGATCAGATTCCAGTCTTGCTGCTGGGTTGCTGTCCTTCTATGGACCTGTGCAGCTCTCCATGTGTAACGGCCCGTTTCCTGGCATCTCTATCCATTCTCTTGAAACTGTGCTGGGAGAGACAGCAAACCGTCTCGCGACTGCATGCAGGGATAAGCGGTCCTGGACGAGCTGGACTACCTGTGCGGCATCATGTGAGCCCCAGGTACCGCCTCATATCACAAGTAGTGACAAAGACACCAGCAGAAGACAAAACTAGAGAAGAGTCAGTCAGGAAAGAAAAGCGGAGAGAAATAGATTGTTGACACCACCTGCAGAACAATTCCCTTTTTGGGGGTTGTCATGTTTTTGCCTCTCCATTTCACCTGTCGTCACTTTCATTTGCACCCAAACAGGTGAAACCGATTCACAATCACTTTGTTTCCTAAGTGGACGGATTGATATCCCTGAAGTTTAACTGGTTTGGTGTCATACTGCGATGATTAAGTGTTCCCTTATCTTTTTGTGAGCAGTGTATATTATTTCACCATTAAAGTTCATATTCTACCATTAGGGGAAGATTTATGAAGGAAAAAGTTTCTTGTCCATAAGTACAACTGTGTCTAAATTTAACTCATATGAATTGACACCAAGAAATCTATTTGTTTTATTACGGAGCTCTGAAGAACATTGATAACTGTATCTATCTTCATTATTGAGTCACTAAGGGATTTTAGTATATTCAGCTCAATCAATATGGACTGTTTAAGATTAATGAGTCAAATTTAATTTGAGGAGTTTAATCAGGTTGATTGCTTATACAACGCAGGGGATTTGGGGATTTGTGACTTTATGGGGATGTACCCTTGCTGTTGGGGACAAGATCCTAGTCTAGATATTTTCATTGAAAGATTATTTTAACAATAATATAATATGATTAAAATGAAATGTAATATTGCTTAAGCTAAAGAATGTAATCTGATATTCAATTTGAAATTGTGCACGAAAAACAAACTTCATATCGGCCCATTGATACTGATTTGTTGCACCATTTTCTGCCCCCTTGATATATCTAATAATTCTCTGCGTCCGGTTGACCTGATGTTAAATATTAGTCAGGTGTCCCAGCAGAATGGGTCCAGCTTCAACCCTGGCGTGGGACTACTGCACACACAAACCACTGCTCAGTGTTTATTGTCTGTATCAAATAATGAAAGCTCCGCCTCCTCCATTCTGATTGCAGATCGCACCATGCTGGACAAAGCCAGTAATAACGGCCAGCAGACCGGCCACTGCACAGACTGCGGGTGCATGTTGGACCTACCAAAGCCAGACCTGGACTCCGCCCGCCCATCAACGTCTCCTGTGCAGCAGGTGGAGCATAAAGCAGACGGTCCTTCAAAATGTCCTTCCTGCACGGCGGGCAGCAGCCTCCAGAATGGCCGTCGTCCACACCGGCGCATCCGCCTGGACCCTCACTGCTGCAGTATGTGCACAAAGACCTTCATCTCCTCCGCCCACCTGGCGCTTCACCTTGCCTCTCACAACAAGGAGAGGAAGTTCAAGTGTAGCACCTGTGGCAAGTTCTTTCATCAGTCGGCCCACTTGATGGCACACAAGATGATCCACAGTGGGGACAGGCCATTCAAATGTCCAGATTGTGGAAAGACCTTCGTCCGCGCCTCACATCTGAAGACCCACCGGCGGCTCCACACCGGAGAGAAACCCTTCAAGTGCACCTACTGTGAAAAGTCCTTCACACAGAAGGCCGGACTCCTGGCGCACGTTCGTCTACACACCGGTGAGCGTCCGTACAAGTGTGAGCAGTGCGGTGAGGGTTTTCGTTCTTTGCCGCTCCTTCTCTCTCACAAGGCAGCAGAGTCGTCCGGCCAGGCCAAACCAGGATCAGAACCAGCAACCAAAAAACCCCTGAAGACCCAGAGCAACTTAGCGGACCTCAAGTGTGGCGTGTGCTGCCGCACTTTCGTACGATCGTCGTACATCCGGCTGCACATACGCCTCAACAAAGGACAGCGGCCGTATCACTGCAAAGTGTGCAACAAGACCTTCGTAAAGCTGGACACATTTGTGAACCACTGCGATAAACATCTGAGGCAGAGAAGCGATTATGACGAAGAGGTGAAGGAGGAAGTCGTTAAACCTCCTCTGTTTGTTCCACTCTCTGGTCCTCCTTCTCCCGAGTCCACACCCACTCAGTCTCCATCCTCCGAGGTCAGCGCGCTTTCCAGGACCAAAACAAACACCAAAACGGAGTCCTGACCCAAAAGGGAGTATATCCACTGACAAAAAACTAAAATATGTCTCTCAGCTGCCCTGATGCTGCGTGATAACAAATGAAGAGTGTCCCTATTTACGGTTTAAAGTCCCGCCTGCTACCAACAGGAATAGATGAGGTCTCACTTTTACAAACGATCAGAGAAAGGGACAGAGAGCAAATATGTGTGATTGGAGATTGATGTGAAAAGTCTTTCTTTGTACAGTTATTTAATTAATTATACTGTGGCTGTTGTTTTAAATGCACTTATTAACATTCGTAACCAACATTTCTATGGCATGAATCGTTCAGCGTTCCTCCAACATTTACAGTTGTAATTATTCTGCTGTTAATTGAATCCAGACAAGAATATTGACACGTGTAGAACCGATTACAATGTAAATGAGATGCCTGTTGTAAAACAGTACGCACAAAAAATGAATAAACATGCGTTGTTAAGCGGAGAACTTGAGCCACTTTTTGTTGTCAGCCGTTATGAGATCACAAATATCTGTTTACAATAAATATAAAAAATGATATCATGTCATGATGCAGGGTGTTTCTACACGTGGTATGCAGAAGATAAACCATCATTAATAATTATAATAATACATTTAATTTAAAGAAGCAAAGCTGTGGATCATGAATAATGATGGTCTGAATATGCGTGGCCTGGGATCTACGGGGCTTTCAGGAAGTATACACACCTCCTCACTTTACTATACTACTATCACTATACTAAAACCATTTAAATGTATTTTTACCTTCATTAATCTGCACTCCATCCCCAAAAATATCAAAGCAGAAAACAAGTCAGATTGTTTTGCACATCAATTCTAAAAGAATTGAAATACTAGATTGACGTAATGCACTGTAAATCTCTAAAGGTCCTTTATTTACTAACTAGCTTGGATGTCTCCTGGCATGTAGGGCAGCTTCCTTGACTTATCTCGTTTTACATGACAGAGTTGTTAGCCCTTTGCCGAAGCCCCAACCTGGCAGACCTTCTCCCTTCTACCCTTCGACCTGTCCAGCATGGTGGGTCCTACCAGGAGACAAAACTCCCGCTTGAATAGCTCTAGGGCTCACTGAGACGCACATCCTCCCCGACCACGACAAGTGGACATAAAACATCTCTGAATAAGTAAAAGTCCGCCCAATCATGAGATGGGCGGAATAAGCGTCGTCATTTTCTTTGTTCAAAATGGTCCCATCTAAACGTCTGAGATATAAACCCACAACCCTCAGGTGTGACTGTGTGAAACAAGCAAAGCATTTGAGTCCAAGTCTACCTTCTTAATAATCTGTATCAACAGACTTCAATGCTGACTTCTGATATAAATCACTGCTAAATATCTCAGAGCATACGGAGATCTACTTTGCATTGATATTGTTATAGCTGAGAGAACGTGTGATACATCTCAAACATGAGCTCAATCATTATCTGGGATCAAAACTTTCCTAAAAAAATACATAAAAGCTCTTAGTTTTGAAGACGTAAACTCAAAATTAAATCTTGGTAGCTTTTTGGTCATCGGTAGACGCAAGAAAGTTAAAAATCCCCTGTGTTTTTACTGAGAGACACTGACATTCAGCCAAGGATGGTGTTAAAATACATTTACCGCTTGACAAAAAAAAGAACACGACTGAAGAATGTGTTTTCTTTGGATTTGGTTCTTGTGTCTAACTAGAGCTTGAAAGTAAAATAACTAGTACAGAGTGAAATTGTTTAAATTCATTTTTTTTGGTATTAAAAATACAAAATTGGACAACTATAGAGCAATGTTATAACACAACAGGTTCCCACCGGTAGCACTGGTCAAAATGGGTCGATTAAGGCTTTCAGACGATGTGAAAAAATTAATTACATAGCAATTAATTATATTCAATTTTACATGTGATTAGTTGTAATTAATCACATATATCAATATTTCTCATTAAAAATATTTAAATTGATTAAATTCAAATGTATTTATATTAGTAAATTAGAAAAAAGCACTCAAAGCCCAACAGAACCTTAGGTCTAGGAAAGATGCAGGCAGATTTCTCCATTAGTGTCTGAGTTCTGAGCAGTCTCCAGATCTACCGGCAGCTCCCAACAGCCTCTCTGAGATCTCTCAAATATCTGTAACTGGTCGTCTCCTGCACCTTCCACTTCAGCGTCTCTGTTCCGCCCAATGAGTACCCAGCTCCACTGGAGCACTACTCCAAATATCTTCTTTTTGTCTTTTCATCCAAATTCGTCCATTCGGTTTTGCGTAATATTTTGTACAGAAGTGAAAACATAAGATCCTCGGCTGACGGATGGTATTATACATATATTTAAGAGGAGTGAGCTTACCGGTGGCTGCTCTGCTATCACCACGATCTGATGCGGCTCCTATGGCTTGCTCCCTGGCGTCAGCCTCGTTTAGTCTTTACTCCATCAACAGTTCATTTACTGGACATTTACATACGTTGACAAAAAACTTCAACATAAACTACGAGGGTCCGTTCATCTAGAAAAGGCCACAAATATCTCGTTATTCCTACTCACTTCTACTTTCTCATTGTCGGTCCATGTCACTGGCACCGGTTGTCCATCAGCCCACTTAGTCAACGTCAGTCGGCTTCTGACCAGGTAAGCCCCGCCCCCAAGCCAGAAAACCACTCAAAATATCCAGTAGGATGGTAAGCAGTGGCATCGGCATGAATTGTTTCGTAAATATTTCTATAATAAATTTGTCTAAATGATTGGGTGATTTTGTAACTGTAGTGTTTGTTTGTGTTTGTTTGTCTGTGAGTGTGTGTGTTAGAATGTGGGTGTGTGTGTGTGAGTTTGTGAATTAAGCCCAAGTGACACAACAATAAAACTGGGTAGATCTATATTTTGTGAATTTCCTTCATCAATCCAAACGGTAATGCGGAACATAAGAAAAAAATGCCCTCAGCAGTCGCCAACACTGGTAGTTCCGCTTTCTTTCTGCAAACCAAAGATCTCAGCTGCATCACAATTCGTTGTCTCTGAACACTCAGCAAACTATTTTCTTTGTCTTTAAACCGCTGATGGGAAAAATCTGTCACCTCCACATGGGGAAAGCCTTCGTCCCGACCTGTGGACAGAGCAAAAGAAAAGATGCCAAAACAAGTTAAAGGTTGTGTAAGGAATATTTGTAGGATATTGCACTGTGTGTCACAGATATGGCCTTCATGCTAAAATACTCATGATGATGATGATGATAAAATCCCAACCAACACTTTGGTAATAAGGAGATAAGGAGAGTAGAAGCTGAAGCTTGCCTGACTGTTATCGGTGTCCTGGGAGCTGCTCTTGATGTTCCAGTGCAGGGTCACAGTACTGTGGCGTCTCCAGACAGGGTTCCTGCGCATGGCGATGGTTCCACTTATGATGTCTCCGGCGTGCATGCTAACTGGCCTGTCCAGCATGAACAGAGTCTGCTTCCAGTGAGTCGGCCTGAGAAGAAAGGGGTCTTTTCGATATTATCACTAGTTTTTGATTATTAGAGACACAAAGCCATTAGATGATTAGAATATTAGTTGTAGCCTGAACAGAAAGAGACATCGAAAAATAGAATTACATTGCTGCTCCCCCCCCTGACTGGCTTGAAAAGATAACTAGGCTACCCCATGCTGTCATCTAGCGAGGTTATATCCCCAAAAACCCCTAATCCCCTGCGTGGCACAAGCAATCCCCCTGATTGAACTACTCAAATTAAATGTCAATGAATGTCAAAAAAAATGAAAAAAGATTCCCCTTGTGAGTAAATAATGAACTATTAGAGCAAGACAGAACTCCTCAAGTCAAGTTATAGGGACCAGATCTGGAGTAGCTTGAACGAACGGTTGGGAAGTTATGTCAGAAGAACAGTTTTTTTCATATTAAAAAAAAAGCCCCCCCCCCAGTGAGTAAGTTATGATCTATTTAAATAAGACAGATATAAAATGGGACCAGCGGTTGAGAAATGAAGGCCCAAAAACTGTTGGTGATTAAACTCCCCCTAGTGTCGGAAATATCCAACCAACCCTTCCCAAAATCAGCCCAGTTCTTCCTCGCACTAAGGTGTATGTGGGTATAAAATACCCACATACACCATTTATAAAATGAAATGAAATGAATGAAAGAAAATGAATAGGCCGTGCTTAAATTCTGCAGGTTTCAACCTGTTAAGTTTGATACCTTTTAAGTCCATTAAAAAATACATTTGAGACCTAGTTCCCATCCATAATGGAATATAATAAAGTTGCATAATAACGACTGTCCAGTCGTTAAATTAAATTCATCCGTTCGTAGAACCGTGGACACTATATTGCGTTGGGTGTGCAGAGGACGTGATACACAAAAATGGTATATTATTCTTCAAACTCATTCTGCAGCATGACAGAAGAATTTTAAATTAGTGTTAATGTAGACCTAAAAGATGACTCACTCTACTTTACTCCTTATTTATCTGAGTGCAGTTTCATTTCAGTGGTACTAATGGCACTGAAGAGGTTCTTAAGATGATAACTAAGATCTACAAGGGAAAAAAACTTTCAAAACTCACTTAACAGTACTTGAGTCAATTTACCAGTTTATATAATCAGGCATGATTGTAATTCTGCTATATAAAAGCAGAAGAAAATGGGTCTCTGAAAACTTTGGCAGCTGCTTGAACAATATAAATATGAGTCGACAGATCATTATAAACAAGGTGAGCGTGGTTTTTGACTATAAACCAGGTAAAAATAGGACAGATGTGTTATACGTCTGATGGAGGAAAATCTTGTCCTCTGATCATTTGAAGAATCTCATCCCAGAACCCCGCCCCCCAACGCTTAAAATGTCAGGGCCAATCTACCGGATCAGGCTATCTCGTATCCATCAGACAGAACGCTGTGCACATATTTCGCCTGACATAAAATAAGGACAAAAGTCAGAAACAAGTAGGGCAAAGGTGATATTTTAATTTCCCTATCAACAGTGATAGACAACAACGCTCTCCCTTAGTGCCCATATTTGGACTTAAACCTAGTTTTAGCTTCATTTTGTTTGACTGTGCACAGTGCTAGATTTTGATCTAACACTAGGTTTGTGTCACAAAGGGCGTACTATGTACCTATAGCTCCCCCAGTGGACAACGGTGGTATTTTGTCTCATGGGTCAAAATCCCAATTTTGGTTTCATTGGCTAACCAACTGTGTGTCCTCCTATGCCACAAAAACAATTAAATAACATCTACTTTGCATAAAGTTTGATACAGTAGTTAGTAATGTTATATTGTGATGTTCCTAGGAGAAAAAATAAATCTATTGCTAGTAGAAAGTACACTACTAGCACGTACAATTATGCTGACACTTAAGATGAATTATTTTTTACCTGTCCATAAACAGAAAATAAACCTGAAAGCTTTGGAGCTATTTTAAGTTTATTTTGGGTATATAATTCAGGCAAAGCCTAACTTAAAATATTCTTTGGGTAAAACAGGCTAATTGTGCTTTTTCTAATTGTAATGAGTTCAAACATCACAACGTGTTTCATGCACAAATATTATTATTAATATTAATATTGAATATTTTATAATGTCATAGTTGGAGTTGTTGCGGCATCTCATAAAATTAAGTACAGTGACTGAGAGATGCTTATGAAATTGTAAACCACAGTGTGTGACACATACCCAGTTGGACCCAGTTGGACTATTTCAGTCCAACATAAAAGAAACCTCAGTATTCTTTTGACACTGTTTACGTACACCAATCAGCCACCGCCTTGACTTTGGTTACCGGTCATAATGTTCTTGCTCATCCATGTATGTAACATTGTACCGCTCTTCCGTGTTAGGGTCGTGGGAGGGGTCTTGAGTCTAGATACACCCTGGACAAGTTCAACACATGGCTGATACACATAGAAACAAACCACCATTCACCAAAGGGCCTTTTGTGAACTCTCTTGCTATGAGGCGACTGTGCTACACACTGCACCACCGTATATCGGGATATAACTTTGGGATGTTAATGCAGGGCAAAGAAAGTGTGTCTGCACTGAAAACAACAAACTAATGGCCCTTACTGAAGAGGAGTGAAGTCCAGACCATAAGGTCAGATCCCAGAAGGTCATTTTCTCTGAGTAATAGCCATCAGCCTGACATGGCACCACAGTGAGGGACGCGGACGAGGGCCACATCACGCCACCTTCCCTGAGGCAACGGTCCCGGGCCAGCAGAACCGACTCCACCATGAACTCAAACTAGACCAAAGACAGTGAGACAGTAACAGGGTGCGGATTATAGAAACCAGCGAAGGAGCATAATTGGACCCAAAAACAATGTATAATCCTTAGATGACGGCGTTGCCATTATTACCAGCAGGCAGTTACCCATTCACTCAGACACCAGGACGTCCACCTGCTCAGGCAGCGTGATCTCCTCAGCGCGTCCCTGGAGCACCGTGACCACCTCCTCACAGCCGTTCTGCCTCACCAGCTGTCTGGTGTACTCTGCCATGGAGCTCGCCTCCACAGCAAACACCTACAATACCACAGACACCATGCAGTAATACTCCTCGTCCAGTAGGCGGGGCTATAAGTACAGTAATGTTTGTGACACAGCACTCAGTAAAGACTCCCACTCACTCTGATATTTCCACAGAGTGCCTTCCCTTCAGTTTTAGATGACTGATTTGCCAGGTGGGATGGCAAAATAATATTTAGCATTGTCTCATATCAGTTTTGTTCTGGGTTAATGACATCTGGAGGCCGAGACTCAGACGGATGGAGATAAGAGTGAGGGTCGCTTCCTGTTGGGTTTGGCTGGAACTGGAAGAAACAGTCTTTGATCTAACATCCTCCAATCTTCGCTTCCACAGACAGCTGATTTATTATAGTTGATACTTAGTTCATTATTAGAATCCTTATTTAAAATTACATTTTGACCCTCAGCTCTTTGTGTTATTTCATCATCTAAAATAAAATATGCCTTAGAGTTTGGAAAACAATATTTTGGACCATGGGTTCTTTTGATGTTCAGCTTTAGACCTTTTTATGTTCAGCCACCATTAATAACATACCAATAAAAAATATCTCTATGCCATATATGGTATTGCTGGTGCATGTGTAATGTGAAATACTTTTACCTGCATTGGGTGGATCTCACAGTATTCCTACTATCACTAAAGACAAGCAAGAAAAACAAAAGATAAAACAAAAAAATATAAATTGTCAGACAACACCCATCAATAGGTCAAGAAATAACCAGTGCAGTTTCTTTGCTGATTGTTAAAACATATTTCTCGGCATTTAAAACCATGTAACCAATACGGCGGTACCTCTGCCAAGACTCTGAAAAATAATTTAAGATTACTGGATTTATAACAGCCAAGCATTGAAAACTGCTAAATCCAGATATTTATTTGGATGTGCAAGAAATTGCACTCAATTACCATGCCACAAAATATACCTATTTTTCATCAAGAACCATTGATTTTCAGAGAAATGTAAAAAAGAAAAAAAGAAAAAGAAAAGATTCAGATGAAAAAAAAAAGAAAAAAGAATGTGCCTCTTTATCCAGAATGGCAGCTACCCTGAGGGAACTATAGGTAACACTAGTCTTCCATCAGGTTTTAGGGGAATCATTCAGGTCGCTTTTGCATAACCCTGCTGGTAATCCTACAAACAAACCTGAAAAAGTGGGCTAAAAGCCTTTGCATTAACTAATTAATGTGACTACTAGTCAGAAGATAGGGGATTAGGAGTTAGAAAGAAGTGAGGGTGTCAGACCTCTGTGGCCGACTCTTCCTCTCTGCTTGAAGGCAACGCCTCATTTTCTGCTTTAGTTGCTACCTGCATGTCAGCTGGAGGTGCTGGTGACATAGTGGGTGATGGAGAGAACAATCTTTTAAAAGGAAGAAAAGCTCGATAATACTCTAGAGCTGCATCTGCCCTAGCTCACTGCCAACACTTTTAAAGGCCGGAACCAGTGTGTGCAAGTGCTGGATGCTGGTTGAATTTACCGCCGAGGGTTGTGCCAGCTGGGCGCAGAACATGCTAATGATGCCGGTCCCACAGCCGACATCCATCACCACCTTATTCCTTATTCCTTATAACACGCTGGTAAGCCCGAGTTCGGCTCTTATCCGACAGCATCTCAAAGTGGAGTTTCTGTATGACAGGAAAAAATGCAGAGAAGTACATCAGTGTAAGTCTCACAGAATGTAGACTAGATGTTACTGCCAGAGTGGCATATCCTTACACAGACACAAAACGCCCTAACACAGACTGTGGAATTAACCACTGCAAGTAAAAGTCTTGCAATCAAACCCCTACCTGAGTCAAAGTATGACATCATTACCAGCTAAATGTACTTAAAGTATCAAAGTTAAAGTACTCTAGAGCAGCAGAATGGACCCGCAGTGATTTACATTCTAGGTTGTTTTTACTGCATCTATGATAGACCTGTTACTGCTGTAAATGTTAAAGGTCATCTACACTGCTTGCACAATTATTAGGCAAATTGTATTCCTCCATATAACATTTTATTGAAAACATAAAATGCTTGTTGTCAATCCAAAATGTTACTGAACCAAAAAAACTGAACGTTTAACAAAGGAAACGTGAGTTTTGTCTTCTAAGGGGACTTGAGACACAATTATTAGGGCAACTTTTAGTGTGCAGAATTATAAGGCAACTAAATTACAAAAGAATGTGTCCCAACTCACTCGTCCTCATGTTTGTTTTTTTCAGAGTAAAGGTAACAAATAAATAACTCAAAATTACTAAATGAAATGAAATCTAAATGTAATGTATTTAAATAACATTTCTGGCCTTCCAAAGGCATTCAGTGACCAATGTAGCCAGCCTTCTTTTAAACTACTGCCATGAGCCTTCCGTCCATGGAGTCAGTCAGTTTCTTCATCTGTTCTCCATCATCTTTTACTGAAGCACCAACCACAGCCTCCCAAACGCTGTTCAAAGAAGAGTATCGTCTTCCTTCACTGTAAATCTCTCGTTTGGGAGTTGATTTTCGGTCCTTGTTCAACCCAAAAAGGTCCAACTAGCTCATCCTTAATGACAGCTGCCCATACAAGTACCCCTCCTCCACCTGGTGCCTTGTGTACTTTAGTGATCGTGCCACAGGCCCATCCATCTGGTCCATCCAGAGTCACTCTCATTTCATCAGTCCATAAAACCTCTGAGAAATGTGTCTTCAAGTATTTCCTGGCCCCGTCTTGAGGCTTTAATGTATGTGTATTATTCAGTGGAGGTGGTGTTTCAGCCTCATTTACATTTGCTATGTTTCTGAGCTCTGATAACCTTGTTCTTCTGGACACTCACACATTTGATTCTTTCCAAGTCTCCTGCAGTTGATTTGTGCTATTTCTTGCCCACGCGTCTTTTACAACCTTGTTGACTATTTGCATCAAAATGTTTGATTGTCCGGTGGTCACGCTTCAATCGTTTGGCTATTTCAAGAGTATTACATCCATCTCAGAGGCATTTTTACAATATTGGACTTTTCAGCGACGGTTAAATCTCTTTTCCGGACCATTTCACCTGAGGCAATGAAGCTGCTTAATAATTATGCACACCTTGATATAGGGTTTTAATCACTTAAGGCCGCACCCTCCCCCATCATACAAATATGTGATACCTGAAGATGATTGAATCCAATAGACATTGAAGTTTCTATTGCTTGGAGTCAGAAAATGTGCATAGAAATCATTTTAAGGTCAGAATTCCGTCTTGCCTAATAATTGTGCACGCAGTGTAATTTGTCTGCTGTTACGTAGTCGACTTTATAATATTACCATAGCCGTAAGAAGTCAGGATTCCATGCAATCAGCCCTTTTACAGTTTTGTTATTCCACATAATCAAAAGCCGTTTAAATAATTATGTTGAGAAGAATTTTCTCAAGTCATACAGAAACCCTTTAAAATCTTTCAATTTCCACTCATCCGAAATCCATACAGCTGGATATTCATTGGACAGGTGGGTATGACAAATGATATTCTTTAGAGTAACTACTAACTACAGCTGTCAGAACATTTATAGTTTAATATTGTAGTTATAGTAAAAAGTACAATATTTCCTACGCAGATGTAGTAGAGTAAAAGTACAAATTAGCATCAAATGTCAACCGTCAATTTGAGTATAACTACCTCAAATTCAAACTTAAATTCAGTAAATGTAATAATATCCTTTCCCACCATTGCAATATACTCAAAATGAGCCAAAAGGGGCTTTTAACCCCAGAGATGGATTTAGGCGGCAAAAATACCACCTATCTCAATTAGGTGCGCTTTAAGCACATACCACAACCTTTAGCTGTGCTATAAGTCATTGTTTAGATTCAAATCTAGCTTTATGCAAAACTAGCAAATGAATCATTTAGATAAAAGCCCAAGTATGGGCTTGTTTAGAAGAACAGATCTTATCTCTCTTACAGCAGACATTGGTTGAAGTAAAGTTTAGTCAGCGCTTTATCTGACCCAAAATGTTGCCAAAAAAAGGAGGTTTTAACCCCAGAGAGGGATTTTGGCCGCAGATTAACACTTATTTCCCTCAGGGAGAGCTACATGCACAAACTACAGCCTTTGGCTGTGACAGAAATCAATACTAAAATCTAAATCTAGTATTGTAGACGGTAAAACTATTTTAAGAACTAGGGAGAAGTTCAATCACGGGCCTCCTTAGGGAGGAAGAGCTTTTAAGAACCTGATAGATAAGTTTCTCACAAGTGTCCCATAGCTGCCAAAGTATTCTGCATCTTGCCATGGGTCTCCCAGAGAGGTGTCCTCCTCATCCTCAGCAGCATCCCGGCGCAGGTAGCCTGCAGGGACATAACCTATGACCCCATGCATCTCTGCCCACCACCACTCTGGTGAGGGCTTAGCGTGCACGACAAGTCTGTCCCCGGTGCTGAAACTAAGCTGCAGGGGTCAAAATAAATGATGTCAGGTAAAAACTATCCAGTGAAGGTGTGTATTTATGAATCTGTCAGATGTCTATGAGGGGATCTGACCTGCTCGCCTCCGCTCCCAATGAAACTAGAGAGGGCGAAATACTTCTCGGGAGATGCATCCTTCTCCTGTTCTTTCTCTGTCTCCACGTCTGCTCATAGTCAGCTGTTTTCCTGTAAGAAAACTATTTCCACTTCTTCAACAGAGAGCACATTATCTCTGTATATTAATACAAACTGTCTACTACAGTGAAATGGGCGGCAATACGACTAACCGGTGGAACAGCCCCAATACTTCCTGGTGTGACGTCAGGTTATGTTCAAGTGCCTTAATAGTGTAGGAAATATTGCAATTATAAAGCGTATAAAACGCCAGCCCGAAAATTATGAATCCTGAAAGTCTGGGCGCATTCAGTCAGCGTATCAAACACTAATATCAAACATTACGCATAAATGATTATCATCTGTGATGTTTTCAAACTCTTCGTATTATTCGTTAACATTATACACCCCAGACTCATGTATATTGCACACTTTTTTCATAATCTTATCACTATGTGAGCCAATCATGTCACTAAGAGCTTCTCTTTCTTACTACAGCATGTCATATACGTTATGTGACATGCTGAACATGAGGGACACGATTAATGATTGTGACAGGCTGTCTTCTTAGGTTAGAATGACAGAATCATGTTTGGGGAAATAGAATGTCTGCGGAGCACCTGAATGCAACACCGCGCTGTGGAATAGACAGACTGATTCAATTAAAATTATATTGTAATAATTTGGCCAAAATAAGTGACTATTGAAAAACTTTCAATATCCCAAAGACCTACTAAACCTTTTTTTTGTATTTGTGCACTGTACTAAATGTGATTTATGTTCATCATTTTTTCATTGAATTCACTGTTATTTGTTGTGGCATTTAATTGCACTCTGTTTGAACAGTACAGTTTATAAAGACAATATTATTCAATAATGAAAATAATTAATAAGGGACTTCCTCAAAGCGAGTTCACACACACAAAAATCGATGTTCCATCCTGGTGGAGCCTGACTACCTGTGCAACCTGAATAGGTACCACATCACGCTACCAGTAGTGACAAGGACACCAAAAAAAGCTAAAGACAAAACAGTCAGGGAGGATGAGGACAGAGAAATGGACCACCTGCAGAAGTATTCCTTTTTTGGGGGGATTGTTTTGGTGCTGCCTCTCCTGTCCACCTGTTCTAGCTTTAATTTTCACCAAAGCAGCTGAAACCGATTCACAGCTGAAACCGAGATTACTGGGGAAAAAAATTCTTTTCTCCAACTTTACTAGATTGTTCTTTACGAGAATAAAACTTTCGATTCTTTCCTTCATTATCCTGAACTTTAATAAATAAGCAAAACATTTTGGTTTCTTGCCGAGAAAAAAAGCACCTGTGAGAATTAGTGTAGACATGAGTTACAGTATAAAAATATTTATTTCCATAAAAAAATAATTCAACAATCAACAAGTGATGTCACAACCTACGTCAATAAAACAAACAACCAATGGGCCGTTCTAACAGTTTGAGAGTTCACATCTTAGCTGGCACATCATTTCTTCCTCAAAGCAATAACTCTCTCAGTTCTACAAGTCAAGGATCCCTGAACTGACACAATTTAGAACCTATTTTTCAGTCGGGTTATATATGAACAATTTTGCCTTTAGATGTTTTACAACACAAGAAGTAAGACCCAGAAAAGAGAATCACTGGGTTCATTATATATGGAATCAGAGTGTACTTAATTATTTCCCTTAATTGATGGAGGCACCCCTGCAAGCCTCTCCAAGTTCTCCAAGTGCATCCCACTTTAAGAACCGCAAGTTATTTAGTCAAAATTCAGACCTTGGAAATGTTTTTGTCTGCAACTTGTTCAGCATGACGACCACGTTTTCTATGTGGTCTTTGTCTTCGACTTAAGGAAGGGCTTATGCAGTACATCGTACAGACGCCTGGCCTGCAAGGACATAATATATTCACTGTTAATAAAAAGCATTCCATTTGCCTTCTACATGGTGATATTATTGCAAACGTGTATTTTTGCTCACTTTTTGTGGACCGAGGCCCGGACAGAGAACTAAGTCTTCCTTGGAGGCACCAATGATTCCCTCTATTGACTGTAAAAACAAACACAAACTTCATCATCCAACTTCGCATGCCAGATTATTTCCACTGAGAACATCACGGCTTGAAATGTAGTATAAATAAAAACGTTAATTCAGTGTGTACCATCAAATCAGCCTATAGATGCAGTGCTGTGAAAAAGTATCTGAACCCGCTCACAGCTTCATCAGTGTGTGAATATCTCATACTAGACTATGTTGTATCTGTAAACCTCTTCTAACATAAAAATACGACCCGAATAAACACAAAATAAACGTTTGAAATGAACATCAACCTAAGAGCCAGTTGTACAACCCAACAGCTCTGATAACGGCCGATTGGTCTCCCGACATCACTGTGGTGGAATTTCTACCCCTCCTCTTTAAACTAAGTTTGGTGAAGTGGTGCGGAACATGTATGAGAGCAGTATGACTGCGGTGAGGTGTGCAGTAGGGGTGACGGATGGGCTCAGCATGGTACTGAACCAAGGATCAGCTCTGAACCTCTCCTTGTTTGCTGTTGTGATGGACAGGCTGGCAGACGAGGTCAGCCAGGAGCCTCCGCGGACTTTGATGTTGGTGAATGACACCAAGATCTGTAGAGAGAGCAGGGAGCAGGCGGAAGAATACCTTGAAAGGTGGAGGTATGCGCCGGAGAGAGGAGGAATGAAGGTCAAGCCCAGCAGGACAGAGTACATGTCGGAACGAAACAGAGGCAGATGGAACATTGCGGATGCGAGGTCTACTCCAATGTCTACTCCTTGCATCCGCAAGGTGGAGAAGGTACAAGAGTTGAAGAACTTGGGGTCAACTGTTCAAAGTAATAGGGAATGGAGAAAAAAGATGAAGAAGCAAGTGTGGGGGAAATAGGGTTGGTGGAGAAGAGTGTCAGGAGTAATGTGTGACAGAAAAAGCTTCAGGACCCATCCCAGAATTACCTTCTGGAATTGCTTTTGATTTTGGCATAAGGTGAAACTGGTGGGGAGATTTTAGTCAACTTCCTTCTTCCGAAAATGCTCTATTAAAGCGAGGATGTGATTGAACACATCCTCGCGGTGGTGGTCAGGTCTGGGTGGGTATAATCCAGCTGGAACCAGTTCTCAATGAAGTTTGGAAGCTTTAAAAGAATGTAGTTTCTTTTTTAAGTGGGCTAATACTTTTTCACACTGACCCAGTTGGTACTGGAGCCAGGAGGAGGTGAAATACTTGTTCCACGTCACAGTTTGCCTGAACACATGTTGAATACAGTCCAGCATCAATCGGGGGAGGAGTTCTCCCAGCAGTGTTACTCACAGAGAAGGTTGATAGCAAGGTCATGGCGTCGGTCTTGTTTACAGACTTCACAGTGGTCAGACAATCCGTCACCTTAAAACAGACAAGTCCGAGTATGAATGTGTTGTTAAGAGACAATTCAGATCATCATCCCTTTGAAAATCGTTGAAAATGGTGCTAGATCTTTAAAAAAGCAGAACGCACACACCTTTGACAGATAATCCTTCTCAACCTGCTCCTTCAGCATGTCTGCTGGTTTCTTTTCGTACGATTTATATGTTTCCAGGTAACGCCCCGCCTCCTCCGGGCTGTCAAGTGGACATGGAGAAAATGTTAGGCATGGATTTATATTTTAGTCACATCTTTAGTTGGAATGTGGTCCAACATTCATCGATCAACAGGAAAAAGAAAAATGAGGAAAGAGCGACGTATGTCATGAATTCTACAATTGGACCCCTTGAAGTATGCAATGATATCAAGTAACCATTACAGACTCTCTCCCCTCCCCGCCACAAAAAAAAATCAGACCATATCTTCTAATTAGAGACCTTTTGGGATCAGGTGCAGATGGAGAAGATTCCTTCATTCATTTTAAGTTTCTTTCTTACTAATCAGTCGTAGGCCTTACCTCCAAGCCAGGATGAGAGTACAATCAGCCATGATGCAGATGCGGGCGAGCTCCCTCAACGCGTGGTGAGGGTCTTTCTATGATTAAAAACCAGTGTCAGGGTGAAGAACTACAATAAATGGGGCGTGCACCAGGAGATGTTAATAGTTTTTGTTTTTGTTTTAAATCCAGCTCTGAGTATTTGATACATTATCTCATTTGTCCACTCTGGTGTTTATATTTCCCTCCGCACCAACCTGAGATTGCCTCCAGCTCACTCTTTAATTACTGCACTTCTTCTAAAACGAATTAAACTGAGGTAAGATGTGCTTGACAAATGAAGTGTTGTGTATGGATAGCCCACTGTACAGTCCTCCATTAGCAGCTCACTATTTCATTGTGGGCGGCTCGAATTCTTGTAAACAAAAAATGACATAATCTACCTGGGAGCCGTAAATTAACTAGCCAGCCTAAAAAAAAAACAGAAGTCTTATTAGACTCTGTTGTTGTGAATTGGTGTTCAAGCCGATAATTTTGCCAACAGTTGCCAGATGTGTCCATCGTCTCCCATAAATACTTCCTTTCAGATGAAAGCAAAAAAAATACATAAAGAGATTTAGTCTCTGTCTAGAGCGGCTGTAGAAGGCAAAGCAAAGGGTTTTAGGATCTGCTTATAGCGCCCTCTGGTGGATATGCAGCCAGAATCCCTCTCTATGGTAAAAAAAAAAGAGCCATTTCTAGCAAATTTTGGCTCCATTGGATATCCAACTGTGCCAAATGAACAGTTCTCCTGGTCCTACTCCACAAAACCTGTAGAATAACGAGTTCATGGTATTTCTATGAGATTTGATGCAGTTATCAATCAGTTTCTGAGCAAATTCATTGATTGTTTCTCAGTGTTACTGTAATATATGATGTTAAAAGGACACAAGGATAGAAATGTTGTTATTTTCGGTGTTTAATCACAGATTAATCAAGCAAAGTAACACGTGACAATGTTACTAGCAGTGAAAATAATTTAATAATTATTGTAATATATTAATAAGAGGCAAGCCTGTATAATAGAGTAGTGAGGGAAATTTGTGACTTCTTGAAATAAAATAAAAAAATCAGAAGCGTTTATTGATGGATGAAAACTTAATTAAACAATTTTGAATAAAATAAAAAGGGTCTGAATTTTTCTCTGTGCTAATTTGGATCAAATCAGCATCAACAATCAAATTTGCCTTATTGGAATTGAATCACCACTGTTTGAAAAATGTTGCGTTTTCAGCTGGACTGAGGGGAATTATTGATTAAATAATAAATAACTTGTTTTGTTGTTGTTGTTATTTTGTACTTACCACATCCACTTGCACAAGTAACAATCGCAGGGTGAAAGTCTGTCCAAGCAGCTTGAGACGCTCATGGATATAGTTTGGATTGAGATTGTGGTACCTCAGACTTTAAGCCAGCATGGGAACAAATAAAACACACACACAAATAAGACTAGGGAGAATTATGCATAATCAATATAGCACAAGAAATATTAATATTCATTTATTGTGTAAGACACACCTGAATAAATCGCTCCACTGAAAACACATGAGAACACCTCTGCCTGATCCAGCTGATACATCTACACTGTCAATAAAGCTGGGGCAACATGAGAGGGATTGTGCAAATAGTATGCTGGAGGTGGGTCAGACCAGCAGACAAAACATCAGGGAGGAGAACGACGCCTCTGTTTCTAGTGTTTTTCTTCTTATTCAGTAAATGATAAATAAAAAGTTCACAGTATGACACAAACCACCATGACAAATTATGCAAATGAAAACAGCGATGCGTTCCAAGTCTGTTGAGTGAACACACGTTCGGATACGTACATACATACGTCTCATGCACAAAAACCCTACCTGAGGAAGAGAGCACAAGTGGTTTGACCCAACACATAGTCTGGTACGATTTCTCCAAACTCCCATGGGACACTCCTGACAAACTTCAGGATGGGATTTCCCCTCTGAGTTAGAGAAAAAAAGAATGATGATGTATAGTCGCACCTCCTGTCTTGTGAGTCAACTAAGAAAAAAAAAACAGGGAACGTTTTTCAGGCTAATTGGACACATTACTATCAGAACCAGAACCAATTTTTTCAGCAATTTTTGCCTCTGTTGCTCTTCAGTGGGATCGGATCTTCACAAACCCACGTGAGGCTTGGGCGTCCAGGATCCTGTCAATGGCTCACCACTATCGCAGTTTTGATTTCATCCATCAAGATTTTCCTTGCATGGCATAAAGTCCTTGCAATTAAGATGGGTGACACCATTGCAGGAAAGCCAACTGTGCTTAAATAGATCTTTAGACAAGAAAGTAACATTTCCAATGCTTTCTTGTCGATTGAGTTCAGTGGGTCATGTGACGACTGTGACGATGATTACCCGTCGTAAGTGTATGCGGGCAGGACAGGGGTGGGGAAACGTGTAGCACAACCAGACAGCGACAAGTCCTTTGTGATGCAATTCAATAGTAATTGTCTTAGAATCACCTATAATCTAGACTTGTTTTCATTTTCCAGAGGCTGTGGCCCACTGCTCTGTGGGAGTGACATCACCAGGAACCTTGCTCTGAGATTGAGGGGCAGTGAAAATGTGCAGGGAATAGATGGAAATTAATGAGGAGCGTTTCCTGCACCAATCTATTCCTGTTGTCGCATTTGAAGCTGGAAACTGATACCCATTATGGAAACCCTGACTGTCCTCTCCGCCATCTCCTGGACATGACGTTCGGCATGAAGGCCGTCTGCAGAAACTGAATCACCCAAGACTGACTACTGCAGTCTCAAAACTATTCAACCGTATACCAATCAGAGGCTGTTACAACACTGTGCCAGCTGTCATAGGTTATGTAAAGTCTGATATTTATTTAATAATATTTTCAAATTCTTCAGGACACCATCCTAGAACTCTATGACTTACACTTTTACTGACCGAAAAAGCAATAGAAAAGTTTTCTTCAGTAGCTCAGAACCAAAAGTTAAGTCCAGGTACTCTGTGGTTAAGATATCAAACCAAACTGTAACTTCGGGAGCCATGAATCTGGGCTGAAGGAGGAAAAATGAGCCTACTGTTGACAAGCAACGCAGTGAATCCTCCATAATACGGGCCTGACTTGCTTCCATGGAGACTGGAAACTGGAAGCCTGCAGTATGCAGAGGGTAAGATGGATACCATCAAGTATCTGGAAGAAAACCCTTAGCCATCTGTGAGGAAGCTTGGGCATCACTAGATATTCCAAAAAGACAATAACCAAAAGCAGACCTGAAGGGATTGGTTTCAGAAGAAGTCCTGGAACACTCTAGATTGGCCTCCACACACACCTGACTTGAACCAGAAATAATCTTTGGCACATAAACGAAGGAAACTTAAAGGAGCTGGAGGCCTTTTCCCATGAGGAATGAACTAAGGTTCTTCATGATTGTGCCAGGAGCAGATATTTGGCGATGCATCATGTTTGCAGTAGGTCATAACAGCGAAATGGTCCGTAGCTACTAGAAACACTACAGGGTTTAATCATTTTGATTTAGTAAATCAAATCCAATGGATTTATGTGTGTGAAGAGATATGTACAGTACATTTTTGATACATACCTGCCGAGGACTGACAATAAGGCTGCTCCCAGAACCCGCTGGTTTTGCACCCAGACTGAGGCTTGGCTCCGAGTTTTGACAGCTCCCCTCTTTTCGATCTGTGCCAGTTACATCTGCCGCCTCACGAGTCTCAAAAATCCCCTCCGATCCAGCGTCAATCCCTTTGCCACAGCCCTGTTCAGGTCGCTTCATGTTGGTGTCTGCAACACCTTCAGTCCGGACCACGTTGGAGTTTCCACCTGTCTGAGGAGGAGCAGCCACGTTACTTTTACTCTGGACGATGAACTCTGCATAGGACAAAGGCTGCTGGTCTGCGGAATAAGGAGCAGGCTGTGCTGAAGAAGTTTCTCCTCCTCCTCCTGCCTTGGATGAAGGCTGAAACTGTGGCTTTGGCTGGAAAATAATCACATGATAATTCCATCAAAGAGCTGACGAGTATAAATGAATAACCTTAAGACATTCTAGTACGTCCTTCTGTTGTTAAGTCAGTGAGCTGATTAGAAGTTTGACTTTTTTTTAATGCTTTATTGAACAATAAAAATGAACGATGGAAGTGCAGAAATGTCCCTTTGAAATATAAGGCAGACGAAACTGAATAAAAATAGATCAAAATAAAACAAACTAGAATAAAAGGAGCTGTATAAGTATAAATAAAAATAAAACAACAGCAATGGTTTCAGTATTAATTAGATACTTATACATTCAGAATATAAAAAAATATATCTGGGATTTACAAAACAGTTCAAATTCATTCAAAAACAGTGAAAATCAGTGGGATCTTTATAAACTTAAGCTTTGCGTTAAAATATCTTGCCATGAAGAGAATTGTGTTACGCAGCAAATAATCGTGTTTATCGTTACCGGTCCATGTACAGTATCACATCCACATGGAATCTACATTCAACAAGAACATTTCTCTGTTTGAACTATTCTTCCGTTTGTTTAGAAAGATGTATATATTAGGTGATTTCAATGTTTACGTTGCATAAAGAGCAAAGTAAAAGTTATCATTGTGCACTAATTCTCCCTCTCTGTGTTTTTGAATTACTGTTTCTCTTGTAGATGTTAAAGATTGAGGTAATCAAATTACTTCATCTGCTGTTAAGTAGCTGAATACACCAGATTATCATATATAAAATGCGTTATAAATAAAATGTATTATTATTGTTATATCCTATTTACAGTATTTGTGTCCTGTCAGAATCTTGCATCTCGAAAAAGTCAACTTTTCATTAGATCAGGTCGTTTTAAGCTTTTAAATATTTTCAAAAATGTTCAACAACAAGATAATCCAGGACGGTTTTTAAAAACTTTTGTTTATTTAGTTAGGAAAGTAAAAAGGCAGAACCTTCTCAACTAATGCAGAAAAACTGAATCCTTCAGTTTATCCCGAACACTCAAAATCATGTCTTGCTTACGTGAGTGGTTTTCACTGGGCAGGAAGGGCATGAAAATGTAATCTGTAAAGTAACTAGTAACTAAAGCCGTCAATATTTAAGTAAGTAAGTACAATATTTCCCTCTGAAATGTTGTGAAATAGAAAGTATAAAATTGCATACAATGGAAATACCCAAGTCATATATAACCGGTGGATAAAGTATTAAAGTCCTTTATTTAAGTGTAAGAACTAGTACTACGTTGAGTAAATATTCCAGTACACTACCTTACTTAAGTGTAGGTATATAAGTATTACCTGCAAACTCTACTTGAAGTATCAGAGCAAAAGTAGTCAGTCGAAGTGCTGTCACACCTATTAATACGACTTCAATATTAATGCGCAGACCTATGTAACAGCACTTAAAGATTAAAGTAATCTAACTACTTTATGCTGTTGAGGAAACTATAATAGCATTTATAAAAGTTTACAGCATCTCTGGAATCAATGACGTTTTTTTAAAACAGCTTATTTTGCTTAAAATGTAGGATAATCTTCTCAAATGGTAAAGAAACCTCTCATTCTTCATGTTTAGATTCATGAAGTGTAGGAAAAATGTCTTCCCAAGATTTGATTCAAAGGTAAAGTGCATTATAAATTAAATGTATTATTATTATTATTTATATGAAGATTAAGTAGTTAGGTCTGCTGTCATACAAATGTATTGGACAGAAATGTTCCACTGCTCAGATGAAGTATGTGTGAATATTAGAAAACATGTAGTACAATTGAAGTATAAAGCAGCATGAAAGGAAAATACTCAAGTTAAGATTGAGAACCTCAAATGAGTACTTGTTACTTTCCACCACTACTCCTTTTTTTCCCCAGAAAATTGGGGTTCTCCAATACTAAGATTTGGCAATGTTTGTTGTTGAACTTGTCTAAAGATCACTATTATAACGTTATTAGCTGGAGGCTAGCTACCTAATGTCTTGCTGAAATCTAGCTAATTGTTGTCCGCCTTGGAGAAAGAGAGACAATTCCTGAAAATACAGACCGGTGTTCTTTCTTTGGTGAAAGCGGAGTCATCCAGGTTGATATTAAACCTTTTCTTCATGTCTTACGTGAACAGGTACCGTAATGATACACCACTTTCTGAAGGATCGCATCCGTGACATCACGAGCGGATATAACTATGAACACTTCCGTCCATCGCTTCAAAACAAAAGCATGAAGAGGTAAGACATACAAGATATTTATCTAAAAATAAACACACACGCACGAACAGACATTTATTATTATTATTATTATTATTATTATTATTATTATTATTATTAATAATAAAAATAATAATAGTATACATTTTATTTATAACGGCAAAATTACTACAAAAGTGCAAAAACACTGAGGTTTTTTTATGGGTACTACATATGATCAAAAACACTAACCCATTATATACTTTCTTAAAGACCCCAAGCCCAGATAGTGACACAGGTCTGAGAGCAGAGTGAGAGGAACACATTTTCTACATTCTACAGTTTTTATTATGCAGCTTTTCCCACCCGTGCCGAGAAAAGCTGCAAAGCTGTTGCTTTGCGTTTGCAGCTACAGGAACACACCATACACACTGCACTGGAGCCATTTTCCCTTCATGTTCCATCAGTATCACCCCAATGTCGCTGCATAAGTACTTTGTACTTTACATCATATTGGCTCATTAGTGGCATCGGTGTCAAATTTCATTGAGTATCAAGCCAGGGCAGGAAAGAAATATAAATCAATATATTTTAACAGCAAAATATTTTGTTTCTATGCAGAGTTATTTTTACACTTTTGTCTCACCCGCCACCATAAACTATACGGGGGACTGTGTTCAAACTAATCGGTGCATTATGCTATTGATACCACTAGATGGAAGCCAAAATTGATGATATGAGGACCAAAAAACTTTTTGGGTCATCTCACTTAACTCTTGGCTGGTTGATAGGCCCTTTAAGTGACCCAAATGTGTAAAAAAAAAAAAAAAACATTGAAAAAGGGATATTTTCATAAAATCAGCCTTTAGAGTTAAGCAGAAAGACTTTTGAGATCCAGGGAGGGGAAAGTCTAATGTCTTCATTTGAGACGATAGGGTCTTGGGAGGTTAAATCATATTGTGTTGTTTTTAGGAGAAAATATTGATGGATAATTCACTGTTATGTACAGACGGACAGACAAAGGATCTGCTATTCAAATCGTATTAAAAAAAACAACACTCGCACGATAAATCTTTCAAGTCACACAACATTTTACTCAAGCACTATTGAGACCCCCCTCAGCTTTGATTACAGCAGTAAACTGGCACCTCATAGACTACCACAACCACTAGATGGCAGCCTACTCTTCTATCAGAGCTACCTGGAGGTACTCCTGAGTTTGTGGTGATTTTCATGCTGTCACACTCATTCGATCAACAAGTTTGCAATGAAATTAAGGCCAAAGTTATCATTGGCCATTCCAGAACTTCAAAACTGCCTCCAGTACACCAATGGCACAATCTCGGCCATGTTACCCCATCTGAGGCATTGTTGCCGATTCACATTTCTTCCCAATCTTAGTGCTTTTATATAGATATTGGTCAGTCTAACAAGTGTGGGGTAATCTGAGATTAGTTGAACAATTGAGACGACTCACATAAGGCATGACTAACTTTGTATTCTAAGAATTATCACAATACTAGCCATACATATAAGTACACAAGGGGTTTCTCAAATTGGCCAAAGTAAGGGTTGTGCATATTTTAAAATCCACGGTTGTAAACTTCTCTGATGCTAAGTATCGGAAAAGTTACTTTGACAGATTTGCAAGCCACAAATTATTTCACCTTATGACAATTTGAACTACATCAAGCGTAAATATTCTTTTACATCTTTTATTCATTGGTTTGGAAAAACGTGGTTGCCAACTGCAAAAAGAACCTCAGAATCCTCCTCCAGAATGGACTCGTTGAGTCCTGGAGAAAGTAACCTCGACATGGAGGAGATGTCGTGCTTTTCTGAGGACACTTCTGTTGGCTGACAAACTGCTTCATGTTTTGGAGGAGGTGGTAAACCCTTAATTGACAGCTGGATCACGTTGAACAGACTTTACCCAAAAACAGTAAGAACCTTCTGAAGGCACTCTGGTGTCTCGGTGGTTTGTTCAGGTGATGCCCAATAGTTGACACAAGACGTTTCTCTGTTTCAGGATCGTTCATATACATCGCAAGCAGCACCATATCTTCATTGCCCCATTGCTCACACAGGTCCTTGACGATGTTCTTGCAGAGCTCCCGGATGCAGTGTGGACTGATGTGTAGATCTTTATCTTTGACTTCGGCCCAAGTGTTTATGAACAGTTTATTTGTTATCTCGTCTTTGTTCCGTGGCCACATCTGCAGTTTGCGTAATATCGTCCAAACTATCTTCTCAGTGAGGACCCTAATTGACTCTTTGTTTATTTGTGCCTGTAGGTCAAATGACTCCTCACCAATTGGGGTCATTTCTGGATGAGATCCCACCAAAGACTCTGGAAGAACCTCGGCAAGATCCTCTATCAAAGCGAGTACCGCCCTTTCACTGTGGCTGTCAACCTGAGTCTTAAACCACCAGTTCATCAGGACTGTGACCTGCCACACCTTTTCTGATACGTCAGCACGAATTGCCTCAGGAACTTCCAGGCCGGAGACATCCATCTTTTTCATTATGGACTCTAGGAGAACACTGGCCGGCATTCCAGCTGTTAGGTGACTGTTGAGCTGCTCCTGGTGTTTGGGCTCCAAAAGAGACTCCAGACTGTTTTTAAGGGACTTCAAGGACCGGCTCCTGGATGCTTTGGTTTTCCGGAAAAATCTCTTGGCCAGCTGTGCATTCATGCGATGAATCCACCCTTTAGCGGAGCACCGTGTGAAAAGGCCTTGTACCTTCCTCTTAAAGTCTCTCATAGACTCTGTCCTGCTTTGACCCGATTCTTTCAAAGTATTTTCAACAATGTCCATGGCAATCTCATCTGAAGCAGCTTTAAGCTCCTCGTAGATTTCAGACTTCAACTTCCCAGCCGAAGAATCTGGCATATCGTCCAAAATAGGATCCATGACGCTGCTCAGCTCAGTACAGAGTTTCTTCTGTACAGCTTGAGACACCGCCATCGGGGAATCCATTTCACCAGCCTCATCAGTGTCCAGATGTTCTTCAGGCTTTAGTCTGGACCCTTGTCTACATGTTCGAGGTGGACCAGAAGCCTTGGCCATGAGGGCCTTCAGTGTTCTGGCTGAATGTTGAACCATAGCGTTAATTCTGCCGGGTGGAGTGATACGCTCACACGTTGCAGACCTCAGACTACCAGTGAGGGTAGAGTTGACCTTTTCTGTAACTTCTGTGTTCACCAGGTCTGCAAGACGTTTTGAACTGACGCTCTGGTCTTCGTCTGTGAGGCTCAGAGCTTGACCAAAACTCTGATGGAGTGTGTCGCCCAGACAGGACTGAACATACTCCTTAGATACTAAAGTTGATTCTCTATGAAGAGATGTCCTCACAGCTTTAGACCCAATTTCTATTATCCCCAAAAGCAACTCTGCTAACTTAATCTTGGTGGCACCATCAGGGGATCCTGATTTCAGCAGTCCCCACTGTTCCTCTGTTAGACCGCCAAAAAACGAGTCAAATAGCGGGAGAATAGTCCCAACCTCCAGAGTCTCCTCTTTCCGTGGAATTCTTGTCCTTTCCATGGCAACTGTTGCATTATACGCCATTAACTACAATTCTTTGATTCTTGAAGTTTGCATCTTGGCGTTTTGTGTAGCAAATTTCTTCTGAGGTCACAAATGAACGGACATTTTCACCAAGCCCCGCCCTCTCCGATACAGCCACTTCGTTCTAGTAACCGTTGCCAGGCACAACATTATTTTATTTCATCCTCAGAAACGGTGACGGCATTTATCTATAATGCATTATGTCTTATATTGAATAACCGATATTACATGAAACAAGCACAAGAATTTTATGGCTCGTTTACGTTTGTCTCGTTACGATATGGAGAGTTTGTGTTTTATGGCGCGTGACGTTGCCAAGGAGACAGTGACGCCGCCATTCAAACCGCGAAGCATGGCATGCTGGGATACCTTTCCCCATCATGGCGGATCAGGTAGTTAGCTAATGATAACGATTGTTTAGTTCCATCCATTTTTACAACTAACGCCACGGAAACCTGGAATTTTCTACACAGAGATTGGACCCACTGAACAGAAGTTTGGTAAATAAATGCAAAACGTGATATGAAACATAATCGACTGCTGAACTGAGCGCGCGATCTGACATTGTTGAAACTAGAAGGAGCTAAATGCCCTACGGGCGTGCTAGCTAGCACGCTGTCGTGCTAGCTAGCAGTAACGTACGAGCTGGCAGTGGCTAGCCGCGTAGGCCTTGGTGTGCAGGCAACGTGTTTTGCTCCTACGTCGTATACCCAAACCGACTGTTAGGTTTTTAAGTTTTAACAGTTTTACCTATCCAAAGGCGATGTAATATTAGCTTGAGCTGCTGCTAGCTAGCAGAAGCAGTGCTGTGTATGAATGTTGACTAGCAGCGGCGGGACAGGCCAGACAGCTATTAGCTAACACGTTATTGAACCTTCTGCTGCTGCTCACACTTTAGCATTTTGCACCTATTTCCGCACAGATTTTACTTTTTTCCTTTAATTTAACGTTCTCATGTGTGTCAGGTTAATTTGGTCTAACTTAAGATGATCTAACGTTGTTCTAATTCAAAAATTAAAATTCTGTCCACCGTAGCTTTAGCATGTGCTGAAGCGGTAACTAGAATCACTCACACTGGCTAGAAAATCGTTTCTTTAACACCACATTAACGTGTTGATTGCATTGATTTTTGCGTAGGTATTATGTTTAATGTATATGTATTGTTTTCGTCAGACGAAGTTATTTGTGCTAACTCTCCGGCTGCATTTTAATGTTTAAATGGCAGCACATATAAGAATAATAGCCATACCACATCTAATATTAATTAATTAAATATATCTTTAGAAATTCTCTCTTTTACAGAATCCCTTGAGCAAATTTTTTTTTATCATTTGTGCGCACAAAATAAAAATTCTTAAGGGACTTCAGGGGTTCCTTACATTTTAGAGTGTTCTGAGATGATCAAATATTGTTCAATATGGTATGGTGCTTCTACAATTAGTGTTTCTATTAGGAATCCTGAAGTCTGAGAGGTGCCCCAGCCACTTTGTTAAGTTAGAAAGGCTTTTTTGGTTCTGTTCTAGTTATCTCCACCAACAAGGCAAACGTCCATCCTCATCAGTTGGTTTTTATTTGTCAGCTGGGTCACAGCAACTAAACCTACATGATAGATTTTAACTGAACCCAGGGAAAGGATGGTGCATGGGTCAGAAAAACATCAGATGAGTCGGGAAAGGATGATTTATTAAGTTTTCCACAGTTTACTGAGAACCATGGACCCCATTTCTTTGTGGAGGGTTGGAGATATTCATTCCAGACACCTGCCGGTAAACCGATGTGGCTCTTACACCCCTGGACACTGTACACTTCATGGTGGTCATTTGGTTAATTTTATCTTTGTCTAAATTTTCTACTGGAATCCAACGGAAAAGTGCTACCTGGTAAAATCAAAACGGAAGTTACTCAATCTCCTATCAGTAAATGTATTTACTCACCTTCATTTTCCTCAAAAGGACCTACGCAAAATGGGAATAATAGTGAACTGCTTCTCTTATATAATACCACCTACAACTCAGGATATAAAGAATTTTTCACGCTTTTCTTTTGACACTACCCCAGTACAGCAACTGAGGTAATACATTTAAGATCCTGCAGTTGCAATAGTATGCAAGCAGACAATCAATTAGTCCTTTTTTAAAAAAAATATTAGTTGGTTTGTACCTGACTACTGAAGTCTGCATTCTAAATGGGTCTTTTAGAAAGGGGTGTCAAACTCAATCACAGGATGCCAATCAGGGTCTGAACAGCACTCAAATTGCCATGTTTAATCAGAGGTATACTGAAAATGTATTCTTATTTTATTTACTCATCATGTAGAATTCTGAACAACCCAAGGGAATAGAAAATAAAATTACAGATAAAATTCAAAATAAAGCAGGGTAATTCACTTTTATATATCCCTCTCTGTTTCACGGAATAATTTCCAATTAAGTTTTTATTCACAGGCATCACCAACAGCCAAAAACTAAATTCTTCAATTTATATCTAAAATCATTATGTTTTTGATTAACAATATAGACGCAAAAGGAAACTTAAATAACCCTTGGTAAATTCCTGGGCTGATCTATCGGCTGCTTTCCTCTGCCATAAGAAAACTGTAAAGACTGCTGCTCCTCTTATTTGTTACTGCAGTCAGGCGCAGCAGCTCCTCAGAAAACAGTAAGTTACATTAATAGCCTCCAGATGCATTTCACATTTAAAGTAAGCAACATAATATCTTTTGGTTTTAACACTACAGCAATGACCAAATTGAACAGCTGGAGGACATGAACTTAAAACATGCAATCTATTTTCTAATGCACATGTGCAACTTAATAAGTTTATTATTTAGCCTTTAAATTTTTTTCTCATTAATATCACCTCCCTGGCTCCGCAGCAACTCTTTCAAGGATTTGCTAAAATTTTATTAGTGATTAGAGAAAAAAAACGCTGATATCTGACAACAGAGAAGTGGGAAGGTCAGCTGGCGTTGGTACTCTTGATTGATGTCAGTTATCACAGTGCATTCTGTGATATGTAGTATCTGTTGTTTGTTCAAGTACATCAGATGCCGGTTATTATATAAGTGGAATATTGTGTTGCATGTAGGACAATATTTTTTCTGCGAGCCGGATGTGGCCAGCATGTCTTGAGTTACCCGTGTCTGTTTTATAACCATCCAAATCATTGACTGGGATTTTCATCAAAATACGAGCGTAGGAGAAATCGACTAGAACCTCCTGTTTGATCTACCTGAGGAGAGCGGTCTTTTTGCTTATGTCTTCTTTCTCCCTAGTGAAATTGTAAAAAAAAAACAAAAAACGTTTCAGCATAGAACCTTTGTTTCTTAATTTTCTTTTTTGCAGTTTGTTGAGTTGACACCCATTGTGACTTCCATGGCGCTTTCATACTTAGTAAGTTTGGGTAGATTAAACTGAACTTGGTGCAAAAAGTGTGGAGACTTCTGCATGACCTTTGGTGTGCACAAAGGCACGGAGCTCCTTGAGTATGTCTCTGCAAAAGTATCAGCACTGACACACAAATCCAAGTATCGCGTACAGCATAACCGGCACAGCTTTGAAAGATAGCATATTTCGATTACGCGACATGCATTATAAATATGTGATGATGGCTATCTCAGAACTTTGTGACTTCACACATAGGTCTGTCGTCTCTTGGTTCCATGTTAAGAAGCCGGTGAAAATGCTAAGTGAATCAGTACAAAAATTGAAGTTCTGTGAAATATCTGATGATTGCTGTGAATGCACCCATAAATTCATGGATTGAAAGTGAAAGAGTTAAATAACTTTGCCTTCCTCTAAACTGAGGCTGTTATGAACATGCACATTTCACAGAATTACTAAAGCGGATTGATCCGGTCCCCAGTTGTGGTATTGAAATTAATGAAATAGAGGTGCATCAGCTTTGGAGGAGCAACCCCGAAAAACTTTGCCACAATGAATTTATCACCCGAGGAACACAGTAATTATAAATAAGCTTACGTTAGCGGAGCAGCTAAAGCTAACAGGAGCTCAGAGCCAACCATGAGCCATGAAGTCCCTGAACACAGCCAACACGTAACATATAATGGACTGAACGAGGCATAAGAAGATGTTTTTTTTCACTTCAAAATGTCATAGAATTGAATTAAGAAACGCCTTTCACTTTGGCTTGGACAAAGCAACGTTCTTTGTTATCTAAGCTACAAAGTCTTTGTTTCTCCTGTCCAGCGTTAGGTGAAGAAGCGGCGCACGTGACGTGAAGAGGGCCTTTAACAGCAACAAGTCCACAATGGAATGTGCAGTGGACATTCCGTCAGGTGAGAGATGAAAATTTACATTTCAACCATTTTGATTTCATTTCTTTTATTACTGTTCTCCCACAAATTACGGTTTTAGTTTATTATAAGACTGGCAAATTGAAATGTATCGAAACTATAACCTGGCTTGTGTCGATTTATTGAGTTTATGCTTTCCCAAGTGAACTGTGCTGAAAGAATTCCTTTGTACTGTTTTGTCGGAGAAAGAGGAGCCTTTATCCTGTTAATATGGCAAAATTTAGCGTTGGTGATGGTGACACATGAGCTATAATGCTTCCTTATATTTATAATGTAGACATTGAGTGAGACTGGGCAGGCAAAGTAGAAAAGCATCTTAAAGTAATAATTGTCCCTTAATCAAAATTGAGTCAAAAGTGTGGAATAATTGTGATATTGATGTGAAGTCAAATCACGCTGCCCATTTGTATTCCCCTTGGTATTAAGTTGCCAATAGTTGATTAAAAATTTCCAAAAATGATGTTACACTGGCCATTTTCATGAATTTTAAAGAATTGGTATCGCAGTGTGCTCGCAAATGATAAGGCAGCAATATATCATATGTCGTACTGTCAAGGTACGACCTTCTACGATCTAATGTCTGCGAAATGTCCCCCAGCATCAGCTATCTTTTCGCGTACCCTGGAAGAGTTTACCCAGGATTCCTGGGAACAATTCCGAGTGTATTAAAACGGTTACAGCAACCGTTGCCCTCTAATGCTGCATGTGAATTTTTGCGTTCTTTTTTCCCCACTGAACTAGCACACATTTCCCCAATGTTTCTTTTGATATTAGCACAAATATCCCAAATAAGGAATATACGTCCCTTTCCTCCGGGAATGCTGGATACATTTCTTTCCACTGTTTCACCCTGCTATGAACCAGGACCTGGCTATCGAACATACTCTTTCCTATTTGTTTTGTAAGTGGAAGATATTTCTGTAAATCAAACATGGCGTTGTCTGAGTTTGTTAGCCAGACGCGGACATGGACAGTTCCATTACGCTTCCGCCACTTCTGCATCATTGTCCTGCTGATGACCAGGTGCTTAGAGAATATGTCACCTGCTATGTTTGCAAATACTTGTCTCTGCTCGCAGCTTTTCATAGACTTTACATGCAGTTGCAACGAGCGAAAGACTCTTAAACAATAAAGGTATCAGCTACTTTAAATAACCGAATCAACTATTGAAATAACTCTAAATGACTTGCAGCAGGTCATATATGTAACAGATTTGTCGAAGACTTCAGCAGTTTGAAATTCTGACTGCGTTGTGCAGGTGAAGATGAGGCAACGGAGAAAAACGACATGAATGCCAAAGAAGAGAATGAGCCCCCACACAAGAAAAATAAGAAGCATAGAAAGCACAAGAGCAAAAAGAAGAAGAAGAGGAGGAAAGGGGAAAAGGAGAGCAGTTCAGAAACTGGTGCCGACTCGGATGTAGAGCCAACACCCGCTCCCAGACCTGTCAGGACAACGAGAGCCAGGTCAGAAGATCAAATATTTTAATGCAATGTGTAACAAAACTGTATTTTGTTTGTTTGAGAGATTATTTTTTTTACATTTCATAACAGTTGAAATGCATCTCCATTGTTTTACAATGTTTTTGATGATATTTTTTTATATTTCAGATCTAATTCAGGGGGTTTCACAGGCTTTGGGTATGAATGACCATTACATAATGTTTTTCTGCATTCTTATTCAATCAACCCAGAGCATGAATCTCTGTATAATCTTGTTGGTTTTCATGGCGACTTATTTAGAGAGAGGTTGGCGACAGAATAGAAGGTGCATTTCAGAATTGGAACAAATTCAGGGTTTGTTTGTGGTGCAGCGTACAGGGGGGGGGGGGGCGCAAGGACCGATCAGCAGTTTCTGGATGACTCTTAGACGATTAGTTCAATATCTGACATGTCAGAAGGTTTTTCAGAAGTCGGCAGACTTTCGCACAGTTGAAGCAGAGCCACTATGGTTGTAAATCACCAGTTTCAACACGATGCAATATTATATCGATGGTTTGGACAACGATACAAAACTTGCAAATATCAAAAAGTCTGCGACGATATGATAACGATTTGATTCAGGGGCCTGTGATCATACATTTCCCTTTAACAAAATTGTTTCAAAGCAATTTTGAAAGTTTTTGATAATTTTATTGCTGAAATGTGTCACAATTCAGCAATGAAAATAACAACAAAAAATAATAACCAGGGTCCTCATGACCTTAAAATAACTGTCTACACATCTGTTTCATGACATCGTATTTACATACTTCTGATAGGGGCTGTGATTAGTGGGTTGGAGGAATTCAATTTCGAGTGTTCAACTTCCTACCAATTAAACATCAACAAAAAGCTGGATTTTTCTGCTAACAGCCACTCATAGTCACTCTGGAAGGCTTTATCTCTCCTTTGAAGAACTGGTAATCTGCCTGCTAACGTTCAGGGAGAGAAGATTAAGTGGACATAATTAAACTGCAGCCTCTGGTTGTTCCCATTGGTCTGCAGGTCTGTCTGCTGATAGGGAAGAGAGCCAGTGTACCTGGCAGGTAGCTGGTAGTAATTTCAAAATAAAGGTGCATCTTAAAAACGAGGATATATATTGATATTTTGCCTCTCCTTTGATTTGATCGTTGTTCAACAAACCTTTATACCGATCCAGATCGATGAATTGTTACACCCCTAAGAGCCAAGTGTTAATTCCCTGTTATCGGCGCATTTTTTTTCTCACTGCACCTGTGCGAAGAGGCAAAAAAAGCGCCTAAGGTGAGCCTACGGGCCTTTTTTTTTTTTTTTGACTGCTTTGGCTTACATTGGAGTGAATTTACGAAAATCAGCTTTAGGGACACAGCCGTCTTGATTACCTACTCCTACTTGTGTTTTGTATTTCACATGTTAACAATCGGAAAGGATAACCTCTGTGAACATTGTGCGTGCACATTTACTTGTTTTTAGTGCTAGACTGGCAGCAACTGCAGGATCTGGAGTCCATGCTGGGCTGAAGGAGGAGGGCAAAGAGGATGTTATTACAGGTAGAGCATACCTGACCAAAGCACAATTTAACTTAGTTTAGAGTAATGGATCAATTCCTGTTACCCCGATTTCTAAAATAAATAAATAAATAAATCTTCCCTTCTCTAAGATCGTCTGGACATGGAAGGAGATGCAAAATCCAAAAAACACAAGAAACATGCTGCTAAGAAGAAGAAGAAGAAAAGGAAGAAAGAGGAAAGGCAGGAGAAGAAATCTCCATCTCGCTCACCATCTGACAGTAGCTCGGCTTCAGGCTCCGAGTCTGAAGGGGAAGGGGGTAAAGCGGCTAACGATGGCAAATGCTCTCTGGCTGTAACATCGGACCTCAAAGAACCGCTGCCTAAGCTGGCTCCAAAATGCAAGCGAGGGGATGAGAAAGGGACTCCCACCCTCACGCAGAATACTGAATTGCTTGGCGTGAAGGAGGAGGAAATGTCTGATATAGATGTATCCCCATCTGGAGGAAAGGGGAATAACACTAACGGCTCAGAAAAGGATAGGAGTTCGCCCTCTGCGGGTCAAGATGAGATAACCCAAACGGAGACACTTGAGTTCAAAGCAGAGGATACTCAAGCTGAAGGTGCGTTCAGCCACGCCCAGGAGCTCCCTGATATCATCCCCAAACAGGAAGGCGCTACTCCAAGGGATGAACCGAGCCTGAAAGATCACGGCAATGCAGTTCACAGGGCTCAGGTCAAAGAATGCAATTCCCCCATGTCTAGGTCTCCCTCCCCCTCTGAAGGTCCTGAGATTAAGAGGTCAAGTCATAATCTGTCACAAACTCCTCAAACAGCAGTTATAGCCACAGCTGTGAAGGAGCAGTCAAGAACCGACTCTAGGTCAGTGTCAAAAAGTAAACATTCAACAACTCCTTTAAAGGGCCGTCGGGCGTCCCCCTCTCCATCTCGCTCTCAGTCCCCTAAATCCAGGATGAAGTCACTCTCACCACACCCAAAGTCACCCAAGAAATCTGTACATCAGTCTAGGTCTACATCTCGCTCTCCCACCCCCAAGAAGAAGGTATCAAAGCCGCGAAAGAAATCCAAGTCTCCCAAACGCCGGAGGAGCTCATCGTCTGTTTCCCCAAAAAGACACAGAAGTTCCCGTTCCCCTAAAAGAAAGGCGTCGCGATCTCCTAAACGTGGCGGCCGTAGGTCCCCCTCTATGTCTCGGTCACCAAGGAGAGGTCGAAGGTCAGAGTCGCGTCCCCGTGGAGGCACAAGGCGCTCCAGGACCAGATCACCTAGAAGAGGTGGTGCAGTTGGCAGGCGTTCACGGTCACGTTCCATTAATAGAGCCCGCCGCTCCAGATCAAGACGACCAGTTCGTCGTTCCAGATCGCGGTCGCTAGCAAGGCGTGCAGGAGGCAGGCGCTCCAGGAGTCGATCCTTGTCTCGACGTAGGAGATCACCACCACCCAGATCCCGGCGTTCACGCTCCCGTTCGATCCGAAAGAACAGACGGACTCGATCTCGTTCCGTTGTGGTCCTTAAGCGGACCCGTCGTTCAAGAACCAGGAGTCCTCCCAAAGGCACCAAATCCAGGACTCCTGTGTCCCGACGCCGGTCTACATCCCGGTCACCAGTCAAAAGGCGATCTCAGTCTCCTGCCAAGAGAAATCGTTCTCCACCAAGGTCTGGCAAACGCTCGAAATCCCGCTCGCAGCCACCTGGGAAGACTAGGTCCAAATCTCCTAGGAAAAGGGGACGGAGGTCAAAGTCTAAATCCGCCTCTGCCGGCTTGAGCAGATCCAAGTCCAGGTCTGAATCAAGTGATGCAGCCTCTGAAACCTCCTCCCCTGCCAGGTCCTTATCCCATTCTCCTGTTAAAGAGATGAAACCTACCTCTCCTAGGATGGAGCAGGAAGCAGGTGGGAAAGCAGCAGGGGAAAGTGGAGGACTTCCAGCTCCAGCCCCAGCTCCAGCTCCAGCCCCCGCTCCAGCTCCAGCCCCCGCTCCAGCTCCAGCCCCAGCTCAAGCTCCAGCTCCAGCTCAAGCTCCAGCTCCAGCCCCAGCTCCAGCCCCAGACTCGGCTCCAGACTCGGCTCCAGACTCAGCTCCAGACTCGGCTCCAGACTCGGCTCCAGACTCAGCTCCAGACCCAGCTCCAGCTCTAGCTCCAGCTCTAGCTCCAGCTCCAGCTCCAGCTCTAGCTCCAGCTCTAGCTCCAGCTCTAGCTCCAGCTCTAGCTCCAGCTCCAGCTCCAACAGGTCAGGACTTTTTTTTTTTCCTTCAATAACTATAACTTTTTTTTCAGGTCAGAAAGGCAACATTTGATCAGTTACTAAAACTGTTAATCATGCTTCAAAATTAAAAACTCACATTTCCATTCTTTACAAACTCAAACAAATATCATTTCAGATCTGTTCTTAGTGTAAAAGACGATTATCTTTATGTGGCCTTTTAACAAGATGTGATTATTTATCTTGCTATTGACCTAAGCGTATTTATCTTTATCAAAATATTTCCGTTCTCTGATTCCTTTCCCGCTGCCTTGGAATGGCCTTATGTTTTTATCTTCTATCTTGTAGGTGCATGGAAAGCCGTGACCAGTGTAGCTGCCTCCAGCCCTCCTGCCTCCAGCCCTTCAGATAAGGAGCGGGTACAGACACTTACTCCCAGCGATGCTGAGGATGACAAGGAAGAGAAAGAAGGTGCCAGCTCCAACGATAGAGATGCTTCCAGGTCCAGGTCTGCTTCAAAAGAGGCAGGCGCCAGCCCGGAGAGGGCCGATTGTTCAGAAGACTCGGATGAAGAACAGAATTCTTCGCCTGTCAAAACTCTTATCCGACTACTCAGCTCGGGAATACCCAAGTCAAAGTCACGGTCACCTACAGATCATAGGAAACGTTCACGCTCAGCGTCATTACCTCGGCGTTCTACGTCCAAGACTGCATCCAGAAAGAAGCAGTCTAGGTTTGTTGTGTGCATATGCTCACATTATGCGTAACTGAAATTCATGACTGTTCTTTCTTTTGAATGATTGCACTGTTCATCACGACTTCATCTTTCCTCAGGTCCAAGTCTCCAGTCAGGAAAAAAGAGTCTGTCTCTCCATCAGAAAGAAAGAAGCGACGTTCTAAATCTCGGAGTCTCGCACGGCGTCGGAGGTCACGCTCCACTGCAAGGCGAAAGCGGTCACGTTCCAAATCACGGGCCAGAGTCCATCGGTCTAGGACCCGCTCTCCGACCCGCAAGAGGCGATCCCGTTCCCCAAATGCCCGCGGGAGGAGAAGGTCCAAGTCAGCAGACAGAAGCAAGCGGTCCAAGAGCCGATCCACTGGCCGAAGGAAAAGGTCTAGGTCTGTAGACAGAAGCAGACGGTCGCGTTCTTCCGACCGCAGGCGCAGGTCTAGGTCAAGGGGTCGAGGGAGGCGCCCGGTGTTCCGCAGTCGATCATTCGATAGACGTGACAGGTGGATGAGGGAACCCAGCCACTCTCCAGTTCTCATTCTACGCAAACAGCGCCGCTCAGGCTCCCGAACACGACGCAGCACCAGCAAGTCTCCTCCACGGCTCACTGAGCTGGGTAAACCATTTTCATGTAACGTTTTCATTTCATTTTTGGCTATGCTTCAGATTTTTCTCACAATAAAACACGTAATACTATGTTTAATCTTGCCCAACCATTGATGCCGTCTGAGACCTGTTGTTTATTTACCCCTCCCTCTGTCTCTGCCCTCTGTCTGCAGACAAGGACCAGTTACTGGAGATAGCTAAAGCTAACGCTGCAGCCATGTGTGCCAAGGCAGGGATGCCCATTCCTGAAAGCCTTCGCCCAAAAGCCATTCTCCAGCTCCCTCTACCCACTCCATCTCCTACCCCCCTGTCTTTACCTCTACCCTTACCTCTCCCAATGGGCATGGGGATGCCAAACATGCCCAATATGCCCAACATGGGTCAAATGGGGTTGTCCAATATTCCAGGAATGCCAAGCATGTCAAACATCACTATGAGTGCCGCAATGGCAAGTATGACAGCAGCTACTATGACAGCCGCCTTGACCAACATGGGTGCCCTGGCGGCCATGCCTCCCCTTGCCCCACTTCCCACCATCACTAATAAGCCTCCCCCGTGCCTTGCCCCACCGGCGCCAGCCCTGAACATGGACCACATTGAAGAAGCAAAGCGGAAGGTCACTCAACAAGCCAACATACACACCATCAAGGAGCTGACTGAGGTAAGATGTACCAAAATCTGCAATGCAACAAAAACAAAACAAATGCAGAACTCAGATTGCCTGTGTGTCAGCCTTTCTGTTTTGACAATGTAGCCGGACCGGGCTTTCCCTAAGAAATGAGTAGAACTTATGAAGCCACTGTTGAAAGCAGAAATTCAGAAGACTTAAAAGCGCTCTGTAAAGTTTGACAATTCCGACTATGAATCTTGCAGTGAGTTATGGGTTTTACCAGGCAGTTTCACAACTTCAAGGAATTTTCTTTGTTTCTGTAGAAGTGTAAGATGATTGCAAATAGCAAGGAGGAGATGGCCATCGCTAAACCACATGTCTCAGATGATGAAAACTGAATCATTGAGCCCTCATGGTAAGATTTTCTTCCATTTATCTGTCCGTCATCTGTATGCATAGCTTTCTTCTGTCAATTTCTCTTCCTTCATATGTGGACATTGTGTGATTATCCCTCCATCAAATGGGTCTATTTGTATACCTGACGAGCAGCAAACTAAAGAGTGCAAACTAAATCAAAAGGGGACAAAAATTTAAAACGGAGTCCATATCGTGGGCAAAACAGCGCCCAAATTGGTCATGCTTAATCCGAGGTATTATGACTTAATGGTTTTCTCATTTTGTAGAATTCTGAACAAACCAATGGAATAGAAAATAGTCCAATTACAGATAAAATTCAAAATGTATCAGCATAATACATTTTTATGTCTCCCTCTCTATCAGCAGTGTTCATGGAATCAGTTCCAAAGAAATGCTTTATTTACAGGCATCAGCAACAGCAAAAAATAAACAAATTCTTAAAAATTGCATGTAAAATCATTCAGTTTTTAATGAACAATCTCAACAAAAGGAACTTTAAATGACCGTTGGTAAGTGGCTGGGATGATTTAGCGGTTTCTTTTCAATGCCTTAATAAAACAGGTAAAGTAGGCAGTTGCTCCAACCATCTCATCATTTTTGCGTCAGGAGCAGCTGCACCTCAGAAAACAATAAGGTGCACAAATAGATCCCTGGTGAATTTCACATTAAACGTAAGCAACTTCATGTCCTTGTTTTTAACCCAACAGCACTGACACGTGTTGAACGGCTGGATTTGTCGTTTAATTAAATTGTGCATTATATATACTAATACGTGCATGCGACTCACTAACATGTTTATTATTTAGCGTTTTAATTTATTTTCTCAGCCATATCCACTCCCGGGCTTTATTAAAAATAGGTTATCATTCGAGTTACTGGATAAACGCTGATCTCTGACAGCAGAGGAGAACACGTGGAGAGCTGGCGCTAGTGCCTTACATTGAAGCACTTGCTATCCCTGTGTATTGTGGGGATTGTAATATCTATGGCGTTCATGCTGTATACCAGCGGGCTAGTTATCATAGAAATCCGTTATTGTCTCGCAGGCTGGATATAATTGTGCTGCGGGCCGGATGTGGCCCACAGGCCTTGAGTATGACACGTTTGCCACAGAGTTACCCTGCTCTGTCTGTTTGTCCTTAACATCAATAGTCCCATGAATATGGAAGCCGAGAATGACCAAGGTGGCAACTATTTATTATTTGCAGGTTCCTCACAATAATGAGATAATATCTTGTTATCAGAAGATAACGAGGGGAAATTTTCTCAAGGTAATGGGATCAATATTTCGTTATCGTGAGATAAACAGCGAGTGTTTTCTCAAGATAATGAGTTAACCATCTCGTTAACACGAAAAAATTTGCAACTATATTGCCATTGCAATGAAGACAATGGAAGCACCTCTGGGAAGCAAAACGCCTGGAATGAAATGTTGAATTGGTGCATGTTCGTTGGGATGGGGATCCGAACTGAGATTAAATCTGAATATTAGTGCCATGGAAACCAAACTACTATATTAGGTGTTTGTTTTTTTACATAACCGTTTCAATATTCCGTTACATTTTCACCATTTTAAGGCTTCTGCTAATGTTTGTCGGCACTTGACATGATGATTTTTGAAAAAAATTATCTGAGAATCAGAATCAGCCTGTCCACTACTTCCCTGTAGAATCCTGCATTACAAAGATGAAAGTTATCATTGTTAAACTTAGAATAGCTACACTCATTTACATGCCAAAGTTGAACCAAGCTGACAGATAATAAAAACTGTCACAAGCTGGTTTTACAGCGGCACTTTTATTCTTTCCGTTGGAAAACATTCCGAAAAAGAATATTTCTGGTTGACAGTTTACATGAGAAGTGATCTAGTCGGAAATGGTGTTTTCATGCGCCGACACATCAATCGGAACCGCTGTCAACAGCTGCATGACGATAGCACAAAGTGACCAATAGGTGAGGTGTTTTATCAGAACACGTTTAATTCTGGAGGGAGGGGGAAAAGTGAAAAGGGCGTTTATCAAAGCTTTGTCAGAACCTCAGACTGGTTTACTCTACCTAATGTTACATAGTTACGAATTTGGCAAACATTAAGGCACTAATGAGGCCATGTTGTGTGGGAACCCGCAACTGTCAGAACTGTAGCGCTCACAACATCATCAGAAGTAACGTGAAAAATAGAAACTGGCCTCGTCCTGAAAATCAAGATCCACAGATAGTCGGCGACTTTCACCCATGTCTTCCTCATATTCAATTGTCTCTTCGTTGTTGTGGGATTTATGGATAAGCATAAATTGCCATTTATAGAATTGCCATCTCCAAAGTTTTCCAGGGCTTTTCTCTCTTTGACGTGTTTTTAGAGTTCATTCCATCTTATTTCCCCACTAAATGTTTTGAGTTTGTATTAAAAACAAACTCAGCTGTGATCTGGAGAAGTGGTACTCAATCCTTTTACACCGTGTACCACCTCAGAATGTGTCAGGCTCTCCAAGTACCACCATTATGACCCATGTAGAAATACATTAATAGAAGCAGGTAACCCTATTCAGCCAAACGTAGTTCAGCCAAAACCCCACAAAGGTCAAAGGAGGAGCGGTAGAACTGGCACTTAAACTTTGTACCTTGATTATAATGTATAATGAGGGGGCAGCCCTTCACACACGCACGCACGCACGCACACACATACAGTATGCACGCACACACACAGTACGCACACACACGGCACGCACACGCACGCACACACACGGCACGCACACACACGGCACGCACACACACGGTTCGCACACTCACAGGGAATGACTTGTACTACACCCCGGCAATGGAACAAAATCTCAATCTGAAAGGTGTGTTTATATGAAGCATTTTCTTTCTTATTGGACTTTACATCCGATTTCATTTGGAATAAAGGCTAATGTAAACCCACCCACAGGTGACATCGTCCACGCTTTTAATGGCTTTGACCCGAATGCTTTATTTGCATATTATGTTCAAAGGTTTTAGGCAAACTCATGTCATGACATCAACTGATCACGTTTTCCTCTGATTTTTTTCCCTCTCGCTCCTCTTTCTGCCTGCAGCTACTTCCCTCAAAGGATTGACAGAAAATGTGTGAAAGAAAATGTGTAAAAAAAAAAAACATGCTTTACAGGAGGACCTACCTTTTCCTACAGTTCCCTTTGGCAGCCATATCTAACTGAGCCTCATAAACCACCAAGGAAAAGACCACCCCCGTTGTCACAGCTACAGTAAGAAAGGAGTCCTGCACCCGTCACTGCCTGTCTGTGTGAGAGAGACTCTGGCTGTTACCTGTGAGAAACCACTGAGAAACTGGACACACTGAGCCGTGCACGCATCTGAATGACTGCTAGAATGTGTGTGTGTGTGTGTGTGTGTATATAGGGACTTTCTCCACCAACCTCCTCAGTGCTGCTGTTTATTCCAGCCGTCACTGTTGTAAAACCTGAAGAGGAAACCAATCAAACTAACAAGCGGCGAAAGTGTGTTTTGTAAAAAGATTAGTTTCTCTAAATTCATTTGACTTCTATGCTTTTTTTCTCAATAAGATTGTGGAAAAAGTGTTTCCTGGTTCTGCTGTACTGCCCTCGATTATCTCTCGCCGCCCTGATTTTATCCACTGCTAAGGGAGTCAAAATATCGGTTGATCCTCGCATGTGTATCATCAAAGGAAGAGACAGCATTGTATTATTTTAAAGGAAGAGAGTAACTGGATGCAAAAGGACGGTTTGGACATTTGGCTGACTTAAACTCACCTCCATTTACAATAACATCATTAAATTCGGTTGGTTCAGCCCTGGATATGATTTTCTTTTTTTTTAATTTTTCTATTTTTGTTTGAATTCTTTTATAACTTGAAAAAAATGTTTGATGTAGATTGTGAAATTGTGAAATGGACAATGCTACAATTTTTACACATGCAACTCTAAACCACACTCATGTTCTAACATGCTGTGTTTTTGCAAATGATGACGTCGTCAAAAGTCATAGAAGGGGGAAAGACAAAAAAAAGCATAGTGTTGAGTCAGGCTGATGGGTGTTTGGAGGGTGTTGGGAGCGGCACTTATCCAAACAGGAACTACTGTAATTCTAGGCTGGATTTAGATCACAGCTAAACACCTGACTGGAAAATATTTTGATTTCACGGAGTAGAAATTCGTTTTGAATTCAAGACTATTCGTAGAGGAATCATTACATGCTTGGAAGAACATTTCTATTTCACCATGTGACTGAAGACATGATGGACATTTGGTATAAAACAACTTGCTTTCCCTGTCGCTGTTTATATTGTTAGAATATAACCTCTGTGGGTAATGTTTTAGAGGCACACGTATAGAATAGACTTCATGTTTTCACCCTGGAGGTCACCAATGACCTGCATCGCTGAGGTTTTCGTATCGGGACAATCACCTTTATTTTTAAAAATGTTTTTGGGAAGGAGGAACTCAAACGACATGGGATTTACAACATTGTACTCGGAATTTGTCAATTATATATAACAGCATTTGTAATAATTGCAAGTAGCCCAACGAGTCCTCCTTAATTTATTCCACGCATACGTTTAATATCTGCTTTATTTGCTAGTGCTTCAGGATCCGAGCTAGCTCATTGCTTTTGTCCCGCAAAATGACTTCTCTAGAACTCATCCATCTTCTTCTAAGTTTGGTATCCTTCATCAATCCCTTCTTCATCAACCTCACAGGTCAACTGTAGGAGAGATACCCTGAAGGTTTTCGTCAGACTTGTGTACCAAAAGTGTTGAACTGTTTAATTGATTCCCTCAGATACTCTTTAGATATTTTAACCACATAAGAAACAAATTTTAGGATTTTTTTTTTTTTTTTTCATTCTCTTGAGGTAGGGGTCATTTCGGTATCTCATGGCTTGCTTTGTACATAATTGTGTTGATGATTATTAAAAACCTCAATGAAATGTTTATACTGGTTTCCTTCTGTGTGATGTTGGCTTCACTGGGGTTCAAGGTGTACCACGGACCATAACTCGGTATTATGATTAGTATTAGATATTAGTATTAGTTTTTAATACTTACATTATCTGTAAATGCTCATCCTGTCCAGTGTTGCTTAAATAATGGAATTATTTTTCTTTTCTTTTAACTATTATAGGTTTGTGGTCTAACATATGGCGACAATGTGCATCTGTGGAAGGTTCCGTGAAATCTCAAGTAATTTAATTTTAAAATGAAAATAAATCCAAATGAAAAGTTGCAAAAATTTTAACTCGATACTTACAGATGAATTAATATGATTTCTACCAAAATTTAAATGTACGGTAATAACATTGTAATAAGAGTTGCGTACTGGTCATGAACTCATTCAAATCTTTATTTTCAAACGGGGTTTCCTGTTCATATGATGCATGTACAGTCCAGACCCGATCCCCGTGGAGGTGATCTGAGGGGACCTGACAAGATCAGCGCCTGCTCATAAACCTAAATGTTCTGGGTAACTGAGTGTCATTTGGATCAGGCTGGATTTAAGGGAACCTTTGCCCCTTTTGGCAGAGATTTGCCCTTTTATGAAGCCCCTTTTCTATCATGGCAGGTCAAGACCCTGTTTAGGAAAATTCCCCCTTTCAAAACTATTCTATAATATATTAAAGTTTCTCCTGTAAAAAAATCAAAATGTTTCTCTGCCGCATCAGTTGTGTTGCGGATGACTCTGCTTTCCCCCGCTCCTTCAATTCTAGCAAGCTGACTGCTCAGTACAGGGATCGGGCCGCAGAATCCCTGCATCCAACCTCTCCTTGCTCTCCATCCTGCGGCCCTCGTATATAGCCAGGTTCCATTCAAAGGCCTGATCAAAGGTGAGGGAGGATGTTTAACTTAAAACATACACAGATCGGTCAGAAGATTACAACCACTGACAGGTTGAGTCAGAATAACATTGATTAGATGGTTACCATGGCACCCCTCAGTGGGTGTCCCCTATACTTTGTAAATCTAATGTCAGTGGAATAATCTTTTGCAAATGTTTGTTCAGCTTCATATTCCTCTTCATTGAAGCATGAAAAGAAACGTGCGGCGGTACACTGATCAGAAACAACATTATAACCACTGACATGTAAAGTCAGGATAACATTGGGCACAAAACCCACATGTGTAAAAATACCCAGGATGTGAGGTCTTCACCTGGTGAGCGTTCCCATGTGGGTTTCAGATGTGATCTCTCACACAGCTAAATCTCTGCATCCCCTCTCATGTTCAGTTCTCCAGATGATCGACCCCGGGAGGAATGTTGATCAGAACAGGGGGGGGGGGAAGTGTGGATCGAGAAGAACCCAGTTACTCGTCACCATGTTGGCTCACGTTGAGGCGTTTGTCTATTGAGACTTGTTCTGTGACATCAGTAACACACTAGTTTTGTGGCTCACCGCGCCACCATGACACCTAATGTAACGCATTTGGGAAGAAATCCACGTAGGCACTGTTTGCCTGAGTTTCCTTTGTTTAAAGTTAGACCACCAAATGTTAGTGGGGTGTCAGGATAAAGCTTAAGTGACGTGACATTTGCCCGGTTGTGCATTATTCGGCAATGAGCGACCAGCTTGCAGATCTCTACTGAGAGCTTCCATCACAACTGGACTCCACAGTTTATTGATCTGGAGGGGTTTGTGCTCGTATGTAGGCGGTATTTGTGTTTGGCTGCGTCCAAGAAAAGATATATATATATGTTTTTATATCTATGTTTGAAGTGGACTCATGCCACCTTGGATTATCCTAATGTCCTCCGGAAAAAAGTTGCAGGCTACAAAAACAGCCGCAGTTGTGAAAACGTCCTACAGGTGGTGCCATTTCACTTCCTTTACACTGAGTGGAGGTCAGAGACCCCTTCAGGCAACACACCATCAACAGAAATGTTAAGTTTGAGATCTAACAGAGTAGAGGGAGCAGTAAAGAGAATAATGTGTAGGAGCTGTGAGACATTAAACTCTCAATTTTCACTTGGCAAATTGCTGAATTACTCAAATAGAAACGCATAAGAATCCAGTGACGTGTCACAATCATGCTAGACAGCTCCTCGTTCAGCTTTTTCCTTGTTTTTTGACTCCTACAGTCTCTAAGTGATCATTTTCAGCTGTTTTTTTTATCACCAAAGTAAGGTTTTGATCCATTTGAACCCTTTAATAACACGCCCTGTATCCTATCTAACTTCTTCTGACCGCAAATTTAGAACAGATTGATGTAAAGCGAGTTTAGAGAAAGTTCTTGAAAGTTTTGCCTTTGAAATCCTAATCAGAAAAGTCGCAGCTTTGATACAAGTTCTGGAGTTCCAAATAAAAAAAGAGAAAATCTCAGTTCCTAAGAACTAAGAAAAAAACAGACCAGACAACAAACCATCTCGAAATGAGTTTGACGCTTTGTCAAATTACAGACCCGATGAAGAAATATTAAAGGCTGTAACCCATAAGAAACCAAACCCATCTGTCTGTTAAACAAAATTATGGGGTGTATGAAATAGACCAAAAGGACCAAATTGAACTCATTCTGAAACTTTTTAAAATGTCCTCAAAGTCATATTTGACTTTCATGCTCATTTATGCCAAATTGGAAATCAGTCAGATTGACAGTTTGGTTTTTAATTGTCTCCTTTATGTTTATTAAGGAACAAAGATTCTCCTTTTTCTATTATAATTTCTGGAAATATAGCCATAACCTAGTCTAAACTTATACATTTTCTCATTAGAGGCTTTAGAAATGCAAAAACACAACAATATTTTCTAACTTCTTTAAATTACACCGGCTATGTAGTCAGATCAGGTTAAATATGATATAGTGAGTGTTATTAAAGCATTAGAGTTGTTCAAATTGATTGAAACTTGGTTTTAGTGACAAAAAAAAAAACAAGCTGAAAATGATCAATTAGACCTTTATGAGATAAATATCAAGGTGATGAAACTGTACAAAAAAAACATTCTATAGCATTTAAACAGTTGTGACACTTAATTTGAGGGTTAATTGTTGTGTGAGAATCTGAACTGAACTCTCCACACTGAAATACTAAAGCTTGATAAGATTCTTCCAGATTAAGATTAAACAAACCTGAAAGCCACAATAGATTCTTTTTTTATCTGTTCAAAGTGTAGGTAGGAGAATTCAAATCCATCGTGCCTCACGCCGTTGCAGGCATGTCTGAAGTCATGTCTGAAGTCATGTCTGAAGTCATGTCCTTCAAAGATACAATCTGGGACTGCAGTATTAGAGTTTCAGAGAGAAATTAAAGAATTGTAAAAAGGTTTTACAAACACTGGGCAGGGGAGGGAGCTGAATCTTAACCTGCAATAATCCAGTTTCTCCTTCAATGAAGATTCTGGTGGGTTTATAGTAATAATAAATAAATAAACTAAACCGAACTAAAGATGTTTAATTTCATTATACAAATCTCTACCTATGGAGCGTTTAAGGGACTTTTTTTCCTCATTTGAAACTTGACCATTTCTATTCTTAGCAACACACAAGTCCCTTTTTTATTTACATGTATAGTTGTATACAAAACTGTACATTTACATGAAAAATAGGATCTATAGCAATATTCACTTGTTTTTTCCTCAAAGGGTTTAAATGTAAAACAGGAGGACATTTTTATTAAAGCCTTAGAATTGTTAAATAGATTCAAACACACTTTTGGTTTTAAAAAAGCAACCAAGGATAAAGCATTGTTTCATAGCACTGCCATTTTTTGTGACACTTTCATGGGTTCAACCGGGTCTTCTTACACTTGAATACTTTGATTGATCCATTACTCAAATCCATATGCCGTATACATAGCACAGATTCAAGACAAACTGGGGAAAAACCTCTAATTCCGAGCAAAAAGAAGTTAAATGAGATGTTAAATCTCCCAGGCTGCTGATTTGGATGAACAGAATCAATTCCAAATAAAAATGGAATCTTTATTAGATGTGGTCCACGCTATCCTTTCTGTACAATTATCAGCTGCCTTCATGTGATAAATCTCACAACGAGGAGCTGAAATCAAAAATCAAACGGCTGACTAATCTCCCAAACAACTCCGATGACTCTCACATAAAACATTTCTGCACCTTTGTCTATTTTAATAACTCAGGAACAGCCCATGACGGCAAAAATAACTGCAATAAAGATCCTAATTAGAGCCAGTACTCCGATTCGTTTCCAGCATTGCTTTCTTAATTACTACGTGGGTTAGGGCTGGGAATCTGCATTCACCGCAGCCCCTGACAATCTGATTGTTTTCAACCCTTTCTCTACAATCTGAACCTATTACGGGCGATTCATTTGTGGACGGCAATTATGTTATTAGGTAATTACAGCCGTAGGACATCCTCTCAGTGTCCGCATGTGTGCCTGCTTACACACGGCCGTCACGTTTGCATGTATGCATATGTGGTCTGCATGCTGAGAAGCTAGTGAGTCATTGGATTTTGCAGATCAACGGCTGTCGGTCGATGAACGGCTGAGTGCTTCACAACGACCACCCAATCCGGGCATTCTGCCCACTCTGTCAGGCAGCCAGGAGAGGAGGTCACGTTCACAGATTCTCCCTGGTCTTCACAAATGCTTCTCATTCTCACAACACAATTTCTACACACACGCACACATACAGACACGCACACGGTGGATAAGCCGATGAAGCTCCAGCTCATGCTGGAGTTGTGGATCAGAGTGGAGGTTGCTTCCCAGTGTGAGACGGACTAACAAAGACAGCAAAAGAGAAAAGAGGATTTCAGAGAAATGAGAGGCTGGACCAGATAAAAGCTGACGAGATTGGAGACAAAAGAGCAGGAGAAGTGGGAACAAAAGAGGAAATAAGATGCCTAATTTTCCTCAGGAGGATTTGGAGCGGCGCCTAGCCAGTGAGCTGTGTCTGTCTGACGGCGGGGGTCCGCGTTCCGGTCAGAGGACGACACTAAAGGGCGTGACTTTGTCTGCGCTTGTCGGTTCATTGTGCTGTCAAAACTCTGTGTGTGAGCATTTTGGTTCAGTGTGTGTGTCGATGTCCTTGACAGGACGGAATGGTACCAAACCAGATCTGTATTAAAACAAGAAGTGCCTGCCGCAGAGACGATATGTGGTCGTATACATTTACATGATTGAAGATATACATGTTGCACACACTCATGAATGTTTCATGAAGGCACAGCGGGGGAGAGGGACTTCATTTATGGATGAGTAAAGTTAACCTGTTTGAAATATTCATGCAAGCAACAACAAAAAAAAAGAAGTAATTTCAAAATATTCTTTTCATTTTCCGTCCTAGATTGAAAATTTAAATATGCATAAGATTGCACATTTGGAAAGAATATTAAAATATTAGCGAGACGGTCTTCGGGGACATCTCCCAATATCTGGTTCACATTCAAGTGGCAATTTAAATTTGCAACAAGTTTAGGCGAGGGTGTGATGGCGACCTCCTTTTGAGGGGTTTCTTCTCCCGGCCTTTTCTATCTCTTCCTCCTCCCCACTACTCTGTGTCTTTCACTGCGAATGCTTTTGGTGAGCTGGGCGGCTCTTCACCACACCTGTCTTCAACCCCCAATAAATCTCTGCAGTATATAATCCTGTTTGCGTCCATCATCCTTTATGGTAGACCTCTAGTTGGCTGATATCTTGAGTCAGCCATCTAATAATCTGTTTTTTTCTTTTCATGCCCCAGAGATGCAGTATTCTGACCTGCCTGTCTCGCTCCATGGTCCAGTCCATAGAGTGAAACACAAACAGTGGGAAAGACGGCAACCAAAAACAGTTTAATGTGTGCATGTTTGAAGTCCCATGAAGTTGTCAACTGATTTAGAAGGGGGGGATCTGGGGGCAAGAATTTCTTCAAAATTGCGAAAGGACCTTTTTCATAATAACTTGATATGTATAGAACTTATATAAATTAAGATACAAAATACTTCACGAGAAAAAAACACAATTAAGCCATGCCTACGCTGTCGTCAACGACAGCAGGTGTAAATCCCCCAAAAGTTCCCAATACCCCTGATGGAACAGCTCAAATGAAATGTGAGGTTAAGAGTTTATCTGACCAACTGTAAGGAGTTATGTCTGAAGAACAGTGTATTTTGTAAAAAAGCTCCCTCTAGTGAGTAAAATATGAGCTTTTAGACTGTGGTCTAAAGATACCAGACGTAAGAGAGGTGATGGGTGATAGACTCCCAGGAGATGGATCTCCTCGAGTTGATTCAAAGGCACCAATTTGGATTGAATCGGTACAGCGGGTGAGAAATTGTGGCCCATAAACGATTGTAGATAAAGCTCCCCCTTGTGGTAGAAAATACGTGTTAAGAAATGTTAAAATGCTTTTATGTCAGGGATTTTTAAAGTTTTCAAGTCTGGTCATTTAAGATATTCTTCAGCTTTTGGGTATGGATATGTTCGTGTTTATAAATCATGTAAAACATCTATTTTCCATTGAATAAATATTATTGACTGGGTAATCTATGTTAGTGTCGATGAACACATGGTAAACAATTGTTACAGGATATTGTTTGGACATAGCTTGGAAATTATAAATCAAGATTCAAAGTCTCCGACTGATTTCTCGTTTGACAAAACTTGTTAATCTGCAATTTATAACTAATTAAATGTTTGTTGGTTGACCTCACACTCACTAATGATTTCTATTTCCCAAAGTCTTTCATGGTTTTCATATCTGGATGATAGATCGGCCCACGCCTGGAAACCAAGCAACAGGAGTGCCGAACTGCTAACTTTTAGCTAGCGATGAGGTGCTAGCTGTTAACCAGTGCCGGGATGCTAACTGTGAGCTAGTGGCGGGTTGCTAACTGTGAGTTAGCGACGGGTTGCTTACTGTGAGCTAGCCCCGGAATGCTAATTGTGAGCTAGCCCCTGAATGCTAATTGTGAGCTAGCGGCGAGCTACTAACTGCAGGAAACGAGAACCAAGCTACTGATCATGTCCAATCTGCACAATAAGGTGAGCAATGTTCAATACAAGAATTCCTCCACAAACCAAAGATATTGCTGGCAAAAGGATAAGCACGCCACATAGCCCTTCCTCCATGGACTGGGTAAAACACAGAAATAAATTTGATTAGGTTAAATTAATTATCAATCCGGGTTCAAAGTTGGCTGTTTAGGACAAGAAAATGAGAGGTCATAAATCAAGCTTCTATATATTTTCTAAACGTGGTGCAAAGAGGTGGATTTAATATAAATTTAACGTTAGATCTTGTTATACAATATAATTATTCAATTGTTTCTGACCACCAATAACTTATTAAAGCCATAGCACCTAGAAAACGTTTTTTTCCGGTGAAGTATTGGGTGTTGGGTGGAATGTGTTGTGGGTCATCTTAGCTGGACGTGGGTCGGCGAACTTTGTCCACCAGAGATGTAGCGGAGTTGACCCATGGAGCCAGAGACGAATGCTGCGTGGGCGAGAATGATGAGGTAGTACAGTGTGTGTGTCGGCAGGGGTTCCAAGTGATTCATTTATCCAGCGAGAGTGTGTGTGCGTGCAAGTGTTTGTTTGAGCTGGATATTGTGGACTGTGTGTGTGTGTGTGTGTGTGTGTGTGTGCAGGATTGTGGGTATATGCGTTCAACAAATATAGCAGTAAGGTTGTGTGCATGTGTGTGTGCACGTGTCCTCTTTCTCTCTTCTCTGTGTGTGTTTGTGTGCGAGTGTGTGTGGGTGGAGGTGTGACGGCTGTGAGAATGTTAGTTCCAGTCCGTTGCTCGAGAATGTAGAACCATGGTAGAGTGTGTGTGTTGTTTTTATCACAAGAATGGAGGGTGAACCCATGATGACGTCGGGGGACATCAAGGTAGATCAAAGTTAACGTGTGTGTGTGTGTGTGTGTGTGTGTGTGTGGGTCTATTAGCCGGAGGGCAGGAAAGTTCTTCTTGTGTGTTCACTGATCATAGCGTTATAGCACACAGGACGGAGTTCAAGCATCAAGGTGAGACTCAGACTTACAGCCGCATCAGAGGGGGCACCAAAATCAAATGCCATCATTTTCTGACTTCATAATGTCAAAAGTCTTTGAATATTGAAATTATATATTCAGAGTTCAAATTAAACTCCATTCTGTGATTATTCAAGGTTATTTTCAGTTAAGCTGGACTGCTGGAGGATTCTACATCCTTTTTTGCTACATAGCTCTACGCACATATTTTGGTGATGATCTGACTTCAAACTCAAGCTGTATCATCCCTCACTTTGAAAATGATTGGGGCAGCAAAGAGTCTAACATTGGAGCAGATGCCCGGACTATCAAACAGAGGGCGGTGTCAGTAACAGACGCTGATGGTACCACAAAGTCATTTGGACATCTACACCTCAGTCCTGCAAGCGCAACAGAGGTGAAGTCTCTCACGGACAAGAGGAGACGCTGGTCCGGGATGCACCCTCATGATGAAGTCCAATCTTCACCCACTGAAGGCACCTTCGGCACAGCAGAAGCATGGTAGAATTAAAACATGGCTCAGAAGAGCCGTTAAGATGCCTCCAATGCTGCACTCCAAGGTAAGTTTTAATGAAAAACATTTACTAACAACAACCCAAAGAAAAGATAGATGGGAGCTTGAGGCGAAGCAAACTTAGGAAGGAGAAGGCATCAAATCACCCTACGAACTAGGGGGACCCAAAACCGAACACAGAACTGCCTGTGACCCAACATAATCGTTAATAAACCAAAGAGTGCGAGGGTTAACGCGTGCCTTCATGTTGATGCTGGTGGCTGAGAGAGAGAGAGAGTGAGAGAGAGAGAGAGTAGTTCTGTCCTCTCAGGATTTATACGCTGCAGGTGGGTGTTGCCAGACGATCAACACTACAGGATGAGGGGAGGGAGAGATCAGACATTAATGACTACCGTGAACGTAGCGGCACATGGCGGCACGCATAACAATGCATAATTTAGCTGTTCTAACCTCAGATGAGTATGACAGGCTGGCGTTGTTGGAGACACTGCTGGTGCTGTGAAGTTTTGGTCATCCTAGAGTCACATTCTGACAAACACAGTTAATGCAAACAATCACATTATTGAAAAACACTCCCTGAGACTTAAGGCTGAGGATATTCTACATCTGAGAAGAAAGTATCCGTGTATTTATTTATAGTGGTCACCGTAACCCACAATGCATTTAATTTACCTGCAAAATACTAAGAAAGGAATAGAACAGATCATTCTCATATGTTGACACAGACACACCTCCACAGCAGCCTGTTCTCACCTTACTCTTCCTCCACATGCTCAAACTCAAAGCCCTGCCATTATCGCAAAAGGTATATATATATTACCATATCCATAACAATGAGAGGTAAAGTAAAGTAGTAAAGTACGACTACTGGGAATTTGTAGAAGCAAATTTAATTATAATGTGTCATTTATAGGGGGGAATTAACTCTCACTAATTAATTTAACATATTTCTGTAACCCAATCTTATCCTGCAGGAGGGAAAAACCCCTGCATTTGGTACGGCCCAGTGATTTCCTCAATGACATCCTCAACACCATCATTGAAGCTAAGACAATTTAATCCAGTGAGGTGTCACACTGGGAAAGTTATTCATGTACTAATTATGTGTTGAAGTGAGTCAAAGTCAGTGAATCATATTCAAAGACACATCTGTGTTCAGGGACGTATAGGATGGCTGCTAATCATATCCTCAAAATGTCAGGATATTAGGGATTTTCATCCCCACGTCCGCCGAAGGTCCTTCCTGTTATTGAAAAACTGTTTCTTGGATCATTTTCATATTTCATTCCCACATAAAACTCAACGCGAGGAAGAACTGGATTGATTTTGGGAGAGGTCAGTTGCATATTTCTGCCACTTTATCGGCCAACGTTTTGGGGCCATAATTTTCGTTGGTCCGATCTAGTCCAAGTTTGGTCCATATGAAAATGATGAGAGCTATCTTGAAAGCATCATATTTTACTCTAATAATTCATATTTAACTCAGTAGGCAGAGCATCTTCAGGAAACATAGTGTTGTAATGATATCACATTTAATTGAAGGAGTTCAATCATGCAGGGGATTGGGGGCTTTTCAAGGATATGCCTTTGCTGTGGAGGACAACAGAGTTAGGAAGACCACGCAATTCCTTCTAGCGTAGAACACCCTTGCATGAAAAAAAAAGAAGGTGTAACATCAAGTGACGGCTAAAGATCAATATGATGTTGGGAGGATATTATGGTTAATCATGTGTCCACTAAATCTGGACTTCATGCATATTTCAGTTACAATTCTTATAATTACTGCAACATTTTGGTGGAGAAAATACCATATGAGTCAGGTGAGGACGATGCTAGTGGCAGCGATGATGATGATGATGATGATGATGAATAGCAGCCAGGAAAAGAAAGATTAGTAAGTGACAGTGGAGCTGAAGAAGCTGAGAGGGCTGAAGATGCAGAAGGACCAGATGCTGAGGAAGATTATCTCGTGCATCCTCAAGCTGAAGGACAGAAAATAGCTGTCATGTCTGGAAAACCACAGACAACCAGTTTGAGGGAGACTTGCCGATGATTTAGGAGACTGTAAAGTCATTGAGATTTTTGTACGCATCTATTTCCTGAAGATGTGATGGACGACATTGTGTGCAGTAGAAACCTGTATGCACTCCAAGAAGCACAAGAAACCCTGACCACGACAAAAGATGAAATAAAAACATCTCTAGGAACAAATGTGGTCAAATCGTACTTCAGATATCGGAGAGCCGTAGATCAAGATGTACCGGTCATCAGAGCGAGGGCCTCCTTTTGATCTGACCGCAAATGGAATGCCAGTGATTAGATCTCAGCATTTCTTAGGTAGATTTACTTTGTCGACACGCTGTCCTTGCAATCATTCAGTCATTGCAACAACAGGGTGTCTACAGGACTGGCACATGTGGAATCAACAACATCTGATGGACGTGGTCATACTTCATGCGTGAAAGGGATTCATGTCCATTCTGTCGGACACTTCTGTGACTATTTCAAAATTGTAAAAGTAAATAAATAAAAACAACGGAACTTTGCTTTGCATGACCTGAGAAGTAAAAGAATCTGTTGCTCTGTTGTTGAATAATTCATGCATGAAAGGGTTTCAATTCTAGCCAAAGTTAACTTGAGTAAAGAATAATATGATGTCATGTGACAGATAAAAGGGCGAGGGAAAGAGGGTGAGTATAGAAGAGCTCTCTCACTCACTTCGTCACAATCAAAACTGAGCTGTGATGTCATTAAGTTCAAACGAGGTCCACGCTGTCTTCCCCCACAGCAAGGGTACATCCTTCAAAAGCCCCAGATCCCCTGTGTTGTACAAGCAATCACCAAGCATGAACTCAGAAAAACAGTGTTCTTCGTAATAAGCTCCCTCCAGTGGCCAAAATATGAACTGTTACAGTGAAATATGATATATTTAAGATAAAGCTCCTTGGGTCAATTTATATGAACCAGATTTTGACTAATTCGGACAAATCCTTGAGAAATTATAGCCTGAGAACTTTCGAAGGCTATCTCCCTCCCAATGTCAGAAATATGCAACTTTTTGGGAATATTTTGTAACTTTTCCTTGTAACTTTTCTGTCATGTGATTCATTTTTACAACCTCACACTGGCATTTACCCTCCCCCCTAAAAGTTTGAAAGAAAACACTAATTTTTCAATTAATCTGGATTAATCACAGCTGATTAATTTTATTGCATTTTTTAAACCAATTAATACCAAGGTTATTTGAAAGAATAGCATAATAACTCCCCCCCCCCCAATCTAAAGCTACAGCCACATTTCTCAGCCCGTTATAAATGTGTGTGTCTGTTTCTGAGTCAGTATCCCAAATGTTTAGAAGGTTTCAGTCCAGTGATCAGAGCCAGGCCCTTTGCCCGACTGTGGAGTCTTTGTATCAGAGAGTCATGGCCGTTCCAGTCTGTCGCCCATGTTAGGGCTCACAGTGAGAATATAAAGAGTGTGTCACTGCCACCGAGCGCTGTAAGGTCACGGCACTATGAGGTAGAGCGCCGCCGCCGCTGCTGTGTGTGTGTGTGTGTTTTACACAGGCAAGAGGTAGCTCATCGCTCTCGCTGACATGTACAGCATGACAAATTCATCAAGGTAGAGGGGGTGTTGTCGTTTAAGATGTAAGTCTGAGGAACATCCTGCACAGCAGTTAATACACAAAACATGAGCCTTTTCTTTTTCTTTTCACCTGTGTTTCCTTCCGGCTACTGCAAGATGCAGGTAGGCCTGTTGTGATTGGTTGGTGGCTCATAAGAAACTCACAATTAGACATCTGCTATTAACCCTTTAATGTCCTGCTCAACTGTTTTAAGTCACTATTTCTCATTGAAAAGTGCGTGCCTCTTGACTGAACCTGTTTATAACACGACCCAGTGACAGAATGCAGATTGGAGTAAGGGGGGAGGACGGAGCCATGGGGGGCACCACAGGTCAAAGGGGTCACCGATGAGGAGCCAAATAACACTGGCAAATTTAAAAAGTCCTATTCTTATAAGAAGGATTTTTGGCATATAAATTCTTACTAAACAGAATTATGTAGCTTGATACAACAACGAAAAAGGGTGATAGCGGAAGATAGTTTTCTAAAAGCATGCTTTACCGAAAGGTTGATTAATGAAAAGGGACTACTTTTCATGAAATACAAAAATGTCATCATGAAATAATTGAATTGAATTGGTCTGAACATTTTTTCTTCTTTTTATAAGCATGCTTGACCAAAAAACATCTTATGGAGTGTTTCTAAAATGTTTGATAAATACCCCCAAAGAAATAAAATGCGCAAAGAAATTGTTTTTCCATAGTTCTGCTGAGGACATAAACGGTTAAAATATCATTTGCATCATTTGACTATATATGAAGAAGTTAGACTGCTAACTAAATATCCAGCAATGTCAGAGCGAACAACACCCGAGGAAATAAAACCTCCAGGTTTCACGTCTTACCCACCTGCAACAGGCTAATCAAATATTGAATTTCCGCAACTGGCTGATCAAATATTCATCCGTTCCACGGGGCTGTAAAGTAGTCCCATCGCTGAACTGAGTGGTCTCTCTTGCTCACCCAGAGATCACCGCTTCTATTCCAGGATCATCTGGAGTAATCTTTCATTAGGGCACCAGCATCCCGGCTGCTAAACCGCCCTGACGCTGAAGATGATTATTTCACTGGAGTGTGTCACAGTGGAACAGCAGGTCGTTATAATATAAATGCACTTTTTCCTGAAAGCATTAAATTTCCCATCTGTTTGATATGAGCAAATTTTGATATGAGGGATGTCTATATGCTAATTGGGAGTCAGAGCCATTATGGCTCCTACTGAACTACTATATTTAATAGGAAGCTCTCCTTTTTGATAAAGCTTTTAATTAAAGCTAGCTCGTAGCTAGGCAGAGTGGTGGAAAAGATTATTCCGATCTTTTACTTGAGTAGACCTACTAATGCCTAACTGTGAAAATACTCCCACAGAAGTGAAAGTCCTTTACCCAAAACCTTTCTGAAGTAAACTTATCAAAGGATTAAAATCAAAATGTACTTTAAGTGTCAAAGTATAACTATTGATTGGGCAGTGAAATGGTGCCTTTCATGTTTGGGTTACTATTCCCGCTGCATTCATGTGTAAACCCATGATACTGCAGGGCATGTTAAAAGTAATCCAATTACTTCAGTTACTACTAAGAATGGATTATTGTTTGGTACTTTGTCATTTTGTATTCAGATTTTGTATTTATATATATTGGATTTATATATATTTTTTGCCATGGTATGTCAATCAGACCTCTTTGAATTAAACTTTATTTTTTTTGTGCATCTTTTCAGCCTGTTTTCATTTGGGTCCGGTTTTTTGACCTGAAACCTAAAAATACCATAAAAAGAAACTCAAGTAAAATACACACACCTCAAATGTGTGCATAAGTAAGGTACTTAACAAACTTTAGGTAGTTACTATCTACCACTCGATATGCTGCTATAGTCCAAACTGCTAGGGTATTTCCCATAATGCACTGAGCCTCGCTCTCCCTCCCACCTTCTTTACACATCTGTCTCCTGCATGTTACCAACTTAACTTCTTCCACGGAGCCTTTCAGCTGTTCCATCCAGCATGGGCCATGGCTGGACCTGCTGCTGTGGACCTTTATGATGCCCACTGATGTCATTATCATAATCATCATCATCATCATCACTATTATTATTATTATAATGACAGAGGTTACTTCTCGACCCAACCGGTCGAAAGGCCGCCCACACCTGAGGCGGGATCTGCTTGAGGTTTTGTCTCTATTCAAAGGCAGTTTTTTCTCACTGCTGTTCTTGTTCTTGTTCATCGTTGTATATGTGCAGAATCAAGAATACAGTTAAGTCCTGCTGTTTTTGGAAAAAGGGCCTTGAGATGATATTTGTTGTCATTTTGCGCCATATAAATGAATCTGACTGGACATGACGAGTAGTACAAAGTTTCTTTAGTGAAGTCCTCTGAGGAGGTCATTCTGATCAAACCGGAATGACACGGCCGTGGCGGCCATTCCAACATTTCAGCAAGAAACAGTAAGTTGTTATAACTCAAACATCCAGAGTCCAGTCTGTGCCAGAATCCCTGAATGGTTCTCGCTCTTCCTGCCAGTATTTAATTAAAGTTATTGTGCCACCTAAAGTCAACAAGAAAATGACATTTATGAACAATCCTTTATGCGCTGTGCTAACGGGGTTGACAGGATCGATTGCTTCATAGGTCACAAAGTATTTAAGATCTTGACGATGAAGATGAGGATAAAAAGCATTTTTGCTCTGTTCTGTGCTGTTTTTTTTGCCATCAAACAGGAAGTTGTTGTATCTCAAATATACACACTGTCCAAAATACCTCATAATTCAGATTTTTCCAACTTGCAGACGTCCACATGTCAATCAATCGTTATTGTGCTTCCTACTAGTGAGTCCTGTCCTGCAGGCTTTTTTGATTGGACTGACATTTTGACTATGTCACCTAACGTTGACCCTTTAATGTCCTCACCAAGAACAACACAATGGAAAAAACAATTCTTTGCATATTCTTTTTCTTTGGGGTATATTTATTAATTGAATTCTTTACACCATCCAAATTTACCATATAATGATAAATCATTTGGTCAAGCATATTTTTAAACAGTAAAAACATCCAAATGTTGAAATTAGTTCATGATGAAATAACATTAAATATGTTATAGTGGCAGCAAAGATTTAACAGGTATTTTGAATTTCATGTAAAATAGACCATTTTGATTGAATTAGCTCCATCTTATTATAAAGTGACATTTGCTTCAGCATGTTGGGCATGTAGAGATAGCTCCAACACATTTCTCATGAGAGGTGGTGACTCATATTGAGCTCAACTCAACAGCTGGGCAGGAAATTAAAGCGTTAACGCGCTTATAATTAGTGGGTTTTCTTCAGGAAGAACAGGAAATGACTATAAAATCAGAGTTCAAGACGCTTGAAAGCTCAGAGCTAGTCTTTCTTTACTCATTCCTTCAGAGTGATGATAGAATGCAACTTACTTGCATAGTTTTTATATCCGCCTGAAGTTTCCGAACATTTAATTTGTAAAAACTGTATTTTTTGTTGTGGGAGATTATTTGTAAAACACTCTGGACACAAATTGAACCCACTGACACTGAAAGGATTAAAAGAAAATATATAGTCTAATTACATTATAGGAGACATGCAGATATGGTATACATCGATTTTTCAAGACGAGGAACCTGGTTCTGACTGATCTCCTTTTAGTCTTACACTTGTGTAGCAGGTCAGGAATAGAGGATCATGTTGTCCATCGTCTGAACTCCAGGTCGGCGTTCTTCTGTTTCGTTACTAATCTATGTATGAAAATGTAATCGTCTCTTTCTTCCTGCAGCTCTATGACTTATGAACAAACCATTCATAAGTCATAGACTTCCAGGTAGAACCTGCCATCACCTTCAGAACCTAGTCTTGTTAGATGATCAATTTGTCAAATGTCTGTCTTTTAACACGTATAATCAAAATTTGCTCTCTATATTGCATAAATTCAGTTGTGAAAAGTTACCGTGAAGATGGGGTCCATGTGTTACTTTTCATATATAATGAATTATGCATCAGGGAGAAATAAGAAAGATGAGAAAGACGGAAAGAGGAGACTCAGGTAATGAGCCGCCCCCCCCCTAATGAATCCATAGTGACTGACTTCACCTCCAACCATTAAAAATGTGCTTCATATCACATAAAGTATATAAGTAGTAAAGTAGTTCTTGGTCTCGTTTCTCAGCCCCGTATAGCATCCTACTGCATCAGTTCTCCAGTCAGGAAAGACTAATAATAATAATAATAATAATAATAATACATTTAATTCATAACGCACTTTACATTTGGATCAAATCTCAAAGTGCTACAAAGTAAAAGCAGATAAAAGCATCAAGAAAAAATAAAATAATAACTATAAAAACATGACCAAAAAGCAGCAATGTTAATTAAAGTTATAGGTTCTGCTGAAAAGGAACGTTTTAAGTCCTTCTTTGAAAGTCTCAGTTGTCTGTGGAGCCCTCACATGGTAAGGGAGGGCATTCCACAGGAAGGGGGGGTTAGCAGAACAGAAGGTCCGATCACCCATGGTGCTGAGCTTAGTCCGGGGAAGGAGGAGGCGGTATGAGTGGGTAGAACGGAGGGATCGTGTTGAGGTCAGTGGGGTGAGTAGTTCTTTCAGGTAGGGGGGTGCATTACCATGGATGCACTGGTGACTGAGGAGTGACTAGTGAAGGTGTTCATTATATCCCAGAAAAGTTGGTAATACTGTCAGAATCGTCATCGCCACGTCCGCCGCTGATGCTTCGTATTAACGCAATAACCCAAAAACTTTCATGGATCATTTTCAACCTTTATACCCACAAAGATCTATCTTGTATATTCTACACTTTACACTAATATTTCATACTTTAATCACTCTGGGGAGCTTCTTTATGAAAAAAACTTACCATTGGTCCAAATTTTTGTCATGTGAATCGCCTAACTAGTATTTGTCATATTATACTGTAATAGCTCATATTTCACTCACTAGGGTTGCTTGACATTATTGACGAGTCACATTTAATATGAGGAGTTCTATCAGGGGGATTGCTTGTTCAACGCAGGGGATTGGGGGGGTTTACACCTGCTGTTGGGCATGGCAGATGTAGATTTGAACCCAGTACCTTCTTGCTGTGTGGCAGCCGCACTAACCGCTGCGCCACCATGCCGCCTTAGGAGGAAACACATCCTAAATAAGTATAAATATATTTCATTCTATATGATTGCAAAGGTACTGATCCCCCCCCCCCCCCCCTCTCTGAGCCACAGAGGTGATAATCGTCTCTCCATCACCTTTTCTCCGCAGAGGGCACCAGGTGTTAAACACCAACTCTCTTACCTACATCAACAAACATTTTCACTCCGCCGCCGTCCCCGGACTTTTACCTCTGACGGCGCTGCTACACACTTTTATACATGACAGCCCTTTTAAAGTGAACTCCTGTATCCCGACAGAACGAGACAGGCCAAGGAAACGCGTGTGTTTGCCCTCCGCAGCATGCATTAGTGATGGTCTCCATGCAAAATAGATCAGAGCTGCAACTTCATTGAGTGGCTGGAGTCCGTTGTTGAGTTGATGGCTCACATCACTTCACCTCCTACTGGAGTCCACCAAAATGGAGCAGAACCGCACAAAACATAAGACAGAAAACAAAAAAACCCACAAAAGGTATTTTATGTCCTCACGTCCTGCTCTGATGTCATTTCCCTCTTTATGAGTGACACGTTCACTGCGTTGAGAAAACTGACCATCATTTCTTATCAGAGATTTGAGGTGAATTATGTTTCAGTTTTTGTCATTTTTTTAATGCAGCATGCATTTTTTTTGTGTATTTAACTGTTAAGTAGTGAAAATAGAAAGTCACAAAAACAAAATCACAATATCAAACACATAGTTTAACCCTTAAGTCTCACTGGGAGCATTTTTCTGCTTTTACTTTTTCTGTTGTTTTTTTTAATGATGTTGTCTGTGATGATGTAATTGGCTTTTTTTTAACAGGTTTTTGCATTTTTCAGGGAATCTTGTCATTTCAACCCCAAATCCTATAATAATAATAATAATAATAATAATAGAAATATTTCACTGAATAAACCAGTTTTAGCCTCACAGCACACTTAGCATAGAAATGACCCCATTGAAACACATTATAAGTGATATATTTTTTTAACACTGCTATATTATCAGTGAAAGAAAATATGCATGTCGTTCGGCATTAGCTTAGCATTACTAATGTTATTTTTACATTTTTCTTTCTCATGCAGTCATTTATCATTGTTTGAAACAAAAGGAACAAACTTGATATTTCCTTAGTAGAACCAGGAAAAACTACAGCTGCGACTGTAATAAAGAGAGTGTGTTCACATGTATGTCAGAGAGGGATGTGTGTGAAAGAAAACGTGGGTGTGTGTATATCAGTGTGTACATCCGTCCAGCCATCAGAGTATCCGGATCTAAATTCTGCTGTGCAGCAGTTACATAATTCCTCCCTGAGTGTCTTTCTGACACACATGGAAACGCCATAACTGGATTTTAAAGGCAAACAATCCTGCAAATACGTTCTTATTTAATTCTTATTTAATAGTATCAGGATTGAGTTAAGTTAAAAGCATTAAGTGAATGAAAGTGTGAAACAATATTCATTTATAATATTTCATGGCAGTCTCAAGAAGTAGGACATTTGATGTTCTCTCCTCTAAATTGGTGACAGGTGTTTTTCTTTAAGCTATAATACTGATCAAACTGTAACAATCTATAAAAATGAAATGCACTGCCAATCATTCAAATGTCCCACATGACTTATTATTTGATGTATAGAAAACAACTAATTTCTAGCATTTTTGTCATTCAACAAAACAGGGTCTTCATTAAAACAAAGAGGTATTTAAAGGGTTAAAATCCCGACAGAGACATATTTGATAGTTATGATCAGGATTGACGTTGGTGTGAAATAATAAAATTACTTAAGTAATATTTATTGTAGTTTCAGGACTTTTGACAACATCTAAAGTGTTGAAAGGTGTTTTTATGATGTCTAATATTGAATAAAAAAAAATGTTAATACTTATCATTGACATGTCCCACAACGAGCTAATTAAATAAAACCTGTGATCTATTAGATGGAAAATAAAATATTTTAATAATTCTTTTCGTGATATTTAAGGGGTTCAAATCCTAAAAATAAATAAATATGTGATGGATATGATCAGGACGGATGTTGGTGAAAAGCTTTGAAACAGTGAAAATGTAAAAATATACATTCATATAAAGTATATGTGACATCATCTAAGAGCATGTTAGCATGGCCTGATGGAAGTTAAAACAGAGAGAAGCTCTTGATTTTGTGTCACTCCTTAAATGCTCCTTCAGTTTGCAGCATTATGTGCTGGAGAGAGGACAGGAAGTGGGCCGTGTCACTGTTTTGTTTATTCTTCTGTTTGCCTGCAGGACATGATTGACTTTGAGGAGAAGCGGCGCTGCCTGTTCGTCAGCTCATCAGTGTTTGGATGCTGTGACAGGACCGGTCTGCATCTGTTTGTCGAGATGGAAACTCACGGTGAGTTTTATCTCCGTACTTCTTTTACTGACGCTTGTCAGGAGAGATGAATGAGTTTGTGTTCTAAAATAAGGCTCCAAACATCATTTGATGGATTTAATAATGCTGTTCTCTCTGGGTGCAAACCCCGACTGTTCACACAAATTTGTTTCTTTCATTTCTGCCGGAAATTCATGAGTAACCCGTTGATATTTTACATATTTCATGTATTATACAGAAAAGCTGGCCAACAGAGTTTGCAAAGTCCACCACTGCCAGAATCACCCATTAGTAACCATGGCGCACACTTGCGTAAGTGTCACAAAGCATTTCAGTTCCATACAAAACTCCTTACACAGCTTTATCCTTCATTCTTAACTCCTTTGTTTTCAACTTACTTGTTGTCACTAAAAGTACAGAATGTTTTAATCCATTTCATCGATTCTAGTATTTTCATAAAATGTCCTGGTTTCTTTTCATGTAATCTTTTCTAAGCACATCTTTTGAACACATTGATTAAAAAGTCTAATCAACAAAGTCACAATTTTGTATGTGCTTATATACGACAATAAAAAGGAAACATATACGTACCTAAGAAAGAATGTAGAGGTGATTTACTGATAAATACATAGATATGTATATATATGTATATATGTAAATATATAACATGTATATATTTATGGGGGCACAGATCTCTGACAGAGAGCAGTTTTTCAAAAATCTGGCCCCTTTCTTAAATTTCGTAGCCTACATAATTATAAAAGTTAATTATTAAAAGTCGTGAAAAGTCGTGGATATTTTGGATATTATTTAATCACTACGGGGAGTCTATTTATTTTATTTATTTCTAACAAAATTTGATACATGCACTTAGGCCTTAGTGTGAGGAAGAACTGGATTGATTTTGGTAATGGTCGGTTGTGTATTAATAACACTAGGGGGCGCTTTATCTCCATAATCAACCGTTGGTGCGATTTAGCCCAAATATGTCGCATGTGAATGAACTTGATGAGATCTATCTTGTATTTATCATATTTTACTGTAATAGTTCATGTTTTACTACTAGGGGGACTGATTTAGAAATTTTTTTTTTACCGAAAACATTGTTCGTCCAACATAACTACAACATTTAGGTTGAGGAGTTCAATCAGGGGGATTTCTTGTACAATGCAGCGGATTGGGGACTTTTCTGGGATAAACCCTTGCTGCCTAGTTTACATATAAGGAGGAACTGGTCTAGGCTTGTATATGGGATCAGGAGGAATGTGTAGATCTGTCAGTCCCTCTGATGTGGCATTACATTTCCTCATTTGTAATCGTTTGTCTCCCAGACCTTATCCAGACCTGAGGATTGAGTGCCTTCCTCTAGATGCTGTTATCGATGTTCTCCGGCCCCGAAAGGACTGTCAGTATCAAAAGAACCTTTTGCTCGCTTCTTTTTAATCCCATCTCAACCTCGTTTGCTTCTCCTCATCCTTCTCTCCGCGCTGAGTGGGCTACACTTGAACGCCTCCGTGCATACATGCATGCCTGAGTGTCGGTGTGCTGACGCTGCTCCCCTCTCTCCGTCCCTCCGTTTGTTTAATTCAGAGAGATTTAATGGCATGAATGTTGAAGACAGAGTTACAGCACACCATTCAATACATTCCCGCATGAAACTCGTGGAAATGAAAACTCTCTCTCCTCCGCCTCGGACCCACAGTTCTCATCATGGTTCCAATTCAGGGGTTGCTAGGCTACAAAAAGCATCTGACGCAAAATTGATGGAGCCACTTGGAGTTTTAATTTTAGGTTCTTTTGTCAGATCATTCTACAGGGATATGTTGCGTCAGTCGTCAGTGCGTCATGTTTCACTCTTTGCTCTGCCCTTCCCATCATGCAATTCTGCCTATTTACTGGACTTAATGTATACAGTCATCATGGATTATACTACTAAAATATGTCATGGATCATTTTCAAATTTTATAACCCCATGGACTTTAGTGCGATTAAGAACTGGATTGATTTTGGAAAAGGTTGGTTGTATATTTACAACACTAATGTGAGTTTTATCTACAAACATTTCCAGGCCATAGTTTTGCAACCGTTGGTCTGATTTAGTCTAAATTGTTTCAAATTTTACGCCAATAGTCAATATTTTATTCACTTTCTTTTTTAATTTTCTTTCTTTTTTTTTTTACAGAAAATACTGTTCTTGAACATAACTTCACATTTTATTTGATGAGTTCAGTCAGGGGGATTGCTTGTACAATGCAGGGGATTGGGGACTTTTGGTGGGTACATACTTGCTGTCGGGGAGGACAGTGTAGGCCTACTGTCCCACTGTAGGACAGTGTAGGTAGCAGCATGCATATGCTGAAGACCAGGGGGCCAAAGACATAGCCCTGGGGAACACCACAGGTCAAACAGGCACTAAAGAAGAGGCATTAACCGCGACTATTGAGAAAGTCATATTAGATAAAAAAGGATGTTTTTTCTATAGCGATTTATAGTGTGTGAGGACTTATTTACTAATTTACTCAGAGGATAGAAATGCTGTTCTTGCTATAAATAAAAATGATCTCATCAAATGTATTAAACAAGAGATTATTGGCCGTTATACCCCCAATCAAAAATGATTCAACACAGCATGACTTAAGTATGCAGCAATTAGCCAAAATATTAGAACCAACAGGGGATCCAGAATAACATTTATTATCTCATTACGCAGGCACCTGTTAGTTTGTGGGATGAATTAGGCAGCAAATGAATATTTTGTCACATGTTGATGCGTTGGGAAGAGGAGAAATGTACCGGTGGGAGTAAAGTTGACAAGGTCAAAAGTGTGAAGTCTAGAGCATCTCCAGAACCACAGGTTTGGTTTGCTCTCCCAAGTCTGCAGCGGTCGGTACTTACCAAACTTAAAGTAAGGACAAGTGGTGAACCGGTGAAGGGGTCATGGGTTCCAGAGGTTCACTGGTTCACATGGGAAGCGGTGGTTCCCTCATGTGGTCCCATCCCACAGAAGAGCCACTGCTGATCACATTCCTCAAAAAGTTTTCATGTCTTTTACACAAACATGACAAACTGGATTGTTTGCATAAGAAAGAAGACTAACGTCCTTCATCCTCCACTCATTTAGCTCAGGTCCGGCCAATTAAAGCCAACCGAATCTTTATTTTTTTGTTAAATTAGAGAGCGATTACCCTAATGCACTGAAATAATACATTTTGTCTACGGCGAGAAGACGGGACACTGCTGCCGCTGCCAAACTAATACACTCCAGAGAGGACAGCATTATTTCAGTGACTGAACAAATGACCGGCGCTGTTATATTCCTGGTGAGGACATTATTGTAGAACAGAATATACCCACAAAATGGATGAAAGGCTCCTTTGTCCAAAAGTAATAATGAGAAAATAATATTGCACGACTCGATACAGTTATCATCATTTCTCTGTTTTTCTTTCTGTTGGGAATCCAATGTTTTGTTTCACAGTTCTTCTTTTGTTTCTTCTTCTTGCTTCATTTGTTGTTGATATTTGTTCATCTTGACATGTCATGCTAACATTTTCTTTTCTGTGATATTGATTATGGTCGCCGTGTTAATATGATGTAGGACGTGGGTACTTGATGATGTTTGTCTGCCTGGTTTCTTTCTCTGATGAAGACCCTGACCCTGACGAAGCCTCGTGGAGCTGGAATGCGTCAGCTGCTGGTTTCTCAGTGCCTATTTAGCCACGTTTGTATTTTTAAATGGAACAGTTTGCCTTGGATTTTTCCTCAAGTTTGCGGTTAAACCCTCCACACTGGATATTTAAAACAGACATTAACTTGAATATATTCTCTAACTGGACTAATCCTCTCCACTAAGCACTTGATTCCTACATGCTTCATTAATGACCCACGCAGCGATTATAACCTGTGCAGTTATAATCATATTCTGTATCGTTTTCTAATCCTCTTCTCCCGCCCTGCTGCTATTTTTGATGCTCATATCTTTGATTCATTCTTCCTTGATTGTGAGGCGGAGGATCTCCACCAGTATTTTCAGCAGACCACCTTTGGTTTGGCAGAATGCGTAATAAAATATCTCTTAATACTCTAATCTTTTTAATCGACTTATATTTTAATCCCATTTCCACAGACAAAATCGAGCCTCTTTCACGTGAGGTTCAACAAGGGTCAGAGTTCACCGAGCTCTGTGGCTTTATTTATGAGGGGATAAGGGGAATGACACTGGCGACTGTTCAATTGAACAGACACGTCTGTTGAAATCCATTTTGCCCCACTTTAGATTCAAATCAAAGATTCAAAGCGTTTTATTGTTATCTGCTCAGGTAGAAAATCGTTTTTTCTGTGCAATAAAATTCTTCCTTTTGCCTTCCACTGAAACTGCTGTTAAAAATGAACATTGATAAAAATGTAAAAAGAAAATCACAGAGTAAAACAAAAAGACAGACAAAACAAACAACGACGAAAGTGTCATGAAAATATGAATCAGATAAAAGAATAGGATGAAAATACATATGTTCATATGTGCAAATATAACGTATGAATACATTTTATAGTAAAATTGCAGCAGAATTGCATTCTATGCAAAAACTTGATGTGTGAAATGTTTTGATGATATTTTTTCATATTTCTTTAAAAGGGGCTTTTATTGGATGAATCCGTCTAACAGAACCTTCTTCCCACCCGGGTAAGACATGAAATGACAAATAATATGTATATAACGGTCCAAATTCTTGACCAGGCTCGACGCGTTGAGGCTTTATGGACCGCTGTCCTGTGAGGTCAGCATCTGTATGGATGGGTGAAGGGGTCGGGTGCAAACAACGGATGACGGATTTAGCTCTGGGCGACATGGGCAGCCACCCGGGGAAGCATCTTGCCCGGGGGTGAGCCTACAGGCCTACGCATCAATTAAAGAATCTGAACTGTGACATCACTGACTGTAAGGCTAAAACGATTTGTCTAATAATTCGAGTAACTCTTTTAATAAAAATCCACCAGACAAATCCTTTGTTAGAATCTGAACTAATATTCTGCGCCCTCACCTCACCATTACGCCACGTACACACTCCCACACACCTCAAATAATGAATGGCTGTCTGATAAATACGGAAACGGATACTCACAGTGGCGCGGCACTCAACGAGGGAGTGGCCCAGATCGTCCCGTACTATCTGCCGGTAGGCCGCCACCACCGGCATCATGTTGCTTTCCGTGTTTTGCTAGCTACTCGTTTCAAACTGGATCAACTCTCTACAAGCTGCTTTATACATTTAAGTTCTTATTATAATTATTACAGGTCACTTCATCTCCTCTCACTTGTCACCTACCTCTCTCGGTGAACCAGGGGGATAACCTATCTTTGAGTACGAACAGGTTCTCACTCTGCCTAAAATTTGGGCAAGTTAAAAAGTCCGGCAAAGACTGACAGGCTGTGATAGTGACTCTGGGGGTTGGCGAATGTGTGTTTGGAGCCTTTTTGAACCCTTTCCGAATGAGGATGCCCTTTGCAAATTAAGATGTAAACCACAACAGAGAATTTGTTTTCAATGCAAACTCTCCAAAAATAAGTAGGAAAGTAAGTAATAATGAACTCTAGAAACACGTCCAAGAAAAAACGCCAGGAGCCGTGATAGACCGACGCTGTGAACAAATTAAAAAGTGCTGGACAAGATTGCAGATTCTGCGGATAAATCCCACAACAAAAAATCTCATTTGTTATTAAAAATGTTTTAGTGCACACTACAGACACGGATATTATTGCAATTCAAGCCATAAATATGTTTTTTTTTTACAAAGGGGAAAAATTAGTTGTTAAATTCCAGTGATCTGTCTCATTTTCTGATGTGTATAACTATTGTTGCTGAACCAAGCATGAGTAAATGAGTAATGAGTAAATTACAAAAATTGCAGAGCAGGCAATATTTCTTATTCGACTACTCGATTAATCGCCAGAAAAATGGATAGAATCCTTGCTTACTATAATAATGGATTACTGCAGCCCCGGCTGACTGTTTCTATCACTCATGCTCATACATCATGTCAATATTGAGGTTCGTTTATAGTCATTCAAAAACATGCTTTTACATGAAGAGAACAAAATTGGCCCTCAGGTCCCAGCAGCAAAATAAAGGGACATTTAAAGGTGCAATAATAAAAATGAAGAATAAAGGATTAAATAGAAATCTAAGATTCAATACAATAATAATATCAACGTGTGGGTCAATTAATCTTGTCGTAGTGAACGCTCCTCCTCTAGAATGTGAGCAGGCAGCCTTCTGCCTGCAGAGAGGAACTGTACTCAAGTAATCATTCTCAGCAGGTAGCTGAGAGGACATCAAGTCTATCTAGGTATATTTACGCTTACGCTTTCTGATTGATATATAGCTCCTCAATGATAATGTCTCTCCACTGGAGACCTCACGACCGTCCACCTGATTGTCTTCTGGACATCAGAATGGATAATTCCCTCTTATCGTATCCTCTGTACTAGTGTGGATAGCAGACCGAAGACCGACTGGTCCTTTCAGGACGCACCGGGTATTTAGAAAACATGCTATATACGGTGGGTGGGGTTAGGTATACGGAGGAGGAGGGGGTTTCGACCAGGGCGCTACATAAGCTAAAACCGCCACTGGGTGCTAATCAGTACATGCAGCAGTCTACCCGAAAAACACCAGACCCATGTGCAACCACCATGTTTTTATTGGATATTTGCAGCATTATAACCTTCTTAGCATGCAGTCACTGCCACCCGACCCCGGATGAGCAGAAGAAGGTGTATGGATGCATGGATAGAGCAAACTCAATGTTATGTTTTGATTGTGTGATTCACTCAAAGTTCCATCAAATTATCATTATTGTCTTAATTTGTCTTCATTTTTAGTTTAGAACTGCTGAAGCAGGCTAAAGGATTGGACGTTTACACACATACAGTATATCAATTAAATTGCATATGAAAACATAATTGAATTTAAAAAACTCACAGAGTGCAGAGCAAAACGTGTGTGTGTGTATGTGTGTGTGTGTGTGTGTGTTTGTGTGTTTGTCTTGGAAGGGAAGGTGGCCCTCTAACAGAAGTGCAGGTTGCCATAGAAACCACAGGGGGTGTGATGGAGCTAGAGCTCATGGTCACATTGGAGATGATCAACTATTGAACAAAAGAAGCAACCAACCAACGAGCCTCAAATACTGCTGGTCTGCACTCATAGCATGCACAATATGTGGAACAAAGAGGCTGTTTTCAAAATATTAGGAGAAAATGTAGGTATTTGAATGGAAAGTAAGGAGTAAAAGGAAAGTCTGTCAGAAAGATAAATAGTCAAGTAAAGTACAGACACTTGAAAACCTTACTTAAAGGTGTAAAATCAGGGTTATATCTTTAAAATGGAATGAAATATTCAAAACCATGTTTTATTTAGTGTATAACCAGCTGAAAATAAAAATGTATGTTACCCATTTTTTATGGATTTTTATTTAGTTAGGAAAAGATCCTTTATATCTCCAGAAGGAGAGGTTCCACTCTCTCATGGAGGCTGCCGTGTTTGTTCAGTTTGCCCAACAGACAAAGTGAACACTTTCTCTGGAGAGGACTTATTGCATTTTTAAGTAGGTGCTGGATATATATTATTTCACTGTAATAGTTTAGATTTTACTCATTGGGGGGGGGGGCCTTTGTGGAAAACACCGAGTCCAATTGTGCCTAAATTTACCTTTTAGGAATTGACAGACATTTGTTGACTGTATTAACCCTCATTATTGAGTCACCATTGGATTTTATCTTTGAGAATATTGGTGACTTCATAGAAATAGTTTGACTTTTTGGGATTATTAATGGGTCACATTTAATTTGAGGAGTTCAATCAGGGGAATTGCTTGTACAATGCAATGGATTGGGGGTTTCTCGGGGATGTAGCCTTGCTGTCGGCTCCAACAGACCTATAATTAAAGGTCCAGTGTGTAAAATTTGATCGGGGGGAGGCGCTGTAAGCTCTCTTACTCTCCTTCGCTATTTGAAATTTTCCTAGGCTGGGCTACCCGAGGATTCTACATCTAAACTTTTCCTGAGTCTTCATGTTTGCTTTGAGGGAGAGGCTTTGCTCATCATCTCTTTTTCTTATTCTAAATAATAAGGATGATAACCCATTTGTCAAAACACAGTCACAACTTTAAACGCAAAATCTTATTCCAGACGTCTGTACAAACATGGCGGCCTCCTGTTGGGCCCACCACATGGAGATAAAAAAGATCTTTTTACTTTCAGTAGAAAGTACACAAAACAAATATGTTTTTGAATATTATATACCATTTATTTAAAGATGTACCACTAAATAACCCGTAGATTTGACACACTGAGGCAAAATGGACTGTTTGAGATTATTAATGAGTCACATTTAAATTGAGGACCTTGACAAGTCCAATCTTCCTGGTCTGCTCCCGTCCTTGGAAACTCTTTATCTCTACACCAACAATCATGTTGTAGAGACGGATTGTTTTCTTCAAAGGGAATTCAAACACTGACTCAAACACAAACACAGCGCAGAGATGAATGGAGGGGTCTTCAAGGTAGACAACAGGACTTCTCCGGTACTCCATGGACTCTGTTGCCGAGCAGCGTCTATAGGTTTCCTGATTGAAAATCTGTCGTATAAATTCAAGGGTCCCCTGCAGCGGCTATCTGTGACTCAGAAGTACCTTTGCCAATAAATCCCATGACAGACGAATAGAGAGAAAAACAACACATCACATAATCATCGACACAACCCTGCCACATTTCACTCGCTCCTTCACTCCAGTGTTTAACTGGATCTTACCTCCAAAACATATGTAGATACACACACACACACACACACTCATTTTGAATAGGTCTCCTTTTTTGTTCGATGTGAGATGACAGCAGGAAGTCCCTTCAGGGCTGCAATACATGTACATCAATTTCAGGCACTGTGAACTTACACGGGCAACAATTCCTGCAACACATTGAGACAAAAACAGAATAACCGTCAGGTCATGGGGCTCCACAGGAAAAAATGATACAAATTTGAAATGTGGGAATATTATTCAAAGGGATTTGGATGTGCCTATACTCTTGAACAAAACCACAGTACAAACATAGGATGAAATCAAAACACAGTTGTAAGAAATGTAATGACAGTGGGACAGACGCAGCAGATACACAAAAGAGTGAAACTGACAAAAATGTAATAAGAGATAGCAGTACAATTTAAGACAAGTGAAAATAGGACAACACAGAATAAAGCAAAGAAAAAAACATAACAGTGTTGAGGTAAGGGTAGGAGTGACAGATGGGTGGCGCTGGGACTGCATCAAGGATCTGCCCTGAGCCCTTTCTTGTTTGCTATGGTGATATGGGCTGACAGATGAGTTCAAACAGTCTCCATGGATTATGATGTTGATGGACGACATTGTGATCTGTAGTGAGAGCAGGTGGAGGAAAACCTGGAGAGGTGGAGGTATGCGCTGGAGAGGAGAGGAATGAAGGTCAGTCGCAGCAGAAGACAGAATGCATGTGTGTGAATGAAAGGGAGGCAGCTGGAACAGTGAGGATACAAAGGGAAGAAGGGAAGAAGATGCAGGGCTTTAAGTACTGGGGTCAACTGTTCAGAGCAACGGAGAGTGTGGAAAAGAGGTGAAGAAGTGAGTGCTGGCAGGATGGAGTGGATAGAAAGGTGTGTCAGGAGTTATCTGTGACAGTACATTAACTGCAAGAGTGAAGGGAAAGGTTTACAAGATGGTAGTGAGAGCAGCTCTGCTGGATGGTGTGGAGACGGTGGCACTGACCAAAGGACAGGAGGCAGAGCTGGAGTTGGTAAAGCTGAAGATGTTCAGATGTTCTTTTGGAATGCGGAAGATGGACACAATTAGAAACGACCACATCAGACGAACAGTCCAGGTTAGACGTCCTGGAGACAAAGTAAGGTTTGGATAACAGGGGGATTAGAGAATATATTGGTAGAAGGATGCTGGAGATGGAGCTGCCAGGCAGGAGAATAAGGAGAAAACCAAGGGGGTTTCTATGTGTGGATGTAGTGAAAGAGGACATGAAGTTGGTTATTGTGACAGAGGAGGATGCAGAGGACAGGGGGGGATGGAAACAGACGTTCCTCTGTGTTGACCCCTAAATAGAACAGCCGTAATCCAGACCTGAGTGCTGTGTGGATGGGATCCTGCTACTCTGGGACCCACAGAAGATAAGTGCTTATTGGAAATGGATGGATTTACAACAACGGTTAGATGCACTAACGCTCGTTCAGCAGGCAGCAGAGAGACTCTGTCTCCGCTGAAACTAATTAGGTCATTCTGCTGCAAACAAAGACTCATCTGACCGATACAGTTTAGGTCTGTATTTTTCTATTTCATCATCATCTTACATGTCTTACACCATCTGACAAGTTCCTCAGCCAGTCAGTCAGTCAGTCAGTCAGTCGGCCAGTCAGCCAGCCAGTCAGTCAACCAGCCAGTCAGTCAGTCAGTCAGTCAGTCAGTCGGTCGGTCGGTCGGTCGGTCTGACAGCTGATCCATCATTTCATCAATAAACTGTTTAGTCAAGAGTCGGTACTCAGTTCTCTAATTTGCTCCGTAATTCGATAAATTAGTTAAAACCCAAATGGGAAGTAAATCATATCTTTATATATAAACACAAGCAGCCTCTGCTCGAACGATGAAAGCTTAAACAGATAAATGTCTCTTTACTTCCCACTAACATCAGGCTGAACATTTGATGCATTCGATTCCTTCTAACCTCCGGTGAAAAACCTCCTCCGCGGAGAAGGAGCAATTATAGGGTTTTTATTTTTGAGTATGGCCCAGACATGCCGATTTTCCTCCCAGCCTCTGGATATATGTACGCACACCTTGGTGCTGTGAATCAATCAATAGTTGTCCTGCTAACATCATATATTCAGTGAAGTGCACTCTCAGTAGATTTGTCCTTACTGTTTCTTTATCAGATTGATAAATCCCCTCTCTCTGCAACATCATATTCTTGTCTATCGCTCTCAACCCTCTGCTAATTGCTTTTCACACTTTTTGCACACCCGCAGGTCTCCTTTCCTCCTCTCTCTGACATTCCTCTCCTCCTCTCACTCGCACCAATTCTCAACTCCCGATCTGCTTCTCCTCCCATCCTCCCTTCCTTCTATGCTTCCCTCTTCATGCATGCGTTTCCGTGCCCTCCTCTTGTCTAGTTGTTTATTCCTCATTTTCATCATGCACTCCTTCGTTCCCTGCACTTCTTACCACATCGACACATTTTCCTCCCAATCCCTGTCCTCCCCTCCCCCTCCTCCTCAGACTGCTCTGATGCTGTGAGAAATACCAATCAGGACTGGTGCTGTGTGCAGGAGTCTGCTCCCTAAACGCTTAAATCGTGTCAGCCAGTGCTACCAGCATCACTACCTCACATGATCCTGCATCACTGAGCTGCTGGAAGTCCCTTCATCCCCCGACCGATCACCGACCACAGCCTGCAGGTGCAAAACAATAAATGAGGGTGTGTGTAGACGGCAAATTAAAAATCAACGCAGGTACAATTATGGTATATAAATGAGGAACAACAATTTTTTAAATTTTTTTTTATGGGAACAATAATACGACAAAATTTGGATGTTTTTTTCTTATTAAAATTGTAATTTTATAAGAAAAACATCCACATTTTTTTGACAGTTAATTGGTAATTTTACCAGAAATAAGTCATAATTGTATGGAGAGATATATCATTATTTTACAAGAATAAAGTTCTGATTTTATTTGAAAAAAGTTGGAATCTTCAAAGAAAAAAACTCAATTATGACAAATGAGGCATAATTTAAAAAAACAAAAATAATTTGAATTTTTTATGAGAAAAGGTTGGAATTTTGGAGGTTTTAAGTCAAGGTTTCAAAAGAGAAAAAAAGTTGTCATGCTTTTTAAAAGAAAGGAGTTGTTATTCAAGAGAACAGAAAGTCAACATGAGAGAATGAAGTGGATATTTTACGAAGATCAAGTAATAATTCTGTGGACCCTTTTTTTTTGAAAATAAAGTTGAAATGTTTTTGTGAAAGAAGTTGGAATCTCAGAAGAAAATAATAATAAATTCACATGAAACAAGTTTGTTTATTACACGAGAAAAAAGTTGTAAAGTGATGGTTGAAGTCATCATTGCAGCCATTCATTCCTTCACCACATGGTTTTAATATTCACATGTATCCAGATGCCACAAGCTGTTGGAACCTCCACAGTCTATCTCTCACTGTCTGTTGATGACCGATGTCATTGTTTCTCGTCCTCACAAAGTCTAATTACGTGGTGTTGATGAGCAGAAAGATGAAATATTTCTTTATTTGTCACACCTTTACTAAAGTGTAGCTTGAAAACATACTCCACCCCCCTCATTGGACACACAATGGACACACCCCTTTGATATTAACCCCTATAATAGCTTAAAATTAACACTTTTCCTCTAATAACATTTTGACTTCATTCTTGTAAAATTACCACTTAATAATGATAATCAACATTTTGGATTTGTTTTTTTTGTCAATATAGCCCCAGTTCTCTGTTGTTCATTAGGATGATACTGATACTGAGACAACGAAATTCAGATTAAAATCAAACAGTACGTGCAAAACGTAGCAAAGTGCAGAGAAATGTGCAAATGTGTAGAGTAATAGGAGGGTGGTATGTAAATAATAATGATGAGGGGTATGAATATTTACAATATGAACAGTATTAACAATACTTTATACTCTATTTGAAATGAAATCAGGTTTTACTGGTAAAACGCAATTACATTAAGTATCAGTGAGTCTAAAATATAAGTTGGTAGTATTTCATTTAATTTACTTTACTAAATGTTTCTAGTGGAAGTATTTTTTCTTTCAAAAATCAGCAACATTTCTTTATTTATAGTGTGTAAAACTTGTCCAAGCTGCAGGAATAAATCACTGACAGACTTGTGCACTAATAATAAACAAGTATTTATTAAGTGTTTTATATTTTGGGTTTTATGAAGGTAAAATTTTGTAAGAGATTTGAAGAATTTCCAAAATATGAATTGAACTTTTTTTTTAATGCATTTTCTTAAGTTAAATAAATTATTTCAACCAGTAAACTACAGTAAAAATAAATGTTTTTTGAGTTGATTTAAGTTGTAAATACGGTTGAAGCAGATTTTTGGTGTTCATTAATCCAAACTCTCTTTTTGACTTTGCATCGCACACTTTGGATTAGTCATTGCATAAACTTCTATTATAATTCCTTTGTAATGAAGAACACATTTACCATGAACAGGTGATGGAGATTTCATATTCCATTAACTCACCCTATTCAGAGGTAATGTGATCCACTCCTTTAAGATTTATTATACGGTATTTTTAGGCCTGTGTTTCACGGCGTCGCTCGTGACTTCACATTTATTTGGACGTCACTTCATCAGCGCCTGAGGTGGAAGAATGAGAACTCTAGCCTGAAAATGACAATTAGATTCTGTTCTTTTCTCTACTTCTTCACCTGATTCATAATCCCGAGCTGTGCGGCAGTATTCGCTCACAGGTCGCCGAGCAGGTCTCCGCGTCCGTCCGCCCACTTCATCATTTCAGACGAAGTGTCAGACTTTTTCTCCGGACGACGTGTCCATTAAGCATTCAAATATTCCCACACAAAGACCAGCCATTACTTTCACCGCAGCTCCTTTATCATGGCCTGGGTTGGTCTCCTGAGGACGGCTGACGCTGTCACACACGTGCTCACACATTCACATGAAGACGGCGAGCATTCCTGGTTCTGTTGCTCACCGACTTGGGTTTAATACGTTTGAAGTGTCTTTCTGTTTCCTGGTGAGGAAGAACGTAGTGAACAGTGCTTAATGAATAAATCCTCCTTGGTTTTGACCACACAGCCTGTAAAGTGATATGAGGGGTGAAAGATTCTTCTTAATGCGAGGCTACAGCAGTTACCCGCGGTCGGGCAGGCAGACAGGAAGACAGGGGCCCAGAGACGCCGTTATGCAGGTTGACTGAAATTTAATTGGAATCCTGACTTAAATGAGATCGCATGTCAAGAAAGTCAGAGACCTGCGGTGGAGTATGTACTTATTTCTACTGGGTTCTCTGAATCAGAGGAAGTATATCTCCCATGAAGGTCCTCTTCATGTGGACCCTGTGTGGACTTTTGTGCCTAACAGACACTAAGAAAAGGTTTCCTCAGCAACAGTGGATCAGAACTAGCATCAAAGGTGTAGTGTGTAAAATGTAGAGGTACAACTCCGATGATGTTCATAACTATGTTACTACTATAGTGTGGGGAAATCCTCTGGAATTCGGACACTGGCTCTAGCAAAGACTCTGTATTTTAAGGTAGAGGGTCAGAAAGACGACAAAGACAAGTAAAAACCAGAGAAGAAGTAAATGATGAATAAGTTGTTGCAGGATGTTGAGAAAAGTCTGTGAATCCTGAGAACCCACATTTTGTTAATGGAGGATTTATTATTGACCTAACGAAAAAGCATCCTAGCACGAAACCTTGCTTGTATTCCAGTATTATATCCCCGAAAAGTCGAGATAGACATAAGAGATGTTATGGAAAAACTCTCAAAAACTATTAAATAGAACATTTTCTAATTTGATACCCGAATAGACCTTAGTGCAAGGAAGAACTGCATTGACTTTGGAAGCTAATCTAACAGTTTTCGGGGACAATCCCTCAACCTAATGGTGCAAACATGGTGTATATGTTTGGAGTCAAGGAGATCCGTCTATCATATTTCATTTTATTTGATATTTTACTTACTAAAGGGCAGCTTCTTCTTTTTCTTTTTTGCAAAAAAATCACGGGGTGTGTGTGTGTGTGTGTGTGTATGTGTGTGGGGGGGCTACAAGCTCTCTCACCCTCCCTCGCTGGATTCTACATCTAAACGTTTCATGAGTCTTCATCTTTGCTTTGAGGGAGAGGCTTTGCACTACGTGGCTTTTTCTTATTCTAAATAATAAAGATGATAACCCATTTGTCAAAACACAGCCTCAACTTGAAACGCAAAATCCTTCTCCAGACGTCTGTACAAACATGGCGGCCCCCATGTGGGCCCACTGCATGAAGTAAAAAGGACCTTTTCTAAACAAACATAAATGAAAAAAATGACTTTCAACTGAAAGTACACACAAAAAATATAGTTATGAATATTATATTACATTTGTTTTAAGATATTCCACTAGGCAACCCGTAGATTTTACACACTGGATCTTTAAAACACAAATTGGGCCTAGTTGAAACACACTTTTATCAAACAACGGTCCTTCACACATAGACTTTTCTGTATCCTGTAACATCGGCCTGTCTGTGTGTGAAAATATCTATTTAAGATTAGAGGTTTTGTGTCCTTCTAGTTCATCATAATCATTTTTTTTGACAATCAGTACAAGTATATAGATAATATACGCCGGATCTGCACCAGGTACAGCATCTAATAAAACTAACAATGGGTCCATTGTCTACGTCGATACTTTACCAGGAACTCTCCTCTCTATGTCCGTGTTTTTACCCCAAGTTATAATACTATACGATTTGGCATATAAAGAAATGGTGAGAGGATTTTAATATCCATTCAAACTTCATCTGTCTTCTTTTATGTTACCTTCAATTACACTATTTAATTGTTGACGATTGACTGAACAACAGTTTCAAATAATCAAATAATGAAATCTTACCCTCCTTTTTCCCCCGCTTTCTATTATTTTGAACCAGGGGAAGATTCCTTTCAGCATTTTCTACATTTTATTGTTGCACAGTTTTGCTGAGGTTCTTATAGTGGTCTCTTATTTTTGATTTAGCTTGTCAGAATTGAATATAACCTGAGTCATAGTCAAGGCATAGTGTTTCAGTAGATATTGTCCCAAAATAATTTTACATGGTAGCTAGCTCTGTGGCTATTACATAACACTTGATTTTCCTGTAACGTATGCCCCGAAACTTTTGTTTCAGCCATGACAGACTTATGTCTACCTAAGACAGAAAAGGTGTTCAAGACATCAATGAATATTTTAAGAGGGACTGGGAGCTGTGGGAGGGATGGCTGCACTGAGAGAGAGTTGGGCCGCTGAGAGACGGTGGGATAATTTAATAAACGAGCCGAGCAAATGTGTTGAAGGAGAGAGGGAAAAGCTGGAGGGATGGGAGATGAATGAATGCTGGGCTAATTTGGACTCACGGATGAAGAGAGGAACCGACATTCATTTAATAAGATGGATGAACGGACAAATAGGTGCGTTGGGCTCAAAAGTGTCCCTCCACTTGGACAGGTGTCTGAAAAAAATGTAAAGTCTGTGTGTGTGCGTGTGTGTGTGTGTGTTTGTGTGTGAGTGTGTGTGTGTGTGTGTGTGTGTGTGTTTGTGTGTCTGCGTGTGTGAGAAACTGAAATGCTTCAGAAAAAGGAGAAAAACTGGAGACCTGAACAAGAACTGGGCTGAGGAGGTATGGAAGGTTACACCGAGAAATAAAAAGGATGAAGTGCAAATATGCTATAGTCAACTAAAAGGGCACTGAACAGAACTCATTCCTCATCAAAGTCCACTTCTTTGCTTTAGATAAATGAAACCCTTAAATCCAACAAGTTTTGCGTGTGTTGTCAAAGTTACTGCCCTCAGGATTCTGCTAAAGAAAGTAAAAAACATTTAAAATGGATCAATCACTTTACCCAAACCTACCTCAAAATCCAACGTATCCTTTCCAGGGTCATGGCCCACCAGTGGGATGAATAACTATCTGGTAGTTTATGCGTAACTGACAGGAAATGCTGAAAAAAGACACCCGTCAGACTGTTAACGTAATGGTAGGGTAAAGGAAGTGACAGAACTTCATGGGTCCATCACTCCGTCCCAATCTGCTCCAATATGAGAATCTATCCAAAGTTCTATCAGGAAGACTATCCCTCTGCACACTCATTCATAGAGCTCTTTCAGGCTGCAGAGTCATCAGCCACCACCACCAGTATCCAGACTCCTGCTGCACAGGGCAGATTGTTCGAATAGTAATGAAAGTAATGATCACATAGCATCTGTTGGAATAAACCATCATCTTTTCTTCATTCTCCATCTTTCCTGATTGAGATCTTTCTCATGGCCCAACCCTTCAACGTTTCACGGTAATCAGTGTACCTGGAGATAATTTGTAAAACAACCTGGACACCATTGAAACGCCTTATCGCAGGGAAAAAAAGTGAATATCAGTGGAGTCATACAGAAACTATCTTTTATTATATTGTATATATTATTTCAAGACAAGGAACTTTGTTTTGATTGGCTGTCTTTCTAAAAGGACAGAAGACATAGGATAGGTTCGTCAGCTCTGAAAAGGTCGGGTAGAATTCAAACTGTTCTATAAATACTTCCCTGCATTCTTTTGGCTTCAGTGAATGTTGACTGGTTTTCTCTTTCTGTCAGCGGCTCCATGAGTGAAGGAACACTCTGCTCAGAGTCCAAGCTACAAACAACAAACAGACTTAGAAAAACCAAAGGGGATGAGAACCTACAATGGTTAAATAATCAATCTGTTTAATTTCTTTCTCATCACACAAAAGTTTATATTAATTAAAAATAAGTGTTAGTTAGTTGTAATCCACATGTTTAAGTCAGTAGAAATGTTTCATTACTCATTCCCATTCATTTAATTAACCATTTGGGTTTAAAAGGAAAGTGTTTGTAGTGTAATACTGCAAACAGACAAACACACCAACGGCGGTGAGAGAGTGGAGCTGGAGGTCATAAATATTTAATGTACGAGCTCAGTATCAGGTCAGTGGCAACAGTGAAAATGAGGAGGGGTCACCTACCCAGTGAGCAGGCTAAAGGTCATTTTAACCTTAGTGTCATAAAAGCGACTCATGAACTAATCAAAAGTGGCGGTAAGACTGAGCAGAGGGGCCCAAGGGCCTGGAGGTGAACGGGAGGCCAACCTCCCGGCCAACTGGGCTGACCTGGGGGACGTTTAGAAGCCTTTGAGTTACAAGATGGACACCCAGTCAATCAGATGTGTGGTATTATAGGGAAAAAGGTGAAAAGGAAGAAAGCAGTCAGTGAGAGATTTAATCTGCGCAATTATTATGCACAAAAAGTTACAAAAACACCCAAAGTACAAAGTCAGCCAGCTGCTGTGTTCACACTGACACTCCTGAGGTAACATGGAGATATTACCACATCAAGATAAAAATGAAGCATGGACGAGTCCCCACTGAGCACAAATGGAGCAAAACGGCCCTCTGCATGCCCCTCGCTACCAGCAAATTGTTTACTTGTATCGCACATCCCAACATGCCTGTTGTATAGAAATCCCCTCCGTATTCCCTCTGTGGATATCTTTAGCCCTCGCTTCATAGCTTTCACCTGCCAGAGCTCGCAACACAGCAGCGAAGACTGAAAGAATTGTCCAACGCAGCATTAGGCTGTTTGCAATCCCAGTGAAGCTGGAAAGAACCGGCATGTCTGCTCACTCCTGACTCATCAAATACTCATATAGCAGATTGGTCAACTGCCCTAAGCTTCAAACAGTGATGCTATAATCACCCTTCAAGTGACATTTCTCATAATCTCTCTTCTCTCCAATGAACAAGATTCAGTGTGGAACATCCAGGTTGTTTTTCAACATAAATCTTGCATAAAAACATTTCAGTCTGCAGTGTTGTAAGAGGAACCAACCCAGTAGCTCCATTTAGAGAGCTTGCTCTCCTCATCCTTCAAAAAAGATCTGAAAATGTTGATTTTTTTTTTTTTCTGTTTCTTCTGTTTTTCCTGAGAAACGGCAAAGATGTTTTGGATCAACTTCATATCATCCCTTCTTCATTATTAATTTGCCTATCAGCGCAAAAACTAAAGTGGCAGAAACTTTCAATTAGGCACTTTTGGTAGCAGTTGACGTACCTGCTCCAAACATCTTTGTTGTCATGCTGTGACGCCGTGCATCAGGCAGGTGGTGTGTCCACATAGACGTGAAAAGAGGGTTAAACTAACCCTCACCCATAAAAACGGCAAAAATGAGGAGGATAAGGAAGAACCTTATTTTAAGGTGTGACCAAGTACAAAATCCTTCTAAGGCTAAAAACAACATTTTGCATTTGTGCATTGAGTGACATCACTCCAAGGCGATAGCAGCATACCAACAGATCGCACACAAGCCTTGGACATTCCCGGTCAACACCTCAGCACCTCAAACGGACACTCTGACAGTCGTCACCCCGGAGGGAGCTTTTCAAGCGGATACTTTTCAAAGTATCCGTTCATGGTGGCTGTTTTTTGACTAAAAAAAAAAGCATGTTTTTAAAAGTACCAGTGTCCATGTGGACAAAAGTGCAGAGACAGCTTTTGTCCAGCCACCACTACAGCAGCGGAGACCGTTGACATCCATCGGTGGTCCGTACAGAGCAAAACGATGAGAGACCATCTGATGAAGGTCGGACGACCTCACTGGTGCTGCACTGATGAGATGCCTCTGCTGGGGGGTTGGTGGGTGTCCAGTATCTTGAGGAAGATGGGGACATTGCTGAGATGAGAGACTGCAGCAGCTGGAACTTCCTCCACCGACTCATCAGCTCTGCACTGGAAGAATGCCCCCTCAAAAATAAGTGGAGAAATGATGGATACACGGTGTTTTGGCTTGTACTTAGTAAGAAATCTGCCAATAGAAGAAGGGAAATTTTGCTTGGTAAGATTTATTAAAATAAGACGTGATATTTATATAAAGGATATCTTCAAATGAGATGGTAAATCGAGTTTTTTTTTTAACTATATTTGACTAATATTAGGAAGTTTGTGTCTCAGAATCAACCAATAAAACGTAAAATGCTATTTTTCCCCCCATTTTTTTTTTTTTTACAAAATTGCGCCCTATCACTTTTTTTTGGTTCTGTTATTATTGTAATATGTGCATTTTTGCACATTTTTTCCTAGTATTTTTAAATCCTATCTCCTTAACCACCTCAAAAATTTCAACTGTGTGGATTTATAAAATTTCTTTCTATTTAGTATTGACACTGTTCTAGATTTAAGTCCATTATGAATTTGAAATAAGATTATCATACTATATATTATATTATAAGAGGCATATTTTAGCATATTAAAATGAAATTTCTCTGTAAGTTTGCTGGAAATTTGAATTTGGGGCATTTGAGGTATATTGAAGATTCTCTGACCTAAAACGATGTTCAACTGCCTAAATTAAATCCCTATACCTCATTGAAATGATTCTTGTTCAGCGATTGTGTCTTTAATCAAGTGCAATAATACATTTTGACTAGATGCAAAAAGGATTTTGAGGTTTTTGGAGTGTGAGCAGAGAGAAGGCCGCCTCCCACAGGAGGACATCTGATGGAGAGAGTCGATGAGGAGGATTTGGCTCTCATCAATGCTGATGGGTCACATTGATCACTGATTGTGTAAAACGCTCTTCCTCTAGTTCTGTCTGCCTGGAGTATTTCTATGCTTACGTTTAGGTTCTATCCGGTCTTGTTTTTTTTGTCGCTCAGCTCATTAGGATAATCGTTTAAAGTTAATAAGGAACAAAATGGAGGGGTGGAAACAAAACACTTAAACGGAATGGCCAACAACCAGAGTGGCGTGTTTGTAAATCCCTAGTGTTTATTTTACTCATTTAAACATGAAACCTTATTCATCGCTGTGGTAATAAGGAACTCTGAGTGGATTGTCTCGGTGTAAAGGTTATAATGAAAACAAAATAGGCCTTTATTCATTGTCTTATTATGTTCTGGGAGCGAGGACAATGGACGAGATAGAAACAATTCTACAAATTGTACTTTATATTCTAGCAATGTATGCAGTCTCCTGTTTTGTCTTTGGTGAATGTGTGGTGTCTTTTATGTATCGGCGTCTCCTTCAGAAAAGGACAGTGATCAGATGACAATGACACCCACCAAGGACACGGCGTCTCCTAAAGTCCCAATGTCCAAGGACAATGTCGTCCCATATTTATAGACGCCTATAATCTACATTTTGAACTGAAAGGTTTCTCGATAAATCACTAAGACCCAGACATGAACTTCATGTAAATGGTTCTGGACTGTAAGTTTCACGTAACGTCCTCTCTTTCTATCCCGGACTCAGAGTTCGATCTGTTCTGACCCGTGAGATCTTTCTTAGTCCCAGGTGATTCCAGGGGAAATTTCCCCACAGAATCAAGCCTCCTCTCTCGGCCGTATGTCTCACATCCAGTGTCACTTTATGCGTCTGCCTCCGCTGTGATATATCCTCAGGTGGAAGCAAATTGCTGCGGCTTATTTTTATGCCCGTACATTTACAGCATGGCAGTTTTAGAGTTACACCTCAAATTTTATCAATAACGTCTTGGGCCGCTCCTCTCGCTACAACTCTAACCTTTTAATCAGATCCGAGCAGAACATGGCCTCGGATCCTCGCGCGGGTTTTTTTCTGGCAGTCATGATGAAAGAGATTAAATGAGAAAGCCTTAGAGGGGTCATTGTAAAGCTGGGACTATAAGTTAATGTCACGATTCCAAACAAAACCTCTCCACATGTTAATTTTGCCTTATTAAGAAACAGGTACAACCTTCATAATAGAGAGGGAGAGAGAGAGAGAAGGAGAGAGAGAGAGAGAGAGAGAGATTGAGCAGTCAGGGGCAGACTAAAAGATGGATGGTTGGATGCAGGATTGTTGAGGAGAGGAATAGAAAGTACGGAATGCTGCTGCGGCAGGCTCTGCTGACGTGAGGAGTGTTCCCAAACACAGTTAGTAGCGACTGCAGACCCACTGCATTACCATACTAACACACACATACACACAGACACACGTAGACACACACACACACACACACGCACACACTCACACACACACACCTACGCACACACTCACTCACACACGCGCACACAGACACACACATGCACACGCACGCATACACACACACAAACACACACACTAACACACACACACACACACACACACAAGCAGCGCCTGCAGGAGAAAGCTGCTCAGAAGCAGAGCTGAATACAACGCCAACAGAATCTCCTGGTCCAGAAGAGGTCACTACTCCAGCACCATTTCTGTACCGTTCTCTCTCTCTCTCTCTCTCTCTCTCTCTCTCTCTCTCTCTCTCTCTCTCGTTACAGATATCAACGGCGTTAATAAAATTGTGAGCAGTGCCTACTGTTATTCAAGATATCTGCGTCAATTCGCCTCCTCAAAACTCTAACTGTAGATATATCCTACGTCACTTTGAATAGTCAAATACTAAGTTTAAGATAGCTAAAAAGAACTTTGTAGATAACGTGATTTAAGGGTGATTAGAGATATCTTGAATTTGCTTCATGACTAGTCAGGATTTAAAGGCAGAGATCTACAACTGGAGTTACAACTAGTCAAAATGTACGGGGCGAAATGACGCTGCAGATATCAGTGAAGAATATCCGGTGTCTCAGATGAATGTTCTAAAGGCTTGCCATAGTTTTCCACAGGTTTGTATGAGCATATACACCCAAAAACAAAAATTGCCTGGCTGTGTCATTTATTTGAATGTAACATATGTTGTTTTTAAATAATTGATTACACCCTGGAGGACTCACAAGAAATTCCAGATCTTAACTTTAAGATGATCCAATCAAGTTGTTGTAAACTGATGCGGTTGAGTTCCCACATTTGTTTGTTAATCCATCCCACAACGTTAGGTTGAATAAATGGGTAATTGAAATGTAATCTTTACTAAATGCTTTCCAGCAAATGGCACCAGAGTATCTTGATTAAGTGGCACATCATGCAGTTAAGATTAATTAAACAAACTAAATAACCTTTCATTTACTGAACACCATTATGTTTCAGGTACTAAACACAGTTATTAACACAATTATATAATCCCAAAACCTTTTACTATTTCATCAATGCATTTAAACTCAATTTTTGAATTGTCAAAGACGCAACTATTTAGTTCTTTCGACCAAAAAAGTATCGTACTGCAAACAACATCCGTGTTTCTTTTACTGAACACATTTATGTTGGGTGTACTGAACATAGTTACATAGATACTTCCACAAGTTTCTAATATTTCATCAATGCAATTAAACTCCCTTGTAAATGTACAACTTCTTCCTGATAAATCTAATCTACTTAAAGGTGTCACCAGATTTTCAACGTGATCCTGACTTAAGCTGTCAGTAGTCATAATGTTATGGCTGGTCGCTGTGTGTTTTATGGGATCTTCTACAGGTGTGTGTAAGAAACGTTAGCGTGTTTGGTGCACTTGTGTGAGTGTGAGCTTCCCTGCACAGGTTAGGACGCCCCCCCCCCCCCCCCCCCCCCCCCCTCTCCCCCCCTCCAGTCGGATCTAGGTGCGTATCATTGGATCAGTGGCGGCTGCTCGCCACACCGTCCAATCGCATCTAGGGAGAGGAAGAGAGTGAGGGAAGAGAGAGAGAGAGAGAGAGAGATGGGGGAGGGAGGAGAAAGAAGGGAAGAGAGGGAGATTGATCATTTAAACGTCCTGGGCCTTTGAGGGGGAAAAAAAAAAATCAACTGCATACAAAACGTCTTTTCTTTCCTTTTCAACCTTTCCGGCTCTGGAGGTTTGAGGGATGTTTTCCGTTCTTTCCTTTTTGGTGCTCCTTACCCAGGAGACGCTCCATCACCCCGAGCTGTAGCAGCAGCAGCAGCAGAGGAATATCTCCAATATCCATCCCGGGCACGTCGGATCAGCTGCAGCAGCGAAAACACGAGGCGAGCACTGCGGTGGACCGGACCGGACCGGGACCATGGTCCGTGGGGTTCCACACCTCTCACTCTGGATCGGTAGGGACTTTCAGTCATCTGATGGTTTTTGCTGCAGAGGGGCTGCAGGATGGGGTTTTGCATCGGACGGAGTGTTGTTGCCGTAGTCAGCCTCAGCACCCACACTGATTTATTCCAGCCTCACGGGCTGTGGGTTTGTTCCCACTCTAGATCTTTCTAGATCTTCTTTTCCTCTGCTGTTTTAGCTGTTGAGTGTAAAACCCACGCGGGGAGGGTGGCAGGCGGGCTCGCCTTGATAAATGGAGCGTTCTTCATCAGCGCGTGCGATCACCACTGGAATGTTAACTAGCACCTTGGACAGCCGACACCGACACCGACACCGACACCATCTAACCTGGGTGGAGGATCGCCCCGATGGTTTTTACGCCGACATATCTCCACTGTGGACAGGCGCGTGGATGTGCAGAAATTTATGGAGCTCCCTCTGTGTGCCTGTGTGTGTTTGTGTGTGTGCGCGCGCGCGCGCGCGTGCACGTGTTAATATTCTGCCCTAAGGCCTTCAGAGGGGGGGGGGAATAGCAGTGTCGGTCGGGGGAGCAGCTGTGTGTGTGCGTGTGTGTGCGTGTGTTTGAGAGAGAGATAGCGAGAGGTAGTGGGAAAGAGAGTGAGAGAGAAAGAGAGAGAGAGGGGGGGAGAAAGAAAGAAAGCGAGAGAGAGGGGGGGGAGAAAGAAAGAGGGAGAGTGTGTGTGAGAAAGAGAGGGAGAAAGAGTGACGGTGTGTGTTTGTCAGTGAGAGTAAGAGAGAGAGAGGGATTGTGTATGCATGTGAGAGAGAGGTTGTGTATATTTGAGAGTGTGTGTGTGCGTCTTTGAGGGGGAGAGTGAATGACTGTTGGATAAAGTGAGAGAGAGAGAAAGGGTGTATGGGCAGCCTGCATTGGGAGAGAGAGAAACACCTGTGATTGTGTCTGTCACTAAAAAGATGTGCCATGCATACTATGTAGGAGAGATGGAGTGAATATCCCCCTCTCTCACTCTCTGTGTGTGTGTGTGTGTGTGTGTGTGTTACATTCTACCTTATGCTACATGCAGGTCAGGAGCCCCTCAGTGTGTTCAGGATTTAATTAAGCATGTGACGTGCCTCTCCATGCCTGCTCCAACCCCCCCCAACAGGATCTGTGAAACAGTGTGTAGCGAGGTTGTGACATATGTCTACACACTCTCGCACACACACACACATCCACACACTCCAGCCATTCCTGTGTGACACAGCAGCCTTGACACCGAGTTAAGCTGAGCGGACAACATCTCATTTGTCCTATCTATCTCTCTCATATCTATTTTTAACGTGAACAGCAGCTAGGTGGCACAGCCGATTCCTCTCAAGTGTGTAGGTCTGCTGTGAGGGTGTGTGTGTGTGTGTGTGTGTGTGCGTTACTTTTATTTTATTCACACTGTGATTATTACGATGAAGACTAATTAAGCCTTTCTCTTACTTCTCTCTCCATTCTGGCTATTTCTCTTCTCCAGGAGGCAGTTTGGGCTTGTTATGGGCTTGACCGGAAGGAGAGAGTGACAGAGGAACAGTGATGCTACTGTTTACATAACAAGGGACTCACATATACACACACTGACACACGCACACAAACACACGCGCACACATTCTCCAATCGCCAGTCCAGTCCACACACACTCATTTAAAGACTTTGCATACACAGGCACGTATTCAAGGGACTCTGAGACTGAGTCACCACACACTCTGAGGCATCACTGAATCACACACAGGACCAAACACACACCACACTAACACTCACGCACACGCACACTGAGGAGGAGGAAGAGGAGGAGGAGGTTGGACTGTGTCGTGTTTGCTATGGGCCGACGCAGCAGCTGTTTGTGAGTGTTGGACACCTCTGTAGGGTCAGCCGAACCCTCACCCTCGCCCTCTGTCATCTCCCAGCGACCCCTCACCACACCAACATGTCTGAGCTGCGAACCAGGGGGGCTCCCCCTCCCTCTCTACCTCTCCCATTCTTATTCTCCCTGCTAGGGTGCCTGTGCCCCCTCTTCCTCTCCCTCCCTCTCTATTTGCCCTCGTCATCGGCGCAGCAGTCTGTGCCTGTCATCAACACGGCCCAGGGTCGTATCCGTGGCATCCTGACCCCCCTGTCTTCAGACCTCTTAGGGCCCGTCATCCAATACCTGGGAGTACCCTACGCAAGACCTCCCACAGGGGACCGCCGCTTCCAGCCTCCCGAGCCTCCCCTGCCCTGGCCAGGAATACGAAATGTGACACAGTTTGCACCCGTGTGCCCCCAGTCGCTGGATGAGAGGAGCATGCTGGGAGATATGATGCCGTCCTGGCTCACGGCCAACCTGGATATAGCAGCGACGTACCTCACTCACCAGGGCGAGGACTGTCTCTACCTCAATATCTACGTGCCCACTGAGGAAGGTGAGTGGACCCAAAGGTGTGCAATCACTGTCTCCCAATTTGCATGCAGGGCTGGTATTAGAATCCTAGGTTTGGAAAAAGTGGACCCTCCAAACACCCCCCCACCCCCACCCCCACCCCTGCTAGCTGAATACGCAGACACCTGTACCAATGGCCGAGAGGTTTCTGCCTTTAGAGCTGGGAAGACAGACTCACTCATGCATACTTATTGGTTTTTACACATACATGTGAGACGCACACACTGAAAAACTTACACACTCACACACACTCACACTCCTTCACCCCCCCACTACTCTTTACCAGCATACCTCCCTCCTTTCCACATACAACGTACCTACCTACTGACCTTACTAGCTACCCACCTCCCTAACTAGATAGCAACATACCCATGTTCCTACCTAGCTACCATTCTAGATACCTACCTAATTGCCAACTTCTCTATCTACCGAGCTTCAGCCCCCCCTACCTACCAGGCTGCCTTCCTAGCTAACTACCTTTTGATTTCAGACATCCATGAAGAGGGGGGTCTGCGGCCGGTGATGGTCTACGTCCACGGTGGCTCGTTCACAGAGGGCACTGGGAACATGATGGATGGCAGCGTGCTGGCAAGCTACGGCAACGTCATTGTCGTAACCCTCAACTACCGCCTAGGAGTACTCGGTAAAGTAATCTATCTTCTACAAAATCAAACTCATTTGCTAATATGAGTGTCTGTGTTTTCAGCGCAGCTGTATTTCAAAATTATGCCCCGCGCCCTCAGTCCTTTTTTTTTTTTTTTCCACCTGTTATTTCACCTATTCTGCTTTGAAGATATTAATCTTGTTAAGCAAATCGTATTCTGACAGAAACATGATATTGGTGCATTTAAGGTAGACTTTTAGAGTGCATACTGCGTACAAGTAGTAATCTCTAGTGAAGCAAAACAAATTTTAAAATGGCTGCACTTGAGTTCTCTTGTTTCTACGTTTGGGCGAGAACAATAGAATGTAATTACTGTAAAGGTGCTCTGGGACTCTGATTACAGTCATTTGCAGCACATTAGTGGGGATAGACTAAAACACTGCACTGATTAGTGGGCACACATTTTTTTTTTATTAAAAGGAAAGCAAGAGGAAGAGGATGAGATTATTTAACTTAACTCAATGACGGACTTAAAACATTTTTTTTTTGATAAAGAAATCTAATTTGGTGTTGTTTTAATTCAATCTTCCGATATGGGTTTGTCATTTTTCTTTTGTTAGATTCTGTGTATTTATTAAAGTTAGAATAGTACAAATTCACGGTATTCATGCAACTCACGGCTGGTAAATGCCACTTTCTTTCATCCACAACACACGCAAAATAATTCATCACTAATGTTTGATATTCATCATCTGGAATGTTTACAACTTCACCCTATTACAAAATGCAAAAATCCACCAGTGAGTTTTCCCCCAGAGGGCCTTGTTGTTTTTGGGTTGTTCAGTATATGCGCCTCTTGTGGAAATGAAGCCCCCCTAAATCCAATTTTTTTCCACCAGCAGCGTTGACTCAAATCCGATCCATTTTTACCTCCACGGTGATCTGACTCATTACTCTCTCAACGGCGAAAATCTGATTCCCTGTGGTTTGTCTAATTTTAGACAGCTCTGCAAAGCTCACAAGCTGAACAAATACAATTTCTAAAAATCCAGCCATTTGCCTACTGTAATTATAAATATTACAAAGCCTGAGCAGGATAGTGGGATGGTTAAAAGCCCACATTAAAACATCGTTTACTGAACCACACTGAGGGGCGTGGCTGTCCAGCAGTTTGTATACATTCATATTAAATGGAGTCAAGCGCCGTCTCGTTCCATTGGCTGGGCAGAATCATGCCCTCTCTCTCTCATTAGGAGTTGCCCACTGTATAATTATTCATATGAAAATATTAATTAAAACATACAGTATGATGTCTAACTGGTGATGCGGTCTGGCAAGATGCCATTATGTCTGACATCTTAGCTGATTTGTGAAGCAGAAAGTGCCAGATATCGTGTCGAAAAAGTGTATTTGATTCAAATGTCTGTCTGTCTGTCTTTCTTTGGCACCCTTATTTTCAATTCTATCTATTCATTGTGAATACCCAGAAAATGTTAATAGTGTATGACAGATACTGCTCTTCCATAGGGAAGGTTTTTTTTTCTTTTTTAAATTAATTTGATTGTAAATCTTTTGGACAAAGAAGGGGAGTTGAACAGACTTTTAGATGTTGGAATGTTCGACCTAAAAAGGGGTCAGGGTTCTTCACCAAATCCTTTTTGTCCCCAATTATGTATCAATTTGCTAACAATTTTACACAGATTCTAGGTAGTTGCTTAGGTAGGTATATAAAAGCGCTATTTGCTTTTTAACAACACGCACTGTTTACCACAAACCAAAGTTTTATTGACTTATTGGCTAATATTCCATTTACCAAAATATTTCAAGATTTAATGAACTCAAATGTAATACTTAAACTCAATTTTGGTGAGACTGAAAGATTAATTTGAGTTTTCAAATTTCTTAATTTATGAGTGTATAACAGAAAATGACATTGCAGTTGATGAACATGGAAGTTACAGTGTAGTTACTCATCCTGCCACAAACCATAAATGCATATGGTAAAACACACACCCTTCAAAACGTCACAATTTGAGGCGCAGGTATTCCCTTGAGGGAGGTATGTAGCTCGCTAGTTTCTTAGCCAGGCAGATAGGTCAGTAGCTAGCTGGGTTGGTAGGTGGGTAGTGAGCTAGGTAGGAAGGTAACCAGGCAGGGAGAGAGTTAGGTAACAAGCTAGGGGGGTAGCTAGGTACCTAGGTTGGTAGGAACGTATCTCGCCGGTTAGGAAGGATGTAGCTAGCTAAGTAGGGCGGTAAGTAGGTCGCTAGATAGGTAGCGACTTGGTTGGGAAGGTAGCTACATATGGAGATAAGAAGGAACGGAGTTAGGGAGGCATAGGGTGGAAGGAAGGTAGTTAAAGATGGGAGGTAAGGGATGAAAGTCAGTTTATTTGGGCAAATTAACAAAGATTTCTAAAGTGGAAACCATGTTCTTACGTTAGACTAATGTAAAAATGCCTTTCAAATGAATGATACAGGTGTTTCACTTTTTACACAGGGTGGGCCAAAGAATTATTCATCTCTAACCCTGGAGATACAACTAGTAGCTACATCTGTTGTTACCATATTGAGCTAAAAAAAGCCAATCCAACATGCTTCTTTCTGTCTTCATCTCCATCCCCTATGATCATCATCACCATCACCATCACCATCATCATCATCATCATCATCATCATCATCATCATCATCATCATCATCATCATCATCCATCCTGAGTAGCAGTGTCTTCATCAGTTGGATGTATGAGGTGAGCCCATGTATGCGCTGCACAGAATGTTTTTGGGTAATGCTACTGTAACCTGCGGGGAAACAAATAAATTGAAATATTTCTGCAAATATTACTCAGCACAATAACCGTTAATTAATTCTCAAACTGCTATAGGATTCAAACAATTTCCTATTAATATCTATTTTGCAGGAGAAAATTTCCTGACAAACTGCAGAAGTGAGCTCGGGAATGTATTATTTCAACAATATATGCTTTGTTGCTCATTATACTCTTATGTGGCAGCTTGAGGTTGATGGAAATGAGCTCCTGCAGTAACGAGATATAGTGTGGTGGAGTGAGCCGTTAGGATCCTTTGTGTTTGCTCAACACTGTCAGCAGTAATGGGAATAAGGGATACTTCCATGCATGTACGGGCTTACGTCTGTGTGTGTGTATGTATGTGTAAGTCGATTTTCACCGACATGAATATGGATGTCCCTTGTTAATTTGATCCCATTTTCCCGTAATTGTAGAGGGAGAACATCCATTTTCTCAGTTTACTCTTAAAACGGATGATAAACAAGACTCAAGTGGTGGGGATCCGGGAATGTCCACAACCAATCAATTTCCTCCGTCCTCCTGTGTGCTTGTACATCCTAAGCTGAACATTCTCTTTTCTGATTGAATCATTCTTGATCCTATTTAAAAAATCCCCTTCAGGGAATTGTATTCCATTTCTTCAACTTTCCTCTCCCTGTTTGCCTGCAGGATTTCTTAGTACAGGTGACCAGGCAGCCAAAGGGAACTACGGCTTGCTGGATCAGATCCAGGCTCTCCGCTGGGTGAAGGAGAACATCGCTGCCTTCGGCGGAGACCCGAACAGGGTCACAGTGTTTGGATCCGGTGCCGGAGCCTCTTGTGTCAGCCTGCTCACCTTGTCTCACTACTCTGAAGGTGAGGAAGTTCCATGGAAGAAAAACACCGCTGTATTGAGTTAAAGTTGCAGTGTGTAGAATGTAGGGGTATTTCTTTGAATAAATTGATTCTAACTTTCATAACTATGTTATTTTTTGGTGTATAATCAGCTGAGACTGTATTTTTTCTTTGAGTTTGTCTGGAAAAAACCCTTCATATCTACACATGAAGTGGGACCTGTCTTCCATAGGTCACAAGGTCACAAGGTCATGTTTGTACCGTCGATAATAGTCAGTTCATATTTACTCACTGGGGTTATTTTTGATTTTATAAGGCAACATAACGTTCTATCCGTTGATCATATCTAGTACAAATATGGATCATATAATCTCCCTGAGGAGCTCAATCTAGTTTGGTCTAATAGTTTATTAAACTCAGCTTTTTTTTTTCTTTTTTTTCCACAAAAAACGTTATTTATTCTGACCTAACTTCCCTTTTTATTTGAGGAGTTCAATCAGGGTATTGCTTGTACTACCTAAGGGACTAAAGGCTTTTTGGGGATACACCTTGCTGATGGGGATGAGAGCTTGGATTTGGTTAGAACAAGAAAAAGCGGCGCGACCTCCAGCCTTGCCGCAAACCAAACATGAAGACTTGACTTAAGAAACCATTTAGAGGTAAATGGGGGCATCTGTGCAGTCTTGGTGGGATTAGAAAAATTTGGAGGAAAGGGAAGGATTCAAGCTTTACAGTGCCTCCGTCTCGCGAATTTGCCGCTTTCAGGGATTATGGATCGTGTGCTTGCTCCGCCATCTCTCCTCACGCGGAGCGATCACTTGAAAGCCATCATAGAATCTTGGATAGCGCACGAGTGAGCTCATGTGTGACATAAGTTGCATCTGGAACTTTCTAGATAGATACCTCTAGATTTTGCACACTGCTCTTTTAATGCAGCACAAACATGACGATAGAAAGAAAGACTACTGGGTGCTAATGGTGGTTTCCATGTGGTTGGATCCTGTGGAAGCTAACGCATTTAGGTTAAGGAATTTTTCATCTCCAGTTGAACAAGCAGCTTTCATTTGTCGGCAGCGTCTGAATAATCCAGCCTGCCTGTGCCTCAGATAGCTAAGAGCTGTATAATTTAAAATACTTAACTCGTACCTACTTGAACCTGGTGCTCTAAGTCGTCCTTTTGAATACTGCATGTCTGTTTGGTCAGTATTTCCATGCTTCTGGAAATCCTTTGCCTTATCTTTTTATTTACAAAAAGCCCTTGAAGCATCCGCACATAGGGTTGTTTGTTCATGCGTGTGTGTGTTTTCGTGTGCATGCATGAATGTAAACATGTGGGTCTCAGAGTAAATGCTTTGTAGAACCATATTTATATTCATGTGCTCCTTCCTCAGACCTCTTCCACAGAGCCATCATCCAGAGCGGCAGCGCCTTAGCTAGTTGGGCCGTCAACTACCAGCCCAGCAAATACGCCCGGCAGCTTGGGGAGAGGGTGGGCTGTGGTATCGACGACAGCACCCAACTGGTTGCCTGCCTCCAGGGCCGGAGTTACCGCGAACTGGTGGAGCAGAATATATCGCCGGCCAAGTACCACACGGCTTTTGCCCCGGTGATTGATGGTGATGTCATACCGGATGATCCTCAGATTTTGATGGAGCAGGGAGAGTTTCTGAACTACGACGTAATGCTCGGGGTCAACCAGGGCGAGGGAGTGAAGTTTGTGGAGGGCATTGTGGATTCGGAGGACGGCGTCACGGCTGAGGACTTTGACTTTGCTGTGTCAGACTTTGTGGATAGTTTGTACGGATACCCTGAAGGCCGAGACACACTGAGAGAGAGCATAAGGTATGGATATACGGTTATGAATGTAAATACCAGTAGTTGTTGTGATGATGAATGTTTCAGGAAACATTATCTACGTTGCTGACAGTAGGCATAGTTGATATTAGGGAATTACAAACATAAAAACTAGAAACTGAAGACTGGAGTCTGGCTGAGTCCAAAGTCCAGAAAATCGACCTACTAGTACCTATAAAGTCCCTTCATTAAAATGTTGAATCTCATCTCCTAATTAGAAGAGAAACCAAACAGTGGAGCTGATGATTTGTGGTTTCACAGAGAGTAACGTACAACACTATTACTTGGCTGGGAGCAGTGTCTCCTTGAATCTTCTCTTTGTTGCCAGGCAAAAACAGAGGCGGGCCAACAATTAGTCTCAGCCTTTTACTTCCTGCAAAAGCATAACCATGAGTTTTTTATATTTCTTTTCACATTTTGCATTGATTAATCTTACAAAACATGTCATGTCTGTTAGTTAATGGTATTTAATGCTCTTTGAAGCTCTAAATTCCAATGATTCCAGTGCAAGATGGCTTCTCTAAATGACACAAATTTAACTTTGGCCTTGTCAAACATGCTAACTTTTGGTTCTCATGGTCATCTTCATAAGAACAGAAAGTAAAATAGAGATCAGTTAATTCATAGACAAGAACTGGGGAAGTGCTTGGCTTCAAAGATCACGTGATGATTCATTTCCTGAGGTAACACAAACATCTTTTTTGTTACCTCAGGAAGAGCTGTAATAATTCTGGAGAGAGCAACATTATCTTATGTTTATGCTTGTGTTTATGCAACATTTAAGCGAAGGATGTAGCTTCAGATGCTCGCTGAGACGTGAAAGGAGCATCAATCTTCTCATTTAACCTGCTAAAATATCAAACTATTTCCTTATGAATATTGGGAATATTTGAATATTGACATGTTTATGCATTGTTTTTGATATTTTTCACCACAAATACATTTTTGCAAATTTTAATAGAAATATTTCCTAGTTTTCTGGAAAGTTAAAGTGGTTTACATTCAGTTGATTAACTTTATAATTTTGAATTTAAACTTTAAAGGTTCATGTACACGGACTGGGCGGACCGTGATAATGCAGAAACTCGGCGGAAAACTCTGGTTGCGCTATTCACAGATCACCAATGGGTGGCGCCAGCAATAGCCACAGCTGACCTACACGCTCAGTATGGATCCCCCACATACTTCTATTCTTTTTACCATCACTGCCAGAGTGATGCCACGCCGCCGTGGGCTGACTCCGCCCATGGTGACGAGGTAAGATGATACATTGTTTTACAAGAAAAAGTGCTTGTAAGTGATCATGGCCTAAGTTATGACATCACATATCAGGGAGAGTTGTTCAAATATGACATTTCAGAAAAGGTAAAATAATGGGTGAGAAACCAAGAAACAACAATTCAAACTTGTATCCACACTTACGGACAACTAAGAGTCAGCGTTTCCTCTACATTGCATGTTTGTGGGAGGAAGCGGCAGAAACCTGGGGGGCCTACCACAAACGTATGAAAACGTAAACTCAGCACAAAGGCCGAGGTCCTCAGATGGATTTGAACCTAGAATCTTCTTGCAGTGACTACACTGCACTCCCTCTAGAAGAAATTACACATAAAAATTAAGTTGACCAACAATTCAAGGATTTTAGAAATCCATAAATTGAAGTTTTGGTGCTGCTCTTTAATGATGATCAAAGTGCTCCATAATTTGATCAAACATCAAACGACGGCAGCACAAAATATCTGAAATGCTCATGAAATTTATTTTACAGCAGTATTATTTTGAAGCTCCTCTTGCAGATTAACTTTTGACTGTTTAATATGCAAAAACCTTTTACTTGTCTCTTTCAGCACACTTAGTGTTTATTGCATACAGATGGTACGTGTGTGGGTGGATATAAGTTCAGATGCTGGGGATGAAGATGTGTCGAACAGAAGATGTCACTGACATAGCATATGAATCACTTTGTGGCTTCACTGGGAGTGATCCACTTATGGTTCCAGTTACTGTCAAGTGAATGGATGTAATCTATTGGCTCCAACTGTAAGCTGTCCTAAAGTGTGTGTGTGTGTGTGTGTGTGTCTGTAGGTGCCGTACGTGTTCGGCGTCCCTATGGTGGGACCCACCGATCTGTTCAACTGTAACTTCTCCAAGAACGACGTGATGCTGAGTGCTGTAGTCATGACTTACTGGACCAACTTTGCCAAGACTGGGTGAGCCATTAAAACGTACACTGATGTGAGACGCTGTTTCTTCACTTGGAAAATCCCACTGAGATCGGTTCTTTTTTTTTGAGTGGTTGAAATAAGAAATGCAAGCAAACAGAAAAAAAAACAAAGCACAGCTTCAACACAATGGTCTGTATTTTCATATATTTATTATTTATTTTATATAGAAAATGTATCATAAATCTGACACAAAGACCAGCACCAAAATGAGCAGGTCTTGATTGGACTCTTTCCTCTACAGAGATACAACAATCCTCAAATGGGCATCATAGCGACTTTTGTGATTGCTAGACGACTGGGTCAGAGCAACTAGAACTACAAGTCTTGTTGGATGAACCTGGTTGAACCTGCGGTGTTTGGTACCTACCACAGTGAAAAAAGGAAGAGCAGGTGTTGAACGGGTGACAGGGTCAAGGTCCTCAAGGTTCATTGATGTGCGTGGGAAGAGAAGGCTAGCCCATGTTGTCGGATTCTACTGAACAGCTACAGTTGCAGAAATTGCTGGGAACGTTATTGCTCATTGGCTGAGATGTTTTTGGGGCAAAAAGGTGGTCGGTGCTCCCAGAGAAATGCAATTTTCTCTCGGTTTATGCCTTTTTCAGGACAAATGGGAAGTATTTCAGAATTTGTATTGTATTGTTTGTTTGTATTTGTGTAATCGTCATTGCCGCTGCAGAACCTTCATGTTAACACGATAACTCAAAAACTATTTCACATATATATCTCAAATTTTATAACCACATAGACCTCAGTGTGAGGAAGAACTGCACTGATTTTGGGAAAGGTTTGTTGTACATTTCTGACAGTTATCATACTTTAGTCTAGCATTTAATATATCACTCATTAGGGGGAGCCTTTTTAAGATAAACACTGTTTTTCGGACATCACTTCAAATTTAATTTGGAGAGTACAATCAGGGGATTGCTTGGACAACACAGGGGATTGGGGGCCTTTAGGGGATACATGCTTTAGTTGGGGACAACAGCGTAGGCCTAGTTTATGGGTAATAAACATTAGCACAGAGTGCCGTTATCTGGAACAGCGAACAAGAACCATCAAACAAAGAATGAAAGAAAAACATGAAGGAGATAATTTGATTATCAAGCATCGTTGAGTTAATGTATCTCCACCATTTTGGAAATAATTAGGGAAATGAGTGGGCGTCAATGTGTGCAAGAGAGAGATCCGCATAAATCCACCCCTCCTGTCATGATAAGTGACATTTGTATAACAAATAAAAACATTATTTCCAGAGGTATTAGGTTTAATTTGGAGTGGAGTTGTTTCTTTTAAAGGAGAGAAGTCTGAGTGGAGTTTTCAAGCAAAAGAAATAATGAGCTCACAGTAAAGGATATGGTTTTCAATGTATTCCCTTCAAAAAGGTCTCTGATATCTGACGAGCAGACAGTACATTAGATGCAGTAATGAAGGCAGCGCCGCGGCCTCATTTTGGAAGAGGGTGCACATGGGTGCTCCTTCCTGTGAGAATCTCCACTCGACTTTTCATCTTTGGAAAGTTTCAGAACCTCTGCTCTTGAAAAATACCCTTGAGGAAAGGTAACTTTCTAAAAGAAGAACCAAAGATCGGCCACTGATAAATATTCTCTCCTTCTGGAGATCTGCACCAATCAGCCATTCCACTATATCCACCTATCTTTTATTGTAGGTCCCCCATAATTGCCACCACCCAAGCTCTGTGATGTCACTGTGCGCTCTAACACCTTCCTCTCAGAACCTGCAGGAACTTTCTCAGAAATGTGTGCTGCGGTTGCTCTTCTGTATGATTGGACAACATGGGCTGGCTTTTTCTCGTATGTGCGATAAACACTTTTCCTCCATTCTAGCTTCCATCCCTGTGCGTTTTGGGATCCATCTTTAGATTTTATTGTTTGTTTTTTAATCTTTGAATGAGTTAGCACCATCAACCTGCTAACATGCACCCCCCTGAGGTGACTGAGGTCCAATCTCATTGTTCCTAAGGCAAAGCTGAAGAATCTTTTTTTGTTTCAGTCCCCAAGCTGTCCCCAATTGTTATTGTGTAACACCCCAAAGCTGCTGTTTGGTTATCTCCTCTATCATCCCCTGGTTCTCCCCTGATCAAGTGGGAGCAATGCAACCTGGGATTGGGCTTTTCCCACTATCTAGTAAGATAAGGATAATGCTGAGTGGATGTTTCTTTCTTTCCTTTCCTCTCCTTAATGATTATAAAGTTGAATGCCGTAACGATCTAAGCTCTTTCCTTCAGAGGCTATTCAGTGTAGGGGAGTAGGCCTACATCTGTTAAAGTTGTACAAAGACCTACAAAGATCTTTATAAGAAATTTCCTGTACACATTTTTGTGTTTTAATTGTGCGACTGTTCTATTTACTGACTGCACTGAACTTTTGGTCAAGCTTGTTGTTGTTGTTGTTGTTTAAATGTGCTTATAAAAAAAAGTTGGGTTGAGCTCTCTCCCCAATGGGCCTTGGGTGCCATGACCTTGTCGCCACATAACTGCTTGTCCTTCCTTAGACCTCTTTGGTAGCTACGAACCACTGCGGGAATGTACAGAGACCTGACCAAGTTGTCTGGCCATCGCTGCCAAATATATCCCACCCACTGACAAGTGCTTATCACAAGATAATCAATATCATTCTGAGTATGGTCCGGTGCGAAAAGATCAAGCGTGACTCCAATACCTTATACCTATTAACATAGTTTTGCTGTAGCTCAGAGTGTCAGTTGATCCACTTCATTAATGATCTGCCGGTTTCTAAGAAAACGACAGATGTACTACAAAGAATGGAGATAAAAAAAAGAAGAAATTGACAATTCTCACTGATAAGAGTCAGTATTATCTGCCCACTCTGACGCGATATACAAGATAAAAGCAATTGTTTAGGTTGGACTCTCTTTCTGCGGTACTGGAAGCGAGTAATTACCAGTAATTAATCCAATCCAGGCTGGCTCCGCTGAGACCTCTCCAGATTTACAGAGACATCTGCAGACTAGACCTTGATCTAAATCACCGCGGAGCCTAGCAGTCTTCACAACATGCAGAATTAGGATGGCGCTCTCACATCATTGGACTCTGGCATTGAAAGGCATCACGTTAGCACTTTCTAGCCCCTATTGTCTGTAGTGAAAAATCACTACAGAGGCTGGAGAAGATGTCAGCTCGCACCTCAATTATCAGTGAGGAAGTTTGTCGGAAGGAACATTTCACTGGGAGGGAGGGCCGCTGAGGGTGATGGACCTCTGTGACAGCTCAATCTAACAGCTGGGGTATGTTTCTCTCTGCTGTATATTTTGTAAGCCGATACGTGAGCCTATAAATCCCAACCTGCGTGTATGTTACTGTGCTGTGAGATCTTTGTGCACTTTTCACAAGTTGTTGACTGACATATGAGCATATAGTGTCTAACAGGATGTACTTCCACTTCATTCACACCATTTTCTCTGCCAACGCCTACAAGTATCAACACATTAACATCCGTATCGGTTCCACTTTACAACTTGCCCAGACAGCCAGGGTATTTCCCCGAAATGTCCCCTTCTTGTACAAGAAATTTCTGATACAAAATAATATATGGCAGTAAAGCTCCCCCTGGTGTCAGAAATATAGAACTGATCCCCCTAAATTCAATCCAGTTCTTCCTTTGCACTAAGGTCTACGTGGGTATGAAATGAAAATGCTCCATACAATAGTTTTACATTTATGTCCAGTTAGGTGTTTTGCAAGAAAAATGCTCTCCCTAGTGAGTAAAAAATTAACTATGAGCCTAAAATACGATATGAGCAAGATATCTCCTCAAGTCGATTCATATGCACCAAATTTGGACTAAATTACACCAACGTTTAAGAAGTTACGTACTCAACACTGTGTTTTTTGTAATAAGCTTCCCCTAGTGATTATAATATGAAACCAATTTGGACTAAATCGGAGCTCACCCACTACAACGTTGTAAAATTTATCTCTGCCTTTGACCCACCCCTGAAGGGTGGCCCACCCCTGAGGGAGCAGCGGGCAAATTTCTGGGTCATGCTCAAGGACCCATGGCATGTTACGTCAGGGGCCTGGCTGGAAACCTGGTCTCACGTTTGAGGGGCGACCGCTAATCCTGCTGAGCTAAAGCACCCCCGTACATAAGAACGTCAATTTAGATCCAAACAGATAACAAACCGGATGGGTCGAGGCTCGGGTTAACACATACTTGTACTGTTGGCCACAGCGGGGGTACCTGCCTATGGATGGAAACAGATGGTCTCTGAAAGGGAACAGCTAAAAGATGAAGAAGGATTCAGTCATTAGAAAGCAAAATTAAAGAAATCTAATGGATTCTGTCTACAAGTCAGTTCAGAGATATTTTAAGATAAAACCTTTATTGTATCCTCGAATTGATTGATTGATCCGGTCAGTTATATATTTGCGACACTAGGGGGAGCTTTTTCTCCAAAAGTCCCATCCTTTCTCATCTGTTGGTCCGACGCACTAATCGAAGCGCGTAGAAGTATCTTACATTATTACATTCTGCTGTAATACACCATGTTTTACCAGCTATAAGGGGGGATTGCTTGTACAACGCAGTGGACTGGGGCATTCTAGGAATCTACCTGTGCTGTTGGGGACGACAGCGTAGGCCTGGTTCTGTTTGGAAAATCCCTGTCTACCTGTGGTACTGTTGGGCGTTGGCATAGGTTTTGTGCTTTCTGACTGCTTTTACTTTATCCGTTTATTTAACCTTTATTTAAGCAGGAAGTCTCGTTGATATTAAAAATCTCTTTTATGAGAGAGACCTGGCCATGGTAGCTGACAATCGCACATTTTAAAATGCAACAAATACAACAAAAAGGGCAAGAGAGACATGTCGCTTGCCAAATAGTGAGAACACATTTAACGTACTGCTTAGCCTCAGAATAGAAAGCACTGCAGTAATTTGATGTCACCAAATAAAGGACATTAATTATTGAGAACCACGTTATAACATAACATTGAGCTTTGTATAACTCCTTTATAAAGACAGTGTTGTTTTTAAAGTGGTACCAGACCAGAGTAACCAGTAACAAATCTCAGGCTTTGCAGCCTAGACTGAAGGGCTCATTACTCAGGAAGACACTTTGTGCATTTTAAGTAATGATTTATAACAGCTTGTTAATGATTTATTAACCTAATTAATAACCTAAATACAAACAATTCATCGAGGCTTTACCAGGATGGTCTTATTATAAAGTGGTACCGATTTTTCGTCTCTTGTGACAATACCTCACTCTGTTCAAACTGCGCCATAACTGAAATTAGAAAGGGGTATATGATGTCAACAAAGAAGAAAGATCGGCGAATAAATCACCCTTGTGCTTCTTGTCGAGCAGGAAACAAAACTTATTTTGCTTGGTACATGTTTTTCACCACTGGCTGGTTTTATGCTACTTTGATATTGATCAGAGAGAGATTTGTGCCAGCGCTTGTGAAACTGCTGGCCAACACCAGAGGAAGTCACACTCCTCGGAGGATGGGAGCCAGCTCAGCAACAGTCTGCAGCAGCTTTATTAGAAGACTCGGACATTTAGAAAAACTGGGAAGGATGAAAAAGTGGTCCTTTCAGGGACTTGGTGCGTCAGAACATTGAGGCGCTGCACTGAAATCCTTTATTTATTAAATATGAAAGTAAATCGGAGAGCGGACACTTGTTTAGTGGTTTATTTAATCATTTTTAATTGCTGTTATACTGCTTGTTTCTATTTCTAGGCTACACGAAGCAGTTCAAATATACTTATTTAGTTATATGTAGTTATATTAAATTTCTCTTTTAAACAGCAGGTATTGCCTAAGAATCCAGATTATTGCATTCTTTCTTTAATACATAATTTACACTAGCCATAAAATTATAACCACTGGCCTAGTATTGTGTAGGTTCCCTTTTGCTACTGAAACAGCTCTGACCTATGGAGACATGGGCTCCTTAAGACCCTGAAGGCAGTGGGATCTGGCACCGTCTGGTAGCAGCAGATCCTTCAAGCTGTTAGGTCCGAGCCTCCATGGATCAGACTATTATTGTTTGTCTGGCACATCCCACGGATGCTTGATTGGATTCAGACGCGGAATTGGAAGCCAAATCAAGATTCGGAACTATTTTTGCAGTGTGACAAAGCACATTATCCCTCACTGCCTGAAGGGCATACATTTTGCATGAAGGGGTGTTCTTGGTGGGCAACAAATTTTTAGGTAGGCGTTATGTTTCAAAGTAGCATCCACATGAAAGACAGCTTTTGGAGCTTTTGGAGCCTGGTGGACGGGGTCTGAATTCTGTCTTAATTCTCTATTCTATTGAATTGGACCACATGAGCTAGTCTTCCCCTCTGAGCCTTGGGTGTCTCTGACCGAGTGCAAATCAATTTGGTTCTATTTGTGTACGTAGCACCAAATCACGACACATTATCTTAGGGCAATTTCCAAAATGAGCTTGGCCTCTTTGTTCTACAGGGATCCAAAAATTCCCACATGAGCAACAACATGGAGACAGCGGTGAGATGAAAATGTCTTTTAACAAGCAGACAACGGACCTAGTCCTAGTCAGAGCAGGGACACCTGACAGAACCTACAGTTCTAGAGCTGCTCTGATCCAGTCGTCTAGCCAATGAAATGTTGTCCCTCTTGAAAGTTGTTCACATACTTCCATCCTGCCATTTTTCCTTCTGCAAACACATCAACTCCGAGAACAAATACACCCTGTGCACCTTCTTCCTAATATATCACACCGGCTGACAAGCACCACTGTGAGGAGATAATCATTGCATTGAGCTCACATGTTTGTGGTTGTAATGTTGTGGCTGATCAGTGTTTAAAACAACCCTGCAAATTTCATTTGGAGAAAAGAAATCCTCATTGTGTTCCTTCTTCGCAGTGACCCGAATCAGCCGGTACCTCAAGACACCAAGTTCATCCACACTAAACCGAACCGCTTTGAGGAGGTGGCCTGGTCTAAGTACACCCCGAAGGAGCAGCTGTACCTTCATATCGGCCTGAAGCCCCGTGTCAGAGACCACTACCGTGCAACGAAGATCTCCTTCTGGCTCCAGCTGGTCCCTCACCTCCATCATGTGAATGAACTCCTCCAGTCGGTGTCCTCCTTCACCCACAGTCCCTCCCCACAGGACGACACTCCTTACTCCTACACCAAGCGTCTGGCCAAAGCTTGGCCGCCTAGCAGCACCCGCCACCCTGGCTCACAAGGAGGTACTCCACAGCCCCCAGAGGCTGCTGTGGGCCAGGGTGGAGGGGAGAACGGGGTTCGTGTCCCTAACGAGGACTACTCAACCGAACTTTCAGTGACCATCGCCGTGGGGGCATCGCTGCTGTTTCTGAACATCCTGGCGTTCGCCGCTCTGCTCTACAAGAAAGACAAGAGGCGCATGGAGCATCGTCGACCGCGCCCTCTTCCTCCCCCGAGACGAGACATCACAGCTGCAGATGTCGCCGCCCACCTGCAGGGGGAGGGGCTGATGTCATTACAGGTGAGTCATTTATATTTAGTACGTGTGTGTGTGTGTGTGTTTTGATGCTCGTACATGTGTGAGTTGTGTCCAAACGCTTCAATTCTATCTAAATCTAATCTAAAATCAGGGCGGTACGTTAGCACAGAGGGTCTTACAGTTGCCCCTACTAGACCTTTCTGTGTGGTATTTGCATGTTCTCCCTTTGTTTGAGTTGGTTTCTCTCTGGGGTCTCCCGCTTCCCCTCACATTTCAAAAACATGCAATTTAAGGAAATTGGTAACTTTAGATTGTCCGTAGGCGTGAATGGTGTAAATAGAGTAGACCAATTCACGTCTAATTGAACGAATGGTCGTTGATCTCTCTATTTGTCAGCACTGTGACTTTTCCAAGTTGTATCCCGCTTTTTCCACAATGCTGACAAGAGAGAGGTTCCAGCCCCTCTCTGAACCCTGAGCAGAAAAAGAATCAACGTTCCCTCAGAGGGTTAGGAGTCACCGTAGAAGCACAGTTTTAACTGACAATAATCATCACTTCATGTCAGACTGGACAGTCAAACACGTTTTTAGTGGCCTGAATCTCATTTTTACTGTTTTATACTTGATTATGCATAATTTAGGCATGACATCACACACAAAATAGACATTTTTCATTGATCTAAAAAAGACTTCAATTCCTTTCACGAAATCCATAATAAAGAAATTACACATGCAGAAAAGATGGAATAAAAGTCCGATAGTAGCAAAGATTCAGGCTTTCCCATGGGTATTGAACGTGTCATCAACGTTCAAGCAGATTGCAGCAACCATCTTGGGAATCACCATGACCACAGAAGTGGGAAACAAGCTTCCAAAGCAGATGGCCTCCTACTTCTAGTTAACAGGCAGAGTTATCGCAGCTTTTTATCAATCTATAAAATGTTCACAGCTTACTTAATGAATTAGTTATAAACCATTTATAAACCCCTTCATAAGGTCGGTGTCTTTGTTCAATGGTGCAGGGTATTATTTATTTAATTATTTTGTGATGAGTCTGAGTTTGAGGTCAAGCCTTCATCACACTTCCTCTTCTCCAACCCTGTCAGGTCAAACAGCTGGAGTGCGACGCTGCATCGGCGGACGAGAGGAATAATGCTCACCACCATCACACTCTGGACACGCTGGACGCCCTCGACGGTTTGGACACCCAGGACATCTACAGCACGCTGGACACAGTGCGCCTCACCTGCCCGCCTGACTACACCCTCACCCTACGCCGTTCACCTGACGATGTACCCCTCATGACCTCTCTGACCCCTGGGTCGCTGCCTGTAACACCCGGGTCGCACCCTGTTACCCCGGCAACACCGATGACTCCCATGACACCCGGATCAGTAGTGGGAATGAGGATGGGCCACCCACACCAGGGATACACCCACCATAGCCCATATAGTAACACACACTTGCCACACACACACATCTCCACGCACACACACTCAACTACGCGTGTATAACCGCTGCAACATGTTTGCACATACAGGGACATAACTACCACACACACACTATCACACACTCATACACATGCGCACACACACACGCACACAGACACACAACACACACACACACACACACACACACACACACACACACACACACACACACACACACCGGAAACAAAGACTTAAATACCTCTTTCTAATTACCCTGCAGGATTGTTACAAAAGGAAAGAGAGAGAGGGGGAGAGAGAGAGAGAGACGGTTTCAGTATCAGGAGAAAGAGACAGACAGCTGTGTGTTGCATGTCCGGGTCCCGAAGACAGACGGGATCCTGGGAGATGCAGTTCTATGCATCATTCGCCGATAACGTGGAAGATGATGAGCCATCCGTGAAACATCTCAAACATGCTTTGGATATTAAATCTCCTACTTTTTTTAAAGACAAGGAGAAGTGGAAGAGGAAGAGGAAGAGGAAGACATCTCCGACTGTGCCTGTGCTGCAAAGCCAGGCAGAGCAGGGACTGAGCTGAGCTGATGTAGATGCAGGACTGAGCTAAGAGGTACCACACACAGACTGCTGATGTCAACTTGAACAACCTGAGAAATGTGAATGTAGCATTTTTTTCCGTTTAAAAGATCAAACGGCCCTATCTGCCAAGGATCAAATTAAGGTGAGGAGAAAATGACTAAAATTTCACCGAGTGATGGATGTAAACAGGGAGGGAGGATAAAGAGCGATTAAAAAAACACAATTAGCTGAAGGAAAGTTTAGTGGGAAGGAGATGAGGGACTTGAGAAAGTGAGATAGAGTGATAAGAAAAACACAGAAAGAGACAGAAAATAGCCTCAGAAGAAGAAGAAGAAGAAGAAGAAGAAGAGGGGGCCTCTGAAGTGCTGTCAGATGTAATGAGGAATCACTCTAACCAGCTACGTGTTCAAACCTTGTAAATAGAACTGAAAGAAACAGATGATATATTATGATTTAGAGCATTTACCTGCTCTTGCATTAGAACATGAAACTTATTTAACCACATTATTGCTTTCATTTCAAATATTGCTATATTATTCTTATTGTGTAGATGTCCTGAAGCCAGGCTGGTTGTCTGTCTATCTCACCCACTGTAGTATGTACACAGTACCTTTATTTAAAGGCTATATTTGCTATGCACAGATATTTCAATAATTCTTAATTAAATGTGTAATATAGATACTCGTTTTAGTAGGTAGTGGGCTTCTGTTTTTACTCCATCCTGTCTTTTTGTTTGAAGATCACATCATGAGCTTGTACTGTGTAGATAATGCAATATTGGTTTGATGATTGAGCACCAGCCAAAAACCATAATAACCCTTGACCTCTGAACCCAACCCCTTCCTATTCTCCTCTCCCCCTTGAGCCTGAAATTCATCTTAAAGGCCTCACCGTAAATGTTCTAATAAACACAACTTAAATTAATTTGTATTCAGACAAATATTGAAGACCCTACCGTAAATGTTCTAATAAACACAACTTCAATTAATTTCTATTCAGACAAATATTGAAGACCCTACCGTAAATGTTCTAATAAACACAACTTAAATGAATTTCTACACAGACAGACGATGAAGGCCTTACCGTAAATGTTCTAATAAACACAACTTCAATTAATTTCTATTCAAATGAAGGCTGAAGAGTTTACCGTAAATGCTCTAATAACCGCGACTTAAATTAATGTTTCTTTGTAGAGATTGGGATGGTTATGATTCAGGGGGTCTTCAGTCACAGCAGTGTCTCCTTGGAGAACATTTAATAAGATGGCTTTTAGACCATAAACAGATATATTATTATGTTATCATATGGCATAATTATATACGAGGTATTAAATATGATCGGATGGGTCTTAAATATGCTGATGTTGATTCAATGCTACTTTCACCGTGATTTTCAAAATCTGAGTTAATTCATTTACTTTGCAAGTAACTGGCATCCCGATATTCCTTATTATATATCATATATTATGCTATTATGGTTTTAAGATTAAATACTATTTGCCTTAAGAATGTCTTAAAATGTCTAACTTTAACATTGACTTGCAGAACCTTTAGAAACCCATTAAGTCCAAGAAGACTAAAAATAAAAGCTTCTCTGTATTTGTCTAATTATGGGAATTTCAGTGCTTTGAAGCCTTTGGTTTATCATTCTAATTCTGCTGCAGTTGTCCCACTCTAAGGCACCAAGCAGATGAATCTGGGCAAGGTGCATTTAATCAAAATCGTCATTTCTTCTATCTTAAACCAAGAATTGTTGAAGCTTAAAATCTTCCCAGTGTTGGAGAAGCAGTCTTGAGTAAAAGGTGGATTTTTCTGTCCTCATTTTAAAGCCTAGAGTTTATTTAATTAATGGTAACTTAACCCCTTAAAACCCGTTCTACCCAACAGACCAATGATTGGACTTCAGCATAGCATTTGTATTTTATTTATCAATGCACAATGCTTGATATGGATTAAACACCGGGTTTATTTCATAGCTAACGGTGGTATTTAGCCAAAATACAATTTTCTTTTTTGCAAATTTGTCATTGTCCATACACGCCAAATGGAGAGTGGTCCATTTGGACCACTCTGTTTAGAATAATATGAAATTTGGGGTATTTCTATCGAATCTAAAGTGGTAGTTATGAAAGAGTTTCTGAGCAAATGAACGGTTTTGTTAATATATTGATTATATCAATATATAATCAATATAGAAATATTGGCATTTTTGGTGTTTATTCCCAGATTGCTGACACATAACAACAGATGAAATGTTACACCGGGTAGTTGTGGAGCTACAGTATTTAAGACAATTGGGCTTGTAATTCAGGCAAAACCTGAACCCCTCAATAGAGAATTAGTTGAATTGACTTAATCCAGATGTTTCAACAATTTCCTCCACACAGAGTTATGTTGGATACAATTCAATGACATGATTAAAATGAAAAATAACGCACCTACCTGCAACCAGCATGACTGTTTTGGGAAAATGCGGCATTATGGGTGTTCAGCTAACTAAAGGGAGCAACATGAATTTAATATAATGTGTTTTAATTTGCTTTACTTAGCTGTGTTTAGTTATTCTCTTCTCCACGAATGAATCTGGGACAGAATTCATTTGCTGTTTCGATTGTGTGATTCACTCCAAACGGTAAAGCCGTGTCAAAGCAATCATAATTTCTTGGTTTAACAACTCTCACCTACTAAAATGGGATATGTTGAAAAGACTAACACGTATATGTTAATTTAAATGTATACACTTTATTACATTTATTGAATTTAAAGTAGCCAACTGATCAAACTCTTTTCTGTTTCATTTCCTCTTTATATATTAAATCTTCAAAACTTAAAGGCTTCAACCCCAAAACTTTGACCCTCCTGTTTTATCCTCACCCAAACCTGTCCCCCCCCCCCCCCCATCCCGCTCCCCAGTCATCAAAACCTGTGTGACTACTTAATCTCCTCTCACCCTAAGTAACTTCTTCATGAGAGATTTGAGTTAATTGTCAAAAGAGAAAACGAGAAAAATGAAAACCTGAAGGCAAGCGAAGAGCATTTAACGGTTGTGCTTGATTGACTGAATACTTTGTTCTTTCATATGGGTTTACGGACTCAGTGGATGGCTGGATTGTGTCGAGCATTAAAACATTTCTGCTGCATTTTTGAAAATAAAATTATCAGTATTTTACAATTTATGAGCATTTTCAATGTCTTGTAATTGAAATGTGTTCATTCAGAATATTGATAGTCGTGTTCAGAATCTAAGAGGACGAATACGTGCCAGGCATAATAACCGGAGTAAAAGTGTTCTGAGTGGACGAGGATCTCTTTTATCTGGGATCTAGGGGTTCGGTTATTAAAAATGGACATTCCCACTAAATTGGTGGGATAAATACTGATCCTGTTCAGCAACAAAATAAACACAAATATTACCTTTTTGCTGAGAAATGGATGATAAGACACCTCCCCCATGATTATATGCTGAATATCGAGCCGTGGCCGGGAGAGACTTTAATTAGCTGAGGTTGAAGACTGCAGGCATGAGAGGGAGCTTCCTGCACCTTTAAAGCTCAATAATCTCACCTATGCAGAAATGAAAATATCTGCTTCATGCAAACTTATTTGCTGATTCATTTATTTTGGCAAGGAGCAGTGAAGGACTATAGTTTAAAGCCACATTATGTAAAACCACATCCTTTCATTTTTGCATTTTGGTTTTGCATATTGTGATACATTCAAATTAAAAGCTCATTTAAAAAAAAAAGTTAAACTTTGAACCTTGAGATGCTGGTAAGCCTTTATCTTTGTAAATTCACTGCTCAAAGAACCCTTGAGTCACACACTGGATCTCGATGAACGCGGTATTCAAGGGGAACATCTTTATCCATATGCGTTGTGTGAGTCGCTGAGAACAAATAGACGTAAGAACGATCAGGGGGACCAGGAGATCCTTGAAGGCTGGATGGAAAACCAGAGTGAAAAACTGATCCAACTGGTGTGACTTTCATCGGGACGACTCATAAGGAGGCTCAGTGGTGTGTTTGAGACCCTACTGGCAGTCCTGACGTTTGGGTGCGCTCCTGGTGAGAGGGTGGTCGGTGACCTGGGGGATCGCCTCCTAGACCTGGATCCAGACATGAGTGCGCTCCTGGACAGGATGTGATGCTACTTGATGATGTCTGATGCAGCATCACTTAAGGTTACAGAGGTCCTCGGGTGGATTCAGGTCTGGTGAACACGAGAACCAGTCAATGGCAACAATACCATCATCTTCCAGGAACTGCCTACAAACTCTGGTCACAGGATAGCGGGCTTTGACCTGCACCAGGAGGAGCCCAGGGTCCACTACACCCGTGTGAGGTCTGACAGTGGGTCTGAAGATTTCACCCTGGTACCTCACTGCAGACGGGGTACTGTTGGCTAACATGTGGACGTCTGTGAGATCCTCAAAGGATCTTTCTCCCCAGGCCTTGACTGACCCACCGCCAAACCGGTTCTGCTGGCTGATATTTCAGGCAGCAAGACGTCCACCGCCGCGTCTCTAGACTCTTTCATGTCTGTCACATGAGCTCAGAGTGAATCTGCTCTCACTTGTGAAGAGGACGGGACACCGACGGACAACGTCCCATCAAATGCTAATCCAGCTGCATGGTGCTGGGCTGTGAGCCCAGGTCCTGACAGAGGACGTCGGACCCTCATGCCATCGTCACAGAGTCCGTTTCTGACAGTTTGGTCAGAAACATGTACACCAGTAGCTACTGGAAGTCATTTTGTAGGATTCTGGCCTTGCTCCTCCTCTTCCTCCCAACACAAAAAAGCAGATACCGGTGCTGCTGCTGGATCCTTGTCCTTCTACGGTCCTGTCCAGCACTTCACGAGAGAGACAGCAAACCCACATACGGCAGCAAATATGGATGAGGAGAGAGAAATAGTTCTGCTGCCACAACCTGCAGAACCATTCCATTTTTGAGGGCATGTCCTGTTCCCGTCTCTCTTGTCCACCCGTTGTCTTTCATTTGAACCCAAGTAGCTGAAACGGATCCAAACCTGCTTACTCCTCCTAAACGGACAGATCCAGGTCCCAGAAGCGTCATTCACTCTATGTTTGAGTGTGATGATTAAGCCTCCCTCTAACCTTTGAGCAGTGTATTATGAAAACTACAACAGAAAGAGCTTGCAGGCGGTTAAGGGATTTTTACAATTTTTGGGTAATGGACTTATTGATTTCTTGTCCAAAAAGAGAAGAATGAAACCATGTCTAAACACTTGCTAGGAAGCAGTAATTTACTTTAGCTCCTTACGCTGCTTCCAGCCTCTACGCTAAGCCCAAAATAATCTGCAGCTGCGGCTACCGCTTCATATTTATACAACTGGTATCCATCTTCTAATGAACTATTCTCAGCAATAAAGTGAGTAAGCTTACCACAATGTTATCTTAAGCTTTCTTCCTGTACCGGGCTGAAGGCACTATTCTGCAGCAAAACAGTGCGATATGACTATAAATCATCATGGAACTAGCAGAACCTGCCAGCTGGCCGAGGAGGCCCTGTGAGATGTGAAGGAACCAAATTCATGGCGGACTTCCAGACCGGATTGATGTCTCCTGCTCAGTGTACCTGCTCTAATCCCATTAACCAGATATAAGTGCAGTTCATTTGATTTATGACAGGCAGCACATTAGAAAAAGGCAACGCCGAGTCATGACCAGGTGTCGTGTAGTTCGCTGTCAACATGTGCAGAGAGCGAACCCGAGGAGGGAGAATGTCACCAGCTAAAAATCACTCCAGCACTTCAATTCGCTATTTTTTAATTTACTATTTTCTACGTAATCAAAAGTTACTTGGTGGAGGGAGATTATTTCCCCCTTAGTTCTTGAAATTTGTTTTATGTATGTTGTTGTTTTTTTCTTTAGTGGGAGCCAAGCAGCTGGGAAAATGATACGTAAATAAGATATGTGGACATTGAAACAACTTCAGTCAAACTAATTCTCATAGTCAAACCCCTCATAATTGGGATTTTATTAGTTTGTGCAGTTTTTTTTTAACCGTGCAAAACACTAGATTTGAATGAAAATATGATATAATATATCCCAGCCAAGGTTCCAGTGTGTGTGTGAATAGAACTCCCCTAGTGGACACATATGGTATTTTGCAGCCCAAATCCCTCTCTGTTCCTATTCTACTGGCACATTTTGTGTCCACTGACTCTCCATCCGGGCCAAATGGAGAATCTTCACGATCCTATCCAACATGAAATGCACTTTGTGGGTTTTCTAGCGAATTTGATGTTGTGGTTATGAACATTTTCTGAGCAAATTCATGAATTGTTTTGTTTCATGGTGTCACTGTTATACATTATAAACTGATGTTATGGCCTTTTTATCCAAAGAAAAAAAAAAAAATAAAAAATCACGTGAGGATAGGAAAATTGCTATATTTTATGTTTAATCACATATTACTCACACATATTATATTCTATTCTAATTCTTACCCGTGCATAGACACCAGGGTTATGCACATACACTTGATGGCTGTGGAGCTAATCTTTAAGTTTATCTGGGTATGTCCTTCAGGCGAGGCAATGAGAAGAAGACAAGGTTCATACATACGTCAGAGATATCGTGATGCCATTCACATCTCTCATTTATTCTTTTTTTAGAATGTTTCTTTCTTTCTTTCTTATTATTTTCCTTGTGCTGCAGCCGACAAATGACTTAACGGAGGTAACGTTCGCTTGAAGGGTGAGACTGAAAGAGAGTCACGACACGCTCTGAATGAAACATTTGAACGGATAGTTTGTTTAAACCAGGACAGACGGAGATATGAGAGCCATCTGACGCTTCTAGTTAAACGCTTAACCTTTTCCTGTGTCCCAAATCTCATCTTTCCCTCACCTGATATTTAAGGTGACTAATAATTAACGGTTTAATACAGATTAAAGGGATCAAACTTATTATTTAGGACATAAAAAGCAAAGAAGTGTCAGCTTTTGCCCGGATGAATGAGCCGGGCCTGAGAAGTCCGCCCTGAGGGGCTTTAGAGCTCCTCAGTCCAAACCCGGATCTTGCTGCTTCCTGGGATTGTGGACTGAGTTCTTGCCTCCATGGAGTTTATTTGGAAAGAAATCTCCAGTTTACCTCTCAACCTCGTAAGACGAACCTTCTTCATGCTTACTTTCTCGGATGGCAAGGTCTAGAGGTCCACCTGTCCAGGTGTCCACCCAGGGGATTCAACTCGGCATGTGAGTGACACCCGCACAGTTCAGAGTTCTCGCCCCCCGCTGCTCACATTTCCTCCATGGTGGCAGGATGCAAGTGGCTCCAGGTCCGATTAAAAAAAAAAGTTGGGAAAAAGGAAGGAGGCGGGTGGCAGGAGGCGTACGTTCTCTGATGGCGGTGTTTCACGCTCAGTTGTTTTTTATGGGGCTATTTGGCACAACTTTCACCTCATAGGGAGCTGGTGTGTAAAATAAGTCGCAATCAGGAGCTCCTTCGTGATATGCCACTAAAATTTACATACTGCACCTTTAATGCTGCCTGCCTCAGGCTGGATTGAAATGTTTTTAGACTGGATGTGATGGTACTACACTCCCTTTCTGCTATGTAGCCGAGACAGGGACGATGGAGGGTGTCAAATTTAGGTCGGTTGTGAGTTTATCATCTGGGTTCTGATGGTGTGTGATGTTTTTTTTTGTGTGAACTCACTTTATGCACTATGGTCGGCAAAGTAAGCTAAATATGGAAGAACATACAATAGCCTAGCATGTTAGCATGGATCATTTAGGTCTATCCAAAAATCTGTCCGAAGTCCTGAGCTGGAAAGGCAAAATTCCGCAGAGTCTAAGTCTAAGAGCCACAATCTTGCTCCATTTAATGCTAACGTTAATGAGAGACTTTTGGAATCTCACTGCTCAATGTTGCATCCCATCGTCTGAAAGACAGTGACAATGTCAACTCCTCCTGCGCTCTTCTTTCTGCGGCGCCGAGGGAACAATCAGGGACGGCAGGAGATAGATAAAACTAAAAAAAAGAAGAGTAGTGGAGCAAGGAAATATTAAAAAAAGAAGGAATGGAAGGAGTGGAAGCCCGATGAATAATAATGTGAGATGGAGAGCTAATGAGATAATGGAGAGGAGAGTAAATAGAGGATGCAGCGACGGCGGAGAGAAGAATAGAGGGGAGGAGGGTTAGAGATAAGGGGGATGCATTAAGGAAAGGGACACATCGTGCCTGGGTGTTTACTAGCTGGCTGGTTCATTGTACTTAATCACTGCTGCCAAGACACACACTCACACAGACACACACACACAAGCCCACGCACACACTCACACAGACACACACACACAAGCCCACGCACACACTCACACACACACACACAAGCCCACACGCACACACTCACACACACACACATATACACACCCACACACACACACACACACACACACACACACACACACACACACACACGCTTTGAACGTAAACCTTTTTTGCATGTTTACTAATAAGGATACACACACACTGCAAATGTTCATGCATGCCTGCTTCATAGTAACTCAATACAAACTACTGCACACACACACACACACACACACACACACACACACACACACACACACACACACACACACACACACACACACAAACACACGGATACAGACACACACACACACACACACACAAACACACACACACACAAACACACACACACACACACACACACACACACACAAACACACACACACACACACTCACACACACACACACGAAAACACACTCACAAACACACAGATACACACACACACACACACACACACACAAACACATGCACACAAACACGAACACACACAAACCCACACGCACACATACACAGATATACAAACACGAACACACACACATACACATGAACACACACACACCCACACACTCAAACACTCACACACACACAGACAGATACACACACACACAAACACACACACACAAACACACACACACCCACACGCATACACACAAACACAAACACACACAAACACATACACACACATACACACACACACACTGCATGCTTCATAGCAACTTGAGTCACTGAATCATTGTCTCTGCTGCCTTCATCACTCTTTTCCCTCTCACTATTCCACTGTCCTCTTATCTGTTCACGCCTCCTCCTCTACCTTTATTTCTTTCTTTTCTCCTCATATCACAATCTTTTACCCTCATTCCCCCCTCGTCTGTATTCCCTCTTATCTAATAACCTTGAGATGATCTTCAGAGCGTCATTGCAGTCGAGCATGTGAGGTCACAGCGTCTCCAGTCTCTCTCTCTCTCGCTCTCTCTCTCTCTCTCTCTCTTTCTCTCTCTCTCCCTCTTCCACTCTTCTCTCTTCATCTGCTGCCCTTCGCCTCTCTCACTCTCCACCCATCTCCACTGCACTTTACTATTTTCATTTTTTTTGGCTCTCCTCCCGTCTGATCTGCCACATCCCTCCTCCTCCTCCCCCTCTCCCTCTCTTTTTCCATCTCACACACATTTTCTTTCCTCCTCTACTAGCTTCTATCTTTTCCTCATCTGGCCCTGATATCATCTCATCACTCCTCTCCTCCTCTTTCCTCCCCTCTTCTCTCTCTCTCATCCCCCCCTCCTCTTTCTACCCAACTCATTTGCTTCCCTCGTTGCTCTTTTCGTCCCTGTTTTCTCTCCTCGTCTGAGAAGGTGTGAGCAGAAGTGATGCGGTGCTCCTTTGTCTGCGTCTGAGTGTGTTCGGGCTTGTTTGTGGCCGTGTCTGGGTTTTTTCGTGTGGGTGTCTGGTAGTCGGGATGTTCCACGCCTCACTGTCTCTCAAGCAGCAAGAGCCTCGCAGTGTTTTCGCTCTCTAATTAATAAAGCGTGGGATGCTCTAATCTGTTTACTGCTCGGCTGTCTCACCGCCTCTTTAACAATCTGTCTCACTTGCTCCCCTGCGGAGCTGTCTGCGTACCTGTTCATCCCGATGAAACATCCCCCTGGCTCTGTCTCACCCCTCTAATGCCTGTCTCTCTCTCTCTGACTGCCCTTCGCCCGACTCCTCGCTGTGGGAGAAATGTTACATTATTCACTCTGGTGCTCTTCATCAAGGAGGGAGACAAACAGCAGCAACTACAGACTTGATCCAGCTGAGGTCAGCATTGTTCCTGATAAATGAAGAGCAAGAAAACAAACCTTAAAAAAGAGAATTAGGACCAAGTTTCACCTTTGACCCACGGGTGGCATTAATACAGACGTTCTTTACTCGAGTAGAAGTTCAGTTCTTTGTGTGAAAAATGACTCTGCTGCTGATTCAACGCTTTTACTCAAATACACTGGAAAAAGAACAGACTCAGAGTTTAAAAGTGAAATGTAATAGTATAAAAGAAAACATCAAGGGGAAAGTAGTGTTATACAAATAAAAAAGAGCAGTATGAAAGTAATAAAAGATTTGTGTGAAGGTGAGAAAAAGAATAGAATGTAAGTGAAAAAGCGTTTATCCACTGCCGCTGTGACCGCCGCAGATCCTTGGTGTCGACGCGATAACTCCAAAACCGTATCAAGGATCATTTTTATAGTTTTGTACCCACATAGACTTTAGTGCGAGGAAAAACTGGAGTGTTTTAGGGAAAGTTAAGTTGGACATTTCTGAAACTAGGGGGAGCTTTATCTCTTCATTTGTCAGTCCATAATTTCTCCACCCGATTTAGTCCAGATTTGCTGCATATGGAATGACTCGAGGTGATCGATCTTGTATGGATCGTGATTTACTCTAGTAGTTCACATTTTACTCGCTAGGGGGAGCTTTTCATGAAAAATACAGTTTTTCGGACACAGCTTCCTAACAATTGGCTCTTTCCAGTCCAAACTTGTTGTGATGAATCAACTCGAGCAGATCTATCTAGTAAATATCATATTTTACTCTATTAGTTCATATTTGACTCACCAGGGGGGAGCTTGTAAGGGAAATCAAAAACACTGTTTTCCAGACGTAACGTTCATTTCCAAACTTTAAACCCCCATGGAATTTAGTGCAAGGAAGAACTGGAATGATTTTTGAAAAAGGTCGGTTGTATATTTCTCACACTAGGGGGAGCCTTACATCCAAAACTGTTTGGTTGAGTGTTTCTGAATGGTGGGTCAGATTTAGTCTATATTTGGAGCATATGAATAGACACGAAGAGATCTATCTGCTTTATTACAGAGTTTACCCATATTTTAATCTAATAGTTCATATTATGCTCCCTTTATTTTACTGAAATACTGTGGAACTAACTTCATATTTAATCTTAGGGGTACAATCAGGGGGGTTGCTTGTACAATGAAGGGGATTGGGGACTTTCTAGGATATACCCTTGCTGGGAATGATGACAGCGTAGGTCTTGGTATGTGATCACATATGTTATAGTTCCCAGAATACATAGAAATGTTTTTTTTTATCTCATTCAGTTATACAACAGCTTTTGTTCTACAAATGATCTGGTTACAGGATAATCCTTCTAAATATTTCGGCCGTCTTTCTGAACCATCATTTCTTCTGCTTTGTGTGTTATGTGCCTCCGGTGGTGCATCAAGGTTCAAATCAGTTTTGGCAGAAGGCCACAGGAACATTTTTTGAAGCAGTCACATCTGCTGGATAAGAGAAAAAGCACATTTTCTACAAAATGTAAACAGATTGTCCACTGAGATGTTAAATACTGCCCCCCGCTACTCTTTGTGTTTGCAACATTCCCGGGCTTTCCCGCTGCTTGAAAGAATTGTTTGTGTTTGTGTGGATGTGTGTCATTCACAGGCACCATCGCTATCTGCTGTGTGTCAGTGTGTGTATGTATGTGTGTATGTATGTGTGTAAGTGTGTGCTTGTGTATGTGTGTTTGTGTGTGTGTGTGTGTGTATGTGTATGTGTGTGGGTATGTATGTGTGTATGTATGTGTGTAAGTGTGTGCTTGTGTATGTGTGTTTGTGTGTGTGTGTGTGTATGTGTGTGGGTATGTATGTGTGTATGTATGTGTGTAAGTGTGTGCTTGTGTGTGTGTGTTTGTGTGTGTGTGCTTGTGTCAGTGTGTGTGTGTATGTGTGTGTGTGTGTGTGTGTGTGTGTATGAATGTGTGTATGTATGTGTGTAAGTGTGTGCTTGTGCATGTGTGTTTTTTTGTGTATGTGTGTGTGTGTGTGTGTGTGTGTGTGCGTGCATGTGTGTGTGTGGGTATGTGTTTGGGCATTTTCTTCAAGAAGAGACACAGTGTGATGGACAAAAGAAAGTAGAGTGTGTTTGTGTGTGTGAGTGTGTGTGTGTGCATGTGTGTGTCTGTGTGTTGTCGTTGGCATGGCATATCGCTCAGGCAGGAAGGAAGTATGGCTTTTCAGCTGTGACTTTCTTCACTGCAAAAACACACACACACACGCACTTATGCACACGCACACACAAACATGCACACACACCCTGCTTGTTCTCTGTAGGCAAAAACTAGCCTCATTTATTTTTTCACTAAGTTAAGTTCTGTCAGTTCTCACGCTGCCCTCGTCTAATTGGTGTTGCAGCCTGACCTCCGGTGTCACACTGATGCCCAGTCTGCTCCAGGTTGGTTGGGCTGCTTGTGTTTGTTTAAGAAACGTTCACATCTCTCTAAGCCCACTGGGCCTTATTTAGTACTTCTATCATTTATGCTGCTATATTTGTAATGAGATTACTTTCTGGGTGTTATGAATGAATGCAAAACAACACATTCTTATTGTCCATGCTATTTTATCATGCCGCGATTTGTGCTTCCTGTTTTGTGGATTTAGAGAAAGCGTTATGCGTGATATGCTGAGGGAGGAATTGTGTTATTGCATGAGGAAGTCTGGGTTGACAGCAAAGTATGTTAGAGTCCTCCAAGACATGCGTGAGGGCAGTATGAAAGTAGTGAGGTTCTCCGTAAGAGTTCGAAATACGTTCCGATGGAAGTGGGACTGAATCAAGGATCGCTACTGGGCGCCTTTCTTGTTTGCTATGGCTGACAGATGAGGTCAGGCAGGAGTCTCTGTGGACTATGATGTTCACACACGACACTGTGATCTGTAGCGAGAGCAGGGAGCAGTAGGAGGAAAACCTGGAGAGGTTGAGGTATGCACTGGAGAGAAGAGGAATGAAGGTCAGTCGCAGCAAGACAGAATTTATGTGTGTCAATGAAAGGGAGGCAGGTGCAACGGTGAGAATGCAAGGAGTAGAGGTAAAGAAGGTGCAGGAGTTTAAGTCCTTAGGGTCCACTGTTCAGGGCAACCTGGAATGTGGAAAAGATGTGAAAAAGCGAGTGCAGGCAGGTTGTAGTGGGTCGAGAAGAGTTTCAGGAGTTATCTGTGACAGAAATGTAACAGAAGGAGTGAAGGGAAAGGTTTGGAAGCTGGTAGTCAGAGCAGCTCTGCTGTGTGGTTTAGAGAGGGCAGCTCTAACCAAGAACAGGAAGAAGAGTTGAAGGTGTTCAGACATTCTCTGGGAGTGACGAGGATGGACAGGATTAGAAATGAGCACTTAAGAGGGACAGCATAGGTTAGACGTCCTGAACTAGAATAGAGAGAGGCCAGGATGAGATGGTTTGGACACGTGTAATGGAGGGATAGTGGATCTATGGTAGAATGATGCTGGAGATGGAGCCGCTAGGCAGGAGAAAAAGAGAAAGACCAAAGAAGAAGAAGAAAAAGAAGAAGTTTGGCTCAAGTTTCCTGCATCCTTTGTGTGTTTTTCCTCTCAGACACACTGGTGGTGTTTAGGTTGAGTGCAAGTCTGGCCAGGCCGGTCTGTTAGAATAATAATGCGTTTTATTTATGAGTATCTTTCAAGGACAGCTCACAAAAAACACAGCAAAGTCGACAAACACAACACAAACAATCAGCAATGTATCAAAATCAACGATATATCAGAGTCGTAGTTCAGTTCCTTCAGTTATTTATTATCCCAGATGAGGAACTTGGCCCGCGTTCAGGAGCACAAGATAAGAAAACAACACAGGAGGCAAGAAGAGTACTGAAAGGAAGTGCTCCTCAAGATGAAAAATACTATACAACATTAAAACACAGAATGTTTTCTCAACACACAATATACTCAGAAGGCATAAAAACCAGCCGTCAAGGTAATGCAAGAATGAAATATGCAAATCTTTGCAGTGTTAATTCATGTGCAAAACGTACGAGCTCCTCACCTTATCTTCAAGGCAGAGCCCAGCCACCCTACACAGGAAGTTCACTTCAGCCCCTTCTTCCACAGTCTCATTCTTTTAGTCACTACCCTAAAGCTTGTGATCATAGATCGACTGGTAAATACAGAGATTTACATCATGACTCAATGTTCTCTTCACCAGGATGGACCAATGGATACTCATCCATTGGTCCATTGGACATCATCCCCAAACACTGGAAACAATCAATCATACCTGTCGCCCCCCCCGCATAAATCCTTAAAGGTCAACAATGACTTCAGGCCTGTGGCTCTAACATTTATTGTCATTAAGTGTTCTGAGAGGAGGATGTTGTCGTTAATCAGGAAGGATGTAGTTGAACTTTAAAACCCTTTTCAGTTTGCCTCTGAGCAGCACAGATGATACATTTAATAATCAAACACCTCCAAGACCCAAAAGCTACGCGCGTGTGCGTCGTTTGTTGATTTCAGCTCTGCATTCAATCCATGCAGCCACGCCTGATTAACAGCGGACAGAAACGGGGATGGTTCTTCTACCTCTTGGCTTACCACTCTCAGCGGCTCAGGGTAATCGGCGTCTTCTTTATTCTATTTTATCCCCCCTAATTTTGTGTTTTTATATCTCCTGTAATGTTTTAGTGTTTTTTTAGAATTGTATTCTCTGTATTTATTATTTCATGGCTTTATTGCGTCATGTTTATGAAGCACTTTGTAGAGTAAAGGTTCTATATAAATAAAGTGATTATTAGTATCGTTATTATTATTAATTCATCCATTCTCGGAGTAGCTCCATTACACAGTGAAAGCAACCCGTCGGTCCGACGCTCAGAATTAGCGGACTGTGTGCAGCGGTGTAGCAACAACCACCTGGTGTTGAATGTTGGTAAGACCGAGGACAAGGTGTTTGTCTGCCCATCACCCAGGTCTGCTGCTACGAATATCTCGGGATCCACTTTGACAGAGTCGTAAATGTCTCATCTGGAAGACCTATGTTGGAACTCTCTGCTCCAAACTCCAACAGCGTATGTACTTTCTACGCAGACTCAATGTCTACGGAGTGGAGCGGGAGGTCATGCTGCAGTTCTACCGGGCTGTACTTTAGAGTATCATTAGATTGGGCATTACAGCCTGGTAGGGCAGCTTGACAGTGCAGTTGAGGTTCAGGCTTCTCGTCTGATGAAGACTGCCATGAAGATCATGCGGGTTAAAAACCATCTATCCCTGTGATCCCATGTGATCTACGAGCAGTCTGCTACCAGATAAGTTCCGAAGATCCTGTACGACCCAACTTACATTCTCTACCTAGAGTTCCAGGTCCTACCTTCTGGTATAAGTATAATAATAATAATAATAATAATAATAATAATAATAATAAAAATAACAATAATTTTACGTATGAGCTACTGTCAGGGTAATGAACAAACTGAAAAGGATAGTTTTAAAAGGTGAATTTTCCGTTTCTTAGAAGTATGAAGAAAGCCAATATAACTTATCTTGAGTATGAAGGAGTTCCAGAGGCAGGGGCCAACATGGCTGAAGGGTCTAAACTATTTGGGGGGCCGTATTGAGTCTGGAGGAGGATGCGAGGGTGTGAGAGGGTGAGCAGATGTGACGGACATCAGAGAGATGCGGAGCTGCCAGATTGTGGCGTCTCGTCTTGAAAGGTAGAGGCAGAATCTTGAGATCAATAGACTAACAGAGATCCACAGGAGTCGCTGATGACGGGAGTAATACGTTCCATGGAAGGGGTTCTGGTGACGATACAGGCGCCAGAGTTCTGAACCAACAGTAGTTTATGAAGGAGTTAGTGAGGAAGCGCGGAGAGGATCGAGTTGCGGTGTTAAAGGAGACAGCGAATGAGAAAACCAGAGATGCTAGATGTAAAGGACGAGGAAGGCGACTGATCTTTCCCAGACCTGAAGACAGACTGACATTATTGATAGAAGTGCTGCCTTTTAAACATTTATAGCCAGACATATGTAGGTGTCTAGTTCAATGTAGATTCATTAAGTGATAAGAGGAAACATGAATAAACATGACTTCACTGGATGTGATGAAGATTACATGCACGGAATAAGACATTATATCTCTCCTTGGCGCGGCAGCAGAGAATCCACACAATGGTATTCTGTTCATTCTAGTCGAACGAGCTGTGTTCGCATTTTAAGCCCCCACTGTTCAATCCTTGTTTTTATTATTCAGTTTTAGTTTTACAGATGGTTCACATTCATATCTACTACAGTGGCCTGCATCAGGAACAAAAACAACCCTCACACTTCCAGGACTTCCAAGAATATTTATGATACTGCTTTGGGGGCTGAAAAACACTTCATTGGTTTTACGGCGCTGATGGTGTTGGCCGATGGTGATGATGAGGAGAGCACAAAAAGCCTAGAGGATTCCCATCTGACTGTTGTCACTCATGACAAAAGGCCATGAATGAGATAATTATCCGGTCCAAGGACCGCATATTGACCACATGTAAACAACAGTACCCTGACTGCTCTTAGGTACCAGGACGAAGTCCTCAAACTCACGGTCGGACCTCATGGTGGTGCAGGGGACCCTGGGTTCCTCCTGATGCCCGGCCTCAGTTGGCCAGACTGTATGAGCCACGAATGAATCTAATCTGCCTCAGACATAACTTACTAGCTCACATTCGGTGCGTCTTTAGTTTCAAAGCCTTGTGTTTATTTGCCTCCTCATTCATGGAAGCCGGACTTTACCCTAGTCTTCCTCTACCTCTCTCTACGCAGGAGACCTTTCTGTTGCCTGCACTAAATGCATTTGCTCATTATCCATCCAGGATGTGGAGCTGCTGCGGCCCCAGATGTCTCAGTGACAGCACTCTTCTAGACAAATGGCTCTGCTTATCCAGTCCGGTCATGTAGGAGTAGATGAGACAAACAGAATCACTTTGCCAGCGAGCCGGGTTCTGAACTGTCCGTGTGCTGTTCCCAGGGACCGATGTTCTGGGTCTGCTGAGACTCATGCCCAACTTTATCTGCCCTGCTGCAGACCCACATACAGGTATCCACATTCCTGTGTGAGTGGTTGCTTATTTTTTTGTGTACGTGCATGGCTTTGTGAGGGTGTGTGTGTGTGTGTGTGTGTGTTATAAAGCAGACCCAGGTGTTTCTGGGAAATGTGATGTAACACTTGAAGAGAACAGCTGGGAGGGATAGATAACTACATGGATGTGTGTGTGTCTACGCAGATTCCTCCAAGACTCGCTGCAGACTAGTCTGCAGCGAGTCTTGGAGGAATCTGCGTAGACACACACATCCATGTAGTTATGTATTTTTATTGGAGGACTGTTATTGTGGTCCTAGATAAGCTGATTATAAATTCCTCTTTGACCTTGAGATGAATGGCCCTCAGCTGCTGCAGGGAACCTCAAGTAGAGCTGACAGGGATCAATCCACAAGCTGTCTGATCACAGTTCTATCTACAAAAGGACCCGAATCCAGACCCAAAGAAGGATAAAGTCACGGTTCCTGCAGCTAGTTACAAAAACTTTTTCTTGTTTTCCTTTGAGAAGATGATCGCAATGAAACAAAAATGACCCAAAGGTTTGGTAGTATTAGTCAAAACAATGTTTTTGTGCTCTTAAAGCTCATAAATAAATCAAGTCATAACATCTAAATGTTAAAAATATCACTTTTGATTAACCACTCCAGTCCAGTTCTTACTGGTATTCCAGATATTATGCACTCATGCTGTTGCATTGAAACCCCTTGAGCTTGATTTAAAATTCTACTGGAGAGCAGCAGACTTCCAGCGGGTGGTCATGCTGGAGCTCATGGCACCCTGGGAGGAATGGATAGAAGAAGACCTGAGCAAAACTTTCTGAACTGGTGGAGGACCTACAGTTGGGCTTGGCTGCACATTGAATTCGGGACAAGGGGTTTTACAGGAAAATCGTTTAGCAAAGCTTACAACATCCTGGGCAACACTAGTGAATGCGAAAGAAGAGGCCTCAGCTAAGCCTCAAAGGCAAACGCTTCTTGAACATAAGCTGGGAACTGATCACTCCGGGTCAGGTCTCTTGGGTCACTCTTTCTCAAATGGGGCTACATGTACCGCTTGAGGTACCTAGGAATTCTGCAGAGACTTCTTTTTACTGTTAGTATGAACAGTATTAAAAAAATCCCCTGAAGAAGTTAAGTCCAAAAAACTCAAGAGCTGCATCATAAACCGGTTCCAGGCAGATGAACCCCAGCAAGACCTGATCAGTATCGAACCTATTCAATCCCATCATCACTCAAAAAAGGCTATTTTTTAGAAGCTTGATGCTCGTAGGCCTCACCAGTAGCATAATCTTCCAAACTCAAAAGAAATTCCAGAAAACGTGAGGAAGAAGATGATTGAACACATTGGGCTGGAAAGGGTTAGAAAGCTTCCAGGGTTCCGTGACTCCACAGATCCTCAGTGACACACATTATCTCCGCATGGACATGACTTTGAACAACAGTCAATCTTTACTAAGGTGGATGACCTTCCAAAATTCCTCCAAGAGCACGGCGAAGGCTCCTTCAGAAGGCCGCTAATGATCCAGAGAAAACACCCAAGGAACTGTAGGCCTCTCTCACCTCATTAAAGGTCAGACTTCATGGTTAAACTATTCACAAGACACTTGTGGGAACAAAATGGCATCATGGGAAAATAGTGAGAATAAAGCCTCTGCTAATCCACAAAAATAACGTCTCTTTGGAATCTTACCGCAACACACCTTGAGGATGTTCGGACTCCTTTGGAGGATATTCTCTGGGTTTGAAAGTTGAACTGCTCAGAAGGATCCCACCCCCCCCCAGAAAACAAAACAAAACAAAAACAAACAAACCAAAAACATGAAACAACACTTTACACCAGCAGTCAAACATAAAGGTGGCAGTGAAGAGTTGGGGATGATTTGCTGCTTCAGGATGAGGACATCTTAAATCAGAGAAACATCTATTCTAATCTCTTTTCTCATACAAGAAAATTCTGCCGGAGAATGTCGGGTCATCACTCTGTGATTGGAAACCGGGGCGCAATTGGTGTCATGGAGCAAGCCGGTAATCCCCAACAGATGAGTAAATCCACCGCTGAATGGTTTTAAAGTAGTTGGATTCAGTTTTGGGGTAAAGGTCTGCACTGAAGCCCGTTGAGAATTTGGCGGGACTTGAAAAAGGCAGTTCATGCTCACAAACCCTCCAGTGTGGCATCACTAAAGAATCTGTGTAAAGAAGAGCGGGTCAAAGTTCCACCAGAGTGAAGTTCTTGCTGCTTAAGGTGGGGGCCATTACTATTTCACACTGGTGATTTAGGTATGGTAACCTTGCCTGATTGAATTGAACTCTTGTTTTGAACTCAGGTTGATTTTGTCTCAGAGAAATATTTTAGTTTGAGAAACCAAAAAATAAATTAAAACATTTGCTAAAACATTGGATTTTAATTTCTGCTGGGATGGGAATATGAAATATATAACGCCAGTGCACATCTGTCTTGATGTTCTGCTTGAGCTCATGTTGTTTTTAGGAGAGGTTTGTAAATGTTTGTTATTTTCAGACCAATAAGTTGGAGGTAGATTCTCCTGATGCACTTTTGCATTCATGAAACCTTCAAACATATTGATGCCAGGTCAGTAAACTTCTCGGAATTTAATATCTTCCTCTCGGTGGCTACAAAAATGAGAAATATGCTCCAGACAGCTTTGGAGAGTTCAGCTTTTGTTGACACTGTTTGGAGGGAATCTGTATTCCACTCTTCGGTGTTGATGTTCATGCTGATATGAGTTCCTGCCGGTGCACCAGAATACTAATAGTGCAACCAAACAGGGTGAAGCTGCCATTCCTCTACTAGAGACAAGGTGACACTCGTCTGGAGTCGAGCTTCAGTCTGTGATCCGGCAGACGAGGCAGTGTCTAGTTGTTTAGTGGAGTCATTTTAAACCTCTGCAATATTTAACTCTTCTTCATCTCGCACATAAGCAGGCCTGTCTATGACTGCAGGGTGAGAGATACAGAGCAGAAGAGATTTTCTTTCATGTAGAAGCGGGAGTGGGTGTGAAAGAAACCTGAAAACTTAAAAAGGCACTTTCTCTTTATCTATCTTTCTGTGTGTGGGTTTATCTAAGTGTCTAGGGGTAATGGTTTCTTTACAGATGTCAAGGGTCAGATCCTGCCGTCCTCTCCTGCAGAGGTCAAACTCATATTATCCGTGGTCTTTGATGTTGAGTTGGCCTCCTCCCACTCCCTCACCTCCTCCTGTTACCTCTGCTACAGTACACCAGGAGAAGAGAAATCTCTCTCCTCCAGGTTTGCAGCCCTCCTCCCTCCCTGGTTCTGTTTTGTTATTGCGTTTCCATTCTCTCTGTCTGGCTCGCCTGCTTTACTGTCTGGTTGTTGCTTCACCCCCTCCTCTCTTGAGCTCCTCAGATGGTTTCAGGGACACAGTAATCCTCCCCGTGTCCTGGTCCATGTTTGCTCAAAGGGACTCAGAACTGAAAGCTCCTTTTGTAAAACCTGTTGTGTAAATTGTCTGCTGGAGTTCAATAATCGTCTGTCAGCCAACACCTAGCAGAATGTTTCACCTGTGCACACCAGAGCTCGCTGCATGGCCAGATGTTTCAGACGGCTCTACTGTCTCTCTCCATGCTTCAACCTTTTGCACAAAAAGTAACATTTTGTTCTGGTTTGGCCATTTACTAACATGACAACAGGGATTTGGGTGCCGGAAAATGCATATTTATAACCCCAAAAGTCGTGGCTATTATGGAATCATCATGGAAACATTTTCAAATCTTATACCCACATGGACATTAGTACGAGGAAGAACTGAATTGACTTTTGGGATAGGTCGGTTTTATATTTCCGACAAAAGGGGAGCCTTATCTTCAAAAGTTTTCGGGCCATGATTTCTTAACCGTTAGTCGGATTTAGTCCAAATTGATCGCACACGAATCGAGTCGAAGAGATCTATGTTGTTTATATCGTACCTTAATCTTCTTCTTCCTCATCTTTCAACTGTTCCCTTGTGGGGTCGCCACAGCAGATCATCTGTTTCCATCCTAAGGCCGTAACCCTGCCAAGAAGCAGTACCGGTGATGGTAATTGTTATCCAGAGCGCCAACCGATCCGGTTTGCAATCAGTTTCGTGTTCCACATGTTGATGTGATGTAGCTTTTACGCCAGATGCCCATCCTGACCAAAGCCACTTATTTATCCGGGTTTGGGACTAGCACTAGAAGGACACTGGATTTTGACCTTTTTTAGGCTGGGTTATGTCCGAAAACTTGTTTTCATAAAATGACCCCTTAAGTATTAAAGTATGAAGTATTAGAGTAAAATATGACACATTCATTATAGATCTCCTCCAGTCAATTCATATTCACCAAAGTAGAACTAAATCGGACCCAGAGTTAGGAAGTTATGTCAAAAAGTGTTAAACTTTTTTAAAATTTCAAACTTTTATTGTACAATGCAGGGTATTGGGGACTTTTTGGAGATTTATCCTTACTAAATACCCATCGTAGGCCGTCGTTTTTTTGTGTTTTTGTTGTTTCCTTCATCAATCTATGTGCACTAGGATTGTTTTCACGATGTTTTTGTACGAACAGGGAAGCATAGATAGCACAAATGTTGTCATGAATAAAAACAAACACACACGGACCCACAAAAAGTTGAGTGGGCGGCAGTGCAGATGTGTCGCTGCCAGCAGAGACGGGACATGGGTGTCAAACAGGTGTGTTCTGGCAAGTGTGTATCCATAAGAGTAATGGTGGGTTCCCTGTGTGTGTGCGTGTGTGTGTGTGTATGTGTGTGTGTGTGTGTGTGTGTGTGTGTGTGTGTGTGTGTCACAGTCAGTCTCGGGGCGTCCTTTCTTTACTGGAGGCTATGTTTTTAGTTTTACCTCTGACATTGGTGCCTCTCAAAGAACAAACCACCTCCCAATAAACCCCTAACTACGCTGTTTGTGCAGCATGTGTGTCCCAGCATGCAACTGGCTCAGTGTCACAGTACACTAATGTGTGCACACATGTGGAAATGTATGCACACATATGAAGGGTACTTATAAAAAGATCCAAACCAAAAACAAACCTCTATTTATACACCGCGTATGTGATGCTTGCAAAAAGGGTTGCAGCAATGGAGCAGCCGTGAGTCTGGGTCTGGGAATGTGGCTCTTCCTGCAGCCAGAGAGCATCACTTACCTCTGCTTTTCTACTTCTCAAGCATTCTTGTCGCGTAGAACTCTAGTTTCAGACCCGGGGTTGATTTGATATTCTCTGGTCGGAGGAACATTTATTCAATATCCCTCCACCGGCATTCTTCTTGCAGCAATCAATGGCCTGCATGGAATAATCATCTTCCACGTTCAGAGTGGTGGAATCTGAAGCTGAAGTCAAAAACCTGCTCCATCAGCAAAAAATGTAACTGCATTATTCTAGCTGGAGGAGCTTTTAAACGTATCAAGATTATACCTCATAGTATATATTTTTTGCAGATGAGCATTTCCTCCTCCTGCATAAACGGAACTCCGCTACTGAATAATTTATAACAGGGGTCAATAATTCACAGCAACACCAGAGATCATGGAGTGTAGAATTATGATTCCACGCATTGTTGATATCACTTTAACGTAATTACATGTGAGCAGGATGTCTCTATTAATGCCATAGATACCCTGAATCCTCATGTCTCGCTGCTTCTGCGGCACCACAGGACCTGCTCTTATTAAATTCTAGCCCTCTGACATGTAGTTTATGGAACGGCTCTGGCTGTAACCTTGGCCTGGTTTGATGCACGTCAACTTTCCTCCAGATGGTTTCCAGGATCTGGTCCTTCAGGAACAGGGAGCGATCTGAGAAGACATGACAGTTTAAGCAATGTCATTTTATGAACGAGGCCTACGCTGTCGTCCCCGACATCAAGCGTCTACGTTCTAATATAACTTCAGGCTAACTTCAAAGTGAAAGTATTTCCGGTTGCTACTTTCTGTAACATAAATGTATCTAAATTATTCCAAAAATATTGATAAAACCTTTCAGAATTTACTTTTAGTATAATATATTCATTATTCATCTTTTGCTTTTATTCCAAAAATACTATATTTCATCATAAACAATTTACATGAATATAATAATGTTTGTTTAAACCAAGCCACAAAAATCCAACAATCCATTGTTCGTCCAGTGCCGGTCCCAAGCCCGGATAAATGGGGAAGGTTGGGTCAGGAAGGGCATCCGGCGTAAAACCCAACATGTGGAACATAAAAACTGATTCCAAACCGAATGGGTCGGGGCTCGGGTTAACACATACCATCACTGGTACTGATAGCCAGAAGGGTACCAGCCTGTGGAGGGAAACCACTGTTGCGGCCCCACAAGGGAATAGCCAAAAGACGATGAAGATAATTCAGCTCGTTTAAGAAACTTAGTGTTTAAAGAACTGAAAAAACCTCTTGGACAAGAGGTGAAACGTTCTCAAGCCAAAACAGAACTCTGATCCGAATCCAAAGTGGCTTTGGATTCAACTCACATGGATTACCATGACCTGGATGAACGAGAATCGACACAGACCCTGTTTGTGTTACAAAGTGATTGAGCACATGTCGATGTTTGATAATCAACATAAGACATTAGCAGTGGATGACATTTACAGCTGCAGAGATTGGACTTCTTTTCTGCTGTTAAGTGTTAACCAACATCTCACTCAGGCACAGAGGATCTGACCTCTCCTCAAGATGTTCCGTGACTCTGGACCACAGACCTGGAACACAGGTTTAACAGATTATCAAAATGTTCATATTCAAGAGTGCAAACTAATGGTGCTGAATGGGCTCATCAGTTTTCTAGCAGTACTAACAATGAACATTCCTGCAGTTCTGTAACACACACTCAACAGAATCTTATAAGCTTCACAGCGGGGTCACGAAAGGGGTCTCTTATCTTCTCCATTATTATATACACTCTTAAAATCACCATGACCACGTATCTACCAAAACCATAGTTAATGAATTAACAACTACATAGGTTGTCTTTTTTTATACCTATATTAGCATTGAGACCTGCTCAACAAAGGCTAGAATCTACTCAACAATATTTAACAAACTGTTTACAATCTTCACAACATGGCTAACAAATACTGAACAAATACATGAAGAGTAAAGGAGAGAAGACAAATCTTCACCTCTTTCAATTAGCTCTACTTATGAAACGATTATTGATATCTTACATATCATGTAGTGACCTTATCGGATAAATGTCCTGCATACAGTAATTGACTTTATTCCTTTCAGTGGTTTATTACAGCTTCATAGGTTGACTGATATTTACCGGTACCTAACTTTTTCTTTCTCCACTCTAACTAAGGATGTCAGTTTTTACATTCCCTAGCCTGATTCTCAGTGCATGAGGAGGGGTAGGTTCAATTCCCATCACGAAAGGAACGATGGCACCAATCCCCTGCTGGTACAGTACCGTTATTATAACGTATATGCCGACAGCATCGGTACCACTACCAGCTAACATTATGATACCATCCTCCTCATCACAGTTATCAAATTAAACACACATTTATGTAGGCATATTTGTTTGTATGCATTCATTTCCATTTGTCATTTATAGTTTATTTCATTACTTAGAATTTGTTAATTGATTAATTTAAGTGTATTTTCCCCTGAATTTTATGACTGATTGTGGATAATTATGAACCTTACTATGTTGACCTTGCTTTATGGAACTAAATCAAGTGAATATTAAGTCAGAAATGCTAGAAGTCACAGGAAAAAGTCTGGCTAAGAGAACCGGATAGCTTTATGGCACAAAATCCACTTATTCTACTGGTCTGGTGGGAGTGAGGGGTTTAATACCTCCAGTAGATGCTGCTACATAGAGAGTTGGCAGTTGGTCATGCATAACTAATGAGCGTGGGTGTGAGTTTTCAAGAGTTGTCAGGGACAGAGTGGTCTTGATTGTCTGAGGGGTCATCGTGTGACACTAGGCAACGCTTTCTCTCCAAAAGTTTTCTGGACGTCATTTCTCAACCGTTGGTGTGATTTAGTACGTATTTGGGTCATATGAATCCTCTGCAGGAGATCTAATTATCTTAATTCAAATGTGTTTTACTCAAGTAGGTCATATTTACTCACCAAGGGGAGCTTTTTATGAAACACAATTCTGCGAAGATAACCTCCTCAATTGAACCAAAACTTGGTCCATATGAATGAAGTCATAGTGAATGACTGAATGAGAGAAAGAGTTGGGGTCTGGATGATTTACTCCTCTCCTATACACACACAGTCACAAACACATCCATGCTACCCAAATGAGGAAATGTATCATCTAGACGCCGAAAAACATCGATGCAGAAGCAGAGTTGAGAATTCATACAGCGGTTCTCGGGGTAAATACGTATCCTGGCACATTTTGACGTGAGTGTAAAGAAATCTGTGACATTTCCTAGTGGGTATACGGCGTACAGATGTGTATCAGGCGGACTGCACCCCTGACTCCAACCAAATATTATTCTCTTTGTTATTGGTGTGCTGAGAAGCAGTTTGTTTTCTGAGATCCGTTTTCCATTCATATCCATCTCCCGGCTCAAAACATCAGTCAGATCATCAGAGGTTGTAACTGAGGTACATACTGTAGTGTCATCTGCGTACGTTGCTAATTTAGCGTCTTTTAGTGCTAAATATAAAAAAAATGCTTGTTCTGTTTTGTGACTGGCTGTAGATTTGAACACATGACGTGTCTCTAAGTGTCCGTATCTGTACGTCCGCAGATTCTAGCATCGGTCGCTGTTGGTTTATAAATCTCTTCTCGGGCTACTTCCTATTTAACTGTTTCCAAACATCGGTAAAAAACCTAAAGTCATGTGGTTTACGCTCTCAAAATATTTCACAGATGACAAATGAGTAACTGGAACTGGCAGAACTTGTTACCATGCTTGAGTTTCTATCTGTCATACAATATAGTATTTGTATTTTCTCATTTTTGAGTTCTCGTACTCTCTCATTTAAGTGTATTTACGTCGAACATGTGTTTTATGTTAATTATTGAGGCAGTTTCTGTGTGGCTATCCTGGACAGCTGACTCTCGGAAAAGAGATTTTTAATCTCGATGAGGATTACATCTGGTAAAACCAGGGATATAATAAAAAAAAGAAAAGGTTATAGTTGTAAATCCTTGTTAAAAAATAAGATACATAAGAGGGCCGAAGCAACTCCCCTGAGGAACACCACAGTCCACTGCCGTGCTATGTCAACAGCTCGCATTAAGGAGAACCTCTGTGATCCAGGTATTCGCTAAATAGATTTCCATCCAAGCAGCTGCAGATGGTTTGAACCCGTAACCCTTTTCTAGAAGAAGCTTCTGGTCATCAACATCAAATCCTGCTGTAACATCGTACGGGACAGCTGCTCTTATCATCTTGTTGTCCAGATCTCTGCAGCAGCCGTCCGTCATCTGCATTACAGCTCTGCATGTGGAGTGTCCCTCTCTGTAAACACGCTGCAAGGTCCTGAAACAAGGTTTTCTTGTAGTTGGTCAAATACTGCCTTCTCAAAGATAGTACTTAGTGCCGGTAACAAACGTATTTCAGGCTTTTATTTTGTGTGTGAAAAATTTGGCGTGCAATTTGAATAAGTTGTTCATCTTTTCCTGGATGCGACAATCATGCAGGAAAATGGCATGTTAACTGAATTTCTCCACTGTTTTCTACTTCTTTTTCCCCGAACTGAAAATTGCATGTATAAAAAACTGCACGCAAATAAATAATATAATGTTTATATATATATATATATATATATTATGACGACACAGATATATTTTCAATCAGATGGACCTAAGTAGAAAGATTGTAGGAAACAGTCGTAATGACAGACAGGAAGTCAATTCCAGTGAATCAGCCTTCGCTCTAGCGTCACCTTTTAACCCTAACGTGTGAACTTTGACCTGAAGTAACCACATGTTGACATGAGGGAAGTTCTTTACACCTTAGGATGCGTCCAGGTCAAAGATGGCTCACATTTCATGAAGAGAGAAGACAGCAGGAACGAGTCGTAGGAGAAATAGGGATTTATTTATTTATTTATGCGTTTTTGTTTTTGTTTTTTTGATCTTATACATTTCCACATTATTAATATGAACCCTCAAAATCAAATATAACTATAAAAAAGAGGGATAAACCCTATTTTTATTGTCTGTGTCATGTGATTAATCTTACCTCACTTTCTAAACCTTGCTTTTAATGTAATCACTCAAATAATTTTCACTTTCTTTGGGTTTTGTTTTAAAGGTGCCTTCAAGTTGAAGAAACAGGTTGTGGCCAGGACTTTCTTCCCAATTATGATAATGTATCCTCTGTTGAGCACATACAGTATAACACAGTGAAATGATTTCCCTGCCTTTGAACCATCCCTTAGGGAGCAGTGGGCGGCCCCCTTTGAAGCGCCCGGGGGGCTAGGGTTTCAGGGTCTCGCTCAAGGAGCCTACGACAAGTAGACCCTGATGGGACTCCTAACGGCTACCCTCTGATCTTGGGCCGCTCCAGCCACGGAGCTCCAGCCGCCCCATTATATTATTTAGTGTACCCCGAAGCTTTTTTCCCATCCCTATTTTTTCTGCCTACCTGAAGAGAATAATATTGATTCTTTTTCCTTTGATGTGGTCTGACATAATCCCTCAGTTTAGAGTGTTTAGAGTATTCCCTATCAACAACTGCAGCTTTACTAGTCAGTAGTAGTAATAGTAATAGTTTCCTACCAGGTGTGTCAGTACCTGGTAGAAACTCATTAAGAAACCATTATAGAGCTTCATCCGGTTCCTTTCTTATTATACAAAGATAAGATCCTGACATCCTGTAAGAAAGCATCCTGAGGAAATCTTCTGTGTGACCCCTTTGTGCACAACTTTTAATTTAGCTTCAGGTACATTAGTTTTTATTTCTTCAGTCACAACTACATTGTTGTCAATAAAACCATCAGGACTGATACGGCCCTGGTATGAAAATGAACATCAGTTATGGTAATTTTACACATACTATACGTTGGGCGTTACGGTAATTTCCCCCTCGTTTGATAATAAATCAGCTTGACATTTTCAGTTTTTCTTTAAAATTTCCTTTTTATGGCAACGTGTATCGAAATTGTTGACAGGATTCGCTTTTACACCATGAAAATGCATAAGATACCATTTATCATTTTCTGACTAATATCATTTTGTTCCTGATGAAGAAACATGATGAAGCTATTAAGTCATTAGAACTGTTGAATTGATAACCTTCAGTGACTATATGTAAAAACGTGCACCTAGGGAAGTTATACACAAACAATCAAAGATGAAGCTGTACTTTTCTTAACATTTAAAGGGTTTGTGACGTTTGTGTTACCATGGTTACCATCGCCAGCCTTTTTTTTAAGGGGAAAGTTGATGGTTGAGCCTCATGTCGATGTCGTCGGTTTATGACGCCTTGCCGAACCTGGTCCTCATCTGATGACCTGAGACTCAGTGACTGGATGTCACATGACCTAGGAATGATTTTCCAGTGTATTTTTCGATCTTTGTACTGAGCGGTGGAGTTTTTCAGAAGTACCAAAGTTTTCTATTACAAGTATTGTAATGACCAGGTTCACGCAAAGCGTCATAAACCCACTGGCCCATCAGCTTTCCCCTCAAACAGAGGCTGGAGATGGTAACCATGGTAACACAAACGTCACAAACCCTTTAAATGTGAAGAAAAGCGCAGCTTCATCTTTGATTGTTTACTTATATCTTCCCGAAGTACACATTTTTAGATTTTTAGACTGTTTAGTAACTTAGTAACTTCATCATCTTACTTTTTCATGAAAAAAATGATATTGGTATTGAATTTAAATTTTTCGGGCTCATATTAATAATGTGGAAATGTATAAGATCAAAAAACAAAAACAAAAAAAAACCGCATAAATAAATAAATAAATCCCTGTTTCTCCTACGACTCGTTCCTGCTGTCTTCTCTCCTCATGAAATGCGAGCCGTCTTTCGACCTGGACGCATCCTAAGGTGTAAAGAACTTCCCTCATGTCAACATGTGGTTACTTCAGGTCAAAGTTCACACGTTAGGGTTAAAAGGTGACGCTAGAGCGAAGGCTGATTCACTGGAAGCGACTTCCTGTCTGTCATTATGACTGTTTCCTACAATCGTTCTACTTAGGTCCATCTGATTGAAAATATATCTGTGTCGTCATTCACTCATAATAGTTTGACAGCATTTACAATCAAACAAATTCAGGTTAGAAAAATCCAGTTTGCTCCAATCCTAAATTCAGTGATCCAACTGAGGAAGTCGTGTTCCTCTTCAGAAATTTTGCCTTTTTTTCCTTATTTTTACACAACGCTAAAAGAAAAACACTGAACCTCTTACAGGAATAAAATAAAAATCAACATAGAGTGAGCGCAAGTAGAGATTAAACTAGGCCTCTGCTGTCGGCAAGGGGTATATCCCTGGAAAGCCCCCAATCCACTGCGTTGTACAAACAATCTCACTGATTGAATTCTTCAAATAAAATGTGACGTTCTGTCAGAAAAACAGTGGGTTTTTTTGAAAAAAAAGAGAAAAAAAAGCCCCCTTCGAGAAGAAAGTATGAACAATACAAGTAATATATGATACGTACAACAAATATCTCCTGGAGTTTATATGTCGATTCATACATACCAAATATGATGAAAGTACGGCCCTGAAAATGCATGGAGGTAAAGCGCCCCCTAGTGTGGGAAATATACAACCAACCTTTAACAAAATCAATCCAGTTCTTGCTCGCACTAAGGTCTATGTGTGTATGAAATTTGAAAATAATCTATGCAATACTGTATTTTTTCAGGTCAGATGTTACTCATCAACAAGTTTATGCGCAGACGATCCACTCTCCCGTTCATAAGGTGGAGAAAATACTTCGGTGAGATAGTTGCCGACCACCGACAAGCGCCCGGAAGAAGAATACGACAAAGAGGGCATGTGCGGAAGTGACTTTTCCCCCATCTAAATGTCCAAATATGTTAAACTATATCAAAGCTTCGATGAGTAAATCACTCTCCGATGCAGACGCAAAATGCGTCGCGGCGCTGAAAAAACTTAGCAGATCATTACGTCATGACGCTGGGCATGCGCAGATATAACTCAAAGAGAAAGATTTCTGATACAGCGTTTACATGCAGCGACTGGCTATCGGAAAGGCTTTCCGAAAGGATTTAGACAACCTCCTCGCAAAGGAATGAAATCTAATTCTCAAACGTTCTTTCCATTCAGAAAAGGATGTTTAAATGCAGTATTTTCTTCCCGATTAGATGTCTATTCCGGATTTAATCGGAATTAGGCTGTGTATGTAAACCCAGCTAATGATAATAACGAATGAATGATTAGACATGGGGTCATCAATGAAATTATCTCACTTTGCTTTTGACATTAGAATAGTGATGAAAAATGAAACAAAAATGTCAAATATGTGTCCGAACAACACATAATCCCAAGCAAACACGAATCAATGTTAAAACAGAACAACAGGAATATAAAGATGGGTATTGATGATGTGTATACTCAAGAATCTGAGTTGAAGATAAAAAGATACAAATTATTGTGTTTGTAGATAAAATACCAAACAGGTGAGAGCAGGTGATGACTGGACTAAAGAGAACAGTGTATCCTGGTACCTGTGTCTATTCTTTGTGCAAATGCAGATTAGAAGGTGTTTGTGTATGTGTGTGTGTGTGTGTGTGTGTGTGTGTGTGTTTGTGTGTGTGTGTGTATGTATGTGTGTGTGTGTGTATGTATGTGTGTGTGTGTGTGTGTGTGTGTGTGTGTGTGTGTGTGTGTGTGTGTGTGTGTGTGTGTGTGTGTGTGTGTGTGAGCATCTGTATTAAAGTGTTTCCATGTGTCATTTCTGATGGAGTTCAGGAAGACTTTACTCACATTCATTCCGAGCAGAGGTCCTACATATGATGTCACAAACTCACTTTGCAACCGGGCCAACTATAAATACTCAAATAAGTTAAGTTTAATTTTGGTTTTACCTGACGGCCAGGACCTGCAACTTCCTCCTTGTACTAGTTTTAAAGTCATTTCCCAATGCACTCCTGATTTTTTCCTTACAATTATCCATTGTTTTTGAAGATTCGGTCAGGTGTATATTTGTATTATACATTTAAACATTAAGTTATTTAATCTTTATGCTCCAACATGTCTTTTTGTGTTTATAATATTGAGAGAAGAGCTGGGTGACTGAAAACGTAGCGCTTCATTATTCATATTCACATATAAGCTGATCGTTTTTTCCTCTTTGTTGACTGTCAGCTATCTCTTCACTGCAAACTCGCTGCGAGACTCCTCCCCTTAATTCATCTCATATCCTGCGCCCGTTGACCTCATCACTCCTCTCTCCTCTTCACAGGCAGACATTCAACCTGAATCTTGATCAATCACCCCTCCCACCATTCTGGAGGCTCTATCGAAGATATGCCTAACAGCAGGGCAGGGTTAATGGTGCCCCTAGGGGAACGCTAAGGTACTGCAGGATGTACGAGCAGCCACTTAAAAAAATAAAAAAAGTTTATGATTGCTAAAACAATTTAATAACAAATCATTTCAGACCTAATTGTTTAAAAAAAATATATATATATATAATATATATATATATTATATATTATATATATTTTATGCAAACATATATTTATACAAACATATTTGCATTCCAAATGTATGGAAACAGGAATTAACATTTTTTATTTCTTAATGGTATTTTTAGTCAGAAGTCTAAATTCAGTCTCTGCTTTATTCTGACGGAAAAACAACTGTAAGAAGGAAGAATACAATCAGTGTTTTTTTTAATGTACTGACGAAATTTAGGGATTACCAAAAATGATCTTTTCTTTTGTTTTTGTTTTTTCTGCATTGATCACAGTGCTGTTGGCGGCAAAAAAACATTCAAAAGGGAGAATGAGATTATTTAGAGAAAAGAAAAAACATTGTTGCATGAATCCTAAAGTAATTTTACTATAACAAATCTGAAAAAGTAATACAACTGCAAAACCAATAAAATGTGTTTTGTGCATATTTTCCCCAATGCAGGAGAGTATTAAGGCTAAATGAAATCTTTTATTTCTAAACAGGGATTTTATTCAGAAACCTGACTTACGGACTGGACCCTTCTGGATGAATAAATGAACTGCCATATCATTTTTGTATAACTCTGAATATATTTCTGCGGTGATCACTGAGTACTTCGCTGCAAGAGTAGGCCTACAATGATGAAAATAGTTGACACCACTGTTGTGGAGGGCTGATTCTGAACCAGTTCCTAATTTAAATATCTGGTTCTTAGCTTTTGCACTGTAGAAGAACTGGCCGCTGATAAAAGGTGCCAGAGTGGAACCATAAGCTTGCTGGTTTAGAAATAACAACCAGTTACGTGAGGGGCTGGATTATAGAAATCTACCGAAACTTTGTGACTGCCATGTTTAAGAAGCTGGAGCGAGTGAAAGTGTCTACCATAGGAATAAAGAACTTATAGATTTATGATGAAGACATTCATCCTTCATCCTGAAGACATTGAAACTGATTTGCTCATGGAGGAAAAAATAACGCGTGTCGTGGCTCAACCTCCCATTTAAATTTTCATCTGTTTCATAAACATAAGCATAAACATTGTCAAATTGAGTCATTTATACAGAATGAAGTCTCTATGTGTATGTGTGTGTGTGTGTGTGTGTGTGTGTGTGTGTGTTGTTACGCCAGAGAATGGTGTCATGGTACCTGGGGATCAGGGATCAGGGTTATTGCTAGCGGCGGCCATGGACAAACAGCGGAACACAGACCTCATTCATAGTGAACAGGAAGCTGTGCACATAAGCAAGGTGTGATCTCACATACTAACACTTCAGGTAATCCTGCTGGAAGCCATGCGGCGTCGCAGACAGGAGCCTATGACAGAGTCAGGCCTCAGATCACACTTCAATAAAACCTATATGCCAATAACAGGAGGGTTATTATGATTATCCTCGCTTTATATTAGGCTGTTTGGTGTTTGGTCATTTGTTTATTCTTCTTCCTTTTCATAAATGATTCCACTCGGACTCCCGGCCCGCCCCCCCTCAGCCTCAGAAGCAGGCCTCGTATCGACGGTAGCTCCTCAGCAGCACAGATCTAATTTGTGTCTGGCGTTTTATCAGATAGGTTTCACAACGCCCGTCTGCAGGAGTGTTGATTTTATCAGAACATCCATTCATGGTGACAAATGATATCTAGTCAGACTCTCCACAGGTGGAGTGACAGATGTGGGTCACGTAACCCCAGAGTCCGGCCTTTTCCTCCTCCTCTCCTCTGCGGTTGTCATAGCAACTTGGATTTAGATAGACGGAAGCCCTTACATTTTCAAGTAATTTTCCAATCTGGTGTGTGTCTATGTGTTTGTGTGTGTGTGTGAGTGTGTGTGTGTGTGTGTGTGCGTGTGTGTGTGTGTGTGTGTGTGTGTGTGTGTGTGTGTGTGTATGTATGTGTGTATGTATGTGTGTGTGTGTCTGTGTAGGATTGATGGCTCCCTGGTTTTGTTTGAGGCAGCAGTTGGGAAGCGGCTTAAAGTTGGATGCTGCTGGAAACCACGGCTGTAAACTTGTTGATGAATGATTTATTTTATCAGCGAAAAGCTGTTCATCTTTTCTTTTGTTTTTATATTTCTCTCCTTCTCTCCTCTTGGTCCGTAAAAATCCACATCAATCACATTTACTGTTTGTGGTCATTGTTCATATGAAAGTAAATCTGTCTGTATTTCAAATTTCTGGATCCAGCGAGAAAGATTTACTTCCATATTTCAACACTCTCATCCTGAATTAGTTGACCTTACTGGAAAATAACATGGAGGTTTGCTGCATTATTCTCTTTTACCCAATCACCTGAATAACAGACCCAAAATAAACTTCAACTAGCTCCACATGCATCCGGTATAAACGCATAAATTTGGTTTCTGCAGACAGGTGGGAGCTAGATTACCTTATTTTCAGTGGGAGTTACATTGTACTTAACTGTGTGAATAATCTGTGATTAAACACAAAATGACCAATACTTCTAACCACACCTATCTTTTTAAGATAAAAAAAAAGGCTATCATGATTATGTTACAGTGACACCATGAAACAAAACAATCACTGATTTAACCAAGAAACCGCTGCATCACATTTGACTGAAATACCAAACAGCTCATGTTATTCTACACAGTTGATGTGGTAAGTGATAAGAACAGGAAGAATCTCCGCTTGGCCCAGTTGGAAAGCTAAAGGAACAAAAATATGTCCAAAAATTAGTGTTGGCAACAGAAATACTACACATATCCACTAGGGGAGCTATATATCTATGTATCTATATATCTATATATCTATATATATATTTATTTTTTTACAAAACATGAAAGAATAATTAATGACCGTCTTAAAGTTTAGAGTTTAATGTGTTTGAAGCGAAGTTTCTGTCGCTGAGAACCAAAGTGACGCATGATTTTAGAAAGGTGTCAGTTTATGTGCAGCATTAAAGAGACCCTCCTCAATGTTCTCTGAGAGCAACCACAGGACATTTGATGATCCGGTCGGGAATCTGCTGCTTGTTTGTCAGATTGGACGCTCCTATCAGAGGCATTAGTGAAATCTAAACACGCTCTCGCCGCGGGGAGTTTTCCACTGCTTTTTTTCAAAGGTCACCCTTTGAGAACGCATCGGAGGGAATTGTACTCTTTATCAGAGGGACAGGAGACGGTGAGTCAGCGGACGCCGAGCTTTGATGAGCTCATAAAACCAAGAGCAAAATCTGTTGGAGATTACTCACATGTATTAAGTTTAAATCATCTCTTTGGGTCACATCTCGGGTTTGGCACAAACAGACGGCCGACGGTTCAAAATCCCCTCGGCCACCCATCGTGTCTCATCCTCGGATATACGATAAAAAACCAAACATGTTTCTGTACCTTTCATTACATCCGAGGATGGAGGTAACACGTTTGTCCTTGTGGACGATGAAGAGGAGGTTTGCAGCCCGCTTCATGTTACTCACACACACGCACACACGCACAAACACACTTATCTACGTTTAGAAGTAGAACAGGAACAAAACTGAGCAACATATCCAGTTAATGAAAGAAAACACGCTGTTGTGCACGGTTTCAAAATTTGCATGCGGGGGAATGTAAACACCAGGAAGACGATGGTGAGGATGGCCTTGCCAGCATCTTCATAATATACATCTGGGATACATTGTCCATCCTCTAAAAGTTTCAACGATTCAAACTTCATTTTTCATCAGCTACATTCTTAAAACAACTTCCCAGCTTTAATATTGTGATATTTCCCACAGTATTGGATGTGACTGATTTAGGTTAGGGCTCAAAGCCGTGGGAACGTCGTTACTGTTGTGCTAATTACATCCTGCATCTTCTTTAATTGGTGATGAATCAGCACTGCCCGCATCCAACAAGCCATTTCTCCCGTTTTCCTTGCATCAGCACGCGTCTGATGCAGATCCCGTGCTCAGCTCCCGTCTGTCCATTAAGATGTTTGCGGCTGAGCTTCAGCCACCAGATATGCGCCACATGAAGAGAGAGGGGTGATGTGGGAAATCCTGGAGAATTTCCTGTTTGTGGCACTTCTGTCGCACCAGTGGGCTGGACTTGTGAAAGCCTCTGTATACGTTCAGTGCACACTTTCTTTATTTATGCGTGGGTATTTGTCCGCCTGTGTGTGTATTTTACAGTAAAATCCATGCAGTAACGGCACACACATGTTTTTCTGACTCTCTTTAGGAACAGAAGACGTAAACAGCCTTGGATTCGCACTCACCCAAATGAGCAAAAGCAAGCAAAAAACACTAACTAGTGGAAAAGTAGGTCAGATCATCGGTGCAACACTCGCATACAGAAACCGAGACAGACCATAATAGTCCGGGGATTGAGTTTGATGGCCACTGACTGACCTGGTATCTTAGAACACAGATGCTGAGTCATTGTCCTATATATATATATATATATATATATATATATATATATATATATATATATATATATATATATATATACACTGATCAGCCATAACATTATAAACACCTGTTGAATATTGTGTGTGTAAAAACACTCCACCAGATCTCTGATGGTGTGCTGTGATATCTATCACCAAGACGCTAGCAGCAGATCCTTTAAATCCCAGAAAGTGTGAGTTAAGGTCTCCACGGATCCAAACTGTTTTTCCAGCACATCCCCTAGATGCTCCATTGGCTTGAGATCCCGGGAAAACAGCAACATGAGCTGGTTGATGTTGTCCTCAAACCATTCCTGAACCATATTTGTCATGTGACAGGAAGCCTTATCCGCTCCATGCCCTTAGTGAATACTATTTCCACGAAGGGGTGACTTGTTCTGATGTTTAGGTGGATGGTGCATGTTGAAGTAACATCCACATGAACTGCAGGAGTGAAGGTGTCCCAGCAGATCTTTGTCCAAAGCATTACAACTTGCCTTCCCCCTTTAGTGCATCCTGGTATCATCTCTTCCCCAGGTAGGTGAGTCACACATATACAGTCAGTTACATGATGTAAGAGAAAATGGAATTCATCAAACCAGGCCACTGTCTTTAACGTCTCGGCGGTCCAGTTCTGATGCTGATGTGGGTAGGTGCTTGGACAGGGTTCAGCATGTTCACTCTGACACCGGTAAGCTGTGATGTACTGTGTGTTTAGACATCTCTCTATCAATACATTCATTTATTTACAGATTTGTGCTACAGTAACTCTTCTATGTGATCAGAAACATTGTCGCTGCGAAACAGCCAACAAGACGATAATAATTCATGCGATAATGTAAGATACTGCCGTCGTCTAGCTAACATAATGTGACGTCTAAGTTACTCAGATTCTAACACTTGATGTTATTCTCTTGACCTGTCAGTGGTTATAATGTTATGGTATATTGAAGTATTTCTGCTCTGAATAATCAACCTACTTATCAGCTGTAAATACATCCATCTGCGTTCTTTTTTTTGATTAACTGCATCCCATAATACTGTAAATGTATTCTTCAAATGTCTTATTTCCTTCATTACAAACCTTTTACAAAATCAACTGAAAAGAAATAAAGACCGATGAAAAAAACAACAATAATCACATTGCAAATAGCATCCTTCTCAGGTCTCTTCTTCTTTCATTTTTGATCTCTTCGTCTCCGTCAGCGTTTATTTCCATTTCCTTTCTAACCCTCCTACTCGACATGACGAGTCCAACATTGTCCTTTAATGATGTGAGAAAAGAAGAGTGGAAGGATAAGAGATGGATTTTCCATTCCTTTAGTTTCAGACTGCTCAATGTGCTGACACACACACACACACTCACACACACAAACAAACAAACACACACACACACACACACACATTTACCGAGTCAGCCAGTTTGTGCCCAGAAGTCATGAACAGAGCATCAGATGTGATGTGATTATTACTGGATGAGGATAATCCTGTGCAAGTGTGTGTGTGCATACTCATAAATCTTAATATATATAGACGTTTATAAGTCAGTATGTATGTGTGTGTGCGTGTGTGTGCGTGTGTGTGGGTGTGGGTGTGTTCAACAATGTGTAAATGTCCATAACCATATGGAAGATTGCACTAATCCCTCTAAAGAATTACCCTGACCTTACTTTTCATCTCTCTCTCAGAGCTTATTATCTTCTCTAACGCTCTATAATGCCGTCTCCGCTAAATCTCTTTCCGTGTCCTTCCTCCAGTTCTTGGTATTTCTCTTTCACAACGTTCAAATCGACTCCCCTCTCAATGACTTGCCAGCAGCAGACAATGTCAGGATGGCTGTGGGCTCTGGCTGTGAAATCCTCCTGTCACATCTGATGATTTCAAACGGCGTATCACCCTCTCCCCGATACCGCAGAGCAACAGCAGCCCTTCAACAAGGATCTGAACACAAAGATGTACAAAGATTAACCATTACATTAAAAACACCTGGCTAATATCGTGTAGGTTCCTTTTGCTGCCCAAAACAGCAACACACTGTGTGTTCGGACACATTTTCATGTCAACTCTTTCAACAGTTTGTGCTGCAGTAGCTTTTCTGGGAGGTCAGACAGCATTGGCGTAGCGTGACCCTGTGTCCGGTTTCTCACTTTGGAAGGAACCAAATAATGTAAACTGGGAACAACCAACAAAACCGTTGCGGAGATGCTGGGATCCAGTTGTATGGCCTGGACCTTATCAACGTTGCTCACGTCCTTATGCTTCACCATTTTTTTCCCAAACATTGACTTTGAGGACAACATGTTCGATGCCACCTAACATATCCCACCCAAGTGACATTACAATAAGGTAATCAATGTTATTCTGACTTCACCTGTCAGTGGTTATAATATAATGACTGATGAATGGCTGTGTTGTTTACCATTTGTCAATATCTTCTTCTTCCCTTACTTTTGTTGTTTTTTGATTGCGACCTGAAACATTTTGGTCTGAAAGCCGTTGATAATGATGAAATTAAAGGTGCAGTATGTAAAATGTAGTAGTACCTCTTTGAATACATGCAAAACAATAATTATAAATATGTTGTTGTTTACTTGGCTTCCCGGACCATGGACTGAGTCCTTGCTATGATAATAATAATAATAATAATAATAATAATAATAATAATAATACATTTCATTTATTATGATATCACAATTAAAGGGACCTCATCGCTTGGCTACTTGATGATGATCTTTTTGACAGATGAAGGCCACCTTCGGAGGAGGTGGTGAGTTGTTGTGTTGTATAATCTGCTATCTTGATTTAAACTACTACATGGCACTCAATTCTACAAAGGACACCTTTAAGTCTCTGAATTATCGGTTAACTGTTCACGATAGTGCATCTATCAGGAGAGACAGACTGTTAAATAAAGAAGAATCTTTATCACAGCGAAGACTTTGGTACTCAGACACTTCAGGGAGATTGTGATCAAAGGGAATCTGAGATAAGCCGCAGCAAGGATACTGTTCATCCCTTCTTTGGGAATGTGATACTGGTGTTGGTGGCTGATGACTCTGCTGAGATAGAAGAATGATAAAGTTGATGGATCTGGGTGGAGATGGAGAGATGGAGGGTGTGCACATTGGCAACATGCAAGAAGAAGAGGGATAGAGAGAGTCATGTTTAAAAAGAAAGTAGCAAGATGGTGGGATAATGAAGACGGCGTCCCACCGTGACATTGGATAGATGATAGCAACTGACACCCCAGACCGTGAAGCGGGTAATTACGACTGAGCGTAGGTGAAAAGTGTGAATGACAGGGTGACAGGAGTATTTCACTAGATCTTCATCTCCATCAAGGCCCATACCCGGCTGTCCTTTGTGATCCAAAACGAATACCTGAATACCTGAATTGAAAATGTTCACTTTAACAGTATTTAATAGCACAGGCTTAGTTAAAGGACCATATTTCATTTCCTGACTCACATTCAAGGCATTTATTCGCTCTGGGAAACCGTTGTTTTGCCAAATTGTATCCAGTTCCAAACATCCTGTGCCACTGGTTGGCGTGGATGTGGTCTTATATGGTTTTATACAAGAACATTAGCACACCTCATCAACCTCTTTGTTTAATTTCTTTTGTGTTTGCCTCGTGTTTTGGCGAGGAGGCCAGAGACGGCGCAGCAGGACAAGGTTCATGTGTGCGGCACAAATCACTTCACACCACCGTGCTGAGGCACTCGTCTCTCCTCTCCAGCTGGTCAAAGATTGCAGAGCATGCCCTCCACCAGACACACCCCCGCTGTGCCCGCTGACATTTAGCACACACTCACTTCACCCTCCGCCTTCAAAAGCCTCTTGCAGAGTGAAATCTTCATCGCGCAGCTCAGAGGAAAGAAATGAGGTCCGAAAAGTAGAGCCAATCAGTAATCATCAATGCAACGGTCCAGGGACTGCAGGCAAGATGTTTCTACAGAGTCAGTGAAAATGTAGATTCGCTTCTTTGAACGATACAAAGCAATTATTCTCTGTCTTGACTTCATCAATTCTTTATTATATAACTGCTGAGGGATGACGGACCGAAATATTCAGGTAGAAATATGAGGTCACTTAAGAGAGGCTCTGGGGTAAGATTCTGAGTGAGACCATGTCCACACTAAGGGATACATCTGGGAATTCTATTTATGTGTCGTAACCATTCCAAGTATTTCACTAAAGGGTTTGCATTACATATTAAAATGTAATAATAACAGAGAACTCTGTAATTAGTACAAAGCAAGAAAATTAGATCAGAGGACTGGGGGCTGCTAATATCTTACACGGTGAGTGCTTCTGGAACAATCACGTGAAGGGGTTTAAACGGACGAGACACATTCATATTTAGAAAGTGATGACTGTAAGAAATGATTCTAGGCAGGTTTTCAACATGTGACTGTACTCAAACACACAAAGCTCAGTACAATAGTTATACAGTTGTTATTACATAATTCAAATCGATAAGTCGCTTAGTAGTGTACGGATCAATTATGAATCCAGCATGACATTTCCTAAAAAGCTATCAAGCTAGAAATTAAGATACTGGAAAATATTACAATGTAGAAGAATGTCATGAAATGTGTTTTTCGTCCCTTTTTCTGGATCCACGCCACAAACTAATGGGTTCTTCCTTGGCACATGCAAAGAAAATGGTTGTTTTTGTGCAACTCCGCACACAAACAAACAAACAAACAAACAAGCACCCACAGACAGACAAACAGACAATGCAAATAAAATGCATTATGGTAAACTGTGTTACGATACAATACAATGCGATTGTGAAGCAATGACGATAGGATAACGATGTGATACGATAGCATACGATATGACTTCAACTGGCTTTTTTTGATGGAAGGGGGCAGCGGCTCCACCCCGAGCTCCATTCTGATGTTTGAACTCTTCGCCTTATCTCTAAGGCTGAGCCCAGTCACCTTTCAAAGGATGCTCATTTCAGCCGCTTGTATCCTTGGCCTCATTCTTTAAGTCATTACCCAGAGCTTATGATCATAGATGAGGGTTGGAATCCGGGTTGGTGGGTTCTCTCTTCTCTCTTCACCATAGAGGACAAAAACAACATCTGCATTACTGTTGCATTACTACCCGTCCATCTCATGGTCAATTGTCACATCTCTCGAGAACAAGACACCCCGATACTTCACCTCCTTTGCCTAGGGCAGCAAGTCAACCCCAATCCCACGGGGACAGTCCACCGTTTTCTGAAAGATTCTCATACCAGTCACTTTACACTCAGCTGCAATTGGTTCCAGTGTCCTCTGGAGATCACAGACAGGTGAAGCCAACAGACCCACATCATCTTCTAACAGCAGTGATGTCATTCTAACCTCCCCAAATCCAACTCCCTGCCCACCTCGACTGCGAGTTGAAATCCTGTCCATGAATATTAACAGCAGAATCATGAGACAAGGGACAACCATGGCAGAGTCTGACACTCTCCGAAAACATCTGACTTTCTGCTAAGCATACAGACACAACTCTCACTTTGGTTACACAGGGACTGGATGGCTCTTAACATTGACCAGCTGATTTCTAAATGTGTCAAATGAGGCTTTGTCTCATTTGAGAAAAGAGCCCGTTCTCTTCTGACAGTGCTGTGAGTCTATTTATGTGTGTTAACGAGGCAGCCTCCCTACTTTGTTGGCCTGTTGATTAACTAAGCTACAGGTTAACAGCTTTTCCTGAGGATTTACTCTGGTGTTTAGGTGTGTGCGTGTCTGCATGTATGTCTGGAGCCCAGGAAAGCTGCCTGGGGTGTCAGACTCCTCATTAACCTTCCCCTCATTTTCCACTCCTTTCTCTCCTCGTCCAGCCTCAATCCAACACTCCTCTTCTACTCTGCATGCATAAACACTGACACCAAACATCCTGTATGGTCATTTACTCTTTCAGTGGAGTGAATTCGTTATGCCTCAAAGAACGGCGCTCAAGGACGATCCCATTCATGTAATAGTATTCTTCCGTCTTAGACACATGAGCGACATTTTAATAGAAGCCCAGAGTGTATCTTAGGTCACTAAAGTGTATAACACGTGTGAGCAGATTTCAATGATTGTATTTGTAGCGGATGGGTGCAGCCTCACGAACAATCAACAGCTGCAAACTTCATGGATAATAGCTGCAATGCCTCGACAAAAAATGAAGTGATGACATCTCCATTATCTGACACAAATCAAAGTGTGATCTGGATCCAAGTAATATTCCATATCTGGAAGATCCATAATGATTTAATTCTTAGAGCTGATGGAAAATTCATCCCTATGAGACAATAATCATTTTACTGACCTGACACTGAGATCAGCATCTTGCTGAAACTCTGCAGATTCAGTTAGAAGTTAAATATATAATGGAGATCTATGGAAAGGTCATTCAGGAAGACGATCCTCTCGTATACTCGGACCACAGTCACTGCTCACACCACTCTTTTATTTACATCCCTTGTACATGCTCTCTCAATTACCCGCTGGGGCATCAACTGATATCAGCTATATTCATATGGCCTCATTCATCCAATCAGTGTCTCCCTTTCATTCTCAACCCATCACCATCAGCTGATGTCTTTAAATATGACTCTCTCTCCATTCATCTCGTTCTTTCACTCTGCTGGTTTGCGCGCTGCCCACATCTCTACCTCCACCTAGTCCTCACAGATCCAGCAGCTTCATCATTTGTCCGCCTCAGCAGAGTCATCCACCGCCACCGCCAGTATCATGACTCCAAAGGGGATATTCCAGTCTGCTGCTCGGAGCAGAGACCCGATCTCAATCTCCCCAAAGAGTCTGAGCACCAAAAAGTTTTCATTAGACTATCACATATCATCTGCTTTAATATGTCATTAATCTTTTCTTCACTCTCTGTCCTCTCTGATTGAAATAACTTCAAAACCTTTTGAGCTCTGTCCTTTGGAAAATCCCCATTAGTGAAATCGATTTTTCTTGAGTACTATTTAACTTACAAGGAACAACAAATTAGACACAAAGTTCAAGGGCTAGTACTTCATGGTCAAAGAGTCGTATTGTGAGGGTCGAACTATCGAAGGACTCTTGGCTGTTGTGACATTTTGCATAAACTGAGCTTCATTGGTAGAGGTCTTGTGCTTTCTGAGTGTTGTACACACGGCCGTACTGGAGGATCTAGAGATACCCAGGTCCAAAGACTGAACTGTGAGAGAGAGTGGATAGACTAACATTATTCCCTCCATCCACACGCACAAACAAAGAACTTGGTGATCAGATGAAGACATATTTTACTTTGGCATTGTACAATATCTTTGCAGCACCAAAGACGGCCGGAGGTTCGAACCTCAGTGACTACAGCGGTGGGTACGGCCATGGCTGTCTGGTTTTGGTTTTGTTCATCTCAGACAGGTTTCTTCATACTGAAGGCATTTTGGGTCTTTCATTCTGTCTGTCATCATTTACACGTGGTGCTGCCTGCCTTATGTTTCACAATAAAGCTCTTCCAACCGCCTCGAAAATGTTGAAAATGTAAGAGTAACAAGATTGAAGGACATTTCTACCAGCTTTTCTTGTGTGAACTTAACTGACCCTCGTTCATCCATCCGTTTTCTGTAACCCTGTGCGGGGCGATGGGGGAGCTGGATCCTCTCCCAGTTGGCTTTGAGCAAGAGGTGGGGTACTCTCCGGAGGAGCCACAAGTTCATAACAGAACACTTGGACACGCAACCATTCGTGAAATGCATATTCCACACAGAAAGATCCTAGGTGGATCTGAGCCCAGATTAACACTTACATCTCTGCCTCCATTTGTTGGACATCAATAAGATGGAGGCGTCTGAGTGCGTAAAGGTGCCCCTGGTTGACGAGGGCCTCAGCAGGGTGCTAGTAGGACACAGACCACGGCTCGATCAACATCGGTCAGGTCATCTCGATGAGGGTGTGAGATCAGAAACACCACATGACTCCAGTTTTGGAGAAGTAAGGAGTAGATGTAAGGATTGTGACGTGCAGACACTTAAAGACTGTAAGCCAACCACATGGGTCTGACGAGACAGTGTACTTCTAGTGTCGGTCACAAGTCCGGATAAATGGGAAGGTTGTGTCAAGAAAGGCATCGGACGTAAAACCGATGCCAAATCAGGATGCAGAACGAGATGATCCGCTGTGGCAACCCTTAAGGGAAGAGCAACTGTACTTCAGTATAGTTGAGGACAAACTACCACAATAAAGAAGTATTTGTACTTTATTACTTCCTAAATATGAGTAGAAATGTATTTGAAATGTTTACCTGGGAGAAAATCAGCTTTAACATCTAAAGCCTGTTAGAAAGTATAAAGAACATTTTTCCCTGTGCAGAATGTCCCCCTCAAGCAGAGCTACAGCTGAGAGACGCCTCTTTACTGTCTGTCATCGCTCTCTTTCTCGCTCTCCTTCTTTTCTACACATGCTCCATTTATCCCTCTCTCCCTTTTTCTCTCTCTTTCACTGTTCCTGTCTCAGTTTCTTTCTTCCTGTCCATGTCAGAGCGGAACGACAACCATCTGCAGCCCTCCTGCCCCCTGACATCTGGAGACAGGCTGGGACACAATGACAAGTGCACACACACACACACACACTCACACACACTCCACACACACACACACACACACACACACACACACACACACGCGTGCCTACACCTACACACTTCGTCTTTACAGTGAAAGAAGAAGAGACAAGGGATCAGGTACAGGGAGGAGTAGAAGGAATGCAAGGACGCCACATGGATTTAAGTGAGGTCACTCATTCATTATTCTCCACACATACAGCCGGCTCTAAGGGGACGGGGGAGTTTTAATGAGTCCTTAGCTCGGGTTCTGACTAGCAGAACTTCCTGTAGATCTGACAAAAAGATCCCAAGCTCTTCTTTATTTATTCATATTCAATAATGACATCTTGCATCTCCTTTATTCTCTCCAGCAGAGAGCAGAGTAATTAACGTTTCTGCAAAAATATGTCAAACGGCTCATTTTCATCTGGAGTCCCTGAACAGATTCTAAAGAGTCGCCGCAGAAGAAAAAGCCCAATTAAATGAAAAGAAATGACTATGTAGAGCAACTCAACTGAGATATTTCATTTTCTTTTTCAAGATGCATATTTCCTGTTGCACATCTTCACAGTTATAAACCCTCTGCGGGACGCCGCTATGTAGGTTTGTGTTCTATGGAATCTTCTCTTTACAATGTGACTATTTATTAACTGAATTCTTTTCTTTTTCTTTTTCTTTTGGGCCACATGGTTGCAGTTAAGAAACGCTCTGAACCAAACACTCAGCACTCCGACCGATCACTTATTGACCCATTCTGCATAAACACATCAAACATTTAGTATTTTTAGATGTGATTTTTTGATCACTCGATGAATGTACGTCCAAAAACCTGCACTGCAGAAAACTGCTTCTGGAAATGACAGCAAAAATGATAATGGCAGCAGAAAAAAGATCATAAAAGTATATCACCATAGATGCATTGGTTTCGCAGATACAGCATATAACTTTAATTAAAGAATGTATATTTTTTGTTAAATTATTGGAAAAAATACCAAACAGTCGTAACGATGTAATAATCCCTAAAAGTAGCAGCAGTACGCTGTCAAAATGATAGATTGTGCTGATATGTACATTTCACCATGCTTTCACCATACGAACATAACTTTCATCCCTAACAAGGTGTTATTTTTACATTTGCAGTTATTTAACGTGGTTGTATCTATTGTCCTAGTGAATTTAATCTGAATCTTTATGTACTATAAGCAACGCAAACCTGCAGTCCAGCTTGCTGCATGAATATTTTTAAGGCAAATTAACTAGAACAGGTTAATAATATATCATTTCTTTGGTAGTAATTTACCGTAAATCAAACAGCTCTCAACAGTGAATTTTATGGTTACCAAAAAGGCATGCTGGGAAGAACTGTAGGAGTCACAGTGGGTTTTTAGAGTCCGTCATTTTGGCGGATTTTTTATAAGACTTATGAATTATTTTTTATTTTTTGAGCGTTTGACCAAAAACAGCTGCCTGAGAGTAATGAGTCAGAATCAAAGCAACGTTCTGGGCCTGAGAGATAAAACCGTGAGCAGAAAGACGATAAAACAGCCCTTCAGACAGGAGGGCTCTGAGTTTGGGGGTTCAAACAGCCTCTCTGTATTTAAGAGCAGGATTAAAACCTTCCTTTACGGTAAAGCTCATAATTAAGCTTAGCTATGCTGCTAAATGTTTATGCTACCAGGTGATTTTCCATGATACGCTCTGTTATCCTCTCTCACTCCTTCTCTATAATTAATAATTAATATCCATTAATACATGTTACTAACTTGACTTCTTCCTTGGGGTTTTAGTGCTTTTTCATCCTGCGAGGTCACATGATCCTGGCTGGACCTGCTGCTGTGGACCTGGTCGGTTTCTTAATGTTATATGAATCTACTGTATATTATTATTTAGGTTTTATATTTCTATCTATAAGGTTTAATACATACTATTAAATGAAATCCCCTTGTTGTTATAGCCAATACTGATATTGTTGCTGTACATGTCTGGGTCCCTTCACCACCTCTCCCTCTTTCTCACTCTCTGTCTTCCTCTCTCACTCTCTCTTTTCCTCTCTTTCTCGCTCTAGACTCCACAAGTCAAGACAGAAGGTTTCCCGCCGTCAGTGAGTTAGGCTCTGCTTGAGGTTTCTGCCTGTTAAAATCCACTGCAGAAAAAAAATTGTACTGTTTAGACATGCGCTTTTTCGAAAGTGCCTTGAGAAAACATTTCTCCCGATTTCGGCGAAATATAAATGATTTTTAACTGAATTGAATATCTTCTAAAAAAGTAGTAGCACATAGTTTTCATTCATGTGTGAGTGTGTGAACCTTTGCTGCCTTGAACTGAGACCAACTACAACGCCCACTAGAATGATCAATGATCAGCGCTTTGTCTGAACTAATTAGAGGTACAAGCTCTTGAAGTGCATGAAGGAATTCTAGCGGAGTGATTTTAATCAGCTTCCCTCATCTCAGTCACACTTAGAACTAATTAAAGATGAGCTCTGGTTAGAGATGAAGGATCATGTTTCCACCACAAGAGAATTAAGTCCACTTTTTCATCTGCCTTTTTCATCTACAGAAATACCCCGGTATCCATTCATCCATTCAAATCAAGCACTAGCAAACTGAAAAGAACAAAGTCAAACATCATCCTTCCATCCATGCATCCATTCATCTATCTTCTGCAAACACTTAATATTTCTCGTGCAGGCTCACAGGGGGGCTCTTGCCCGTCCAAGCTGACATTAGGTGAGACCCTGTACATCCTATACATGTCCAGGGTCTGGACTTCCTGGCCAACACATAGAAACGAAAAACAAACCCTTCTATGGACCATTCATAAATCCATAATGTGTGTGGGATGACGCCAGAGTAACTACAGCATCATAAGGGCCTAGATTCTGCCTCCTCCCCCACGTCTGTAAAAGTCTGGTTGCTAAGCAATGTCTGTAAATGAGGTGAGTTTGGAATAAATCCCAGTGTTACGCTTTATCCTGCTTCAACCCTGATTATCATGGAATCATGGATGGAACAATAACAACTGAAAACATTTAAAATAAAAGGTTTTATCTCAATCTCCAATCTAAGTCCCTCTAATACGAGACAGACATAACTAATGAAGCCCTGGCGAAGGTTCAGTCAGGAGTCATTGCTCATACGTTTCTGTCACCCACACCTTTTAGTCCTGTCTAATCACTCTAAATGACCTGCTTAACAATCAGGATTATCAATTGATATCCACTGTTCCCATCAGCCGGTCAAATCTATCCAATATAATGGTGTGACGTCTTCATTATTAGCCCATTAGCCTATTAGCCTATCATGTTACATAGCCTAGCATCACCTTGCAGCTGTCTTACTAAATATGACTCGCTCTATTCATCCATTTCCTTAATGCTGCTGGTAAGTGCGTCCTCTCCATCTCAATCACGTCTTCTCAGAGCCATCAACGTCATCATTCATCAGTCTCAGCAGAGTCGTCAGCCGCCACCACCACCAGCAGTCAGATTGGAGGAAACAGCTTCTGCTGCTCAGGGCAGATTCTTTTGTTCTGTTGCTCTATCATACAAGGTTATAATCCACAGTCATGTACAAGTAGTAGATGAAATGCATTTCCTGATTTGTGTCTTTCTGAGCGAAGGATAAATACCGTAGCTTAGTGACGAGAAATGGAATTGTATAATAGAAGAAGGAGGGGACTCTCTGCGGTGTGACTCAGACATTAGTTTAATTAGGGCGTTAAATACGTTAAAGACCGAGTTTAGCCGTTATATAATGAGGTCTGGAAGCTTGTTTGAAGGCTCAACGAAAACGTCAGCGGAGATAATTACAGATTCTGTCTTTCTGACCTACAGGGAATAAAATGTGTCTCTGGTGCCTTTGTGCATGATGTCAATGTATTTTAGTGTGTTTGTGAAAACCAAGAAGGGATAAAAGATAAAAAAAAGGAAAAGAATTTTGGTGCCTGTCGGAGTGAGTGTCAGTACCTTGGCATTTCTCACCATTGGTTGTGTGTTGTTGTGATTTGGTGGCAAGGCCAGTTATTTTAACTTCCTGCCAAGGAAGTTATTTTTTCACTGCGGGGTCCATCTGTCTGTTTGTATGGTTAGACAAAAACTGTTCTGGGGAAGAATACTTTGACTTATGGACGGGTAATCAGATAGATAAAGACACTTTTGGTTTCACATTTTCAACCATTTCTATCTCTTATGACTTTGATGTTTTGGGTGACATGTGACCCTTTTTTTCCCAGGGGCTGGTCCAGAAATGTTTTGATTGGGTGGTCAGGTTGAGGCACAGACTCAGACTCAGAGAAGAGTGTCAAGATTTAAGCGCTAGATTGTAAGGAATAACACATTTTGCATTATGAGTAACAAAACTGCTCATTTTGTGTCAAAAGGGGTGTAAAATAATCAAATTACACGTGCAATGAATAAGAAAATGAAAAATAATGTACTATAACTTACAATTTTTAGGTCATGGAATAGAATAGAGTACAATAGAATAGCACTCAAGGTTATATGTATCCCTGGTAGATACAGTACAACAAGCAAGAATGTTCTCCACCGTATAGTTTTGCATTGCAGTATCACTGACATAACTGACGGCTGTAGATATTGGATCAGATTGGATGAGATTTAATACACACCACACAGTTGCAATGATTCTGAACTCCGTCCAAAAAAATCTAGTTATATTACAGCTGATTCTCCTATTTTACTAAACATTACATACAAATGCTTCTTTAATGCTTTCATTATTAACCTTAAAATAAGATTAAAGGTTTAATACCCTGGGGTTGGGACATTGTGGGATGGGAGGAATGTGGAGAATCCTAAGTGACGCTGACGCTGCAGCCGAGGTTACAAAGTGTCCGGTCACACAATAGAAAAAGATTATTAAATCAAAATGTTAGACATTAGTCAAATTCTTGTTATTTGTCTTTTTACTGTATGTGTGATTGATGAAGTAACAGTATTAACTAGATACGGTACATATAGAACGAGACAACTTTAGATGAAGGGTCTTCGTAGTCATCCTCACATTCATCACTGAGAAAAAGTTCCTGGGACAGAATGAGGGAAATCATTCAAAGTGTTTAAAAGTATTACATATACAATATAAAAACGTTATTTTTAATGCTTAACCTAATATTAAGACCACAGTGAAACATTTTCTGTATTCCTGGATATTTAAGATCGGGTTGGTTAGTATAGTTGTGATATATTCTACAGAATTATGTTTTATGCGTTTAAGATATATATTACATTTTTGATGTCTTGACAACGGGGACCTGAGCTGCCTTGGTAGAGATTTAGCAAAAGAAAAACTAATACTGGGATCACTCAGAAGTGCTCATATGTTCAAATAACACATAAACAGCCATAATATTATCACCACTGTCAGGGGTGAATCTCCTTTCAAGGGCACCTGTCAGGTGGATGGGATATGAAAGGCAGCGCCTAAAGATGTTGTCCTCCAAGTTGATGTTTGAAGCCAGAAGAAATGTCATAAGGATGTGAGTGACTTTAACAGGTTTTGATATGTTGACTGCTGAGTCAGACCTTCACCACAACTGGAGGTCTTGCTGGGTGTTCCTGTTCTGCAGAGATTAGAACCTACCAAAGTGGATTAAGGAAGAACAACTGGTGTACAGCCGTCAGCTCAAGGCTCAATGATGCGCGTGTGGAAAGAAGACTATAGCTTGTGTTGATGGATCAAATTGCTTGATCTGATAAAGAGGTTTCAGGACAAACTGTCAATGTGGCAAAAGGGGTATTTAACCAGATTAGGCATGTGGTTTTAATGTTATGGCTGAAAAGCCCATGTTACATGGCCTGACAATAAAATGTTCCTTGAGTGTTTAATGTTGCCGGATACATGGGGACAGCTGTGAGACGCTGCTTTTTTATAACAAACAGAGCCTTCCTCTCGTAGGGTCAGCCGACAGACAATTTTAGCAGTCTTTTTATAAAGCAATGGAATCACGGCGGCGCGTTGTGAAATGCCACTTCCTCTCAGTTAATGATGCCACCCAGCCTCAGATTGTGTTTGAAGGGAGAATGTGTTCATTCCACAAGTTTGGACCTCTGACTTTTGAAATCAACCTCTTAATGTTTGAGTTCTGTCACGTTCATAGAGACCAAAAGGAAAGTAGAAACATCATGGGTCCAAGATGCAGACATTAGTTTAACACATATGGCTAGAATTTACAGTCTGCAAGAAGATGTCTTAATGAAGACTTTGGTAAAACCAGATGAGTTGGGTTCAAACCAAAGGTCCTCTGTCACATTCAGAACGAACCGTCTGGTGAAGGGAGTACAGTACAGAAAACTGTATCTAATATTAACGTTCTTGGCTGATCCTACTTCAGATTAGATCCGAGGGATTTTTCTTTTGGCCTTTTTTCTTTTGTTGTTTTCCATTTTCGTTTTCGTTTCTTTTTTGGATGGTAAATGTAAGGTTTGCCCATTTCTATCTGTAGATATAGAAATGCGCAAACATGCAAAGTTGGCATTTCTCACCCAGCATCATTTGGGTTTTAACATCTTATTTTTTTCAACCTTCTTTCTATGTTTACTATCTTATCCCTGTAATGTGCTGCTCAACTTTTGGTTGAGTGACAATTTCTTTTCCAAAAAATTGACAGGACCTGTTAATTATATGACAAAGTGGCATATGTGGCAAAGAGTACCTGCTGCCACTGGTTCTGGTTCTGGTTCAAGATGTTTTTATATGCTTTGTCTATTACGAGTAAGAAGTTTTCCTTTTACTCTCGGCAACAGAACAGACAATAGAACACACTGAACTAAAAAACTGCAGAATTACGTCTTATTTAAACAACACAAGGCCCAATTACCTTATTCTGCTGTCACATAGCGTCAACGTGACTCGTGACGTTTCTCCTTCCTGTTTCTTTTATGTCAACCTGCGAGTCAATGTACCTCAACAAATCATGAATTTTGTGATTAGCCTCAGGCCATGAGGCATTATGGAAAACAAGACCCAGGGGACTTGAGGGAGACGAAAAAAACCTCTAAGAGCCCCAAGTGTTTGAGCTAGTTAACACAAACGCTTACTCACACCCCTCTGCGAATGGGCTTTATGGACCTGAACACTCAACTGCAGCAATTGGAGTAATTGGATGTCTAAACAGTTACGGCCTAAATAGTCAGTGCAAAATATAGGATCATTAAAAGAGTCTTACTTTAACCTCTGTTTGCTCACATTGTTTCAAGGAAACAGTTTGAGGAATTAGTTCCGCCGCCCTGGGATACAGATTCAGTAAAAAATACTCGCCAAGAGTGTCCATGACAGAAGAAAAGAGAGACAGGACCCCAAGGAGTTTTAGATCTCTTATGGAGAGTGTAGGCTTTAAGATCCTCAGGATTTACTCAAATATATATTCATGTCAATGTAAGAAAGCCATCTTTTATTTGTTTTCACCGAGAATTGGTTTCTGGTCATATGGATCTGTTTTATAGGGAATAACACCCATGACTCCATGACTGTATATCAGCATCACAAGATGTGTGTACAAATGATTTGGTTACTCAGAAAGTACAAACCTCTGCCAAGGCAGCTGATACTCTGACCTCATGTCATGACTCACTGACTGTGAAAATCTGCCCCTAAAACCTGGGATCACAATGTGTTCGTTAGATATTCAAGAAAGATCTACACCGGTTTCACAATGAAGCAAACGTTTCCAGCTTAGCTTTGCAAAAAGTCCATCACAAGCAATTGGAAAATCGAATTTTATTAAAAAAACTTTACCAGATAAGATAAGATAATATAAGATATCCTCTATTCATCACACAGCGGGGACATTTCTGTGCTACATTAACGAAGGGCAAGTTCTACGCCTATTCTGCCATCCCTGACAGAAAGTGCATATTGCAGAGAAGCCCCAAATTCCCTGTGTTGTACAAGCCATCCCCGTGATTGAACTCCTTAGATTAAATGTGAAGTCATGTCTGAAAAACTGTGTTTTTCATTAAAAAAAAAAATAGCTTCCCCTAGTGAGTAACATGATTCATTAGAAGAAAATAGGAAGATACTGTAGATCTCTTAGAGTTGAATAATGGCCCAAAAGTTTTAAAGCTAAATGTCCTCCTAGTTTCAGAGGTATGAAACCAACCGTTTACAAAAATAAATCTAGTTCCTCCTCACACTTTATGTTGGTAAAGAATTTGAAGGTGATTCATGGAGGGATTTGGATTTGTCGCTAAAGCACGAGAACAGCTGTTTGTTTCGGGGCAGCAGCCGGCCGCAGCAGTGCTACGCTAAGAGTATCGGCTGACAACACACACAGAACAACGACGTTATCGTCGAATATTATTAGATAATATCAACATCCATCCATTAATCCATCCATTTTCTTCCACTTGTTTGGGGTCGAGCTGTGGTGGCAGCAGGCTAAGAAGGGTATTCCAGAAATCCCTCTACACAACAACACCCTCCAGCTCTTCCAGGGGAATTCCCAAGCGTTTCCCGGCCAGACGAGGTATAAAGTATCTCCAGGGAGTTCTCGGTAAAATGTTCTCCTCCCAGTTGGACATGCCTGCGAAACCTCCAAAGGGAGGCCTCCGTCCTGGAGGCATTCTTATGGGATGTTAAACAACCTTAACTGGCTCCTTTTGACGAGGAGGAGAAGCGGCTCAACTCCAAAACCCCCCTGCCAGAAGTCCTGGGTGAAAAGTCCTGGCATTGCCCACTGGTTCTGGTTCTAGCTGGGCAATGCCACCTAACTGCAGTAAGTAAATAAGTAAGTAAGTGGGTTAAGTAAAACAATCAAATGTGGTTGCAGATTCAATCAACCGATCTGAATACCATAAACAGATTATTCGATGATGGGTGTATTCTGTGTGTTTGTCACGTGAGGTGGAGTCAACATGGAGGAACAGTAACTCGATCTGCTTTTCAGAATGAATGAAAAGGTCTCCTCTCCATGTTTGAAAAAAAATAAAAGCACAGAGAAGAATGAAATCCTCCTCGTCCCAGAGTGGCCTGCAGTAATTCTAATTAAAGCATGTTGATTCACCATTAAGTTAGATATGCTGATTGTGTCTGTCAGGACATAATGAAATCATGAGTAACTCTGCTAATGAGCTGCTGCTGCTGCTGCTGCTGCTGCTGCAGAGAGAGAAGGGCAACAGGGAACCAGAGGAGGAGGAGGAGGAGAGGAAAGGAAAGGAAAGGAATGTCCCACCTGAAAATGTCCTTGCTGTGTTGGTGTTTCATGCTGATTTAAAGCCTCTGTTATGGGGCGCATATGTAAAGGACTGCAGGCCACCAGGCGTCATGCCTCCGGCAGCCCCCACCTCTCTTTATTGACTTCCTCAACCCTCGCCGCACCCCTCTGACCTTTCCCTCCCTTTGCTCATCATCAGCTCTCCTTCCTGAACTTTGTGAATCAATCCCTTTCTCCTTACAACATGCCTGTTCTCATTCAGATCCACTTTCATATCCATACTTTTTACTCATGTCGCTCTCTGTCTCTCTCACATTTCATCCTCCCTGCAGGATTTCCTCACTGTCAGTGACCCCTGCAGTCACAGCCATGAAGCCCCAAGGACACGAAGAAACGACCTCAAGCACGGAGATCTGATTTATAACATCTGAGAGAATCTCCTATTCAATACACCAGTGCAGGTAGAGCTTCTCTTGCAGGGAATTCAACTCATGTATCTGGGTTGGCAGATCTCCTTTTGTCTTTTCTGCTGCTTTAACAGAATTCATATATTTTGAATTTTCCTGATGCTGGAGCTGCATTGCGACCGGGATTTACTGTTTACCTTCTGCCTTCCGCTTATTATGTTACACATCCATCTGTAGATAATAGGCCTCCATTTCTCCAGTGGGACCCTCGCCTCCATTTTCCTTAAAGCACTCTTCCTCACTCTCCTTTGTGCTGTGGGTCAAAAGCTGAATGATGATTATTTCTCCGCAGTCTCTCTGTGAGGTTTTCTCAAACTAGCACTGTCCATCATTCATGAGGACAAAACTGGAGCTTGTTTTTTTTTTGTCTCCATGCATCTCTTAATTGAATCCATTCTCCTTTCAGCGCGGCAATAGGAGCCGCGGCGGCTTCATTGATCTTTAAGTTATGGCCTGAGCAGCTGCCATACATCCTAGTGACGTCTTGTTATTAGTCCGCACGCTGAGTAAATCCACAGAGTCGTAGTAAACAGCTCTTCTCTCTATGTTTTTGCACTCTTTAATCTTCTGGCTGTAAATTGTTCCCTCTGACCGCCAGCTAGAAAGTACTCAAAGGCTCATTGCACACTGTAAAAAGAGAATTGTGGATGAAGTCGTATATGGCGAGATATTAAAGAATGGTGACTTGCTGCCGAAATTATAACAAGTTCATCAAAGTGATTCTGACTTCGCCTGACAGTGGTTCTAATGCTACGGCTGATCAGCGTATATTTGGAGTTAAGTAATATGTATTGAGCGACAGTACGGTGATGAAGAGGAGACAATGACCTGCCAATGTGTAGCGGTGATGTGTGACGTTAACTCAGGGTCATTCAGATGTCATCAATCTGTGTCGTAGTATCGTTAGGAAGACGGACAGAACAGGAAAAACATTTTTACAATAGTGCAGAAAAAAGAAGTTTTGACATTAGAGAACACACAAATAATAACAAAAACAAAGAAAAGTGGCAGTAGCTGCGGCAACATGCAGCCACTCAGGCTTGTAACATCATCTAGTGGCACTATTGCTTCACAGCAGAAGGTTCTGGGTTCAAATCCCCCTGAAGCTCACATGCTCTTTAAATGTTTGTGTGGGTTCTCTCCAGGTACTCTGGCTTCCTCCTCCGGTCTACAAACATGCAGTACAGGTGAATGTGAGTGTGAATGGCTGCTCGTCTCTATGTGACAAACTATTGAAATGTCCAGATGTTACTCCGCCTCTTGCCTAATGTAAGCTGCCTATAGGCTCCAGCCCTCATGGAATCACTCTGAACGGGATCACGGTTACAAAAAATACATGGATGGATTTCAACGAAGAAGCTAAACTTCGGATCCAGAAAACACATCTGGATCCGCCAAAATGGAAGATAATGATGATGTCATGATATAATGTTTATGATTTGTTACTTACATTGTCACACAGTACACAATCTGTAATATATATATGCATCGGACTGAAGAGCCGTGGACAGCCGCTAGAAATCAAATAGGGGCTCAGAGACCCTATGACAATCAGGCTGCAGGGGCAATCCCGGGATTGAACTATCAATCCTCCAATTAGCGAAGAGCACTCTACCTCCTCAGCTCCAGTATCCCACGACATGATATACTTGGAGTTAGTTTCCAGGCTCAGTTATTAGGTTATAAACCAACATCATCATGGCACTGGTGCACCTCTGATGATCAAGTGCTGCCATATTTTGTATTGACATGGCCTTTAAACTACTTTTTGATTGATCATAGAGGAGGGGTAAAAAGAGCCGACGCAAAGAGACAGACAACCATTGACATTCACGCATACAGACAATTTACAGTCACCGACTCAACTACATGGCATGTTTTTGGACTGTGGGAGGATGTTGGAGAACATGGAAAGAACGTACGCAGATGCAGGGAGAACATGCAAACTCCACACAGAAAGACCCTAAAGACAGGAATGGGTTTGAACCTGTAGTGGTGCACTGTAAAATATGACCATATAGAGAGAATGTTCACTTATTATATAACAACTCAAAGTATTTGGGCCAGAACTCTGTCTGAATGAGGTCACCGACAGAATGTATCTATAAATACGTTGTTATTTTTGTTGTGGTTCTTCACAACTCTTTTCCACAGATCGTGACTGTGAGTCTAACAGACTCGGCTAACTCTGTGAAAAGCATGCTTGTTAGTGCACAGACAGTACCTGTCACTCAAATGAAAAGCGCATTTATTGTAAAGCCTTATTGAGTACTTTCTGTGCATGTGCTTGCATTTTAATTATATCACTCAAAAACCTGTTCAAATATGGATTTTACATTTTTTTTTAACAGAAGGAGGAAACCCAAAATGGAGGCTAGCTTTGCCTATACATGGCAACACCTGTCCAATAACAAGACAGACAGAAAAAAGAGAATAAAGCTTGCACCGCGTCAAAAGACTAATTTGACCCTTCAGTCATCAGCCAAGTAATTACCTGTAACTGCTGTCTACTTTTCTGTATAGCTTCTGGGTTCTAGTTTAACAAGACAAACCTTGACCCCATGGCGTGCGGGAGCCTCGAATTCATAATAGACCACGAGGTCCTGGTCTTGGTGCCTCAGTGCCCTTAGGCAATGAGGGGAAACCTCGACTTCAAAGTCGGGAGGGTTAACTACAGAGCTGTCAAAAGGCACTGATCCACCTCCTGATTCCTTTTACGCTAAACTGTGTTAGATTAGGAAAGTTTTAAGTGGTAATTTTATTTAACAAGCCCCAAAGACTCTCTTATATCCAAATAACTAGTGTCAAAAAGTATTACTGCCCTGCAAGTAATAGCTAGCTGCTTCCATTTCAGCAGCAACTTAATGCTTCTGATAACTTAAGACCAGTGTCTGGCATCACCGTGTAAGAATTCTCATCCGGGCAGAACCGCTTTAGTGCAGCCAGATTTTAGGCTGTGTGAGCATAAATTGATTGTTTTCAGGGACCAATACAGCATATCAATGTGGTTCAGGTCCAAACTTCCTCCAAATCTCTGGTTTTATTCCTTCCCTTTCCATTCAGAGGTAGACTAACTCTCCTGCTTGGGATCATTGTCTTGCTTAGTTCTGCTTACGCTTCACGTCACTGACTGATGACCGGACATTGTCCCTCAGGACTTTCTGCTGGGGAGCAGAGTTTATGTGAGACAGTCACAATGGCACTTCCATGCTGGACGGTACATATAATGTTCTTACTGATGAATACATGTCCACCCAGAAGCTCTGAGGGTCATTAAAGTGTGCTGTGAAAATATGTAGATGTTCTTCTGGGTTAGCAGGGGTGTGTTTGCCTCACCACTCTCCCATGGATGCCCATTTTTCCCTACGTCTTTGGAAGAAGAAGCCATGAACTCTGGCATTTATCTGGACGACAGTTCCTTGGAGGTCTTCTTTGGATCTCATGAGACTTTTTACATGAGCCTTTGTGCTGCTCTTGGATGAATTATGGAAAACTGGCCTCCTAGAGACAGAGACCCTTAGAGATAGCTTTGGGACCCTTCCCATTTCTATCATCTACTTCCTCAGCTTTTCAGGAATTTCTTTTGATTTTGGCTTTGTGTACTACTGGTAAGACCTAGGACCCAACTAAGATCCTGCCTATGAAGATGATCTATAGAAGTGATGGTGATCGGGTCTGGGTGGGTCTAGGCCAGCTGAAACTAGTTGTTAATGTTGTCAGTTTTCTTTTTAGATCTACATTCTAGGGGGGAGGGGGGAGGGTCATACTTAATGGCATCAGAGGAAGTGATGATATGATAATCATGTTTGAAGATGCGACATGATTCAGAATGAGATTAACACTCAAATAGAAGAAACAAGGAGAGCTAAACCAGAATCTAAAACCAGCCATCGTATTATATAGAACAAGCTCAGATGGATTGTCATTCCATGTCACATGACGGGAAAGTAAACACGCGACCAATGTCACAGCTGACTTCTTTTAAAAGAGTCGTCGTAGGGCAAGAATGGATAGTTATTTCTAAACATATTTATGTGCTTTCTGACCCATATTATTAATATTAAGAGTACTTTGAATTTTTGTCCCAAATTAAAGATAGCAACAGCTGACTGATCAACGACTGATCTCTACACGACGAAGAGTCACGGGTGGGTTGTGTAAGAAAGGGCTTTTTTTATTTAAAAATGAGAAAATATTTGAAAAATAAGCGGTGAAGTTCTGGACCCGCAAAAGAGATAAAAAAAAATCAGAAATAAACGGAAGCGTCACAAAAAGTTTAGCAAACTAAATGAGATGACAGAGAAAGATCACAGGGGTGTATAAAGTGACTGATCAGAAATAATGAAAACTAACTAACCAAAAAAAAAAGAAACACATCAGAGTTAGCTTGATAATCAACATAGACTCAACTAATCAAATTAAAATGTATATAAAATCCAAGGCATACCAAAAGAAATGCTTAGAATAACTAAACTGAATTAGTCGAACCCCCCCTCTAAGGATAGATGCTCTTGGTACAGCCTGACTGACACTTCCTGAGTAAACCAGAGCTTCTTGGTCCCGTCATTGGCCTACATGCATCAGCAGCGAAAGTCTGAATTCTGGTTTACAGAAAAAAACAAAAACAACAGAAAAGAAAAGTGACATAATTTGAATATACAGAAGTTAACCAAAGGTTTATCCAGTCATCTATGTTCAGCAGGCTGAGGAGGAACTCACGTTCATTTAACTAATGGTGTCAAATAAAGCATGGACGTTCTATTAAATGAAGAATCATGTATGGTCATGGATGTGTCTGTGGGCAGTGTGGGTCTAAAGGGATCTTCAAAACAAAGGAACTACTATGTGGTAGTGGACTGGGTTAGCAGCCTCTGTCGTAACGTGGCTGCAGATGTGGGCGCCACACTGACCAGTGCAGAAGCCCTGATTCCACTGAGAGTGTTTGCTCTGCACTGGTCAACCTGCTCCTGCCACTAAAACCCTCTTTATGAGTCGGCGGTCTCAACCTGCTTGGACCCTGAGGTCAGGGAGAACATAACTGAAGGTCTTGGTTGTCTTAAGGACAGATCTGGGTGTCCTTTCCCTTCTGAGACCCCTGTCCCTGTTTTCACCTTTTCCCACTGACCGTGACAATCAGGGAAAATTGAGTGATCTTTTTTTTTTTTATATTATATTCTAAATTTAACCCCCTTGTGATAAAAATACACACAATATTTGCATTATGATAGGGTTTAAGTAATAAATGTACACGGATATTTTGTGCATCTGCAGCTCACTGCTGCACCCCCCCCTTTATGAAGAAACGTTGATAAAGGAGCCAATAGAGAAAAAGAAAGAAAGTCATAGCAGTCCGGTTCAATAATGCAAAACACCAGAACCGGGGCTACATGTAAGTTAATAGAATGCAATGATTATTTCAGCTAGAAATTTCAAAGAGTTTATTCATGACTCAAAGCCAGATCAAAAAGAATAAATAATGCCCACATTTGAAATTATGTATCAGCAAGCTGGTCTTATCTCCACACGGGCTTGTTTACTTCCTGAAGTCATGACTCAGCTCTCCAATACCTGACCCAGATAGCAGCAAACCCCAGAGGCCGAGCACTGATGACCAGTGTACTTTTTAAAATCTAAGTGGGCGATCCTGGATTTAAAGCTTCTGGAGCCAGAGAGAAACTTTATTTCCTTAACTAGATGTGAGTCAAAGTATGGAGGCAGTAATTAATCACGGAAGTACTTTATTTTTGTCATTATTTGATCTGCTTTCTTCTACACTCATGGGTTTCAGTCACATTACAAGCCTTAGTGTTCTGATAGGATCTTTTTGTTCTGGTTTGGGTCAGATTTGTTCATCTTCATTGCTCACGTTCATAATTGCACAAATCAGCCATAACTTTAAAACCACCAGTCCTTGCAGATTTAGAAGCCTCATCGTTCATCAGCTACAGCAGACTCATTAGCCACCACCACCAGTATCAAGACTCTAGAGGGGGGACAATCCATGCTACTGCTCAGAGTTTTGATCTCAATCCCCCCATAAATTCTGAGCGCAAAACGATTTTGAGACTCTTTGTGAGTTAATATCAAACATCATCTGTAATAAATAATTCTTCTTTTCTGATATGACCACTGTAGACCAGGAAATACCCCAAGACCCTCAGTTCTGGAGAAGGCTGGGATGAACCAGTCGTCTAGCCATCACAAGTTGGTCCTTCCTAAAGTCACTCAGATCCTGCCTCCAACGTCAAATTCAGGACAAAAACAGTACTTGTAGTAGTAGTACTAGTAGTAGCAGTAGTAGTAGTACTTGTAGCAGTAGTAGAAGTAGTAGTAGTACTAGTAGTAGTAGTAGTACTAGTAGTAGCAGTAGTAGTAGTACTTGTAGCAGTAGTAGAAGTAGTAGTAGTACTAGTAGTAGTAGTAGTACTAGTAGTAGCAGTAGTAGTAGTACTTGTAGTAGAAGTAGCAGTACTACTAGTAGTAGTAGTAGTACTACTAGTAGTAGTAGTAGTACTACTAGTAGTAGTAGTAGTAGTACTAGTGGTAGTAGTAGTGGTGGTAGTAGTAGTAGTGGTAGTAGTAGTACTAGTAGTAATAGTAGTAGTAGTACTAGTAGTAGAAGTAGCAGTACTACAAGTAGTAGTAGTAG